>JASDDO010000031.1:336110481-337344313 GCA_030015575.1 Agapanthus africanus
TGGTTTAAGCCGGATCCTAGTTTTATATTTGTTGTATTACTTTAGTCTCATTGCATTTGCATTCAGTCGGAATGCGGATGCAGGTATGTATATACAGGTGAGAGGTATCCTTGTGATCCGTCACGAGTTTACTTTAGATGTTGCCATATCTTTTTATTGTTGTAAACATTTGGGTTAGTGTTTACAAATGGTGGAAATTGTGAGTGGATTTCATCATGAGGAGTATTTAATGTGACATAGACATGTTTAGTGACTCATGGTCTCTTTATTTGTGCTAATGTCATATTAGGATTTGTTTAATGTGTTGAATTGATGGATGGAGAGAGAGAGGGCAGCCATATGGCTTGAGGTGAGCTCTTGTATTATCATTCTAGCTCTCACAACAATTCAACACAACAACATAAGAAAAGGCTCCTCTCTTTTCTTTCTTCTTCTTGCTCACAACCTCCACCATGGCATCATCTTCTACCTCCATTCTAACCATCTCATGTGTTGAGAATCCTAGAGTGTCAAGAGACAAAGTGATCACACACATTCTCTACTTCACCTTGGACACGTCGGCTAGCAAACTTCGTGCCCGAGTTGCTTCGGTTCGAAGCGGGAGCCTGTAAAAGGATTCAAAGATGTGGTGCCGTTTCCGACGAGGAGACCGGAGATCGGAGATGCCGCGAGGAGCTTGGGATGGTGGAAAAAGACCGAAGGACACGGATCGATCGGTATAGCCTTTCCTAACCCTTCTCTAGTTAGCTAGTTATAGGTTAATGGTTCGATCCGGGTTTAAAGAATACGTTAGCGCCAGTTTCGAGTTTATGAAAAAGTTTTTGTTTCCGCATTTTGGCCTCGGATCGACGGCCGGGGCGCTACCGTAGACTTACATGGTATCAGAGCCACGCCATTAACCTTTACTAGCTTGTTCTAACGTGTTTAAAACATCGATCAGCCGAATTTTCAAAAACCGCAATTCCATTTTAGCAGTTTCTGTCGAATTGTTTTTGTCGTCGAAATATTATTTTGAGTGTTTCAGAAAATCAGGCTGGGTTTTTTAAGACATCTGTGAAAATTTGGTAGCATGATGCTACAGTACCGCCACGAAACCGCGGCCATACCCATGTTTTGGCCACGGTTCCGCCGCCATTATGTGTTATCTCTGCACCAATTTTTCTACAGTGGTCTTAAACTTGGAATTGGGGTTTCTGGAATATTTTGTTTGGGCCCAGATTTGTTACAGTACTGGATTTGTGCTTGGCGCCCACTTCGGGAAATTTTGTCGATCGAAAATTTTAAATTAGTTAGTTCACAGTGCTTTGTTCCCGCCGAAAATTTCTGTTCAAAAGAGTCCAAGGTATCAAATGGCAGCGATACGCTTAAGGAAATGCGAACCAGTATCTTTCGGCCTGTATTTTGATAAACTCCTGAAGGAGGAACTGTTAAATTCTGATGGTATCGAAAGCGTCTCGAAAAACCCTTCGATTTGATATTTTATGGGCTTCATAATTCATCCGGGATCAAAAGTTATGAGCAAATATGCTATGCACTGTTCCCTGATTAAAAATCAGGAATTACCTCAATGAGGTATCACGTGCTCACACGTGGCCAATGGTCACGTGTTGACACGTGATAGTTAAAACAGAAATAAAAATAAACGGCTGAAGAAAGACCCAATTGGGGGTCATGTGCTCACACGTGACCAATGGTCACGTGTTGACACGCGATAGTTAAAACAGAAATAAAAACAAATGGCTGAAGAAAATACCTCAATGAGGTATCACGTGCTCACACGTGACCAATGGTCACGTGTTGACACGTGATGGTTAAAACTGAAGCGTAAATAAACGCTGAGAAAAGGACTCAATTGGGGGTCACGTGCACACACGTGACCAAGCACGTGACTGGCGTCGAAAGCCTTATAGTTTAATAGAATTAAAATTCTAAAAGCTTCTAAATCTTTCCAAATGGAAAAAGATTATGGGGACCGTTGGATTAAAAATCCAAGGGTGATTAAAAATCACTAATTTATGGAAAGATTTTAGACAAGGAAAGATTTCCCCTAAATCTCACCGAGAATAACCAACAGAATATCTTTGGATCTAAAATCCAACGGTGAATAAAATTCACTGAATGATCTAAAGGATCATATTAATTATGAAAAAAAACAAAATCTTTCAATGAAAGATTTACTAAACAAATTGATTCTTTTCTTTCTCCTATAAATAGGAGCCAAGAAGAGAAGAGAAGGGATCTACCTTTTTGAGATAAGAACAGAGAGATGAGAATTTAATTCTCAAGAGAGA
Source organism: Agapanthus africanus (assembly GCA_030015575.1). Taxonomy (NCBI): domain Eukaryota; kingdom Viridiplantae; phylum Streptophyta; class Magnoliopsida; order Asparagales; family Amaryllidaceae; genus Agapanthus; species Agapanthus africanus. The sequence continues at coordinate 336,112,773 of JASDDO010000031.1, forward strand.
AGAAAAGAAAGGAGAATTTAATTCTCAAGAAAGAAAACTCTAGGTGAGAAAAGAAAGGGAATCATAACTTCAAACAGAGAATTTAATTCTCAAAAAATCTAGGAGTTTAACTCTTCTACAAGAACTTAGTTCTTCCTTTAGTTGAAGATCTGCAGAAGCACATCTCCCCATAGGTTGAGAATTTAATTCTCATCGGGTTGAGATCCTGCCATGCAGATCCGAAACTTAGAGGGGGAATTGAGTTTATAGAATTTAATTCTCCCAAAACAAAACTAGGGTTTAACCCTATATGAGAATTTAATTCTCCCAAAACAAAACTAGGGTTCAACCCTATATGAGAATTCAATTCTCCAAAAACTATAGGAATTTAATTCCTTCAAGATGGACAGAATTGGGGTTTAACCCTACTTAAGAATTTAATTCTTGCACAATAGGAATTTAATTCCTCCAAAATCATAATTAGGGTTTAACCCTACAGAGAATTCAATTCTTAAAATAAGGAGACTTAAAAGATCTCTGTGCATGAAAAGAACTGAGGTCACGTGCCCCCACGTGACCCTTGAAAAGATCCCTGAAGAAAAGAATCTTTGAAGCAATGCCTTACGCGCTCCCACCTGACTCCCAAAACGCAGAAAGAAAAAGCAAAGGAAATGAAGGCTTTGGGCGCTCTCACGTGTTACCACGTGACCCCTTGGCAAACGATTTAACAGTCAGCGCATAAATCCCCATCACATGTCAACACGTGATGTTCGAAATAAAAATAATAGAAAAGTGTTTAACCCTTAATTGCAGAACAAAGAAAAAGGATCTGGTCCTACCTTTGGGCGCTCTCACATGTCCCCACGTGACCCTTCTTTTTTTAGTGTTTAACACCGATTCGAGAACTTTATACCCAGTGTTTAACACTGGTGTTTTCTAGTGTGTATCACTAATTTGACAACTTCATTTCCAGTGTTTAACACTGTTGTTTGCTAGTGTTTAACACTAATTTGGGAACATATATTTCCAGTGTTTAACACTGATTGTTCTTTTAGTGCTTAACACTAGTTTGAGAATTCTGTCTTTAGTGTTTAACACTTTTGTTATTTAGTGTTTAACACTACTTTTAGCCAAATTGGTTAATTTTCCAGAGGCAAAAGCCCCTCCTCCAAATGAATCTCAAAATTGAGGAAATCAAAGACAAAATGTTGTCAGAGCCTCCAAACCTCTGTTTAGCACATCTGAATGATGACGGGCTGAACCCAGACAAATGTCTAATGGCCCAAAGGGCCAATATTTCAAACATAATTGGATTTAGCCCAAACTGGCCATAAGTCCTCAAATCATCTTGAACTGAGCACATCTGCTCTTTCAACTGACTCATTGGTTCAAGGGTACATCTCTGAACTCCTCTGATATTTGTCGTTGTAATCCTTCAACGTCTTCAGAGAGGTGATGGGTCCCGACAGCCATACATTTTATGGACCACTATGTCCTTAAACTGGTATTGGACCACTATGTCCTTAAACTGGTAATGGATCGCCATGTACTCAAACTGGTCATCGACCGCAATGTCTCTAAACTAAACAATTGAGTCCAAATGCTCTTTTGTTGGATCCAAATGATCTCGTTAAGTCGATCTTAGTCAAAAAATTAGACTAACGTATCCTTAACAAACGTTTAAGTTGATCTTAGACTCAAATGAGACTAACGTATCCTTAAACCCAACCCCAAACCCAAATCTAAGAAAATACGGATTTGGACTAATCCACGTCCTACGGGCGACAACATAAATTAGTCTACGTATACAATCCATGGGCAACCACAAACAAAACAAACACCCACGACACGAAGTGACCATCTGGAGAAGGAGAAAGTTGTTACCGCGATGCGGTAGCATAATTAACTGCAGGGGCTTGCGCCTACAGGGAAGTGCGTCCCCACAATCAAAAACCCCTCAAACGAGGGGGAATCTGACGAAGTCTGCTACATCGGCTGCATCCGTTTAAACCTTCGATACATGGTGCCATAAATCAACTTGGCATCTTCGGAGAGGTGGACGGATAGCACCAATTAGCATCTGCCCCGAATCTCAGGCAAGACAGTCCGTCTTGCGCTTCTTTCGGCGGGGAACAGATTCTGGCACGCCCGGTGGGACCTTTTCCTCTTTCCACTCCACACTTCGTGTGTCGTGTTCGCGAACGAATCGCGGTTTGTTATGGTTTCCTATGGATTCGAGGTACTAAGATTTGGTGTCTTGCTCCGTGCAGAAAACAGAAGATCAATGGCTTCAAACTGCACTAATTGCAACAACTCCTACTCCGTCCTCGCCGGAGGAGTGACTTACGGGCCTCAAGCAGCCTCCCTTTTCAAGATGCTGGTGGAGCAAGTAACTCAGACCACCACTGGGCTGTTCTTTGGGACCATGCTCCCACCAATGAGCTTCAATGCCCCTCTGCCGTTGCAAGAAGCTCCGAAGAAGTCGGTCTTTGATCGGCTTGCAACTACTGCGACCCCTCTCAGCGGGTCGCCCAAATCCAGTGCATCGGTTTTCAATAGACTGGGTTAAAACTCCAATGGGCCCGTGAAGAAGCCCACAATACCAGAAGGTGTTATCCCCAAGCGGATAGCCATTCCTGCTCATGAAATCATCGAGGCTGCTTCCCCTGCTCGGAAGTCTGCCTTCGATAGGTTGGCTATCCCCATTCAACGGACGTCAGTCTTCAATAGGCTGACAACGACAACTTCTGACCAACATAGGGGGCATGAGGAAGTCACTCCTACAGCTAAGATAATCCCAATGGCTCGACACGCTCGACGTCGCCACTGGCGCCGAGTAAGGAAGGCTGGGGGCAACTCTCCTTCTAGGCTAACTCCACCAGCCCCAACGGTGGAAGTCAATGCTGCTGTTCTAACTGGGAACAGCTTTGAATTTCTTAACAAGGTGCGCAGGAACTCTCCTAGTGCAGTGCTGAAGAAATATCCTCCACCCATGGCAAATGCACCGAAGGCCAAGACGGAACAGTCCCCTCAACGAATGTCTTCTAAAGTTTACAAAATCTGGCGACAAGTCCGAGAGTCGGTGGTTGATCAAGACTATCCCCGGCGGCAGAAGAAGCTGAAGGTCCGACAGGAAGAAAACCATCCCAGTAAGCCGCAAAAGACAACAACCACTTGGGTGCTCGCTACAACGGCCCCCTCCACGTCGACTACTCAAAAGAAAAGGAGGCCAGAGAAAGCCCCTGTAAACGTGGCAGATCACAAAAACACTAAGCCTAAACGCCCTAAGTCTGGGGGCATGGTAGTACATACTGTTTACATGGCTTCCGGAAAAGAGGAAAGCCGTACTTCGATGGGCCACCGACCACTCACCCGATCCATCACGAGAGCTCAAGAACAACAACAGCAGAAGCTTCAAGAGATGCTGACTACAATGGCCGCACTTACCGAGCCAAAAGAAAGCCCGGAGGCATCATTAGAACAGCGTCACGAACACTAAACTGACGCTGACTTCCTACGTAGAGTCCTCAAAAAGAAGGACAGAGAAGCGACAGAACAAGCTGCCAACATAAAACGAATATCGCTTCTCTTCCAAGACATGGTACGGATGATGTTACAGCCGGATCCTCCAGCTGAAGACCCCCCGATCATTATTGAAGACGACAGAGGGGAGACATCTAACCCTCCTCCGGCTCTTTCAGCAGCCAAAGAGGAAACCGTTTCTAAGGCCGCTCTGGATGACTAAATAGCTCAGCAAATACAAGCTCACCAGGCTAACGAAGCGGCTGGTCAAGTTGTTAAAACTGGACGACCATATCCAGGCTGGTATGACCAAATAAGTTACCCGCCGGGATATACGATCCCTAAGTTCCATGTAAATAAAGGGACGCGGAATCCACATCAGCATGTCGCTCAATTCAGGGCCTTATGCGGCAACATTGGAGGCGACGACAAACTGTTACTTCGTCAGTTCGTCGGCAGCTTAGCGGAAACAGCCTTTGAATGGTATTCGGAGCTGCCCAACGACTCTGTCAAAACATTTGCAGAGATGGAGATACTATTCACCCAGCGTTTTGCGAGTGCTAGTGAACGCACCCCGATCACCGCATTGATCAACGCCAGGGTAAGGCCAGGCGAAACATGGGTTCAATACGCAATACGGTGGCGGAACTTACGGTCGAAGTGCGAACAGCGCATCGAAGAAGCACCGGCGATAGGCATGTTCATGGGCACCCTCGACTCTCAAGCGACCATCTCCCAGTTCATGATGTTCTTCAAGCCGACCACCTTCTAAGCCTTGATTGACAAGCTGGCCCAAATGGACCAGATGGGCCATAGGCCTTCCTCTTCAAAGCAAGAGCCTTGGAATGAAAAGGGCAAAGGGAAAGCAACTTTCGTTGCCAATACTCAACAACGGCCGAGCAACTTAAAGCCGGTTGTTCGCCAAAACAACGTGCATCCACGCCCATCCCTCGAGGACAGACTGGGACGTCCTTACTCGTTTTCCCAGGATAAAATGAGGAAACTGTTCGAGCTGGCAGTGCGCAACAAACTCATCAATCTGCCGGATCCAAAACGTCCGTTGCAGCCAGGCGATGTCAACAATCCTAATTACTGCCCTTATCACCAAGCAGTAAGCCATCCAATCGAAGATTGTTTCGTCTTCAAAGACTGGATGGAGGACCAATACCAACAAGGCAAGTTTGCATTATCCGAAAATTGGAAGGTGAACCCACCACATTCTCACGCCCCTAAAAAGGTGGACATGCCGGGGGCATCGTGCTCATTCATAAGGGAAGCCCCATAGGAGGACGTTCTTTCAGCCAAGACGAAAAGAATGCTGAAGGATCTCCAAACATGCCCGGCGACCAAGTGGAAAAATCCACTGGAACCTGAGATCATCGAGGGAATGCTGAAACCGCACCCAACTCCAAAAACTGGTGGTGATGGTCAAAGCGCTCATACCCAGCCGTCAAAGTCTTCCAAGAAGAAAACCAAGAAGCTCGTGAAACCCGATGACAAACGCACGGACCTGCAAAAACATATTGACACGCTGGAAGAATATAATCAGAAAGCGCGGACCCCAGTTACACTTTAAGAATTCCTCAACCACGTCCTTGAGGACGAAAGTGATGATAATGAAGAAGACTCATCAGATGAACCCGAGGATTTTGTGGCAAGCTGCCATATGATCTCTCACTCATTAATAAATGGTGAAGAAGCCCCTGACGCAAAGAAATCGGGGGCAAATCCTGAGCCGGAACTTCTAGGACCATCAGACGAAATGATTGACGCATTCCTGAACGAAGCCCGTCAGAAAAGCAAAGCCAATCGAGAGCGTGAACTGGCTATATTCGAAAAAGCCAAACGACGGCGACTGGGCAAAAGGGTCGAAACACTCCCACCAGATCAAAGTACATCCGCCGCAAATAAAAGCAGGATCAAGACAAGGAATCAATTTGCTCGGGCCCTGGCAATAGGAATGAAGCTGCCCTCTCTCAAAGGAAATTCCCCTGTCAATATACGTCTTGATGAAGCGGACATACATCCTAACTTCTTCCTATACCATCAGAGGATTGCACACCCTACCGAGGAGTGCATAGCCTTTAAAAACTGGTGGCAGGGATATGTTGCCCATCGACGACACGTTCAACGAGTGAAGCGCAAGGCTCGTCGGGAAAAGGAAAGCATGACAGATGAGCGCGAAAGAACTGCTGGCAACTGTCACATAGCCGACACTAAGGGATCACAAGTTATCACCTTTGGAAGCGACTCCGACGAAGAAATCGCCCTCAGCCCTCTCTTCAAGGAATCCACCTCCGGCACAAAACATGCGATGATTTGCGGCAAAATCTAGCTGCGTAATCATACGTTGACAAATGACCGAAACGTCGTTAAACTACTATCAACCCGTGGCATCCCCAGGCTGACGTGGTAAAAAAAAGGGTACGTCCACAAGCAAGAGGGGCACGGATGAAAACCCGGAAGGGCTCCGTGAGTAAAAACAGCAGGACTACCGACGATGTTTGTGAAAACCCGAAAGGGCGCAGACTCGTAAAAAAAAAGGGTACGTCCACAAGCGAGATGGGCACGGATGAAAACCCGAAAGGGCTCTGTGAGTAAAAACAGCAGGACCACCGACGATGTTTGTGAAAACCCGAAAGGGCGCAGACTCATAAAAAAAAACGGTACGTCCATAAGAAAAATGGGCACGGATGAAAACCCGAAAGGACGGCGTGAGTAAAAACAGCAGGACTACCAGCGATGTTTGTGAAAACCCGAAAGGGCGCAGACTCGTAGTAAAAAAAAGGGTATGTCCATAAGCGAAATGGGCACGGATGAAAACCCGAAAGGACTCCGTGAGTAAAAACAGCAAGGTTACCGGTGAGTTTTGTGAAAACCCGAAAGGGCGTAATCTCGTTAAAAGACACTTGCAAGGTCCTCTCGATCTTGTGAGGAGACACCACCTGCGTGAGATCCTTGCGACTCATAAAGGAGCAACACACTTAGGGGTCCTATAACGTTCTAGAAATCGTTTTGTGTTTGTTTCTGTTTTTGGGTGAAATTCGTCGGTATTTTCAGTTTTATACCGATTGTGATCAAACGGCCATATCGACTTGCCAGCACCTAGTTTTGATAAAATAAAGCTAGTGCGCACACTTTGAGAGTATATGTGATGTTTTGGTCCAATTTGAATTTTTCCCAATTTTAATGTTATTTTAATCCGGTTTGCACTTTTCTGGAAATCTTCTCTTTTCAACTTTTCTTAAAATTCTTCTTAAGTTAACCTAACCACATAGGAAGTGAGTGTGTGGCCTAGGTTTAATGGAGAAAAGAAAAGAAAAGAATTGAAAAGAAGAGAAAAGAAGATGCATGCATGGTTGACTTGGTGTTTGAATGCATTAATTAGCATTTAGTGTAGGAAATTGCATGGAAATTCCCTCTCTCTCTCTCTCCCTCACACTTGGCCTAGCTCCCCTCCCTCTCTTCTGCACTTAGTCATTTTCCCTTTCTCTTTTCTTCATAAAACATTCACAAATCCATCTCTTTTCATCAAAAATTCCATTTTTCTTCATGGTTTTTGCCTCTTGCTTGCTTGGAGTGCTCTAATCTTGGATCCTTGTGTTCTTTCAGTTAGGTATTGATCCTTATCTCTTCTTTAGTTAGTTTTTTGTGCTTTGTAGTTTGGTAGTTTCTGTTTAGATTGTTAAATTAGGGTTTGATGCGAAATATCGTATTTTAGTGTCGGTTTGTGGTTTCTAGTACCTGCTTTGATCCGGATAGTGTACTGAAAAATTAAACATAGTGGTAGTGTTGTACTAGAGGACCTGGAGCACCACCTAGGAGACGGACCCCAGGCCACCGGTCAGGGCCGGCGACGGCAAGAGGAGGGGCCGGCGACGCCGGCCATGCTGGAGAGTTAGGGTGTGGGTTTTTGTCTGTAGGTGTCTGCTATGGTTTGGGTTCCTCTGGTCTTATTTATTTGTTTAGTTTTCACAGTAGGCAAAATCTGGGATCAATTAGGTAGTTTCTAGTGTTTTGTGTCCGCGCGATACGTGTTACGACACGGGTCGTGCAATTTTCGTGGTTTCGCTCTTAAGTTGTTTTCGTCGTGTCGCTACTCTCGATAGCCACGATACGAACACTTAAGAGGTGGTTGTGTGTTGTTGGGTCGGTTAGATGTAGCTTGTTCGTGTTTTAGAGTTATTATTGATATTTATATTTTCTTGTTGTTTATATGTTGCAGGTTCGCAGGCGGAGACTACGGACACTGCCATAGGGGGATTTAGGTGGTAGATTTCTTCTAGCTTGGAGTGTGGGTGAGTAGATTTAACATCTACAGGGGAATCGCCCGCATGACGTTATGCGTCTGGGCTAGAAACTTTTACCTTGTCGCATATTCTATGTCATGTTTAGAATTGCGCATATACCTTACTGCTTAGTGATAGTTGTGATTGGACTAGTATCCTTAGGACACTGCACTATTATTGACGGCTCAGATTGCGAGAGCACTGATTGTATGCCACACACACCGTCAATAATTGCCATGTCATACACAACCATATTTAGAAATGATATTGTATGGTTAGGGACATTGTGACTTTGATACATATTTCTTATCGTTTATAACTTAGACTTTGATATGCTAGTTCCTGGTTACCTATAGGATTTTGTACCATTAGTGTTAGGTACATATACACCTAGGGGCATAGCTACAGGTGTACTTGCATTTCATACTTTACTTATACCTGATAGGTATATCACATCATCATGTAGGTAGATGTACTTGCATTTCATACTTTACTTATACCTGATAGGTATATCACATCATCATGTAGGTAGATGTACTTGCATTTCATACTTTACTTATACCTGATAGGTATATCACATCATCATGTAGGTAGATGTACTTGCATTTCATACTTTACTTATACCTGATAGGTATATCACATCATCATGTAGGTAGATACCAATATTTCTGTTTTACCATTCATGTATTCATTTTTATCTAGTGAATGCTATGCTTTTCATTTAAACGATTTCATTACAGTTTTCATATTGCGTATATTTTATTCATGGATTATCGCATTGTTATATGGATTTTTCATGATGTTTTCTGGATTTGGGGACCGTGGTAGTTCATGAAATTATGCATACATTGGAAAACCCGGTTTCCTTGATATGATATTATAGCATCCACCATGAGATTTATCGGTTCTGATGTATACCCTACGCGAGGAAAGGAGGGATCCGTGTATGGGTACATGGTGGGGCCCGGAGGTACCCTGAAGCAAGAAAGTTGTCGCTGTGTGAGTCGACATCGCGGTGCTAGGCGATGAGGCTTAGGGGAACCATACTTTCCGGTGACAGGACCACTGACTCATCGGCTATCGAGTGGATACCGACGGGAGTCATGTGCGTATGGATACGTCGAGAGGCGAGGGTCAGAGCTAGGCACTCGAGCTCTCGGGATAGCGTATGATACGAACTTATCAGGGGGCCAGTCATGGAGACAGCACCTGATGGATCAGTATTTTTGTGTCGATACTTGGTACATTGGTTTTCATGATATTTCTAAATACTCTTTTGTATATATAACAGGGGATTTAGCCGTTGTTATATATACCCTTATACCAATATTAGTGGAATGGGACGCTAATATATGTGTATTGCCCTCATCATATTATTATGATATTATATTTAGGATGTTAGAGCTGTGCTGGAGATTTGATTTGGGATTTAAGAGATTCATTGGGATTGGATTTGATATATACATACGAGAGATGTGAGATCCACTTGCTGTTGTACATTTGATATATGGGAGATATACTGTTATTGTACATATTAGATATGTGAGATCTACTTGATGTGTACTTTCGACACTTATGTGAGATATACTTGATATTGTGTAGTTGAGGAGATGTGACACTTAGATGATATGAGAGCTAATTTGGTGACTGATTGAGGGATTGGGATTTTGATTTGTCTTGCTGGATTGTGATCCTACCACGATGTCAGGATTCCGTGGAAATGACATATTTCACTCCATACCTCATCTTTATATACTTGTGCACTGTTCCATGTATTAGGAGTACCTGAGAGAGTACCTTCATGAGTGTTGCACATTTACTTTCTCATATCCCCAGTGCATGATTATTGCATACTGTTGTCATATCATTATTGCTTTATATATTGGTGGTACTTGTTAGTGTACTTTCCATTATTTAGCACTCATATGACCTGTTGTTACTTCAATTGTCATATATTAGATTCATGCTGTACGTACATTCTTGCGATTACCTGCATATGTTATTTACTATTCACGAGTTGGCAACTCACCCCCGTTGTGCCACAGGTATTGCAGGTGTTTCCCCAGAGTAGTCAAGGCAAGCTTTCAAGCTTTTCAGCTATTTGGCTATACAGTTATCTATCATCTTTTTGGCTGCGGATACCACTTCGCCTGTTAGTGTGCAGTTTTGCCCAGGTGGGTTTTGTGGATATCTGAGTTTGTACTGTATATTCGTTGTATCTTGTACTCTCCATCTACTACTAGTTTGTTGTGACTTAGAGACTTGGTGAGGACGATTTTGTATATTATTGTGGATTTGTTGCTTTTATACAGTTTCCTTTCTTTTGTTTCTTATTTCTTCGCTACGGCGTCGTATATCTGTTGTGGTGTTGTTTTCCGCCGTTGGGCGTGGATTTTGCTCCCGTTTGGGATGCTTTACTTTATATTTATGTTGTACCCTTTTTGGGGGCTTGTTTTATAAAGGAGGTGCTGCCAAAATTTTAAAGCAAACGTGGACTCTTTTAAAGAATTTGGGTTGTGATTTCAAATGTTTCAAAAACTTTTTATTATCTTTTCCGTATTTTTATGGTTTAGATTTCTGGGTTTTGGCTTTCTTTTACTAAGTTACGTCTGGAGGCGTTGCATAGTATTAGGGCCATCACGTACCTTTTTCGGGTCGTGACAGGTCCCCACGACTCCTAAGGAGAAATTACACTTGCGAGATCCTCACGACTCGTAAGGAGAACCCTCTTATGGGACCCTCACGGCTCATAAGATTCAAAAGTCTTAAGCTACAGGGATCTGAACTTATTCTTAAGCAGCCACCGCAACCTCCAATGCCGCCCTTCAAGCGGCTCAGTGCTGACCCTTGTATACAATCCACAGGCGTGAATAAACATTTCCCTAATGAAGTCCCATCCGTGACTTGGGATATGTCTACATGGTGAAAAACCTTTGTAAGTCCTCTCGACTTACAAGGAGAAACCACTCTTGTAAGATCCTTACGACTTATAAGAGAATACACACTTAGGAATCCTCACGATTCCTAAGGAGAAAATGCACCTACGAGATCCTCACGACTCGTAGGGAGAAACACCTTTATGAGACCCTTACGGCTCATGAAGTCAAAAGCCTTAGTCGATGGGATCCTAACCCTGTTTGCTAAGCCACCTTTGTTTGACATCGACAGAAGCAAATGATGATTCGCTCCTGGCAATATCACAGTTGTAGCGATGTTGATGCCTAAGTCGGTATCAAATTCCAAGTCCTTTCATGGCAAATGATGATTCGCTCCTGGCAATATTCCAGTCGCAGCGATGCTGATGCTAAGATTGGCACCAGATTCCAAGTTCCATACTCGTGGCAAAAAGTCAACGAGCCAAAAATGCATATGAAATAGCCGAAATGATGGGGCAACTTTCAACAAAATCAGCAAGTAAAAATATATGCATAAAAAAATAGCCGAAATGATTGGGCAACTCACAATAAAAAGCAGCGAGTACAAAGAAAAACAGCCGAAATGATTGGGCACAGCGAAAAATAGCCGAAATGATTGGGCAATCGCGATTTTCGCGATATAAAAAGCTGAAATGATAGAGCATCGCGTAAAACAAATGAAAGAATAAAACTTTTTGCCCTGCAGGTGAGGTCACATTGACTCCTGTATACAATCCATGGGGCGTAAACGAAGAGGGAACCATATCATCCCACCAAGTTCCATCAGAAAGAGTTCAAAATCTCAATGGCCACATCTACAGCCGGAGACCAACAATGGTGTGCCTCCTCATTCCAGCAGGACACAGATGTTACGCCATCAAACGGAGCCACAACATAGTCCTTAGTTCCAAATCTTGATGGTTCACAGACAACCTAGAGACCATCTCAGCATTCGTCTCGATACAGCAGACGAGATGTCAACGACGGCGTTCCTCCGCAGTCCAGCAGGATGCAGATGCAACGTCAACAAAAGACCTCACGGTCGAAACAAAGCGGAACGACGGCAAAATCCCAGCTCCACCTCAGCATTCATCTAGATACAGCAGACGAGAAGTCAACAATGGCGTTCCTTCGCAGTCCAAAAGGATGCAGAAGCAACGTCAACAAAAGACCTCATGGTCGAAATAAAGCGGAGTGACGGCAAAATCCCAGCTCCACCTCAGCATTCGTCTCGTTACAGCAGACGCAATGTGAACAACGGCGTTCCTTCGCAGTCCAGCAGGATGTAGATGCTGTTAGTGTATATGCCCTAGAGGCCATTACTGTATCATACTAGTTTGTATATTACTTGATGGAAGCTTGGGATATTCACAGTTGTATATACAATCTTGCTCGAAATGGTAGTATGCTACTTGGTTTGTCTCTGCTTTAATATGTGCATGTGTTTCTTTTAGCATATTGCTGATATACATATTAGTAGAGCCCTTAGGATCTTTGCTTGATTACCAGCGTGGTGATGGCGCTCACACTCGTGGGAGCTGGGTGATCTATAAGCACATCCTTATACAGGTCCCTAGTCGTTGGACTATCGAGACAGGGCATCGATACTCCGGAGTAGACTAGCGTATGCGCTTCTCATCCCAGTGTGGGAGACGGTCTGTCCCACAGCCGTCAGTACGTCGTACTTGGGATAGTATACGGGTGCTCGTTAGGTTACGAGTACACTGGACAGGACTCGTCGGGGACTGTTGGTTGGTATTATACCTATCGTCAGTTATCAGTTCCCAGGTGATATGAGCACAGCTTAGTCCGCTGACTTGACACTATCACTTCGCCTCGAGTGTGTTCCCACTGCATTTTGATTACTGCCCTACCACGGCTCAAAGGAGTCGTGCAAACAGGTAGTTTTTGGGTGCAGTCCCGAAGCACTTGGAGGCAGTGACGGTTAGACAGGATTCGTCTCTCCCAGTATTGGGGGTTGATATCGCGCTGTGTCCTGGAGAGCCATTACACGAGTAGTCCCTGGCCAGGGAAAGCGAGATATACTGGTAGGTTTCCAGTGTTATCTCAGGGTGTTCTAGGCTACACTCCGACACGACTTGTACCGCTATTAGGGGACTGATGTTCACCGCCCCCTAGGCCCGCCATGCGATGTATCAGACGAACAGACCGTACTGTACGGAGATTGTCACATACAGGCTCAGTAGGAGTTCAGATGTGGTTCACCTCGTCAGTCTTCTTATCGACATCTACATGGGGACCGTTACGTACAGCTAGTGCCGCTTGCGGTCTGTGGTTAAACCCACTGCCAGCGTAGTGTCGAGTCTTTAGAGTCCCATATAGAGAGCTATTCGCCTTTAGGCAAAATGAGTAGAGGTCGCATGGTTTTGCAACAGGGTTCGTTCACATCCGCGCACTTGTGCACGTTTGCTGTCCGGACAGTTTATACTAGCGGGCTTTAGTTTAAGCCGGATCCTAGTATATGATTTGGGATTGGTTTTTCTCATTGTATTCGTGTTCATCGGATCACGAATGCGGATGCGTATGCACAGTTGCTTGAGATTGAGGGAGAGGACCTTGATTAGGGTTAATGGCTATTGTCATTTTATTAACCCTAATGCTTATGTGTGTATTATAGTTAATTGATATTAGTTTAATAATTGTGCATGGTTATGGTTGTTGACCATTTGATCTTATTGACTTGTTGACCTTGGTTGACACTTTGACCATCATCATTTCATTTGGAAGATGCTCTTTGATCCTTGCAATTTGCATTAAAAATGAAATGATAATGGTCATGTCTTGATTAAGCAATGACAATTATCTTACTAATTATCTAATTAAAATAATACACATATATTTGTGAGAATGGTTTATTCTATTCTCATTCTAACATATATTTTCTCTCTCTTGTTCTTCCTCTCCCTCAAGCTCTCCCCTCTCATGTGTTGAGAAACACTTGAGCTTGAGAAAAACCCTCTCTTGATCATCTCTACTCTCATCTAGGGTTCAAGGACTGGCACTTCTTGCACCCTAGTTACTTCTAGCTTGGAGTTGAAGCCAAAGGTTGAGGCTTTCGGGTGGATCTTTCTTCGACGTGAGAAGACGACCAAGGTGACCTCCTTCCACCACTCCAAGGAGCAAGGAGAGAAGGACTTAAAGCCCAAGGTATAACCTTTCTAGCACTTAGCTAGTTTCTAGTTAGCTTTAGCAAGTTTTTGTTTAGCAAAGATCCTTCAAAGCATAGTCCATGTTGCCTAAGCTCATAAAAATCCGATTTTTATTCCGTTTTCCGCCTCCCCGCAAGCACCAGGGTGGGCAACGTGGACTTACAGTGGTATCAAAGCCTAACTAAACATAAACTAGCTAGGTAGTGAAGTGTATCGAAGTTCGAAACGGAAAAATCGAAAAACCAAGTTTTCGAAACCCTAAGTTTCTGTTAAAATTTTTTCTGGTCAAAACAAAATTTGTTATACTCCAAAAATCATCTCAGGGTTTTCTTAAGAAACACAGCAAACCCGGTCCAGTGAGTCGTCTAAACCGCCGCGGTTCAGCGGCAATAGCAAGCTATTGCCGCGGAACCGCCGCCGTTTTGACTCTTCACTGAGTCGAGTTTGGTGCAGTTTTCTTATGGCTTGGTTTTGGGATTTTTGAGATAGTTTATATGTGCCCAGATTTTCCAGAATAGAAATTTATTTTTGGGGGCCTATAAATCCGTATTTTTTTTCGAACTTCAATACACTTTGACTAAAAGGTTATATCTGTGATGTTTGCATGTATTGAACGTCGGCTAATCGCTATATGTCGATTAGTCGGGGTTATACATATCTGTGATCTGTGATTGATGATGGTATGTGTATATGAATGGGTTGGATTGTCGCGGATGAATAGCCGGGGTGGATGTGAGATGAGTGTTGCTTTTCTTTCATTCATTTGTAATATGTAAATTGATGTAATATTATTATTTGTTTGGCCGCACAACCGGGTCGGGGTTGTAGCCGTCATTGTATAATTCTTTTTACTGTTTTTGCTCCTAGGATAGACCCATGGAGGGGGTGCACAAACTACCGGGTATCTCGAAGTGCCGAGTGGCCTACTCACGGTGTTGAGGGAGGTTGCTTCGCTTCGGATACTTGGCGGGTAGTTTGCCGCACCCGTAGGGGTCTTGGGTGGGGTATTGGCTATTCACCGCGACCGTGTAATCCGCTTTTCGTTGCAGGCTCGAACGGATTGCGGATTCCTAGTATATCCAATGTATTCATCTGTGATCTGTAATGTCTATCATTGCTATATATTTATATATGATAACTATTTAGGCGTTGCTTATGTTTTACAGCCGCGCTAGCCCAGCCCCCGCTCTGTCGTTAGTTAAGTAACCTAACGGGTGATGACGGGGCTCCGTGGCGAATGCGAATGGTATAAGCGTACGTCATATTTTGGTTGTTTTCTGCAATGGTAGGATTAAATGATGGGACGCATTAAAAGAACTAATGCAAGAAAATAAACCAAGTAAAAGTCGATTGGAACACTTTGAAAACCACTCGGTTCTTTTCAAAACTAAACTTTTAAACGCGGAGCTTGAACCACTCCTTTTAAAAGCTATCTTGTTCCATCGATTATATCAAGTTCACTACGTTCACGGTTTCGCCAAAACCATCCGTAGCCCTCCATCATTTCAGTTAAATATACGGTAGTATTCAAGCTATGTATTTTGACCTCACGCCAAGGCATAGTGATTGGTAGCTGCCGGATATTTATCTGTTGCATAGATAGAATGCGTTGGTTTGAGACAGTCGTACTGCCATTTTGTCCTACGTCAAGGGTAGGTACGGGTGGGTTCAAATTAACCGGGATAATGATAGGAAGAACTTGACAAGTGACTTATGACATTTTGACCTCACGCCAAGGTCATAAGAGCATGGGGCAAAAATCCACATCGGGAGTTTCATAAGTACTGAAACTTGCTAGCGCTGCATACCATTTGGAGTGTGATAATTCTGGTAGGATTCCTTCGGTCCTATCACGCGATGATATTTGGATCCCGATCCTACTGTGAGTATATGCTACTCGTCGGGAAAACTCTCACTTAACGATCAATGCTATAAACTTAGTAGGTGTCTAGAAAGGTGTTAGCGGGGCTACGCCCACAGGGAAAAGAGGTTACTTAATTAAGGAACTTCGCGAAAGCGTTGGAAAACCTCCCTCGAAGTACCGACACTGGCCTGGCTGAACTGTTAAGCAAGTATTGTACGGTGAGAGTGATCCTGACTAATCCTTTCTTTACGGTTTGAGAATGGATTCGAGAGACAGTGGGAGCCATCCAGTTTAGACAAATTAATGTAGGGTTCCTAGGCACTCTCAAGAGGTCTCACAAGGCATCAACCATGCCAATTTCAAATTTTACGGGTGCCGAGAAACCCTAATACGGATCATTGACTAGAAGTTTAGGCGAAATACGAATCTAGTTAACAACTTAACTAAAGGAGAGAGGCTACAACCTTTGTAGATCCGGTTCTCCACTTCCTTGGCTCCACGTAGGCGTCCTCTTGCTGTCCATCTTGAATCCCGAACTCAATCGTCGGCTTCATCGGAGAAATGGGCGGACTAGGTCGTCGGCTTCGTGCCGAAGATGATCTACGTCGAGGCATCACAAGTTCAAACTCCAACTTCACAAATTTGTGAAACTTGTGAAGAAAACACCCAAAACAACTTGGCAAGAGGTAGAGGGTGAAGAAATAGGAGGTGGGTTCACTTTAGAATTGGATTTCTCACTTTAGAACTCAAGTTGCCATTGATGGCATCAAGCTTTCTTTCTTGAAGAAGAAGATCAAGAAGAAGGAAATATTATGATAAGTTAATCAAAAATGAAAAAGAAATGAATACTTATCATAATAGGAACCATGGTTAGGTGTAGAGAATTGACCAAGGTTAGAAGAGTGGTTAGGCTTAAGCATGAAGACAAATTGGTCACTTTGGTCAAAGCTTCATGAAGCTTCACAAAGGTTCAAGAATGAAAGCAACCATTTTGTATTCTTATCCCATTCTTTTTCCAAAATCAATAAATAAAAGAATGGATAATTAAAACCCTAATCACTTTCTTAACCTAGGTTTAATTCTTTACACTTAACCAAATGAGCAAGCATCATCAAACATGATACAAAGATGTGCACAAAACTATATCACATATACAACTTGCACATCAAGTGAGAAAATCCATTTAAAGTGAACTAATACTAGCTAATGCAAAGTAATATATCAAATATATAATTATACATTAAATCATTAAATCAACACTTGATTTAACGATCCGGTCATATCGCATATAACCGACTAGTATCCTATGTATCGGCTTATCGAATCAATCCTTGATTCGATATCTAGGTTATATCGAATATAACCAATCGATACATCCATCGCGAGAATGAAATACGGTATCACATACATGCATTATTCTCGGTCCTGCACATATCTCATATGCGCTCCTATTTCGTTTCGCTTGAGCCAGGAAACCTCTGTGTAGGACTCTCAAGACTCGTCAATACGCCGGCAGCAGATGATGATCATATCAATCACCCACAAGCCGCAAGCGGTCTGCTAAACGTAACGGCCATCCGGGTATTGAACGATCAGAAGATCGACGAGCTAGCCCGCTCACACTCCTGTAAATCCAACCCGTAACACTTACCGTACAGTTCGGTCTGTTCGTCTGATATGTCGCATATCAAGTCTATGGGTGGTAAACGTCAGACCCCAATAACCGATAAGTTGTGCCGATGTGAGGCTCATGACGGGTCGAGAAACTACTGGTAACACTTACCAGCAAATCTCTGATCAGCCCTGCCCAGGGACTTCCCTGTTACGGCCAATCGAGCACAGCGCAACATCAACCCCCAATACCGGAAGAGACGAAACCCCTCCTATCGCTCATTGCCTCCATGTGACTCGGGACTGTACCTAAAGACCACCGTTTTGCACGCCCTCATGGACGTGGTAAGGTGGAGATCAAAGCACAGTGGGAATCACACAAGACTCTATGACGATCTCGGGTCTACAGACTAACCTGTACAAGTGTCACCTGAGAACTGCCATCTGACGTGAGGTATAATACCATCTGGGAGTTCTCGGCGAGTCCGTCCAGTGTACCCAGTCTCCACTGAGTACCCGTATACCATCTCTGATGTCAAACACCAATGGATGTGGGATCATCCATCGCCCATCTCATGGGTCGAGAAGCGTATACGCTAGTCTACTCTGGTATATCGATGCCCCGTCTCGATACACCCACGACTAGGGATCTTGAAGGATGTACTTATGGACTACCCTGTCCCCACTAGTATGATCTGCATCATAGTCCAGGTAGTCAAGTACACATCCTAAGGACTTTACCAACATGTAACCATAAGACAGTTTAAAGAGACTAGTATACATGTTAAGATAAAGAGTAACTAGATAGCATACTATCATATCGAGCAAGAAAGCCATCTCTATATATGTCCAAGCATCCAATATAATATACATCATCTGTACAATACTGGCCTCTAGGGCATACATACAACTAACAATCTCCCACTTGCACTAGGGCCAGCTGCTGTAGTATCGCATACCGAGCATCCCGAAGAGTCTCTCAAACTGTATCTGGGGAATGGCCTTCATGAGTGGGTCCGCCGTGTTGTTCTTCGTGTCAACTCTCCTGACCTCGATCTCCCGGCGATCAACTATCTCCCGGACCAGGTGATACCGCCTCAGAATATGCCTGGATCGCTGATGGGACCTGGGTTCCTTGGCCAAAGCCACCGCTCCATTGTTATCGCAATACAAAGGTATTGGATGCTCAATGGATGGAACCACTCCTAGTTCAGTAATGAACTTCTTGATCCAGACAGCCTCTTTAGCAGCATCGTTGGCAGCGATGTATTCAGCCTCCATCGTCGAGTCTGCCACGGTTTCCTGCTTGGAACTCTTCCAGCTAACCGCCCCTCCGTAAAGGGTAAAGACAAATCCCGACTGCGACTTAGAGTCGTCCTTATCACTCTGGAAGCTCGAATCGGTAAAGGACTCCACTTGGAGTTCTCCGTTACCATACACCAAGAGCATCTCTTTAGTCCTTCGCAAGTACTTGAGAATGCTCTTCACAGCTGTCCAGTGATTCTATCCAGGATCAGCTTGATACCTGCTCACTACACATAGTGAGTATGCAACATCGGGTCTGGTACATAGCATCGCGTACATGATAGAGCCTACAGCCGAAGCATAGGGTATCCCTTGCATGCAAGCTCTCTCCAAATCAGTCTTGGGAGACATCTCTTTGGAGAGAGTGACTCCAGAGATCGTGGGAAAATTCCCACGCTTGGATTCTTCCATACTAAACCTCTTTAGTATGGTGTCAATGTACCTAGATTGGGACAATCCCAATATCCGTTTGGATCTATCTCTATAGATCCTAATTCCCAATATGCAGGAGGCATCACCAAGATCTTTCATTGAGAATCTTTGTGATAAGAAGAGCTTGACCGATTGCAGCATAGGAATATCATTTCCTATCAAGAGTATGTCGTCTACGTACAATACGAGGAAGACAACCTTACTCTCTGCCACCTTCTTGTAAATACAAGGTTCATCTGGGTTTTTGACGAAATCAAACTATTTGATAACGACGTCAAAGCAGATGTTCCAACTCCGCGATGCTTCCTTTAATCCATAAATGGATTTAAGCAGCTTGCACACCTTCCCGCTGCTTCCACTGTCTACGAAGCCCTCTGGCTGAGTCATGTACACGCACTCTTCTAAATCACCATTTAGAAAGGCGGTCTTAACATCCATTTGCCAGATTTCGTAGTCATGATATGCAGCGATGGCAAGCATGATCCGGATGGATTTAAGCATAGCCACTGGAGAAAAGGTTTCGTCATAGTCCACACCTGGTCTTTGACGAAAACCCTTTGCAACAAGTCTAGCTTTGAAAGTCTCCACTTTCCCATCTACACCAAGTTTCTTCTTGAAGATCCACTTGCTCCCAATGGGTTTTACCCCTTCAGGAGCAACTTCCAAAGTCCATACTTTGTTGGTGTACATGGATTCCATCTCGGACCGCATAACATCCAGCAATTTCACTGAGTCCCTACACGTGATGGCCTGCTCGAAGCTAGTTGGGTCATCATCCTCCCTGATGCAATCCTCGCTTCCACCGTCAATGAGAAAACCGTAGTATCTCTCAGGTGGACGAGATACCCTACTAGATCGGCGGAGAGGCTGGGGTTCGTCGAGTTCTACTGAATCCACTGGTTCTACCAAGTCTTCTGTTACAGTTTGTGTTGCTGGAACCTCTTCCAGTTCTACCTCAATGCTACTTGTCTGTTTCATAAGAAAACTCTTTTCTAAGAAAGTGGCATGTCGAGAAACAAACACTTTTTGTTCCTCGGAGTGGTAGAAGATATACCCTCGCAAATGTTTGGGATATCCAACAAACTTACATAGAACAGACCTTGCCTCGAGCTTGTCCGGATTTTGTGTTTTAACATAGGCCGGACAACCCCATATCTGAATAAAATTAAGACATGGTCTCTTTCCATTCCATATCTCATATGGAGTGGTAGGCACTGATTTGGTTGGAACTCTATTCAATAGGTATGCAGCAGTCTCCAGTGCATATCCCCAGAAGGAAATAGGTAACTCAGCTGCACTCATCATAGAGCGTACCATATCTAATAGGGTGCGATTTCTCCACTCCGATACACCGTTGTGCTGTGGTGTATAAGGAGGAGTAAGCTGAGAGAGAATCCCATTCTCTTTTAGATAATCTCTGAATTCGTTACTTAAGTATTCTCCTCCTCGATCGGATCGAAGGATCTTAATACTTTTGCCCGTTTGGTTCTCTACTTCTTGTTTATATTCTCTAAATTTCTCAAAAGCTTCTGATTTGTGTTTCATCAGGAACACATATCCGAATCTAGAGAGATCGTCAGTGAATGTAATGAAGTACGAAGAACCATCCCTGGCATGTGTAGACATTAGACCGCATACATCACTATGTATCAGTCCCAAGAGTTCGGTAACTCTTTCTCCGTGTCCCGTAAATGGAGTTTTGGTCATCTTGCCTTTGAGACATGACTGGCAAGTGTCATAGGATGAAAATTCAAACGGATTTAAATATCCATCCTTATGCAACTTAGCTAGTCGTGTCGTATTGATGTGACCCAGTCTACAATGCCACAAGAAAGATTCGTTCAGTTCAGAACTCTTCCTCTTGTGTGTGTTTTGTAAATTGAGGACTGTATTTTGATTGAGAATGAATATGCCATTATACAACGAGCCTGATGCAATCAACTTTTGATTTAGGAATATGTTCATAATATTATCCTTTACTACAAAATTATATCCTTCTTTACTTAATAAAGAAACTGATATAATGTTGCACATCATGTTCGGTATATAATAGCATTCATTTAGAATCAGTGTATCACAACTTGGTAATACTAGGTGATATTCGCCAACTGCTTTGGCTGCAACATTTGCCCCATTCCCAACTTGAACGGAATGATCACCCTTTCCCAGTTCTCTACCTTTCCGAAGCCCATGTAACATCTTACATATGTGGGATCCTGATCCGGTATCTAATACCCAGGACGTAGGGTGAACTGAGAAACAGTTCTCAATGACAAACACACCCGAAGATGATGCATCAACATGCATGTTCTCCGTTTGGGCGGTGTGAGAATCCAGATATTCTCCTGTTTCCTGTTCATTCTTATAACACTTATAAGATAGAACGGGTTCAACGTCCCCCTGCACAGTATAACATGTGGGTTCGGTCAATACATCCAAATTATTATCTTGATTAAGGCATGAACTGGTCGCTACCTGGAGAGAGAGAGAAGAAAACACTTTAGCGTATGCTCGTGCAAGATCAGATTGGTTATTATCTTATCTAATCAGGATGGCTCCCACTGCTTTTTATCAAATCTTCCTTCAAACCCTAAAAGGAAAGATTAGCCGGGATTAATTACACACTACAAGTTCGCCAATCTTTCAGCCAGGCCAGTGTCGGTACTTTGAGGGAGGTCCCCCGTGCTTTCGCACGAACCTAATTAATGTAAACCTCGTTTTCCCAGAGGCGTAACCTCGTTAACACCTTTCTAGACACCTACTTGATCGGCTAATTGCAATGTGTAAAACTCTCCCAGGAGTAACTCTTACTCGCAGTGGGTATCGGGATCCAACTATCTCATAGAAGGTATGCAATCTCATTGCAAATTTCAACACTTGAAATTCCCGATAATGCTTTTGCCCCTAGCGTCCTATAACCTTGACGGAGGCCAAACAACCCATAGTCCGCTAGTCAAGTTCAACCCGTCATTTCCTGATTGAATTAAACCCACCCGCACGACCCTTGACGGAGGCCAAACAACGCCGTACGAATACCCTAATCCAATCGCATCATATGCTAGCAGATAAGCACTAGTTAGCTACCGTACACTGCGCCTTGACGGAGGCCAAACTACCGCAACACAAATACTAACTAGTACTTATCTGAAATGACGGAGGGCTACACAGGTTTTTCATAAAAAACCATGAGCGTAATGAACTTGATATCGTTGTAGAATCAAATGAAGTTTTGAAATGGAGTGATTTTGAGGCTTTTCTAGTTTTGCTAAAGGGGTCACTCCCGGTGAAGGGATCGTCGGCCCTTTCCTCGTCGAATGAGGTGCGGGATATATCATATATATCACTGTGCAAAGCAGAAACTATAGAAGCAATCAAAAAACAAACCGAGTGTGTAGCATCTGCCAGTTATTGCTAAAGGAGTCACTCCCGGTGAAGGGATCTCGGTCCTTTCCTCATCGAATAAGGTGCAGGGTATATCATATATACCGCTATGCAAAGCAAGAACTGTAGCTACCTGTTTTGTTTAAAATTTGATTCTACAACATCTTAGGTTTCTTATCTTTCATTAATCACATTAATGAAGTCCCATCATTTAAGTCACCTAAACATCACAGATAAATACGACGTACACTTATGCCATCCGCATTTGCCTCGTTGTCCCCTCGTGCACCGTTAGGTTAGGTAACTAACGACAGAGCAGGGCAGGGCTAGTACGGGTGCAAAACATAAGTAACGTCTATATAATATATCATATATACTATATACTGTATCTATCACAGAACATCACATGATCACATCACAGATATCGCAGCAGAAGAAACATATGAAACATTGGATATACTAGGACGTCCGTGTTTTCAATACGAGCCAGTATAAAACACGGATTCCACGGTCATGATGAATAGCCAATCTGTAGCGACTTGAAAAGTCATTTTGGTGTTTTCCTGAAATTCGGTGAAAATTCGGTATTTTTCCGAAAACCGTCTTTCTTGTTATTTTGCAGTTTAGGGCTAATTATACCTAAAATGGATAGGTAATTGCTTGTTTTTAGTAGCTAATGAGTTAATTATGAAATTCTGGTCGTTTAAAATTTTTTCCCTATTTTTTCAATTTTTTAATATTATTTTAAGCCGGTAAGAAAATACATTAATTTAGCGATAAATACAAATTTTTCCGGGCTAATTTTAATCTTTAAAATTATGTTAATTAAAATCTAGTGGTAACATAAATTTTGAGTATTTTATTTTAAGTTTTTACTAATTTCTATTATGGAAAACAAAAATATAATTAATTAAACCTAAGCTTGCAAATATGAATTTGTGGGGGGCTTCTTTTGCTTGTTTTCCTTTTTACCACCTCTCATATTTTCCCTACCTCCTTTGGGCCGAGCCCACCTACAGGTTTTCCCCCCCTCCAATTCTCCATTTCAATTCATTTGATGAATGTATTGGGTTGGTTTCTTTTTTTGATTAATTAAAGTTGTGTGTTGACTTAGAAATGATAATAATTTAACACAAGTACACACACACACACTTCCTCCCCCATCCCCTTGCTGCGAATCTGCAGGTTTTTCCCCCCCACTCCATTCCACTCTTGTTCCACCTCCTTGCAAAAAAAAAAAAGAAAAAGAAATCCCCAAATGCTTCAAAATCCAATTAAACCTCACAATTCCAAACCCATTCTTCATGCTTCTCCTTAGACATTCTTGCTTGGATCTTGGAGGCTAAGGGGGCCATCCTTGAAGGCAAATTATCTTGCTAGATCTCTAGAATTGGAGGTATACTCTTGACCCAATTAACACTTGTGGTTAAATTCCTTAAGTTAAATTGATTAGAGTAAAATTTTGTGCTAAATTCTAATTTAGTTTTTTTTCTTATATATAGTTCATGGCTTGAGTTGTATTTAGGGTTTAGAAAATCCATTATTAGGTTAATTAGTTTACTTTGCTAACTAGTTCCTACACAACCTAATCTAAGAGGTTACCTTGTTATGTGGTCTTTAACTATGCTAATCTACTAAATTTTGAAAGTTTAATTTTAGTTGTAAATTGTTGTTTTAGGATTTTCAAGAGAGGGTTATGTATGGAAATGGTTTGTGAAACATGATAATGAGTTGATTAGGGTTAGAAAACATTATTTAGTTGATTTAAACCCAATTTGTTATCTAGTTTTTTTTGCTAACCTAATCTATGAGATTAATCTTCTTATGTGGGCTTTTGTTGTGTTAATTTAAGTTTGCAAGTGTGGAAATTGATTTGGAATTTGCTAGGTTATAAATTCAAGAGATGGTTGTTTAGGGAAATTAGGATTGGAATCATTGTTATTATGTTGTAATTAGTGTTTGTAGATTGCTTGTAGTGTGGTTGGGTGATTGTGCTAGATTGTAGTCGTTTTGTCGCAAATCGGCGATTTTTGCACCGATTTTGGAATGCAAATGCTTACTAGTTTTGTTATAAAATTTTGTGATGAATTATTTTTGATATCTTGATGATTGTAATGGCTTGTCCTACGACTTTTAGGATGCGTGAGTGCGGATTTTTGGGTAGTCGGGTTTTAGTTTTGCCGGGCGACCAAATCGGCGTTTTTTTGGCAGCTTTTGCGATTTTCGCGTGTGTTCCGCGCACTTTGTGCACGTTGTACCTAGCTAGCGAACTTTAGCAGTTTCGTTGGGGTTTTGCGTCATTCTTGATACGTAACCTTATGTTTGGTTTTGATGTAAATTCCAGGTTCGGTCGCGGAGACGTCAGACGCGGCGCGAAAGGGAAAGACGGTGATTGGACACAGCTAGCCAGGGATTCCGGTGAGTAGATGTAACATCTATGGGGGACTATCGTTGGATGGCGCAAGCCGCCCGATAGTTTTAGTAACTTACAAGATCCTTAGTGATGTTAGTAATTAGGGGTGAAATACTTAGTTGACTATTTGCTGCATCCATGCATTATATTGACATACCTATACGAAACCATTTCATAGGACACCTGCACCATTGCCAGGGTTTTTATATGCAGCACGAGCACTATTCATGCTTACACACACACCCTGGTAATTGCCATGCCACCACACTAGATAACCTTTAAATTTAAACCTGTTACTAATTGATACTTGAACTTGTGCTATTGCCTTAAATTCCTTAAAATGAAACCGTGGTATTGCTATTCATGTGCATGTACTTCATCATATTAATTGTTCATGCTTAATACATTAATCACACATCGCAACTTGATTATTGATACCATATGCATTCATTATCATTGTTATATGCACTTATGAGGATTTCTTGAGATTTTATGATATTGCTGGATTTCGGGGGAAAGCCGCAAAATTTCCAAACTTATTATATTTTTAAAATATGTAAAATGCGGTTTTCTAGTGATGTAAGTGTCGTCCACCATGAGTTTGCTTTGGTTTTTGGAGACCCATTTCGAGGAGTTGGATGAACCGTTTCGGGTACATGGTGGGCCCGGTAGGGTACCCCGGGGCAAGAAGCTCGTGGTGTTGACGATGAGCCTGGCAGGGGATGGATTACCTACCGGTGACTTCATTGGGCACGGCGGATATCCAGAGGATACCGACCGGGGCCGCGAGAGGATGAGATATTGATATTGAGATGGGTCAGCCGGATGGCTGAGGCCAGAGACACTATGACATGGATTTATGAGATTTGAGACAGCTTTTGGGTGTCGTTGCTGGACACCGATTTTCGTCGATTCATTGACATTATGCTGGAATTCTAAAAGCGTTTCAAAAACAAAAAGAGATAAAATATTTCTTGTATATACCTATTGAGACCTCAGATTTTCATGTTGCATACATATTAGCACACTGATGTTGTATACACACCTGCTAGTGCATCCAGTCATACCTGTATTTTAGATGCTAGGATGCTTGTGTGCATGCATACGATAGCCTTTGTAGATGTTATTTATTACTCACGAGTTGGCAACTCACCCCCGTTGTGCCACAGTCTTTTGCAGGTCCGCTCCGTCAGTTCAGTAGTGGCGGGCGCACTTGTTCTTTTGCCTCTTTTGCCTGAGCTCGAGATTTGCTCATAGGTGGGTTATGTTATTATTTTGTACCACCTTGTATATTCTTTGTATCTAGTGTACTCCATCTACTGTTTCTACCAGATTTATTGTATATTGACCTAGAGGTGAGACTGTGAGGTTTGTGGATTTTATGCTGTATTTTGGGGTCGAGCTCACTTGAGCCGATATGCTACTTTTCTCATGCTTCCTTATGATTATTATGCTTGTTGTCATTTTACATTGCGTGGGATTTGTGACCGCCTTGTGGCGAAGAGCTAGCTCCCGCTTGGGGATGCCCTATTTTGTTGGATTCATGTATATATTTTGTTGTACCCATTTTTGGGGGCCAGTATTTACAAAGGAGACTCTGCCGAAATTTTCGGGAAAAATTGGTATTGTTTTTAAAAAGGGTTTTACATGACTTATTTGATAAACTTGCTTTCAAATGTTTGGGTTTTCTTCACTCTTTTGCTTAATTGGTTTTGTTTTCTGGGCCTTGGCTTACTTATTTTACGGACGCCTTTAGACGTTTCGTAAACTTAAGTGCCAGTCACGTTCCGTACCCTGCGGGTCGTGACAATGTTGGTATCAGAGCCAGGTTTTACCTTTGTGAGTGTAGGATGACCCTTGGTAGATGGAGTAAGTGACTTAAGCAGGGTAACGTAGCGTGCGTATGTCCGCGGCATACTCACGATACGGTACTCCGCCTAAGTGACTTTAGGATATACATGCTTGAAAAATTCCTTCTTCAATTCCGTGTATCCTATGATCCTATTGCACTGTCCTTACTATCCGTTTTCCTGTAACAGCCACTATGCCGCCGAAGGTTACGAGGGCACAGAGGGCTGCCGCCAGAGACGAGATTCGAGCTGGCTCGTCCGAGACTAGGACTGAGCAGGGTGGTATGCCTACGCCACAGGGACAGACCGATCCACCTTCCCCAGGTCGTATGGATAGGCTCGAGACTGGTATAGAGGAGTTGCGACAGATGATGGGAGGCATGCAGGAGCTACGTCAGATGGTAGGATCCCTAGTTGCAGCCAGTCGTACACCGAGGCCGGATGACGTACCTACTACATCACAGACGACCATGATACCTGCTCCTACTACTACCACCGTGGCCATTCCGGTTTCACTACAGGATTTCATGAGGTTGAGACCTCCAGTATTCACCGGCACCGAGGCAGCGGAGGACCCACAGACGTTCCTTGACAGTTTAGCCAGGATCTGCCGTTCGCTGAGATGTTCGGATGATCGATGGGTAGAGCTTGCGAGTTTCCGACTAGAGGGTCTCGCGCAGACATGGTGGGAGTCAGTCTTGAGAGGTCGAGCTGCAGGTCTACCGCCTATGACTTGGGCCGAGTTTACAGCGGTCTTTCTAGCCCGTTTCCTTCCAGAGAGTGTTCGTGACGCCAGAGCTCGTAGCTTCGAGGCCTTAGTCAAGACACCTGGGATGACGGTGTCTGAGTATGACATCCAGTTTACACAGTTATCCCGATATGCTCAGTATTTGGTGGATACCGAGGAGAAGATGGTGAAGAGGTTCGTACAGTGACTTGATGCCCAGCTATATCTTGCCATTGGCGCCCAGCACTACGACACTTATTCAGCGGCTATGGATACGGCATTGCGGATGGAGGCACGCATATCACGGACTTCGGCCGTTTCTGGGCCGAAGAGGATGCGCACCGATGTACCGTCTCAGAGGCAGCGCGCCAGATTCTTTCAGAGAGATAGGCCTGGCAGAGGATTTGGACGGGGACAGTTATATGGTTCTTATCCCCAGGGGCATCAGCCGTCGCCAGGATGTTTTGGGTGCGGGAGTTTGCACCATCTTGTCAGAGACTGTCCGGTGAGACGACAGGGAGCACCGACAGTTCCGCATGTGACCCTACCACCATCACCACCCCCTCCTCAGAGAGACCTACTTCCTACCCCAGGCGATGCTCCACGCCAGTTAGGTGCACCGAGAGGCCGTGGACGCGGCGGTCCTGTTCAGAGAGGACGAGGAGGCAGAGGCCGAGGTCGAGGTCAGCCCGCTATCGGTGGAGGACAGGCCCGAGTATTTGCTTTGACACCGCAGGATGCGCAGGCATCCAATGCCGTTGTGACAGGTACCTTGCCAGTTTGTTCTTTCGACGCACGGGTATTATTCGACCCAGGTTCCACACATTCGTACGTCTCTACACACTTTGCACCGATGTTGGGCCGTGAGTCGTCGTCGTTAGATCAGCCGCTTGTTGTTGTTACTCCGGTAGGAGAGACGTTTGTCGCTCGTTTTGTTTTTCGTTTGTGTTCCGTTCGTATCGGGGAGAGGGATTCATCAGTTGATTTGATACTCCTCGATATGTTGGACTTTGATGTGCTTCTGGGCATGGATTGGCTAGCCACTTGTTATGCTTCGGTGGACTGCCGTGAGAAGGCAGTCAGGTTTAGCTTTCCGGGAGATCCAGTCCTCGTTATTCAGGGAGACCGCAGTGTCACCCTTCCCAGCTTAATTTTGTCTCTTCGCGCTGGTCAGCTCTTGCGGAAGGGATGTCAGGGATTCTTAGCGTTTATTTATGATACTCGAGCTGCAGAGGTTCCGTTAGACCGGGTCCCGGTAGTTTGTGAGTTCCCTGATGTTTTCCCTGATGAGCTGCCTGGGCTACCGCCTGAGCGCGATGTTGAGTTCTGCATTGATTTGATTCCCGGCTCGGGGCCTATTTCTATACCTCCTTATCGGATGGCCCCGGCAGAGCTTCGAGAGCTGAAGGATCAGTTGCAGGATTTGTTAGATAAGGGGCTTATTCGACCGAGTGTTTCTCCGTGGGGTGGTCCGGTCCTGTTTGTCAAGAAGAAGGATGGAAGTTTGCTCTTATGTATCGACTACCGCCAGCTGAACAAAGTTACCGTTCGGAACAGATATCCGTTGCCGCGCATTGATGATTTGTTCGACCAGCTTCAGGGTGCGGGGTATTTTTCGAGGATCGACTTGCAATCAGGATACCATCAGCTGCGAGTTCGACAGGAGGATATACCGAGGACAGCTTTCCGCACGCGCTACGGCCACTACGAGTTTTTGGTGATGTCGTTCGGACTCACCAACGCCCCAGCAGCATTCATGGATTTGATGAACCGTACATTCAGGCCGTATCTTGACTTGTTCATCATCGTGTTTATCGACGATATCTTGGTGTACTCTCGGAGCAGGGAGGAGCACGAGCAGCACTTGCGGATTACGTTACAGACTCTGAGGGAGCACCAGCTGTTCGCGAAGTTCTCCAAGTGTGCATTCTGGCTGGACAGCGTCGGATTCTTGGGTCACGTGGTTACGAGAGACGGCATTTGTGTGGACCCGAAGAAGATTGAGGCTGTTCAGCAGTGGCCCCGACCTACATCGGTTACTGAGATCCGTAGTTTTCTAGGCTTGGCGGGCTACTACAGGCGTTTTGTTCAGGACTTCTCCCGTATAGCTGCACCGTTGACCAGTTTGACCCGGAAGGGAGTTCCTTTCGTCTGGACAGAGGAGTGCGAGCGCAGTTTTCAGCAGCTACGGACTTGTTTGACTACGGCGCCGGTATTATCTTTGCCTTCGGGATCAGGCGGATTTGTTGTCTACTGTGATGCTTCGCGAGTGGGATTAGGATGCGTTTTGATGCAGCATGGCCGGGTGATCGCTTATGCTTCTCGGCAGTTGAAGAAGCATGAACAGAACTACCCCACTCATGATTTGGAGATGGCTGCAGTGGTCTTTGCACTGAAGATTTGGCGACATTACCTTTACGGCGAGTCATGTCAGATATTCACCGATCACAAGAGCTTAAAGTACATATTTCAGCAGCGAGACCTGAACCTCAGACAACGTCGTTGGATGGAGTTGGTGAAAGACTACGACTGCGAGATCTTATATCACCCCGGCAAGGCGAATGTGGTGGCAGATGCGTTGAGTAGGAGGCCCGGGGGTAGTCTATCCTTTTTGCGCACAGTGTAGAGGCAGTCGTCAGCAGATTGGCAGATGTTATGTGACAGCCGAGTGGAGTTCGAGTTCACTCAGACAGGGGGACAGCTCGCGCATGTTCGTGCACGCCCACAGTTGCTTGACCGTATATATGAGGCACAGCGCAGTGACGACCGTTGCTCAGAGATCGTGGCACAGATGGGACAGGGCAGATTTTCCGAGTTCGTGGTTGACGATCAGGGGATTTTACGATATGGATCTAGATTGTGCGTACCAGATGCTGATGGATTACGGCGCGACATTCTCGAGGAGGCACACCGATCAGTGTATAGTGTCCACCCCGGTTCCACCAAGATGTACCATGATATGAGAGAGACCTACTGGTAGGATGGGATGAAGAGGGACATTGCGGAGTTCGTTTCGTGATGCCTGACTTGTCAGCAAGTCAAGGCCGAGCACCAGAGGCCCGCAGGAGAGCTACAGCCGTTACCCATTCCAGAGTGGAAATGGGAACAGATTTCGATGGATTTCGTTGTGGGTCTACCCAGGACCAGTCGAGGGTACGACTCCATCTGGGTGATCGTGGATAGATTGACGAAAGCGGCTCACTTCCTGCCAGTGAAGACGACTTTCAGCTTCGCTCAGTATGCTCAGCTCTATATTGATGAGATCGTGCGACTACATGGCGTACCGACTTGTATCGTGTCAGATCGAGGCACTCAGTTCACCAGCCGACTTTGGCATAGACTTCAGGAGGCTTTGGGCACTCGTTTGAGCTTCAGCACAGCGTTTCATCCGCAGACAGACGGACAGTCAGAGCGGACCATTCAGACTCTCGAGGACATGCTCAGAGCGTGCGTTTTAGACTTTGGTGGTAGCTGGGATTGTCATTTACCTCTAGTGGAGTTCTCCTACAACAACAGCTTCCAGGATACTATTCAGATGGCACCTTTCGAGGCATTGTATGGGAGGAGATGCAGATCGCCCGTTTGTTGGACAGAGCTCAGCGAGAGCAGCATTTTGGGGCCGCAGCTTGTTGAGGAGACGACAGCGAAGATACAGTTGATCCGAGACCGGATGAGAGCGGCTCAGAGCAGACAGAAATCCTATGCAGACAGGCGCCGTCGCAGATTAGAGTTCGCAGTTGGCGACCATGTTTTTCTGAAAGTCTCTCCGATGAAGGGCGTGATGCGTTTTGGGCGAAAAGGGAAGCTTAGCCCTAGATTCGTAGGTCCCTTCGAGATTCTCGAGCGGGTTGGCGCTGTTGCATATCGTTTGGCTCTTCCTCCCAGCTTTCCCGATGTTCACCCCGTTTTTCATGTTTCGATGCTCCGCAAGTACCTTCACGACCCTTCGCATGCGATTCAGCACCCGACAGTCCAGCTAGAGCGCGACCTTTCTTTTGCAGAGCAGCCGGTGGCCATCCTTGATCGAAAGGTGAAGAAGTTGAGGTCGAAGATTATACCAACCGTCAAGGTCCTTTGGCGTAGCCCGAGCAGCGAGGAGGTTACCTGGGAGACCGAGGGCGAGATGAGGAAGAAATATCCCCATCTCTTCGAAGGTACGCGTAGGGATATTTTTAAATTCGGGGACCGAATTTCTTTAAGGGGGGAAGATTGTAGCGACCTGAAAAGTCGTTTTGGTGTTTTCCTGAAATTCGGTGAAAATTCGGTATTTTTCCGAAAACCGTCTTTCTTGTTATTTTGCAGTTTAGGGCTAATTATACCTAAAATGGATAGGTAATTGCTTGTTTTTAGTAGCTAATGAGTTAATTATGAAATTCTGGTCGTTTAAAAGTTTTTCCCTATTTTTTCAATTTTTTAATATTATTTTAAGCCGGTCAGAAAATACATTAATTTAGCGATAAATACAAATTTTTCCGGGCTAATTTTAATCTTTAAAATTATGTTAATTAAAATCTAGTGGTAACATAAATTTTGAGTATTTTATTTTAAGTTTTTACTAATTTCTATTATGGAAAACAAAAATATAATTAATTAAACCTAAGCTTGCAAATATGAATTTGTGGGGGGCTTCTTTTGCTTGTTTAACTTTTTACCACCTCTCATATTTTCCCTACCTCCTTTGGGCCGAGCCCACCTACAGGTTTTCCCCCCCTCCAATTCTCCATTTCAATTCATTTGATGAATGTATTGGGTTGGTTTCTTTTTTTGATTAATTAAAGTTGTGTGTTGACTTAGAAATGATAATAATTTAACACAAGTACACACACACACTTCCTCCCCCATCCCTTTGCTGCGAATCTGCTGGTTTTCCCCCCCACTCCATTCCACTCTTGTTTCACCTCCTTGCAAAAAAAAAAAAAGAAAAAGAAATCCCCAAATGCTTCAAAATCCAATTAAACCTCACAATTCCAAACCCATTCTTCATGCTTCTCCTTAGACATTCTTGCTTGGATCTTGGAGGCTAAGGGGGCCATCCTTGAAGGCAAATTATCTTGCTAGATCTCTAGAATTGGAGGTATACTCTTGACCCAATTAACACTTGTGGTTAAATTCCTTAAGTTAAATTGATTAGAGTTAAATTTTGTGCTAAATTCTAATTTAGTTTTTTTTTCTTATATATAGTTCATGGCTTGAGTTGTATTTAGGGTTTAGAATATCCATTATTAGGTTAATTAGTTTACTTTGCTAACTAGTTCCTACACAACCTAATCTAAGAGGTTACCTTGTTATGTGGTCTTTAACTATGCTAATCTACTAAATTTTGAAAGTTTAATTTTAGTTGTAAATTGTTGTTTTAGGATTTTCAAGAGAGGGTTATGTATGGAAATGGTTTGTGAAACATGATAATGAGTTGATTAGGGTTAGAAAACATTATTTAGTTGATTTAAACCCAATTTGTTATCTAGTTTTTTTGCTAACCTAATCTATGAGATTAATCTTCTTATGTGGGCTTTTGTTGTGTTAATTTAAGTTTGCAAGTGTGGAAATTGATTTGGAATTTGCTAGGTTATAAATTCAAGAGATGGTTGTTTAGGGAAATTAGGATTGGAATCATTGTTATTGTGTTGTAATTAGTGTTTGTAGATTGCTTGTAGTGTGGTTGGGTGATTGTGCTAGATTGTAGTCGTTTTGTCGCAAATCGGCGATTTTTGCACCGATTTTGGAATGCAAATGCTTACTAGTTTTGGTATAAAATTGTGTGATGAATTATTTTTGATATCTTGATGATTGTAATGGCTTGTCCTACGACTTTTAGGATGCGTGAGTGCGGATTTTTGGGTAGTCGGGTTTTAGTTTTGCCGGGCGACCAAATCGGCGTTTTTTTGGCAGCTTTTGCGATTTTCGCGTGTGTTCCGCGCACTTTGTGCACGTTGTACCTAGCTAGCGAACTTTAGCAGTTTCGTTGGGGTTTTGCGTCGTTCTTGATATGTAACCTTATGTTTGGTTTTGATGTAAATTCCAGGTTCGGTCGCGGAGACGTCAGACGCGGCGCGAAAGGGAAAGACGGTGATTGGACACAGCTAGCCAGGGATTCCGGTGAGTAGATGTAACATCTACGGGGGACTATCGTTGGATGGCGCAAGCCGCCCGATAGTTTTAGTAACTTACAAGATCCTTAGTGATGTTAGTAATTAGGGGTGAAATACTTAGTTGACTATTTGCTGCATCCATGCATTATATTGACATACCTATACGAAACCATTTCATAGGACACCTGCACCATTGCCAGGGTTTTTATATGCAGCACGAGCACTATTCATGCTTACACACACACCCTGGTAATTGCCATGCCACCACACTAGATAACCTTTAAATTTAAACCTGTTACTAATTGATACTTGAACTTGTGCTATTGCCTTAAATTCCTTAAAATGAAACCGTGGTATTGCTATTCATGTGCATGTACTTCATCATATTAATTGTTCATGCTTAATACATTAATCACACATCGCAACTTGATTATTGATACCATATGCATTCATTATCATTGTTATATGCACTTATGAGGATTTCTTGAGATTTTATGATATTGCTGGATTTCGGGGGAAAGCTGCAAAATTTCCAAACTTATTATATTTTTAAAATATGTAAAATGCGGTTTTCTTGTGATGTAAGTGTCGTCCACCATGAGTTTGCTGTGGTTTTTGGAGACCCATTTCGAGGAGTTGGATGAACCGTTTCGGGTACATGGTGGGCCCGGTAGGGTACCCCGGGGCAAGAAGCTCGTGGTGTTGACGATGAGCCTGGCAGGGGATGGATTACCTACCGAGGACTTCCTTGGGCACGGCGGATATCCAGAGGATACCGACCGGGGCCGCGAGAGGATGAGATATTGATATTGAGATGGGTCAGCCGGATGGCTGAGGCCAGAGACACTATGACATGGATTTATGAGATTTGAGACAGCTTTTGGGTGTCGTTGCTGGACACCGATTTTCGTCGATTCATTGACATTATGCTGGCATTCTAAAAGCGTTTCAAAAACAAAAAGAGATAAAATATTTCTTGTATATACCTATTGAGACCTCAGATTTTCATGTTGCATACATATTAGCACACTGATGTTGTATACACACCTGCTAGTGCATCCAGTCATACCTGTATTTTAGATGCTAGGATGCTTGTGTGCATGCATACGATAGCCTTTGTAGATGTTATTTATTACTCACGAGTTGGCAACTCACCCCCGTTGTGCCACAGTCTTTTGCAGGTCCGCTCCGTCAGTTCAGTAGTGGCGGGCGCACTTGTTCTTTTGCCTCTTTTGCCTGAGCTCGAGATTTGCTCATAGGTGGGTTATGTTATTATTTTGTACCTCCTTGTATATTCTTTGTATCTAGTGTACTCCATCTACTGTTTCTACCAGATTTATTGTATATTGAGGTGAGACTGTGAGGTTTGTGGATTTTATGCTGTATTTTGGGGTCGAGCTCACTTGAGCCGACATGCTACTTTTCTCATGCTTCCTTATGATTATTATGCTTGTTGTCATTTTACATTGCGTGGGATTTGTGACCGCCTTGTGGCGAAGAGCTAGCTCCCGCTTGGGGATGCCCTATTTTGTTGGATTCATGTATATATTTTGTTGTACCCATTTTTGGGGGCCAGTATTTACAAAGGAGACTCTGCCGAAATTTTCGGGAAAAATTGGTATTGTTTTTAAAAAGGGTTTTACATGACTTATTTGATAAACTTGCTTTCAAATGTTTGGGTTTTCTTCACTCTTTTGCTTAATTGGTTTTGTTTTCTGGGCCTTGGCTTACTTATTTTACGGACGCCTTTAGACGTTTCGTAAACTTAAGTACCAGTCACGTTCCGTACCCTGCGGGTCGTGACACAATCCCACACCCCTAGACCCCTACGAGAGCGGCAAGCAACCCTACCAATTCTAGGGTTAGGAGACCGGGACTCGACTCCTCGAGTTGGTCTCCCACCGGACCCCAGAACCCGGTTACTTGTGCTCCCCTCCTTGGGTCTATCCTAATGCGGAAAAGTAAATAATATACAAAAGGTGACATCTTCCGCAACCTGGAAGTGCCCCAAATAAAAGAATATTACATACAAGTTTTTTACATGAATGAAAATGAAAAACACTCATCTCATATAAAAACCCCCGGCTATTCGAACACGACGATCCAATATAACATATCCAGCAACACATAACATCACATGTCATCAACGTAAGTAAATATGCGCATTCCAATTGTCGTTGACATATAGCAACGAAACCGGCGATATCACATATTACACTTACGGTCACAGAAAAGAAAGTGTAAAACTACAACAGTTGGAATCCGCAACCCTTTTAGACATCACATGCCTAATCAAATGAAATACTTAGACATCACATGCCTAACAGTTATAAACCCCGCATTTTAGTCTCATTATCGAAAACTCTTTTCAATATCAAGTGAAACTAAACCGCTAGATTTATAACGTTCATTCAGTTATCTCATAACTGTTTGTGAATTCCAATTATTGTATCCCATTCCGGATAAATAGAATATATTAAACTTTCCGATCGAACATTCGAACACCCAAGTTTTCCCGAAACCGTTCAACACATGAAATAGGTTCAAAGACATTCACTTCATGCCTCAGTACCAACGATCCAGCCGTAGAAGGGTCAAGCCAACGCCTCACATGTGTCACGCCGTACTGCCCCAAACCCGAAGGTTCAAAGGGCAGTTCAAGACGGTCATATAATCGAGTTAAGGTTTGTTGTCTTCTAGAGGGACCATCGCGTTACTTGCACTACTCAGAACGTCCTTAAACCACACAAAAATCCAACACTTGGATATTTTCCGGCAGGGGAAAAGTTGGGTATTTATATCCGGTCGAACTTTTTTAACATATTCTAAAGTCATCCGGAAATACACAAAGACGAAATTTGATAATCCGATCAAAACATTGAAGCTCTGAAACACCCCAGAAAATTCAACTCTTGAATAAATATTAAAAATACCCATAAAACTCAGCTGCTGAAATGATGAATTACTGTGCAAAGGAAGAGGGCTGACGTCATCATTAGGCCGCGGAACCGCCGCATAAGGCATGCTTATGCCGCGGTTCCGCCGCACACTATACTGTTCATTGGAAAATATTTGCACCGTAATTCTTAGAATTCCCTGCTGAATTTTTTAAGCATTTTTAATCTAGAAAAATCCCAGTTTTTAGAAAAATTCCAGAGAGCATGATGTGTTAGGGTTTCGATGTGTATTCGGGTTTCAAACGTCGTCTAGACTTCGCCTAAGGCTCTAGCTAGGCTCTGATACCACTGTAGGGTTCCTAGGCACTCTCAAGAGGTCTCACAAGGCATCAACCATGCCAATTTCAAATTTTACGGGTGCCGAGAAACCCTAATACGGATCATTGACTAGAAGTTTAGGCGAAATACGAATCTAGTTAACAACTTAACTAAAGGAGAGAGGCTACAACCTTTATAGATCCGGTTATCCACTACTTTGGCTCCACGTAGGCGTCCTCTCGCTGTCCATCTTGAATCCCGAACTCAATCGTCGGCTTCATCGGAGAAATGGGCGGACTAGGTCGTCGGCTTCGTGCCGAAGATGATCTACGTCGAGGCATCACAAGTTCAAGCTCCAACTTCACAAATTTGTGAAACTTGTAAAGAAAACACCCAAAACAACTTGGCAAGAGGTAGAGGGTGAAGAAATAGGAGGTGGGTTCACTTTAGAATTGGATTTCTCACTTTAGAACTCAAGTTGCCATTGATGGCATCAAGCTTTCTTTCTTGAAGAAGAAGATCAAGAAGAAGGAAATATTATGATAAGTTAATCAAAAATGAAAAAGAAATGAATACTTATCATAATAGGAACCATGGTTAGGTGTAGAGAATTGACCAAGGTTAGAAGAGTGGTTAGGGTTAAGCATGAAGACAAATTGGTCACTTTGGTCAAAGCTTCATGAAGCTTCACAATGGTTCAAGAATGAAAGCAACCATTTTGTATTCTTATCCCATTCTTTTTCCAAAATCAATAAATAAAAGAATGGATAATTAAAACCCTAATCACTTTCTTAACCTAGGTTTAATTCTTTACACTTAACCAAATGAGCAAGCATCATCAAACATGATACAAAGATGTGCACAAAAATATATCACATATACAACTTGCACATCAAGTGAGAAAATCCATTTAAAGTGAACTAATACTAGCTAATGCAAAGTAATATATCAAATATATAATTATACATTAAATCATTAAATCAACACTTGATTTAACGATCCGGTCATATCGCATATAACCGACTAGTATCCTATGTATCGGCTTATCGAATCAATCCTTGATTCGATATCTAGGTTATATCGAATATAACCAATCGATACATCCATCGCGAGAATGAAATACAGTATCACATACACGCATTATTCTCGGTCCTGCACATATCTCATATGCGCTCCTATTTCGTTTCGCTTGAGCCAGGAAACCTCTGTGTAGGACTCTAAAGACTCGTCAATATGCCGGCAGCAGATGCTGATCATATCAATCACCCACAAGCCGCAAGCGGTCTGCTAAACGTAACGGCCATCCGGGTATTGAACGATCAGAAGATCGACGAGCTAGCCCGCTCACACTCCTGTGAATCCAACCCGTAACACTTACCGTACAGTCCGGTCTGTTCGTCTGATATGTCGCATATCAAGTCTAGGGGTGGTAAACGTCAGAACCCAATAACCGATAAGTCATACCTATGTGAGGCTCATGACGGGTCGAGAAACTACTGGTAACACTTACCAGCAAATCTCTGATCAGCCCTGGCCAGGGACTTCCCTGTTACGGCCAATCGAGCACAGCGCAACATCAACCCCCAATACCGGGAGAGACGAAACCCCTCCTATCGCTCATTGCCTCCATGTGACTCGGGACTGTACCCAAAGACCACCGTTTTGCATGCCCTCATGGACGTGGTAAGGTAGAGATCAAAGCACAGTGGGAATCACACAAGACTCTATGACGATCTCGGGTCTACAGACTAACCTGTACAAGTGTCACCTGAGAACTGCCATCTGACGTGAGGTATAATACCATCTGGGAGTTCTCGGCGAGTCCGTCCAGTGTACCCAGTCTCCACTGAGCACCCGTATACCATCTCTGATGTCAAACACCAATGGATGTGGGATCATCCATCGCCCATCTCATGGGTCGAGAAGCGTATACGCTAGTCTGCTCTGGTATATCGATGCCCCGTCTCGATACACCCACGACTAGGGACCTTGAAGGATGTAGTTATGGACTACCATGTCCCCACTAGTATGATCTGCATCATATTCCAGGTAGTTAAGTACACATCCTAAGGGCTTTACCAACATGTAACCATAAGACAGTTTAAAGAGACTAGTATACATGTTAAGATAAAGAGTAACCAGATAGCATACTATCATATCGAGCAAGAAAGTCATCTCTATATATGTCCAAGCATCCAATATAATATACATCATCTGTACAATACTGGCCTCTAGGGCATACATACAACTAACAATTAAAAACCACTCTAAACTTGCAAGAGCATCATGCTAAAGTGTTTCTTTTCTCTCTCCTAATTGCAGCGACCATTCAACATGACCGGACTTAAGTTCTTACTAGATAAAAACATATTGACAGGGCCAAACTACAAAGATTGGCTCAGGAATGTCAAGATGGCAATCACTTACGACAAGTTGGGGTATGTCCTTACCACCAAAGCTCCCCCTGTCCCAGGTCCCACCTCCAGCGTCGCGGATAAGGAAATCCGTAAGACATGGGAGATAGATTGCGCGAAGGCCAAATGCCTCGTACTAGCCTCGATGGATAATGAACATCAGAGGAGGCACGAGAATATGGACCTAGAGTCCATATTTCTTCATACAAAAGAACTGTATGGAGAGCAGTCTTGTATCGCCAGATACAAAGTGTCGAAGAAGTTATTTTCGGCAAGGTTGGCCGTCGGATCATCGGTAGCGGAACACGTGCTTAAGATGATTGGCTACATTGAGGAGCTCGTGGACCTTGGGACCACGTTGGAGAATGAACTCTATACTGATTTGATTCTCCAGTCCCTTCCTTCCACTTACGCCCAGTTTATTCTTAACTTCAACATGCAAGGAAAGGAGGTTGAACTTTCCGAACTTCTGAACATGTTGAGGAGTGCTGAGGGCACCCTACAGAAAGGTAGGGAGACATCCACTTTGTTTGTAGGAGGATCTTCCTCTTCTAGATCCAAGGCGAAAACCAAGGGTAAGAAGAAGAAAGCCCCCGCCAAACCAAGAGGCGGTGTCAGTAAAGTGGATACGAAGGGAAAAGGAAAAGCAACAAAGATAGCGGGAAAGCTGGTGGGGAAGGAATAATGCTTCTATTGTCACAAAAGTGGTCACTGGAAATAGGATTGCAAGGCTTGGAAAGCCAGAACACAGGATTTGAAGCGAGTTGCAGCTTCAGCTTCAGGTGTGTATGTTATTGAAAACTGTCTATCAATAAACTCTACTTCCTGGGTATTGGATACCGGATCAGGATCTCATATCTGTAATTCTTTGCAGGCGTTGAGAAAGCGTAGAGTTTTGAAGGAAGGTGACATGACCCTCAGAGTTGCGAACGGTGCTAGCATGGATGCTGAGGCCGTGGGGGACTATCATCTGGGATTGTCGGATGAACATTTTTTGGTTTTACGTAGTTGTTATTATGTACCAAATGCAACCTGTAATATCATTTCTGTATCTTTATTATCTAAAGAAGGTTATGAATTTGCATTTGTAAGTAATGTAGTGAACATTCACCTTAATCAAGCTTTGATTGGGTCAAGTACATTGAACAACGGTATATACGTATTAAACCAACCACAGATTTTCAATGTCCAGAATACACACAAAAGAAAGTCTCCAGAAATCAATAAAACTTTCTTATGGCATTGTAAACTGGGTCACATCAATGAGAGAAGGTTGACTAAGTTACATGCAGAAGGATATTTGGATTCGTTCGAATATCAATCGTATGCAACTTGTCAATCCTGTCTCAAGGGAATGGTGACGAAGACTCCGTTCACTGGACACGGAGTAAGAGCGAGCGAGCTCTTGGGACTCGTACACAGCGACGTGTGCGGTCCAATGTCTACACATGCGCGAAGCGGTTATTCTTACTTCATTACTTTTACGGATGATTTCTCAAGGTTCGGACATGTCTTCTTAATAAAGCATAAATCCGAAGCTTTTGATAAGTTCCAGGAATATAAGAATGAAGTAGAAAAATAAACAGGCAAAAGTATCAAGGCACTGAGATCTGATCGAGGTGGTGAATACTTGAGTGCCGAGTTCCTGGGTTACTTAAAAGAGAATGGAATTCTCTCTCAGCTTACTCCTCCATACACTCCGCAACATAACGGTGTATCGGAGAGACGGAACCGAACCCTATTGGATATGGTACGGTCCATGATGGGTAACGCTGAGTTGCCGCGATCGTTCTGGGGATATGCGCTAGAATCAGCTGCATACCTTTTGAACCGAGTTCCCACTAAGACTGTGCCTGCCACACCATATGAGTTATGGAGTGGGAAGAAACCCTATCTTCAATACCTGAAGATTTGGGGATGTTCAGCTTATGTCAAAAAGCAGCATACAGACAAGCTCGAGGCACGCTCAGTACTGTGCATGTTTGTGGGATACCCAAAGAACTCCAGGGGGTATCTTTTCTATTACGTAGAGGAACAAAAAGTCCTTGTTTCTCGTAATGCCCATTTTCTGGAACATCAGTTCTTAGAAAAGGAAATAAGTGAGAGCGCAATAGAACTGGAAGAAATTCCAGAACCACAAGCTATTACTGAAAGCTTAGTAGAACCAGAGGGTTCGAAAGATCAGGACATTCCCACGCCACTCCGCAGGAGTAGTAGGCAGTCTCATCCGCCCGAGAGATACTACGGTTTTCTCATTGACGGGGATAGAGAGGATTGCATCATAGACTGTGATGAGCCTACTAGCTTCCAGCAAGCCATTCAGAGCGTCGACTCGGTAAAATGGCTGGATGCAATGCGGACCGAAATGGAGTCCATGTACACCAACAAAGTATGGACGTTGGACATTGCTCCAGATGGGGTAAAACCCATAGGATGCAAGTGGATCTTCAAAAGGAAGATTGGTGTAGATGGACAGGTTGAGACCTATAAAGCTAGACTGGTTGCAAAGGGTTTTCGTCAGCGACCCGGTTTGGACTATGACGAAACTTTTTCTCCAGTAGCTATGCTAAAATCAATTCGGATCCTCCTTGCCATTGCTGCCTTCCACGATTATGAGATTTGGCAGATGGACGTAAAGACAGCTTTTCTAAATGGACATTTAGAGGAGTGTGTCTATATGGATCAGCCAGAGGGTTTCATTCAGAGTGGGAGCAGCGGAAAGGTGTGCAAGTTGCTTAAGTCCATTTATGGACTAAAGCAGGCATCACGGAGTTGGAACATCTGTTTTGATGAGATGGTCAAGGAATTTTGCTTTATCAAAAATCCAGATGAACCATGAATCTATTGTAGATTTGTAGCGAGAACTGTAGTATTCCTCGTTTTATACGTGGATGACATTCTCTTAATAGGAAATGACATTCCTATGCTACAATCTGTCAAGGGGTTCTTGTCACACAGGTTCTCCATGAAAGACCTGGGTGATGCCTCATACATTCTGGGTATCCGGATCTACCGTGACAGATCCAAGAGGATATTAGGACTTTCGCAGTCCAGGTACATCGACGCCATACTGAAGAGATTCAGTATGGAAGATTCCAAGCGCGGTAATCTACCGGCTTGTCACGGGATCACCCTCTCCAAAGAGATGTCTCCCAAGAATGATTTGGAGAGGGATCGCATGTCTATTATACCCTACTCTTCTGCGGTAGGCTCTATAATGTATGCGATGTTGTGTACCAGACCGGATGTGGCTTATGCACTGAGTGTGGTAAGCAGGTATCAGTCAAACCCTGGGGAGAAATATTGGATAGCAGTAAAGAACATTCTCAAGTACCTGAGAAGGACTAAGGAGATGTTCTTGGTGTATGGCGGAAAAGACCTCCAGATTGAGGCCTTTGCTGACTCCAGCTTCTAGAGTGACAAGGATGATTCCAAGTCCATGTCGGGTTTTGTCTTTACCCTCAATAGAGGGGCGGTGTGTTGGAAGAGCTCCAAACAGGAAACCGTTGCTGACTCGACGATGGAAGCGGAATACATCGCTGCATCTGATGCCGCAAAAGAAGCTGTCTGGATGAGGAAGTTCTTGAGAGAACTTCAGGTGGTTCCGTCCATTGTTGACCCAATACCTCTGTATTGCGACAAAAACGGGGCTATAGATTTAGCGAAGGAACCCAGGTCCCATCAGAAAT
Source organism: Agapanthus africanus (assembly GCA_030015575.1). NCBI lineage: Eukaryota > Viridiplantae > Streptophyta > Magnoliopsida > Asparagales > Amaryllidaceae > Agapanthus > Agapanthus africanus. The sequence continues at coordinate 336,155,638 of JASDDO010000031.1, forward strand.
CCAGACACATCTTAAGGCGGTATCACCTGATCAGGGAGATCGTGGATCGCCAGGAGATCGAGGTCCGGAGAGTTGCATCAGAGGATAACACAGAAGATCCATTCACCAAGGCCTTGCCCCAGACTCAGTTCGAGCGGCTGATCGAGATGATAGGTCTTCGATACGCTAGTACATGGCCTTAGTGCAAGTGGGAGATTGTTAGTGTATATGCTCTAGAGGCCATTACTGTATCATACTAGTTTGTTTATTACTTGATGGAAGCTTGGGATATTCACAGTTGTATATACAATCTTGCTCGAAATGGTAGTATGCTACTTGGTTTGTCTCTGCTTTAATATGTGCATGTGTTTCTTTTAGCATATTGCTGATATACATATTAGTAGAGCCCTTAGGATCTTTGCTTGATTACCAGCGTGGTGATAGCGCTCACACTCGTGGGAGCTGGGTGATCTATAAGAACATCCTTATACAGGTCCCTAGTCGTTGGACTATCGAGACAGGGCATCGATACTCCGGAGTAGACTAGCGTATGCGCTTCTCATCCCAGTGTGGGAGACGGTCTGTCCCACAGCCGTCAGTACGTCGTACTTGGGATAGTATACGGGTGCTCGTTAGGTTACGAGTACACTGGACAGGACTCGTCGGGGACTGTTGGTTGGTATTATACCTATCGTCAGTTATCAGTTCCCAGGTGACATGAGTACAGCTTAGTCCGCTGACTTGACACTGTCACTTCACCTCGAGTGTGTTCCCACTGCACTTTGATTACTACCCTACCACAGCTCAAAGGAGTCGTGCAAACAGGTAGTTTTTGGGTGCAGTCCCGAAGCACTTGGAGGCAGTGACGGTTAGACAGGATTCGTCTCTCCCGGTATTGGTGGTTGACATCGCGCTGTGTCCAGGAGAGCCATTACACGAGTAGTCCCTGGCCAGGGCAAGCGAGGTATACTGGTAGGTTTCCAGTGTTATCTCAGGGTGTTCTGGGGTACACTCCGATACGACTTGTACCGCTATTAGGGGACTGACGTTCACCGCCCCCTAGGCCCGCCATGCGATGTATCAGACGAACAGACCGGACTGTACGGAGATTGTCACATACAGGCTCAGTAGGAGTTCAGATGGGGTTCACCTCGTCAGTCTTCTTATCGACATCTACCTGGGGACCGTTACGTACAGCTAGTGCCGCTTGCGGTCTGTGGTTAAACCCTCTGCCAGCGTAGTGTCGAGTCTTTAGAGTCCCACACAGAGAGCTATCCGCCTTTAGGCAAAATGAGTAGAGGTCGCATGGTTTTGCGACAGGGTTCGTTCACATCCGCGCACTTGTGCACGTTTGCTGTCCGGACAGTTTATACTAGCGGGCTTTGGTTTAAGCCGGATCCTAGTATATGATTTGGGATTGGTTTTTCTCATTGTATTCGTGTTCCTCGGATCACGAATGCGGGTGCGTATGCACAGTTGCTTGAGATTGAGGGAGAGGACCTTGATTAGGGTTAATGGCTATTGTCATTTTATTAACCCTAATGCTTATGTGTGTATTATAGTTAATTAGTATTAGTTTAATAATTGTGCATGGTTATGGTTGTTGACCATTTGACCTTATTGACTTGTTGACCTTGGTTGACACTTTGACCATCATCATTTCATTTGGAAGATGCTCTTTGATCCTTGCAATTTGCATTAAAAATGAAATGATAATGGTCATGTCTTGATTAAGCCATGACAATTATCTTACTAATTATCTAATTACAATAATACACATATATTTGTGAGAATGGTTTATTCTATTCTTATTCTATCATATATTTTCTCTCTCTTGTTCTTCCTCTCCCTCAAGCTCTCCCCTCTCATGTGTTGAGAAACACTTGAGCTTGAGAAAAACCCTCTCTTGATCATCTCTACTCTCATCTAGAGTTCAAGGACTGGCACTTCTTGCACCCTAGTTACTTCTAGCTTGGAGTTGAAGCCAAAGGTTGAGGCTTTCGGGTGGATCTTTCTTCGACGTGAGAAGACGACCAAGGTGACCTCCTTCCACCACTCCAAGGAGCAAGGAGAGAAGGACTTAAAGCCCAAGGTATAACCTTTCTAGCACTTAGCTAGTTTCTAGTTAGCTTTAGCAAGTTTTTGTTTAGCAAAGATCCTTCAAAGCATAGTCCATGTTGCCTAAGCTCATAAAAATCGGATTTTTATTCCGTTTTTCGCCTCCCCGCAAGCACCGGGGTGGGCAACGTGGACTTACAGATGCAACGTCAACGAAAGACCCCATGGTCGAAACAAAGCGGAGTGACGGCAAAATCCCAGCTCCACCTCAGCATTCGTCTCGTTACAGCAGAAGCAATATCAACAACGGCGTTCCTTCGCACTCCCACAGGATCCGGACACGCTAAAGCAAACGAAGCGAAGGCCAAATTCCTAGCTTCAGGGTCTTGACGGTAACTCATATAAAACCTGAAAGACCACCGAAGATCATCCCATACCAGTGCGGAGTGGTCACCATCCTACAGCAGACGAGATGTCACTACGGCGTCCTTCCTCCAACAGGATTCGGACACGCTAAAGCAAACGAAGCAAAGGCCAAATTCCTAGCTTTAGGGTCTTGACGGTAACTCATATAGAACCTGAAAGACCATCGGAGATCATCCCACACCAGCGCGAAGTGGTCACCACCTCGACGTTCGTCTCGATACAGCGGACGAGATATCGCCCCAGCGTTCTTCCTCCAGCAGGGTTCAGACGCGACAATCAAACAACGGAGCCACGACAAAATTCCCAGTTCCAAGCCTCGACGGTTCACCAACAACCTAGAGAAAACCACGGAATTCGTCTCGATACAGCAGACGCAGTGTCAGAAAACGAAGCGAAGGCCAAATTCCTAGCTTCAGGGTCTTGAAGGCAACTCATATAAAACCAGAAAGACCATCGGAGATCATCCCACACCAGCGTAGAATGGTCACCACCTCGACGTTCGTCTCGACAAAACAGACGAGATGTCACCACAACGTTCTTTTTCCAGCAGGATTCAGACGCGACAATCAAACAACGGAGCCACGGCAAAATCCCTACCTCCAAACCTCGACGGTTCACCAACAACCTAGAGACAACCACGATATTCGTCTCGATACAGCAGACGCAATGCCAGCAAACGAAGCAAAGGCCAAATTCCTAGCTTCAGGGTCTTGACGGCAACTCATATAAAACGTGAAAGACTATCGGAGATCATCCCATATTAGCGCGGAGTGGTCACCACCTCGACGTTCGTCTCGATACAGCTGACGAAATGTCACCCCGGCGTTCTTACTCCAGCAAGGTTCAGACGCGGCAATCAAACAACGGAGCCACGACAAAATTCCCAGTTCCAAGCCTCGACGGTTCACCAACAACCTAGAGACAACCGCGGCATTCGTCACGATACAGCAGACGCAGTGCCAGTAAACGAAGCAAAGGCCAAATTCCTAGCTTCAGGGTCTTGACGGCAACTCATATAAAACCTGAAAGACTATCGGAGATCATCCCACACCAGCGCGGAGTGGTTATGACTCATCGGGGCTCTCCAAAATGAGCCTAACCTCAAGTAAAAAGCGGCATGGAAAAATTCCTAACGCTTGCTCTTCTGACAGTCAAACTGCCTAGGAAGATTGCTTGAAGACGTCTTGTCCAGCCCCCGAAGGGATCAGAGACACGACAGTTGCAAGGCTGCCCGAACAACAAGATTGCCTATCGAGGAATACATCAGCCAACGCGACGGTACGACGAACAAAATCCTAGTACCACAGACCCTAACGGACCTTTGTCGTAAAGAGCAGAGGTTAACTGTGACGTTAGGACATCCTTGCGAGAACTTCTCAATTTGTTTCGACTCGTAAGGCAAAGCCTTAGGCAATAGGGATTTAAAAAAAAACCTGTTTCCTAAGCACTGGGGCCCTGCAAGTTGGTCCAAAACGGACTCTTGCATACTATTCACGGACCACACTCTCCAAAGTCGAATCTCGACAAGGAGTGAAACAATCACTTACGAGTCCTCTCGACTTATAAGCGGGGAAATTGTCTTGTGAGATCCTTACGACTCTCAAAACACACTTAGGAATCCTCACGACTCCTAAGGAGAAAAGACACCTACGAGATCCTCACGACTCGTAGGGAGAAAAGTCTTTATGAGACCCTCACGGCTCATAAAGTTGAAAAGTCTTAAGTGGAAGATCCTAACCCTGTCTCCTAAGCCATCACTGCCCTACAAAGAGTTCAAGATGAATTGTTATCGACCATCTATGGGCCACACTTGCCAAAGCTACATGCCACTGAAATGGAGAAGCTACTCATGAGCATATAAACTACTTCACGCCAGAGTAAGACATAAAGAAATGGAAAGGTTCGGCTCATGGGGATGAGGGTTTGGAACTATATCCCTTAAGAGTTGAGATTTGAGTCAATGATAAATGACGACGCTTGTGTCCGCTCGTTATCTTCTCAGATCAAGATTCTGAAAGTTATATACCAACCCGAAACTGGTCATACGCCATGAAAAACTCTGCACTACTTCACCTACGTACATACTTACGTGGGCAAAGTAGTGGGGGCATTTTTTCCCGCCAAAAATTTCTGCGCAAAGAGCCCAAGGTATTAAATGGCAGTGATACGCTTATGAAAATGCGAACCAGTATTTTCCGGGCTTTTTTTTTGACAAATTCCCGAATGAGGAACAGCTAAGTTCTGATGGTATCGAAAGCGTCTCGAAAAACCCTTCGATTTGATATATTATGGGCTTCATAATTCATCCGGGATCAAAAGTTATGAGCAAATATGCTATGCACTGTTCCCTGATTAAAAATCGGGAATTACCTCAAGGAGGTATCACGTGCTCACATGTGACCAATGGTCACGTGTTGACACGTGATAGTTAAAATAGAAATAAAAAAAAATGGCTGAAGGAAATACCTCAATGGGGTATCACGTGCTCACACATGACCAATGATCACGTGTTGACACGTGATGGTTAAAACTGAAGCGTAAATAAACGCTGAGAAAATGACTCAATTGGGGGTCACGTGCTCACACGTGACCTAGGGTCACGTGTCAGCACGTGACTAGAGTCGAAAGCCTTACAGTTTAATAGAATTAAAATTCTAAAAGCTTCTAAATCTTTCCAAATGGAAAAAGATTATGGGGACCGTTGGATTAAAGATCCAAGGGTGATTAAAAATCACCAATTTATGGAAAAAATTTTAGACAAGGAAAGATTTCCCCTAAATCTCACCGAAAATAACAAACAAAATATCTTTGGATTTAAAATCCAACGGTAAATAAAATTCACTGTGTGATCCAAAGGATCATATTAATTATGAAAACAATCAAATCTTTCAATGAAAGATTTACTAAAAAATTTGATTCTTTTCTTTCTCCTATAAATAGGAGCCAAGAAGAGAAGAGAGGGGATCTACTTTTTTGAGAGAAGAATAGAGAGAAAAAAAGTGAGGAGAATTTAATTCTCAAGAGAGAAAAAAGGAGAGGAGAATTTAATTCTCAAGAGAGAAAAAGTGAGGAGAATTTAATTTTCAAGAGAGAAAAAAAGAGAGGAGAATTTAATTCTCAAGAGAGGAAGAAAATTTCTTCAGGAGAAAAAGAAAACCCTAGGTGAGAAAAGAAAAGGGATTCAAAACTTCAAACAGAGAATTTAATTCTCAAAATCTAAGAGTTTAACTCTTCTGCAAAGAACTTAGTTCTTCCTCTCGTTGAAGATCTGCAGAAGCACATCTCCCCATAGGTTGAGAATTTAATTCTCATCGGGTTGAGATCCTGCCATGCAGATCCAAAACTTAGAGGGGGAATTGAGTTTAGAGAATTTAATTCTCCCAAAACAAATTAGGGTTTAACCCTATATGAGAATTTAATTCTCCCAAACTCACAGGAATTTAATTCCTTCAAGATGGACAGAACTAGGGTTTAACCCTAATTAAGAATTTAATTCTTTTACATATATGGGAATTTAATTCCTCGAAAAAGAAATTGGGGTTTAACCCCACTTAAGAATTTAATTCTTGCACAATAGGAATTTAATTACTCCAAATAAATAATTAGGGTTTAACCCTACAGAGAATTTAATTCTTAATTTAAGGACAGAACTAGGGTTTAACCCTACAGAGAATTTAATTCTTAATTTAAGGACAGAACTAGGGTTTAACCCTATATAAGAATTTAATTCTTTTACATATATAGGAATTTAATTCCTCCAAACCAAAATTAGGGCTTAACCCTACAGAGAATTTAATTCTTAAAGATAAAGAGATTTTCATGCATGCAAAAGAATTACGGTCACGTGTCCCCACGGGACCCTTGAAAAGATCCCCAAAATAAGAAGGAATTAACTTTGAGGCAATGCCTCACGTGTTCTCACGTGACCTCCTAAACGACGAGAATTAAAACAAAGGAATGTTGGCTCTGGGCGCTCTCACGTGTTACCATGTGACCCCTAATAAATGCCTTAACAAATCAGTGCATGAATGCTTATCACGTGCCAACACGTGATGGCCAGAAAGTCAAAAAGTATTTAACACTTATTCGCAGATTTGAGGATAAAACAAAGGAGATCTGGCCCCACATTTAGGGCGCCCTCACGTGACCCCTAACAAATCCCTTTAATATCCAATGGATGGATGCCCATCACGTGCTCACACGTGACGGCCTTAAAGACTAAAAGTGTTGAACACTTATTTATTCTGAGAACAAAATAAAGGAGATCTGGCCCCACCTTTGGACGCCCTCACGTGTTCCCACGTGATCCCTTCCTCTTCAGTGTTTAACACTAATTCGAGAGTTTCATTTCCAGTGTTTAACACTGTTGTATTCTAGTGCACTAATCTTATTTCCAGTGTTTAACGCTGATTGTTTCTAGTGTTTAACACTAAATTGAAGATTATATTTCCAGTGTTTAACACTGATTGTCTTTTAGTGTTTAACACTAATTTGAGAGTTCTATCTTCAGTGTTTAACACTGTTGTTCTCTAGTGTTTAACACTACTTTTAGCCAAATTGGCTAATTTTCCAGAGGTAAAAGTCCTTCCTCCAAATGAATCTCAAAATTGAGGAAATCAAAGACAAAATGTTGTCAGAGCCCCCAAACCTCTGTTTAGCACTGCTGAATGATGAGGGGTTGAACCCAGACAAATGTCTAATGGCCCAAAGGGCCAATATTTCAAACATAATTGGACTTAACCCAAACTGGCCATAAGTCCTCAAATCATCTTGAACTGAGCACATCTGCTCTTTCAACCAACTCATTGGTTCAAGGATACATCTCTGAACTTCTCTGATATTTGTCGTTGTAATCCTTCAACGTCTTTAGAAAGGTGATGGGTCCCGACAGCCATACATTTTATGGACCACTATGTCCTTAAACTAGTATTGGACCACTATGTCCTTAAACTGGTATTGGACCACCATGTCCTTAAACTGGTAATCAACCGCAATGTCTCTAAACTAAACAATTGAGTCCAAATGCTTTTTTGTTGGAAGGGAAACATCTAATCCTCTTCCGGCTCATTCGGCAGCCAAGGAGGAAACCATTTCCAAAGCTGCACTAGACGACTATATAGCTCAGCAGATACGAGTTCATCAGGTGAATGAAGCGGCTGGGCAAATAGTTAGAACCAGACGACCCTATCCGGGCTGGTATGACCAAATCAGTTACCTGCAGGGATATACGATCCCTAAGTTCCATGTATATAAAGGGACGGGGAATCCACATCATCATGTCGCTCAATTCAGAGCCTTATGCGGCAACACTGGAGGTGACGACAAACTGTTGCTTCGCCAATTCGTCGGCAGCCTAGCAGAAACGGCCTTTGAATGGTATTCGGAGCTACCTAACGACTCAGTCAAAACATTTGTGGAGATGGAGTTACTGTTTACACAAAGATTTGCAAGCGCTAGTGAACGCACCCCGATAACGGCACCGATTAATGCCAGGATGAAGCCAGGCGAAACTTGGGTTCAATATGCAATCCGATGGCGGAACTTGTGGTCAAAATGCGAACAACGCATCGAAGAAGCGCCAGCGGTGGGCATGTTCGTGGGCACCCTAGATCCTCATGCAAATATTTCACAGTTCATGATGTTCTTTAAACTACCATGTTCCAGGCCTTGATTGACAAATTAGCCCAAATGGACCAGATGGGCCATAGACCGTCTCCTCCAAAGCCGGACTCTCGAAATGAAAAAGGGAAAGGAAAAGCAACTTTCGTCGCCAATACTCAACAACAGCCGAGCAGCTCAAAGCCGGTTGTTCGCCAAAACAACGTGCATCCACGCCCATCCCTCGAGGAGAGACTAGGACGTCCTTACTCGTTTCCTCAGAATAAAACGAGGAGACTGTTCGAGCTAGCGGTGCGCAACAGATTTATCAATCTGCCGAGTCCGAAATGGCCGTTGCAGCCAGGCGATGTCAACGAACTTAATTACTGCCTTTACCACCAAGCGGTAAGCCATCCAATCGAGGATTGCTTCGTCTTTAAGGGATGGATCGAGGATCAGTACCAACAAGGCAAGTTCGCGCTATCCGAAAACTGGATGGTGAATCCGCCACAGCCTCACACTCCTAAGAAGACAAACACACCGGGGCAACGTGCTCTTTTGTTGAGGAAGCTCTATGGGAGGTGGCTCTTTCGGCCAAGACCAAAAGGATGCTGAATGATCTTCAGACATACCCGGCGATCAGATAGAAGAACTCGTTAGAACCTGAGATCATCAAGGGGATGCTGAAGCCGCGCCCAACTCCAAATATTGGTGGCGATAGCCAAAGCATTTACACCCAGCTGTCAAAATCTTTGAAAAAGAAGAAGAAATCCAAGAAGCCCGTGAAGCCTGGCGACAAGCGCACGGACCTACAAAAGCAGATTGACGCGCTGGAAGAGTATAACCAGAAAGCATGGACTCCAATCATGCTCCAAGAATTCCTCAGCCATGTTCTTGAGGACGGAGATGATGGAGAAGAATCGTCGGACGAATCTGAGGATTACGTAGCAAGTTGCCATGTGATCTCTCATTCATCGCTAGACAATGAAGATGCTCCTTGCACAAAGAAACAGGGGGAAAAACCTGAATCGGAACTTCTGGGGCCGTCAGATCAAATGATCGACGCATTCTTAAACGAAGCTCTCCTGAGAAGTAAAGCTGATCGGGAGCGTGAGATGGCCATATTTGAAAAGGCCAAATGCCGACGACTAGACAAAAGGGTCGAAACACTCCCACCAGATCAAAGTACATCCGCCATAACTGAAAACAACATCAAGACGAGGAAACGATTCGCCAAAGCCATATCGATGGGGATGAGGCTGCCCTCTTTTAGAGAAAATTCTCCTAATGGGATACATCTTGATGAAGAGGACGTACATCCTAACTTCTGCTTATATCATCAGAAGATCACACATCCTACTGAAGATTGCAACTCCTTTAAGTGTTGGTGGCAAGGATATGTCGCTCACAGGCAACACTTCAACAGGACAAAGCGTGAAGCTCGTAGAAAGCGGAAAAATGCGACAGAGAATTGCCGGCAATTGTCATAGGGTTGATCCCGGGGAACCGCGAATTCTCACCTTCGGGATCGACTCCGACGAAAAAATAGCCCTCGACCCTCTCCTCAAGGAATCCATCTCTAAAATGAAAGAATTGAGGAGTTGCGAGAACATTCATCCGTGCAATGGCATGCTACCCGGAAAGGATCTCGGACCCGTAAACAAGGGTTCGAACAAAAGGGATAAAGGGAAGGAAAAAACGGTCTTTGTCGCCAACGCTCAACAAAAATCGAGTGGCCCTAGCCCGGTTGTTCGCCAAAGCAACAAGCGGCAACCCTTCTATGAGAAGTTGAAACATCCTTACCCATTTCCCCGGGATGAAACAAGGAGGCTGTTCGAACTAACAGTGCGCAACAGGCTCATCACTCTACCGGAACCGAAACAACAACTACAACTGAATGATGTCAACAATCCTAATTACTGCCCTTACCACCAAGTGTTGGGCGACCCGATCGAAAACTGCTATGTCTTCAAAAACTGGGTTGAAGACCAGTACCAACAGGGTAAGTTCGCGCTGTCCGAAAAATGGAAGGTGAACCCACCACAACCACATGCTCTGAAAAAGATGGACATGCCGGGGGCATCGTGCTCTTTCATAGAGAAAGCCCCATGGACCAAAAAGTCCGTAAACTAGAAACTCGCCTCAAATATGGCAACGAGAGACGGAAACGTCGTTAAACTAACGATGGACCACTATGTCCAAAAACTGACTGATGACCGAACGCCGTTAAACTACTACCAACCCACGACATTTTCAGTCTGACGTGGTAAAAAAAACAAAAAAAAAACGGTACGTCCATAAGCAAAATGGGCACGGATGAAAACCCGAAAGGGCGCCGTGAGTAAAAACAGCAGGACTACTGGAGATGTTTGTGAAAACCCGGAAGGGCACATACTCGTAAAAAAACAAAAAAAAAACGGTATGTCCATAAGCGAAATGGGCACGGATGAAAACCCGAAAGGGCTCCGTGAGTAAAAACAGCAGGGCTACCGGCGAGTTTTGTGAAAACCCGAAAGGGCGTAATCTCGTTAAAAGACACTTGCAAGGTCCTCTCGACCTTGTGAGGCGAAAATACCTGCGTGAGATCCTTACGACTCACAAGGGAGCAACACACTTAGGGATCCTCACGATTCCTAAGGAGAAATTACACTTGCGAGATCCTTACGACTCGTAAGGAGAACTCTCTTATGGGACCCTCACAGCTCATAAGATTTGAAAGTTTTAAGTTACAGAGATCTGAACCTGTTCTTAAGCAACCCCCAAAACCTTCGATATTGCCCTACAAATGGCTCAGTACCGACCCTTGTATACAATCCACGGGCATGAATGAACATTTCCCTAACAGAGTCCTACCAGCGACTAGGGATATGCTCACACGGTGAACAAACACTTGTAGGTCCTCTCGACTTGCAAGGAGAAAACACTCTTGTAAGATCCTTACGACTTATAAGAGAACACACACTCAGGAATCCTCACGATTCCTAAGGAGAAAACGCACCTATGAGATCCTCACGACTTGTAGGGAGAATTACCTTTATGAGACCCTTACGGCTCATGAAATCAAAAGCCTTAGTCGAGAGGATCCTAACCCTGTTTGCTAAGCCACCTTTGTTCGACATCGACAGAGGCAAATGATGATTCGCTCCTGGTAATATCCCAGTGGTAGCGATGCTGATGCCTAAAACGGTATCAAATTCCAAGTTCTTTTACGGCAAATGATGATTCGCTCGTGGCAATATTCCAGTCGCAGCGATGCTGATGCCAAGATTGGTATCAGATCCCAAATCCCCTACTCGCGAGAAAAAACAGCGAGCCGAAAAAAATGCATATGAAATAGCCGAAATGATGGGGCAACTTGCAACAAAATCAGCAAGTAAAAATGTATGCATACAAAAACAGCCGAAATGATTGGGCAACTCACAATAAAAAGCAGCGAGTAAAAAGAAAAATAGCCGAAATGATGGGGCACCGTGAAAAATAGCCGAAATGATTGGGCAATCGCGATTTTCTCGATATAAAAAGCTGAAATGATAGAGCATCGCGGAAAGAATAAAAAAATGATGAAAGAATGAATTTTTTTGCCCTACAGGTGAGATCACATCGATCCCTGTATACAATCCAGGGGCACAAACAAAGAGGGAACCATACCTTCCCAACAGGCTCCATCAGAAAGCGAAGCCAAATCTTGACGGTTCATTGACAACCTATAGACAACCTATAGACAACCTCGACATTTGTCGCAATATTGCAGACACAATGTCAACAAATGAAGCAAAGGAAGATCCCTAGCTTCAGGGTCTCGACGTCAACATCGACAACTTAGAGATCACCAACGGCGTTTCTCCTCACTCCAACCAGATGCAGACGTGACGTCAACAATCGACCTCAGAGTCGCAACGAAACGGAACCATGGCAAAGTCCCTAGTTCCAAATCTCAATGGCCACATCTGCAGCCTGGAGACCAACAACGGTGGGCCTCCTCATTCCATCATGACACAGATGTTACACCATCAAACAGAGCCATGGCAAAATCCCAGTTCCATCTCAGCATTCGTTTCGATATAGCAGACGAGATGTCAACAACGGCGTTCCTTCGCAGTCCAGTAGGATGCAGATGCAACGTCAACAAAAGTCCTCACGGTCGAAACAAAGCAGAGCGACGGCGAAATCCCAGCTCCACTTCACCATTCGTCTCGATACAGCAGACGAGATGTCAACAATGGCGTTCCTTCGCAGTCCAGCAGGATGCAGATGCAACGTCAACAAAAGACCTCACGGTCGAAACAAAGCGGAGCGACGACAAAATCCCAGCTCCACCTCAGCATTCGTCTCGATACAGCAGACGAGATGTCAACAATGGCGTTCCTTCGCAATCCAACAGGATGCAGAAGCAACGTCAACAAAAGACCTCATGGTCGAAATAAAGTGGAATGACGGAAAAATCCCAGCTCCAACTCAGCATTCGTCTCGTTACAGCAGACGAGATGTCAACAATGGCGTTCCTTCGCAGTCCAGCAGGATGCAGATGCAACGTCAACAAAAGACCTCACGGTCGAAACAAAGCGGAGCGACGATAAAATCCCAGCTCCACCTCAGCATTCGTCTCGATACAGCAGACGAGATGTCAACAATGGCGTTCCTTCGCAGTCCAGCAGGATGCAGATGCAACATCAACAAAAGACCTCATGGTCGAAACAAAGCGGAGTGACGGCAAGATCCCAGCTCCACCTCAACATTCGTCTCGATACAGCAGACGCAGTGCGAGCAAATGAAGCGAAGGCCAAATTCCTAGCTTCATGGTCTTGACGGTAACTCATATAAAACCTGAAAGACTATCAGAGATCATCCCACATTAGCGCGGAATTGTCACCACCTCGGCGTTCGTCTCGATACAGTAGATGCGATGTCACCACAGCGTTCTTCCTCCAACAGGATTCGGACGTGCCAAAGCAAACGAAGTGAATGCCAAATTCCTAGTTTCAGGGTCTTGAAGGAAACTCATATAAAACCTGAAAGACCATCAGAGATCATCCCACACCAGCGTGGAATGGTCACCACCTCGACGTTCGTCTCGACACAGCATACGCGATGTCACCACAACATTCTCCCTCCAACAGGACTCAGACGCGACAATCAACCAACGGAGCCATAGCAAAATCCCTAGTTCCAAACCTCGACGGTTCACATGCAAACTAGAGACAACCGCGATATTCGTCTCGATACAGTAGACGCAGTGCCAGCAAACGAAGCGAAGGCCAAATTCCTAGCTTCAGGGTCTTGACAGTAACTCATATAAAACCTGAAAGACTATCGGAGATCATCCCACACCAGCGCGGAGTGGTTATGACTCATCGGGGCTCTCCAAAATGGGCCTAACCTCAAGTAAAAAGCGGCATGAAAAAATTCCTAACGCATGCTCTTCCGACGGTCAAACTGCCTAGGAAGATTGCTTGAAGACGTCTTGTCCAACCCCCAAAGGGATCAGAGACACGACAGTCGCAAGGCTGCTCGAACAACAAGATTGCCTATCGAGGAATACATCAGCCAACGCCACGGTATGACGGACAAAATCCTAGTACCACAGACCCTAACGGACCTTTGTCGTAAAAAGCAGAGGTTAACTGTGACGTTAGGACATCCTTGCGAGAACTTCTCGATTCGTCTCGACTCGTAAGGCAAAGCCTTAGGCAATGAGGATTAAAAAACATGTTTCCTAAGCACTGGGGCCCTGCAAGTCAGTCCAAGATGGACTCTTGCATACTATTCACGGGTCACACTCTCCGAAGTTGAACATCGAAAAAGAGGGAAACAACCATTTACAAGTCCTCCCGACTTGTAAGCGTGAAAAATTCTCTTGTGAGATCCTTACGACTTTCAAGATAAAACACACTTAGGAGTCCTCACAATCCCTAAGGAGAAAATACACCTGCGGGATCCTCTCGACTCGTAGGGAGAAAAGTCTTTATGAGACCCTCACGGCTCATAAAGTTGAAAAGTCTTAGGTGGCAGATCCTAACCCTGTCTCCTAAGCTATCACTGCCCTACAAAGAGGTTAATATAGACCATCTATGAACCACACTTGCCAAAGCCATGCCACTGAAATGGAGAACTTACTCATGAGCGTATAAACTACTTCATGCCAGAGTAAGACATAAAGAAATAGAAGGGTGCGGCTCAAGGAATTGAGAGTTTGGAACTATATCTCTTAAGAGTCGAGATTTGAGTCAATGATAAATGACGACGCTTGTGTCCGCTCGTTATCTTCTCAGATCAAGATTCTGAAAGTTATATACCAACCCGAAGCTGGTCATACGCTATGCATTACTCTGCACTACTTCACCCACCTATATACTTACGTGGGCAAAGTAGTGGGGGGCATTTGTTCCCGCCAAAAATTTCTGTGCAAAAGAGTCCAAGGTATCAAATGGCAGCGATAAACTTAAGGAAATGCGAACCAGTATCTTTCGGCCTATATTTTGATAAACTCTCGAAGGAGGAACTGTTAAACTCTGATGGTATCGAAAGCGTCTCGAAAAACCCTTCGATTTGATATATTATGGGCTTCATAATTCATCCGGGATCAAAAGTTATGAGCAAATATGCTATGCACTGTTCCCTGATTAAAAATCAGGAATTACCTCAATGAGGTATCACGTGCTCACGTGACCAATGGTCACGTGTTGACACGTGATAGTTAAAACAGAAATAAAAACAAACGGCTGAAAAAGGACCCAATTGGGGGTCACGTGCTCACACGTGACCAATGGTCACGTGTTGACACGTGATAGTTAAAACAGAAATAAAAACAAATGGCTGAAGAAAATACCTCAATGAGGTATCACGTGCTCACACGTGACCAATGGTCACGTGTTGACACATGATGGTTAAAACTGAAGCGTAAATAAACGCTGAGAAAAGGACTCAATTGGGGGTCACGTGCTCACACGTGACCTAGGGTCACGTGTCAGCACGTGACTAGCGTCGAAAGCCTTACAGTTTAATAGAATTAAAATTCTAAAAGATTCTAAATCTTTCCAAATGGAAAAAGATTATGGGGACCGTTGGATTAAAAATCCAAGGGTGATTAAAAATCACCAATTTATGGAAAGATTTTAGATAAGGAAAGATTTCTCCTAAATCTCACCGAGAATAACAAACAGAATATCTTTGGATGTAAAATCCAACGGTGAATAAAATTCACTGAATGATCTAAAGGATCATATTAATTATGAAAACAAACAAAATATTTCAATGAAAGATTTACTAAACAAATTGATTCTTTTCTTTCTCATATAAATAGGAGCCAAGAAGAGAAGAGAAGAGATCTACCTTTTTGAGAGAAGAACAGAGAGAGGAGAATTTAATTCTCAAGAGAGAAGAAAAGAAAGGAGAATTTAATTCTCATGAAAGAAAACCCTAGGTGAAAAAAGAAAGGGAATCAAAACTTCAAACAGAGAATTTAATTCTCAAAAAATCTAAGAGTTTAACTCTTCTACAAGAACTTAGTTCTTCCTCTAGTTGAAGATCTGCAGAAGCACATCTCCCCATAGGTTGAGAATTTAATTCTCATCGGGTTGAGATCCTGCCATGCAGATCCGAAACTTAGAGGGGGAATTGAGTTTAGAGAATTTAATTCTCCCAAAACAAAACTAGGGTTTAACCCTATATGAGAATTTAATTCTCCCAAAACAAAACTAGGGTTCAACCCTATATGAGAATTCAATTCTCCAAAAACTATAGGAATTTAATTCCTTCAAGATGGAGAGAACTAGGGTTTAACCCTATATAATAATTTAATTCTTTTACATATATAAGAATTTAATTCCTCCAAAACAAAATTAGGGTTTAACCCTACAGAGAATTTAATTCTTAAAGATAAAGAGATCTTCATGCATGCAAAAGAATTACGGTCACGTGTCCCCACGTGACCCATGAAAAGATCCCCAAAATAAGAAGGAATTAACTTTGAGGCAATGCCTCACGTGTTCTCACGTGACCTCCTAAACGACGAGAATTAAAGCAAAGGAAATGTTGGCTCTGGGCGCTCTCACGTGTTACCACGTGACCCCTAATAAATGCCTTAACAAATCAGTGCATGAATGCTTATCACGTGCCAACATGTGATGGCCAGAAAGTCAAAAAGTGTTTAACACTTATTCGCAGATTTGAGGATAAAACAAAGGAGATCTGGACCCACATTTAGGGCGTCCTCACGTGTCCCCACGTGACCCCTAACAAATCCCTTTAATATCCAATGGATGGATGTCCATCACGTGCTCACACGTGACGGCCTTAAAGACTAAAAGTGTTTAACACTTATTTATTCTGAGAACAAAATAAAGGAGATCTGGCCCCATCTGTGGATGCCCTCACGTGTCCCCACGTGATCCCTTCCTCTTCAGTGTTTAACACTAATTCGAGAGTTTTATTTCTAGTGTTTAACACTGTTGTATTCTAGTGTTTAACACTAATCTTATTTCCAGTGTTTAATGCTGATTGTTTCTAGTGTTTAACACTAAATTGAAGATTATATGTCCAGTGTTTAACACTAATTTGAGAGTTCTATCTCCAGTGTTTAACACTAATTTGAGAGTTCTATCTCCAGTATTTAACACTGTTGTTCTCTAGTGATTAACACTACTTTTAGCCAAATTGGCTAATTTTCCAGAGGTAAATGTCCCTCCTCCAAATGAATCTCAAAATTGAGGAAATCAAAGACAAAATGTTGTCAGAGCCCCCAAACCTCTGTTTAGCACTGCTGAATGATGAGGGGTTGAATCCAGACAAATGTCTAATGGCCCAAAGGGCCAATATTTCAAACATAATTGGACTTAACCCAAACTGGCCATAAGTCCTCAAATCATCTTGAACTGAGCGCATCTGCTCTTTCAACCAACTCATTGGTTCAAGGGTACATCTCTGAACTCCTCTTATATTTGTCGTTGTAATCCTTCAACGTCTTCAGAGAGGTGATGGGTCCCGACAGCCATACATTTTATGGACCACTATGTCCTTAAACTGGTATTGGACCACTATGTTCTTAAACTAGTATTGGACCACCATGTCCTTAAACTGGTAATCGACCGCAATGTCTCTAAACTAAACAATTGAGTCCAAATGCTCTTTTGTTGGATCTAAATGATCCCGTTAAGTTGATCTTAGTCAAAAATTAGACCAACGTATCCTTAACACACGTTTAAGTTGATCTTAGTCTCAAATGAGACTAACGTATCCTTAAACCCAACCCCAAACCCAAATCTAAGAAAATACGGATTTGGACTAATCCACGTCCTACGGGCGACAACATAAATTAGTCTCCGTATACAATCCACGGGCAACCACAAACAAAACAAACACCCACGATACGAAGTGACCATCTGGAGAAGGAGAAAGTTGTTACCGCGATGCGGTAGCGTAATTAACTGCAGGGGCTTGCGCCTACAGGGAAGAGCGTCCCCATATTCAAAAACCCCTCAAACGAGGCAGAATCTGACGAAGTCTGCTACATCGGCCGCATCCGTTTAAACCTTCGATACATGGTGCCATAAATCAACTTGGCATCTTCGGAGAGGTGGAAGGATAACACCAATTAGCATCTGCCCCGAATCTCAGGCAAGACAGTCCGTCTTGCGCGTCTTTCGGAGGGGAACATGCTTACTTTATATTTGCGACCGTGAATGTCACTCGAGCGGTAAATCTTGTCTAATTGCTATAGCTCTTTTAGACGGGTTTGCGAACGTGACATTCACGTTGATGTTCTGTGTTGTGCTGTGATGTTGCGGATTTGTCGTGGTGGATAGCCTGGTTGCAATGTTAGTACAGTTTTGTTATATTTGTACATTTGATATTGCGGGACGAGCGTCCGACATGTGGACTGCCGTCACTGCCTGTTTGTATTTTATTTTTTTGGGGCACGACCGGGTTGAGGTCGATGTACCCGTTGTATATATTTTACTTTCTGTACTAGGATTACCCCACGGTGGGGTGCACGCATAGCTGGCTTTTAGAGGGCAACGAGCCCGCATCTCATGGTTTTGAGACGGAGGGGGCTTTACTCTAGAATTGCCGGGCTATTCGCCGCACTCGTAGGGGGTATAGGTTGACCCAAGGTGGGGTGCTCAAGTTACCGGATTCCGTGAAGTGCTGGGTGGTCCATTCACTTTGCTGTAGGGGGCTGCCCCACTTCAGGTTTCGGTAGGTAACTTGCCGCGCCCGTAGCGGTCTAGGATTTCATTGCACAGGCTATCCACACGACCAGGGGAACGTCGGGTTTCAGTTGTGGCTTAATGAAATCCGGGGATCCTAGATTATCTGTATTGTTCTGTGATGCTTATTACATTTCTGTGATGTTGCATTTATCATGCGTTGAGCGATTATTATATATTGATATATATACTAGTAGATGTTGTATATGTTTTACACCCGCGCTAGTCCAGTCCCCGCTCTATCGTTAGTTAAGTAACTTAACGGGTGATGACGGGACCCGGTTGCGAATGCGGATGGCATATATATACATCATATTTTCGTTCTTTTGTGGTGTGATCAATTGATGGGACTGCATTGATTCGGATCAATGCATACTAAACAAACCTATTCTGATGTTGTTGGAACATTTTTCAAAAAGCTGTTATTTCAAGGATGTTCTCTTTTGTTTTGCACAGTGGTATTCAGTTATGAATATCCAACACCTTAGTCGACGAGGCAAGGGCCGAGATCCCTTCACCGGGAGTGACCCCTTGAACAGAAGTTTGCATCAGGGTAATAACTTCACTATAGTCGATTACTTTTTGCTTTGCATCGTGGTATTCAGTTGGAATATCCTGCACCTCATTATATGGGGAAAGAGCCGAGATCCCTTCACCGAGAGTGACCTCTTTAGCAAAGGTTTTCGCCACTATATTTTTATAAAAAGCTATCCGGTTCCTTCAACGATATCAAGTTCATTACGTTAAAGGTTTTTCGCCAAAAACCATTCGTAGCCCTCCGTCATTTCAGACGGGTAGCACTTAGTATTCATGCTATGTTTGTTGACCTTCGTCAAGGCATAGTGAATGTTAGCTGCTTGTTACCTTTCTGTTGCATAGATAGATGCGTTGGTTTGGGACAATCGTATAGCCTTGTTGACCTTCGTCAAGGGCTTGTACGGGTGGGTTCAAATTAACTTGTACAATGACGGGTAGAACTTGACATGTGATTTATGATTTGTCGACCTTCGTCAAGGTCATAAGAGCATGGGGTAAAAATCACATCGGGAGTTTCTAAAGAAACTGAAACTTTCCAGGCATGCGCATCCCTTCTGGAGTGTGATAACGCGAGTGGATTCCATCACGTTATCATGCAATGATAGTTGGATCCCGATTCCCACTGATGAGTTGGTTTACTCCTCGGGTGATCCCGACTAATTCTTCTTTCAGGTTTGGAGGAGAATTTGAGATTACAGTGGGAGGTTTCCTGATTAGATAAATTGGTAACCATTCTGATATAGGTTAGAGTGCACGCAGAGTGTTTCTTTTCTCTCTCTCTTTGGCAGCGACCATGGCCCGACCCTAGACTATGACTCAGTGACCAAGTTAACCGAACCTTCTTAAAACACTGGCTTTTACAGTGTCAGAGTTTCATACTTCATTGCCACTCCTACTTTTACCTTTTTCTCTGGAACACCCCGTATTACTACGGACATCCACTTCCATTGGTTAAAACCATCGTATGGTTATATACGAACTCGAAAGAACTTGTTCCAGATTCGAGGATGGTTTCCGGTTCTGTAGAAAATGAATAGGACTATTCAGTTGCCTTTCCTTTTACCTTCTCTCAGGTTGCGAGTGCTCCGTGGATTAGGACGGTACACCTGTTACGCTAATTGGATAGTCTTCATCCAAACCATAGGCAGGTGCCGAACGGTTGGGAATGAAGAAAACCATTTATCCTAAAAGGTGTACAGAAGGTATTAATTAAAGACAAATAAAGGGATTAGTAAGAGGGCAAAGTAAATTGCGACTGCTATCATTCACGACCAGACCAAGTATTTCATCGCCACTCTTACTTCACCTTTGTATTTCTCCGGAACACCCCGTATCACTACGAAGATCCACAGTTTATTGGATATTCCATCGTATGGTTATATACGAACTCGAAGGGACTTGTTCCAGCTCGGGGATGGATTCTGGTTCAGGAGAAATAGGAATAACGTTTATTCAGTTGTCTTTTATCTTTACCTTCTCTTGCGTTGCGAGTGCTCCTAGGAATAGGGGAGTACACCCATTATGCTTATTGGATAGTCTTCTTCCAAACCATAGGCTGGTGCCAAACAGTAGGGAAGGAAGAAAACCATTTGGCCCAAAGGTGGTGTACAGAAGGTAATGACTAAAGACATATAAAGGGATTTGGAGAGATGGCAAAGAAATATACAGTTACAGTTGTGAATCTGATAATGGAAGAGGCATTACTAGGAATACCCGGATACCCCTTCGAAACATTTACATGTTTCAGTTTCACTGTGTATTGTTAAAAGAAAACTGATTTCCCAATTAGCCCTTTCTCCAGGGTATGTATTTACCAGGTTTGATTCTCACATCTGTATGGTTTTACAGATGATAAGTGGGAGTAAGTCATTGGAAATTAGGTGATCATCCTCATTATATCGGGATTCGTTGTAATTGGTGATATTTGAGGAAATCGCCTGGGTTATTGCCGGACGACAAATATTTGGTTTTGAATATCCGTTGTTATGCACCAATTTCAAATTGATATATCTGTACGTTTATTTTTATAAAGTGAGATATAACTTTTTGAAATTATGTCTATGACATTTACCTATATCAGTGGATGGTTAGGTAAGGAGCATTAAACAGCGGTGTAATTCTTCATAACCATAGTACAGTTTTCAACCAACAACACACAGCGAATGAGTTATTAGACTCAGGGGACTTATACAGAGTATTGTATGTTGTCCTGTGTCCATTAGTACAGAGGGGTAGGTACTCATACTATATTTCTGTTTACTTGTGACTTCTCTAGTTCTTAGATATGTGTTTCATAGAAATACAAGATCCAAGTTTTGAGAAGTTATAGGTATATGAATAAAGTAGAGAACCAGGTATTGCAAGTATCAGGATTCTTCAAGGTGATCGAAGATGTAGATACTTGTGTATTTGATTCAGTTGATAGTAATGATTATGAGAACTTGCTTCTCTTTCAGGTTACTCACATTTGGATGTATTCCTAAGTTGAGTAATGCTGATCGACCTTTCTCCATTTAGTTGACATCCACTGGAGATAGCTGCATGATTTGAATCTGGTTCCAATTAAATCAGTGCCTCTGTTTCTATATTAGGATAAAGAATAGTTCATATCTTAACAATGTTAAGGTACATGGAGTTGTCCGGCTTATGCTTAAAACCAGACTTTGGATAACTCAAGGCGCGTTTCTGTAATGGCTGTTTGTGGGTTAACCCGGGCTATGACGAGGGTTGACTTTCTACAATCTGGAAGATCAATAGTGATACTGTTCTTGACTCGCCACAGTTTTGATAAAAATGGATTTTTTCAGAAAACAGTAGTGGGAGTATGGTAGAACTGGAAGTGATTCCAGAACCACAAACGATTACTGGAAATTTGATAAGAACCTAAAGATTCAGTCATGTTTGACATTCCATTAGCCACTCCGCAGATATGGTGGGTAACCTCAGGCACTCGAGAGGTACTTCGGTATGCTCAAGGACGGTGACAGGGAGGTTCTTGTTTATCCAGATTTGACACTACTGTTGTTCCAGACTATGAGACCCGGCAGGAGGATGAATATACTAGCTTTAGAAGTGTACGTGTATAGGACTCTGCCAGAGGGTTGTCGTAGTCAGTGGGAGCAGCGGAAGCATAGTGGACAAGTAGCTTATGTCTATTTATAGACTAAAGCAGATATAACGGAGATAGATCATCTATTTCTGATGTGACAGTCATAGGTTTGACTTCATCAGAATAGGGGATGGATCTGTTAAGATGGTAGTAGGGTGTGATGTCCTGGTACATGGATGACATACACATAGTAGGAAGTGAAATTCCTATGCTACGATCAGTTATAGTTTGGTTGTCACACAGTGGTTTCTCCACATAGGATATAGATAAAATATCAGACATTCTGGTTACTAGATCTAGATTTGGGTAGTTTCCAAATCTGGGTACTTAGACAGCATTATACAGGTATTTTAGAATGGATGACTCCTGGCACGGTAGTATACCTGCAGGTGATGGAGTCACCCTCTCTAAAGGTTTCTTACAGACTAAAGGGGAGAGGGATGTGCATGATTGACATATCACTTGCTTAGGCAATTGAGTCAATCACGAGATGTCAAGTACCATACCAGATGTTGTTTTTGCACTAGATGCAATAAGTTGATATTGATCCAATCCTGGAGAAACATTCGGAAGCAGTTTTAGAACATAAGTAGATGTTCTAGGGATATGATAACAACAGCCTCTTTTAGGAGACGGTTATCATTCCAGGCTTCCAAGGTGACCTGGGTGACAGAGTGATTGTCAGAGTTATAGTTTTCCCTCTGACAAGGGGCAGTAGTTTGGACAGGTGATCCAAGCGGACACTGAGGGAGGCATGACGCAGGATACTGATTAAGTTCAGTTGACGATACAGTCTAAGAAGTTTGGATTTAGAGTTCATTAATGAACTAGGTCCCATCAGATATCCAGACATATTCTAAGACAGGTATTGCTCATTTCGGGGGATGGCTTTCTCCGTGAACTTGAGATAAAGATAGACATAGAAAGAAACATAAGGGCGGATCCACTCACTGAGGCTATTCCTCAAACGCAATAGTTTCATAAACGGGCTTTGTGATACTGGTCAGTAGAGGAGTTGGGTGTTCGGTATCACACGGGCTGTGAGTATGCTACATCGCAATAATTAGTCTTGAGTGCAAGTAGGAGATTGTTGGATATAGTGCCCTCAAAGTCAATTATTGGATCACATGCACGTGATTGCAATGATTGAGGGAGGACCCATGCCGGCAGGACAGTCTTATTCAAGATGATAGTATGCTATCTGGTTTATCTTTATCATCGTGTACTGTACTGCTTTAGGTGACCTTACAAGTCGCTATTACACTTTGATAGAGCCTTTAGGATTCTTTCTTGATTGCCAGCAATATGATGGCGATCATATACGTAGGAGCTGGGGTCTATAAGCACATCCTTAAAAGGTCCCTAGTCGTGGGAGTTTTCGAGACATGGCATCGATACTCCAGAGTAGACTAGTGTATACGGGTTAAGACCCTGACGAGGGGCGGTGGCTGGTCTCATAAGACATTGGTGTCAGTTGGTTCACCTAAGACGTATACAGGTGCTCATTGGGTTATGGGTACACCGGACATGACTCGCCGGGAACATGCTAGTTGGTTTTATACCTAGCGTCAGATAGCAGTTCTATGGTGACATGTGTAAAGGTTAGTTCATCGACCTGAGATCGTCATTTGTCTCGTGTGAGTTCTCACTGTGCTTTGATTACTACCCTACCACGGCTCAAATGAGTCGTACAAACAGGTTTTAGTTGGGTACAGTCCCGAGCCACATGGAGGCAGTGAGCGGATCGGCATGGGTTTCGTCTCTCCCGGTATTGGGGGTGAGATCGCACTGTGTCTAGGAGAGCCATTACATGAAGTCCTTGGCCAAGGTAGGAGATTTACTGGTAGGTATTCCAGTAGCATCTCAGGGTGTTCTGGGCTACACTTCGACACGAGTTGTACCGCTTTTGGGGGTCTGACTTTTACCAACCTCCTAGGCCTGACATGCGATGCTCATAGACGAACGGACCGGACTGTACGGATATTGTCACTGACAGGCTCAGTAGGGTGTCAGGATGAGTTCGCTCATCGACCTCCCTTTTGGTCAATACCTGGTGGCCCTTTACGTACAGCTAGTACCACTGACGTACTAGTGGTTAAATCCACAGCCAGTGTATTGACGAGTCTTTAGAGTCCCGCACAGACAGATTCTCCAGTTTCGGGCGAAACGTTGTAGAGGCTGTATGGTATTATGGCAGGGTTCGATCATATACGTGCAGTAGTGCACGGATCATGATCGGATGGATCATACTAGTGGTCTTTGGTTTAAGCCGGATCCTAGTATTAGATTTGTTGGATTACTTTAGTCTCATTGCATTTTCATTCAGTCGGAATGCGGATGCAGGTATGTATATACAAGTGAGGGGTATCCTTGTGATCCGTCACGAGTTTACTTTAGATGTTGCCATATCATTTTATTGTTGTAAACATTTGTGTTAGTGTTTACAAATGGTGGAAATTGTGAGTGGATTTCATCATGAGGAGTATTTAATGTGACATAGACATGTTTAGTGACTCATGGTCTTTTTATTTGTGCTAATGTCACATTAGGATTTGTTTATTGTGTTGAATTGATGGATGGAGAGAGAGAGGGAAGCCATATGGCTTGAGGTGAGCTCTTGTATTATCATTGTAGCTCTCACAACAATTCAACACAACAACACAAGAAAAGGCTCCTCTCTTTTCTTTCTTCTTCTTGCTCACAACCTCCACCATGGCATCATCTTCTACCTCCACACTAACCATATCATGTGTTAAGAATCCTAGAGTGCTAAGAGACAAAGTGATCACACACATTCTCTACTTCACCTTGGACACGTCGGCTAGCAAATTTCGTGCCCGAGTTGCTTCGGTTCGAAGCGGGAGCCCGTAAAAGGATTAAAAGATGTGGTGCCCTTTCCGACGAGGAGACCGGAGATCGGAGATGCCGCGAGGAGCTTGGGATGGTGGCCAAAGACCGTACGACACGGAACAATCGGTATAGCCATTCCTAACCCTTCTCTAGTTAGCTAGTTATAGGTTAATGGTTCGATCCGGGTTTAAAGTATACGTTAGCGCCAGTTTCAAGTTTATGAAAATTTTTTTTTTACGCATTTTGGCCTCGGATCGACGGCCGGGGCGCTACCGTAGACTTACACTGCTGGGCATGGAATGGCTAGCCACTTGTTATGCATCCGTGGACTGCCGTGAGAAGGCAGTCAGTTTTAGTTTTCCGGGAGAGCTAGTTCTTGTTATTCAGGGAGACCGTAGCGTCACCCTTCCCAGCTTGATTTTGTCTCTTCGTGCGGGTCATCTCTTAAGGAAGGGATGTCAGAGATTCCTAACTTATGTTTGTGATACTAGAGCTGCAGAGGTCCCGTTGGACCAGGTCCCGATTGTGTGTGAGTTTCCTGATGTCTTCCCTGACGAGCTGCCTGGTTTACCGCCTGAGCGCGATATTGAGTTTTGCATTGACTTGATCCCTGGCACGGGGCCTATTTCCATACCGCCTTATCGGATGGCCCCGGTGGAGCTTAGAGAGCAGAAGGGTAAGTTGCAGGATTTGTTAGATAAAGGGCTTGTTAGACGAGTGTGTCTCCTTGGGGTGCTCCTGTTCTGTTTGTCAAAAAGAAGGACGGCAGTTTGCGTTTATGCATTGATTACCGTCAGCTGAACCGGGTGACAGTGCGGAACAGATACCCTTTACCGCGTATTGATGATTTGTTCGACCGGCTCCAGGATGTGGGGCACTTCTTGAAGATTGACTTACGATCAGGCTACCATCAGTTGCGGGTACGACAAGATGATATTCTGAGGATGGCTTTTCGCACGCGTTACGGACACTACGAGTTTTTGGTGATGTCGTTCGGACTCACCAACACCCCAGTAGTGTTTATAGACTTGAAGAACCGCATTTTAAGGCTGTATCTTGATCAGTTCATCATCGTATTCATTGACGACATCTTAGTGTATTCCCAGAGCCGAGGGGAGTACGAGCAGCACTTGCGGATCACATTGCAGACTTTGAGAGAGCACCAGCTGTTCGCGAAATTCTTTAAGTGCGCATTCTGGCTTGACAGCGTTGATTTCTTAGGTCATGTGGTTACGAGAGATGGCATGCGTGTGGACCCGAAGAAGATCGAGGCCGTTCAGCATTGGCCCAGACCGGCATCAGTTACGGATATCCGCAGCTTTCTAGGCTTGTCCGGCTACTATCGACGTTTTGTTCAGGACTTCTCCCGTATCGCTGCACCATTGACCGGGTTAACCCAGAAGGGAGTTCCTTTTGTGTGGACCGAGGCGTGCAAGCATAGCTTCCAGCAGTTACAGACTCGTTTGATTACGGCGCCAGTGTTATCATTGCCTTTGGGATTGGGCGGATTTGTGGTTTATTGTGACGCTTCTCGAGTGGGGCTAGGCTGTGTATTGATGCAGCATGAGAGGGTCGTCGCTTATGCTTCTCGGCGGCTGAAGAAACACGAACAGAACTATCCTACTCACGATTTAGAGATGGTTGCAGTGGTCTTTGCACTAAAGATCTGGCGACATTACCTATACGGCGAGTCGTGCCAGATATTCACGGATCACAAGAGCTTGAAGTATATATTTCAGCAGCGAGACCTGAATCTGAGACAACGCTGTTGGATGGAGTTGGTGAAGGACTATGATTGTGAGATCCTTTATCATCCTGGCAAGGCAAACGTGGTGGCGGATGCCTTGAGTCGGAGGCCCGGAGGTAGTTTATCATGTTTGAGCGCAGTCCAGAGGCAGTCGTCGGCAGATTGGCAGATTTTATGCGACAGTCGAGTGTAGTTCGAGTTTGCGCCGACCGAGGGACAAATCGCGCATATCCGTGCACGTCCACAGTTGCTTGACCGTATACATGAGGCACAGTACAATGATGATCGTTGTTTAGAGATCATGGCACAGGTTAGACAGGGAAGATATTCCGAGTTCATGATCGATGATCAGGGGGTACTACGATTTGGGACTAGACTATGCGTACCATCTTCTGAAGGACTGAGGCGTGAGATTCTTGAGGAGGCACATCGATCGGTATACAGTGTTCATCCCGGTTCCACCAAGATGTACCATGATATGAGGGACGTCTACTAGTGGGAAGGGATGAAGAGGGATGTCATCGACTTCGTATCAAGATGCTTGAGTTGTCAACAAGTTAAGGCCGAGCACCAGAGGCCAGCAGGAGAGTTGCAGCCCTTGCCCATTCCTGAGTGGAAATGGGAGCAGATTTCTATGGACTTCATTGTGGGTCTACCCAGGACCAGTCGAGGGTATGACTCTATTTGGGTGATCGTGGATCGATTGACGAAAGAGGCTCACTTTATGCCAGTGAAGACCACTTTTGGATTTGCTCAGTATGCCCAGATTAACATCGACGAGACTGTATGACTGCATGGCGTCCCGGCTTGTATTGTGTCCGACCGAGGAACCCAGTTCACCAGCCGACTATGGCAGAGGCTTCAGGAGGCTTTGGGCACCCGATTGAGATTTAGCACATCATTTCATCCGCAGACCGACGAACAGTCTGAACGGACTATTCAAACTCCTGAGGACATGCTCCGAGCATGCGTATTACATTTTGGTGGCAGTTGGGATCATCATTTTCCCTTTGTAGAGTTCTCCTACAACAACAACTTCCAGGAGACCATTCAGATGGCACCTTTTGAGGCTCTATATGGGAGGAGATGTCGATCGCCCGTCTGTTGGACAGAGATCAGTGAGAGCAGTATCTTGGGGCCGCAGATCATACAGGAGACGACCATAAAAATCCAGTTGATTCGTGATAGGATGAGAGCAGCTCAGAACAGGCAGAGATCTTATGCGGACTGACGACGGCGCAAGCTTGAGTTCGCTGTAGGCGATCATGTTTTCTTGAGGGTCTCCGCAATGAAGGGCGTGATAAGATTTGGAAGGAAGGGGAAACTTAGTCCCAGATATGTGGGCCCCTTCGAGATTCTCGAGCGTATTGGTGCGGTTGCGTATCGGTTGGCTCTTCCGCCCAGTTTTCCTGATGTTCACCCCGTCTTCCACGTTTCGATGCTCCGCAGTTGTAGGGTTCCTAGGCACTCTTGTGAAGGTTCATAAGGCATCAAACATGCCCGGATAAAAATTTAGACGTGCTGAACAACCCAAAGTCGGGATCTTTGCAAGATTATTAGGGTTTAACATGCAAGATAACATCTTTAAACCTAAGTGTGAGGGATTACAACCTTTGTAGTCCGCTCCTTCGCTTCATAAGCTCCGAGTAGAAGTCCCTTTGCCGCGATCCACGATCTCCCGAACTCAAGAGAGGCTCCACGACTCGAACGATCCATGCTAGCTTGTGGTATTCCTTTTCTCCGATGATCTACGTCGAAGTTGCAATAACTCAAGCTTCCTCACTCTAATGACGTGAACACCCTAATCTAATGGGCTAGATTAGATGAGGATGATGGAGTAGTATTTATGCTATCTTTTTATATCATAATCTCACATGAAATCATCACAAAAGGAATTTCTAGTAAGCTTTCTCAAAGCTAAAGAGAGAGGAAGAAGATGAATAATGAGATAATTCCTTTTGTCATGAATAATGAAATGAGTATATGAATAATAATGCAACCATGGTTAATGATGACTAGGATAACCCTTGTAGAGAGTTAACTAAGGCTAGGGTTTGGTTGGGTTAAGATATGAGTCATAAGAAAATATCTATCATAATATCTTCTTCATGACAAAAGAATAACTTCTAGAAGGTGCTTGAAGCAACTAACCCTAACAAAACCCTAACCTCATTTAATCATCACTAAACATGTTACATTATTAATCATATCATGTCATTATAATATATATCACATATATATTATGTATTTGCAACAAAAGAAATAATACCTTAATATATATATCGCATATATATCAATGTATTATCTGGTGAGAAAATGAAATAATAAAGCGAGCCAATATTAGATAATGTAATACAATATATCATATATATTATTATACATTAAATCATCGAATCAACACTTGATCCGATAATCCGGCTATATCGAATATAACCGACTAATATATCATGTACCGATTCATCGAATCAACACTTGATCCGATGTCCCGGTTCATATCTAGATATCACGAGAATATAATACGGTATCTCATATCGCATTATCCTTGGTCCTGCACATATCACATATGTGCCTCTACTCCGTTTTGCCTGAGCCAAGAAACCTCTGTGTAGGACTCTAAAGAATCGTCAATACGCCGGTAGCAGGTGACGATCATATCAAACACCCACAAGCTGCAAGCGGTCAGCTAAATGTAACAGCCACCCAGGTATTGAGCGATCAGAAGATCAACAAGCTAGCATGTCCGTTCTCCTGTGAATCCAAACAGTAACACTCCCGTACTGTCCGGTCTCTTCGTCTGATATGTCGCATATCAAGTCTAGGGGTGGTATACGTCAGACCCCAGTAACCGATAAGTCGTGTCGATGTATGGCTCATAACGGGTCGAGAAACTACTGGTAACACTTACCAGTAAATCTCTATATCAGTCCTGGCCAGGGAGTTCCAGTTATAGCCAATCGAACACATCACAACATCAACTCCCTATACCGGGAGAGACGAATCCCCTCCTATCGCTCATTGCCTCCATGTGATTCGGGACTGTACCCAAAAGCCACCGTTTTGCACGCCCTCTTGGACGTGGTAAGGTGGAAATCAAAGCACAGTGGGAATCACACAAGACTCTATGACGATCTCGGGTCTACAGACTACCCTGTACCAGTGTCACCGGAGAACTGCCATCTGACGTGTGTTATATCACCATCTGGGAGTTCTCGGCGAGTCCGTCCAGTGTACCCAGTCTTCCCTGAGCACCCGTACACCATTTCTGATGTCAAACACCGATGGATATGGGATCATCCATCGCCCATCATATGGGTCAAGATGCGTATACGCTAGTCTACTCTGGTGTATCAATGCCCTGTCTCGATATACCCTCGACTAGGAACAGTTATAGGATGTACTCATCGACTACCATGGCCCCACTAGTATGATCTCATCATAGCCCCAGTAGTCGAGTACAGATCCTAAGGGCTTTATCAATATGTGAGAGAAAAACAGTAAACCAATACAAGTCAACATGTTAAGATAAAGTGAAACCAAATAGCATACTATTATAACGAGCAAGAAAGTCCTCTCTATATATATCCAAGCATCCATTATAATATACATCATATGTACAACAATGGCCTCTAGGGCATATACATAACTAACAATCTCCCACTTGCACTAAGGCCAGCTGCTGTAGTATCTCATACCTAGCATCCCGAATAATCTCTCAAACTGTATCTTGGGAATAGCCTTCGTGAATGGATCCGCAGTGTTGTCCTTCGTATCTACTCTCCTGACCTCGATCTCCCGGCGATCAACTATCTCCCTGATCAGGTGATACCGCCTCAGAATATGTCTGGACTTTTGATGGGACCTGGGTTCCTTGGCCAACGCCACAGCTCCATTGTTATCGCAATACAGAGGTATTAGATGTTCAATGGATGGAACCACACCAAGTTCACTAATGAACTTCTTTATCCAGACAGCCTCCTTGGCAGCGATGTATTCAGCCTCCATCGTCGAGTCTGCAACGGTATCCTGTTTAGAACTCTTCAAACATACCGCCCCTCCATTGAGGGTAAAGACAAATCCCGAATGCGACTTAGAGTCTTCCTTATCACTTTGGAAGCTTGAATCGGTAAAGGACTCCACCCGGAGTTCTCCGTTACCATATACCAAGAACATCTCTTTAGTCCTTCGCAAGTACTTGAGAATGTTCTTCACAGCTGTCCAGTGACTCTTTCCAGGATCTTCTTGATACCGACTCACTATACTTAGTGAGTATGCTACATCGGGTCTGGTACATAGCATCGCATACATGATAGAGCCTACTGCCGAAGCATAGGGTATTCCTTGCATGCGAGCTCTCTCCAAATCAGTCTTGGGAGACATCTCTTTGGAGAGAGTGAGTCTAGAGATCGTGGGTTGGTTCCCACGCTTGGATTCTTCCATACTAAACCTCTTTAGTATGGTGTCAATATACCTGGATTGGGACAATCCCAGTATCCGTTTAGATCTATCTCTATAGATCACGATTCCCAATATGCAGGAGGCATCACCTAGATCTTTCATTGAGAATCTTTATGATAAGAAGAGCTTGACTGATTGCAGCATAGGAATATCATTTCCGATCAAGAGTATGTCTTCCACGTACAATACGGGGAAGACAACCTTACTCTCTGCTACCTTCTTATAGATACAAGGTTCATCTATATTTTTGATGAAGTCAAACTCTTTGACTACAACATCAAAACAGATGTTCCAACTCCGCGATGCTTGCTTTAACCCATAAATGGATTTAAGCAGCTTGCACACCTTTCCGCTGCTCCCACTATCTACGAAGCCCTCTGGCTGAGTCATGTACACGCACTCTTCTAAATCACCGTTTAGAAAGGCGGTCTTAACATCCATTTGCAAGATTTCATAGTCATGGTATGCAGCAATGGCAAGTAAGATCCGGATGGACTTAAGCATAGCCACTGGAGAAAAGGTTTCATCATAATCCACACCTGGTCGTTGACGAAAACCCTTTGCAACAAGTCTAGCTTTGAAAGTCTCAACTTTTCCATCTACACCAAATTTCTTTTTAAAGATCCACTTGCTCCCAATGGGTTTTACCCCTTCAGGAGCATTTTCCAAAGTCCATACTTTGTTGGTGTACATGGATTCCATCTCAGATCGCATTGCATCCAGCCAATTCACAGAGTCACCACTCGTGATGGCCTGCTCGAAACTAGTCGGGTCATCATCTTCCATGATGCAATCCTCGCTTCCACCATCAATGAGAAAACCGTAGTATCTCTCAGGTGGATGAGAAACCTTACTAGATCGGCGGAGAGGCTGGGGTTCGTTGGGTACTACTGAATCCTCTGGTTCCACTAAATCTTCAGTTGCAGTTTGTGTTGCTGGAACTTCTTCCAGTTCTACCTCAGAGCCACTAATCTCTTTTGCAAGAAATTCCTTTTCTAAAAATGTGGCATGTTGAGCAATAAACACCTTTTTTTGTTCACTGTGGTAGAAAAAATATCCATTTGAATGTTTAGGATATCCCACAAACTTACATAGAACTGACCGTGCCTCGAGTTTGTCTGGATTTTGCCTTTTGACATAGGCCAGACAACCCCATATCTTAACTCGTTTAAGACATGGTCTCTTCCCACTCCCTATCTCATATGGTGTGGTAGGTACAGATTTAGTTGGAACTTGATTCAATAGGTATGCTGCTGTCTCAAGTGCATACCCCCAGAAGGAAATAGGTAACTCAGCTGTACTCATCATAGAGCGCACCATATCTAATAGGGTGCGATTCCTCCGCTCCGATACACCGTTGTGCTGTGGTGTATAAGGAGGAGTAAGCTGAGGGAGAATCCCATTCTCTTTTAAATAATCTAGGAACTCATTGCTTAAGTATTCTGCTCCTCGATCAGATCGAAGGATCTTAATACTTTTGCCCGTTTGTTTTTCTACTTCGTGCTTATATTCTCTGAATTTCTCAAAAGCTTCAGACTTGTGTTTCATCAGGAACACATGTCCGAATCTAGAGAGATCGTCAGTGAATGTAATGAAGTAGGAAGAACCGTTCTTGGCATGCGTAGACATGGGACCGCATACATCACTATGTATCAGTCCTAAGAGTTCAGTAACTCTTTCTCCGTGTCCACTAAACGGAGCTTTGGTCATTTTTCCTTTGATACATGAATGGCAAGTATCATAAGATGATAATTCAAACGAATTCAAATATCCATCCTTATGCAACATAGCCAGTCGTGTCGCATTGATATGACCAAGTCTACAATGCCACAAGAAGGATTCGTTCATTTCTGAACTTTTCCTCTTGTGTGTGTTTTGTATATTGAGGACTGTATTCTGATTTAGAATAAATATGCCATTATGTAACGAGCCTGATGCAATCAACTTTTGATCTAGGAATATGTTCATAACATTATCCTTTACTACAAAATTATATCCTTCTTTACTTAATAAAGAAACTGATATAATGTTGCACATCATGTTCGGTATATAATAGCACTCATTTAGAATCAGTGTATTACGACTTGGCAATACAAGGTGATATTCGCCAACTGCTTTGGCTGCAATACTTGCACTGTTTCCTAGTTGAACGGAATGATCACCCTTTCCCAGTTCTCTACCTTTCCGTAGCCCATGTAACAATTTACATATGTGGGATCCTGATCCGGTATCTAATACCCAGGACGTAGGGTGAACTGAGAAACAGTTCTCAATAACTAGCACACCCGAAGAAGATGCATCAACATGCATGTTCTTTTGGGCGGCTTGAGAATCTAGATATTCTCCTGTTTCCTGTTCAGTCTTATAACTCTTATAAGAAAGAACGGGTTCAACGTTCCCCTGCTCAGTATAATAAGCGGGTTCAGTCAATACATCCATATTATTATCTTGATTATGGTCTGACATGGTCGCTACCTGGAGAGAGAGAGAGAAGAAAACACTTTAGCGTATGCTCTTGCAAGATTTAGATTGGTTATTATCTTATCTAATCAGGATGTCTCCCACTGTTTTTATCAAATCTTCCTTCAAACCCTAAAAAAGTAAGATTAGCCGGGATTAATTACACACTACAATTTCGTCAATCTTTTAGCCAGATCAGTGTCGGTACTTTGAGGGAGGTTTCTCGTGCTTTCGCACGGACCTAATTAAAGTAAACCTCGTTTTCCCAGAGGCGTAACCCCGTTAACACTTTTCTAGACACCTACTTGATCGGCTAATTGTCCTGTGTAAAACTCACCCAGGAGTAACTCTTACTCGCAGTGGGTATCGGGATCCAACTATCTCATAGGAGGTATGCAATCTCATTGCAAATTTCAACACTTGAAATTCCCGATAATATTTTGCCCTTAGTGTGCTATGACCTTGACAGAGGTCAACAAACCATAGTGCACTAGTCAAGTTCAACCCGTCATTTCTTGATTGAATCAAACCCACTCGCACGAACCTTGACAGAGGTCAACAAGGTCGTACGACTACCCTAATCCAATCACATCATATGCTTTACAGATAATTACTAGTCAGCTACCGCACACTACGCCTTGACAGAGGTCAACAAACGCAGCACGAATACTAAATAGTCTTTATCTGAAATGACGGAGGGCTACGGCAGGTTTTTCTGAAAACCTATTGTGTAATGAACTTGATATCGTCGTAGAATCAAGTGATTTTGAAAATAAGTGTTTTTGAGGCTTCTAGTTTCGCTAAAGAGGTCACTCCCGATGAAGGGATCTCGGCTCTTTCCCCATCGAATAAGGTGCAGGATATATCATATATACCGCTGTGCAAAGCAAGAACTATATAAGCTGTCAAAAACTAAACCGCGAGTTTGTAGCATCTGCCAGTTTCGCTAAAAAGGTCACTCCCGGTGAAGGGATCTCGGCTCTTTCCTCATCGAATAAGGTGCAGGGCATATCATATATACCGCTATGCAAAGCAAAACTGTAGCTATCCTTTTTATAAATTTTTGATTCTACAACATTTTTTAGGTTTCATTTCTTTTTATTAATCTCATTAATAATATCCCATCAGCTTATGCTTCCTAAGCATCACAGAAGAAACGAAAGCAGTAATATTTATATATCAGCATATATATATATATAGTATAAGCATTCGTCTCAGGCAGTAATATGATCTCATCACAGAACATTGCAGCAGAAGAACATATATGAAATATTGGATATACTAGGACGTCCGTATTTTCAATACGAGTCTGTATAAAACACAGATTCCACGGTCGCGATGAATAGCCAAACCCACATCCCTAGACCCCTACGAGAGCTGCAAGTAACACTGCCAATTCTAGGGTTAGGAGACCCGGTCTCGACTCCTCGAGATGGCCTCCTACTGGACCCTAGAACCCGGTTACTTGTGCTCCCCTCCTTGGGTCTACCTAATGCGGAAAAGTAAATAATATACAAAGGTGACATCAACCTCATCCCGGAAGTGCCCCAATAAAAGAATATTACATACAAATGAATTTTACTTGAATGAAAATAAAAACCCTCATCTCACATAAAACCCCCGGCTATTCAGAACACGACGATCCAATATAACATATCCAGCAACACATAACATCACATGTCATCAACGTAAGTAAATATGCGCATCCCAATTGTCGTTGACATATAGCAACGAAACCGGCGATATCACATATTACATTTACGGTCACAGAAAAGAAAGTGTAAAACTACAATATTTGGAATCCACAATCACTTTAGACATCGTAAATCCGAAATATCACATACTTCGCATTTCATGCCTAACTTTATGAATTCCACATATTGTATCACATTTCAGATAAATAGACAGTATTAAACTTTCCGAACAGATAATCAAATACCCAAAATTTCCTAAATAGCTCAACACTTGAGCGGAGTTCAAATAATCCCAGAATATGTCACAATACCGGTGATCCAGCCGTAGAAGGGTCAAGCCAACGCCTCACATGTGGTACGCCGTACTGCCCCAAACCCTAAGGTTTAGAGGCAGTTCAAGACGGTCACATAATCGAGTTAAGGTTTGTGTTCTTCTAGAGGGTCCACCGCGTAACTTGTACAATTTTCCGGAAGATTTAAACACGATAAAAATTCAACACTTGAAAGTTTTACGTGCCAGGAAAAAGTGAGTTAATGATATCCGTTCGAACATTTTAACAGTTTCTAAATATCCGGAAATAATAACGAATTTAAATTTTCCGATCGAATCAACGATTACAAAATAAACCCCAGAACACTCAACACTTGAGACAGATTAAAAATACCCAGAAAATATATCTAACAGAAACGGATATTACTGTTGCAAAACAAAAGCCCAAATCTACAGTTCTGCCGCGGATCCGCGGCCCAAGCAAGGTTTGGCCGCGGTTCCGCGGCGTTTCGTACGATGTGGAAGCTCGTTTTCAACAGTAATACTTATATTTGCCTGCTGATTTTTTTAGGTATTTTTAATACAGAAAAAATCGCATTTTTAAAATTTGTCCAGAGAAGGGTTCATTTCGTAGTTTCGGGGTTCGTTCGGAGTTTTAACTTCGTATACACGTCGCCTAATGCTCTAGCTAGGCTCTGATACCACTGTAGGGTTCCTAGGCACTCTTGTGAAGGTTCATAAGGCATCAAACATGCCCGGATAAAAATTTAGACATGCCGAACAACCCAAAGCCGGGATCTTTGCTAGATTATTAGGGTTTAACATGCAAGATAACATCTTTAAACCTAAGTGTGAGGGATTACAACCTTTGTAGTCCGCTCCTTCGCTTCATAAGCTCCGAGTAGAAGTCCCTTTGCCGCGATCCATGATCTCCCGGACTCAAGAGAGGCTCCACGACTCGAACGATCCATGCTAGCTTATGGTATTCCTTTTCTCCGATGATCTACGTCGAAGTTGCAATAACTCAAGCTCCCTCACTCTAATGAGGTGAACACTCAAATCTAATGGGCTAGATTAGATGAGGATGATGGAGTAGTATTTATGCTATCTTTTTATATCATAATCTCACATGAAATCATCACAAAAGGAATTTCTAGTAAGCTTTCTCAAAGCTAAAGAGAGAGGAAGAAGATGAATAATGAGATAATTCCTTTTGTCATGAATAATGAAATGAGTATATGAATAATAACGCAACCATGGTTAATGATGACTAGGATAACCCTTGTAGAGAGTTAACTAAGGCTAGGGTTTGGTTGGGTTAAGATATGAGTCATAAGAAAATATCTATCATAATATCTTCTTCATGACAAAAGAATAACTTCTAGAAGGTGCTTGAAGCAACTAACCCTAACAAAACCCTAACCTCATTTAATCATCACTAAACATGTTTCATTATTAATCATATCATGTCACAATAATATATATCACATATATATTATGTATTTGCAACAAAAGAAATAATACCTTTAATATATATATCGCATATATATCAATGTATTATCTGGTGAGAAAATGAAATAATAAAGCGAGCCAATATTAGATAATGTAATACAATATATCATATATATTATTATACATTAAATCATCGAATCAACACTTGATCCGATAATCCGGCTATATCGAATATAACCGACTAATATATCATGTACCGATTCATCGAATCAACACTTGATTCGATGTCCAGGTTCATATCTAGATATCACGAGAATATAATACGGCATCTCATATCGCATTATCCTCGGTCCTGCACATATCACATATGTGCCTCTACTCCATTTTGCCTGAGCCAAGAAACCTCTGTGTAGGATTCTAAAGAATCGTCAATACGCCGGTAGCAGGTGACGATCATATCAAACACCCACAAGCTGCAAGCGGTCAGCTAAACGTAACAGCCACCCAGGTATTGAGCGATCAGAAGATCAACAAGCTAGCCTGTCCGTTCTCCTGTGAATCTAATCAGTAACACTCCCGTACAGTCCGGTCTCTTCGTCTGATATGTCGCATATCAAGTCTAGGGGTGGTATACGTCAGACCCAAGTAACCGATAAGTCGTGTCGATGTATGGCTCATAACGGGTCGAGAAACTACTGGTAACACTTACCAGGAAATCTCTATATCAGTCCTGGCCAGGGACTTCCAGTTATAGCCAATCGAACACATCACAACATCAACTCCCTATACCGGGAGAGACGAATCCCCTCCTATCGCTCATTGCCTCCATGTGATTCGGGACTGTACCCGAAAGCCACCGTTTTGCACGCCCTCTTGGATGTGGTAAGGTGGAAATCAAAGCACAGTAGGAGTCACACAAGACTCTATGACAATCTTGGGTCTACAGACTACCCTGTACCAGTGTCACCGGAGAACTGCCATCTGACGTGTGGTATATCACCATCTGGGAGTTCTCGGCGAGTCCGTCCAGTGTACCCAGTCTCCACTGAGCACCCGTACACCATCTCTGATGTCAAACACCGATGGATATGGGATCATCCATCTCCCATCATATGGGTCAAGATGCGTATACGCTAGTCTACTCTGGTGTATCGATGCCCTGTCTCGATATACCCTCGACTAGGAACAGTTATAGGATGTACTCATCGACTACCATGGCCCCACTAGTATGATCTCATC
Organism: Agapanthus africanus; assembly: GCA_030015575.1. Classification (NCBI taxonomy): domain Eukaryota; kingdom Viridiplantae; phylum Streptophyta; class Magnoliopsida; order Asparagales; family Amaryllidaceae; genus Agapanthus; species Agapanthus africanus. Next base: position 336,193,718 of record JASDDO010000031.1, read on the forward strand.
ATAGTCCCAGTAGTCGAGTACAGATCCTAAGGGCTTTATCAACATGTGGGAGAAAAACAGTAAACCAATACAAGTCAACATGTTAAGATAAAGTGAAACCAAATAGCATACTATTATGACGAGCAAGAAAGTCCTCTCTATATATATCCAAGCATCCATTATAATATACATCATATGTACAACAATGGCCTCTAGGGCATATACATAACTAACAAAAATTACCTTCATGACCCTTCTCATACGATTTAGCACCCGACGGTCCAGCTGAAGTGTGACCTTTCCTTTGCAGAGCAGCCGGTGGTTATCCTGGATCGGCAGGTGAAGAAATTGAGGTCAAGGGTTATATCGTCCGTAAAGGTCCTTTGGCATGGCCCGAGCAGCGAGGAGGTCACCTGGGAAACCGAGGACGAGATGAGGAAGAAATATCCCCATCTTTTCGAAGGTACGCGTAGCTAAATTTTTAAATTCGGGGACCAAATTTCTTTAAGGAGGGAAGATTGTAATGCCTTGAAAATTCGTTTAGGTTATTTTCGCATTAATTAGCGATAATGCGTGTTTTTCTTAAAACTTCGTTAGTAGCTATTTCCACTTAGACTGGAATAAATCTACTTTTAATTGTGAAAGTATGTGATTTTATATATAATTGTGTTTTATTAATTATTATTTATTTTAGTGATCACTTAATTAGCAAATTTTCTTAACTATATTTTCCTAAGCATAATTTAGTTAGCATGCACAACACAATTTCTATCCAAGGTTTATAATGTGACATGTTCTCTTTTTATTTTTTTCCCTTTTTGTTATCATTTCCTTTTAAATACCCCAAAACATTTTAGAAAATAAGAAAAAGAAAAGAAAAGGGAAGCATGAGGGCATTAAATGAGGCATGGGGCTTGACTTTGGGCTCTCTCTCTCTCTTCCCTTTCATTTCAGCAGAGCCTCAGCTCCAGCAGCCCCTCCGCTTTCCTCTTCTTCTTCTTTCATCTAAGCTCATCCCCATTCAAAAATCCATCTTTTCTTCACTAAACCTCTTGCTAATCACCCCAAAACATTTCCTTGTTGGTTCTTGAGGCAAAGTCAGCAAGTTTGAACCCACCTAGGACCAACTTGAGGTATATAGCTTACCCTATTTACCTTTTTGCTAAACTTATAGTTTATTTAGCTTAAATTAGTGTTTATGTGGGTTTTTATGCTAATTATGTGGTTTAAGTGGAGATTAGGTTAAGTTAGGGTTTTTAGGACTTGATTAGCTTAATTAAGTGTTGTTAGTGTTGTTTAATCCCAGTCTTTGCACCTGATTACACTAAAATACCATATTGTATTAAATAAGTGTTAATTAGTGTTTTAGTTAAGTATTATGCTAGTTTTGTGATCTTCTTTTAAACCGAGTGCTTCAGGAAAAAGTTGCAAATACTGGGACTTAGTAACTGGGCTAGGACCACACACACAAAGTATGAGACCCCACTTCCCTTCCCAGGCCGCAAATAAAAGAGTTCTGGCCGCAAATTGCTGCCAGATGGTGGAGTTGGGTGTCAGGTCTTCTTCTGTAGGTGTCTGCTGTGTTTTGTGGGACTTTGGTATATGCAACTTTTCCTGTTTCTACTCTAATCAAAATATGGAACCAAATACCTTGTTTTCAATACTTCTAAACTTGTGCGACACGTATGGTATGGGTTTGGGTTTGGTGTTTGCTGTGTATCACAGCGTGTCAGGTTGGTTTCAGACGATTGCACGCACGTTTCGGTGTTTCGAGTGCACACGCGATAGTTTGCGATGCTAGTTTCTCGTATGGTTTTAATATCGTGTTTTTGCAGGATATTGGCCTTATGTGTGTTGCTTTTTGTAAATTATAGGATCGGTCGCGGAGATATCGGACGCGGCGCGGAAAGGAAAGGCGGTGATTGGATCAGACTAGTGGAGGCGTTCCGGTGAGTAGATGTACACATTTACGGGGGAAATCGTTTGGACGGCGCATGACGCCCGATAGTTAGAATGTAGTTTAGTACTTATAATTATATGCGTAGTTCCTAAGTAATTATCCCGTTGCATTGCATCATTTATCATATGTTTACATACTGTGCTAGTACCTCTTAGGACACTCGCACTATTACCATTGGTTTATGCTGCACGGCACTATTCATGGGGACACACATGCCTTGGTAATTGCTATGCCACGAACACTTATAACTAGTTAAATCCAAATCTTATCACTTGCGTTATTATGTTTAATAAACCTACAATTGATATATTTAATTCATCAATATGAATATGTAGGATTGCTAGTCACATGCACATATTTTATTGCATCACTGTTCATGCATAGCTTTCTAGTTTCCGCATTGCATTGCATATTGTTATTATCATAAACATTTATGCATCACGATTCTTCTCGAGAATTTCCGTATTTATGATATTTATGGATTTGGGAAACCGCTAGGATTTGAAAATATATTACCATTTTAAAATTGCAAGTTGCGGTTTTCTCATGATATGATGCATCTATCGTCCACCATGAGATTTCTCGGTGCCTGAGCAGTATCATACACCCGATTCAAGGAGGAGGAGGAACCGTTTGTGGGTACATGGTGGATCCGGTGTGATACACTGGGGCGAGAGGGTCGCAGATGATGGCGTTGAGCCTGACAGGGGAGAACTACTGACCGGTTATTTGTGACGCGGTGGATATCCGGAGAATACCGACGTAGTCTTGAGTTATGATGATATGGGCCAGTCCGGATTGCCGGAGCCCTAGATCAGATATTTGGGCCAGTCCGGATAGCCGGATCCCAAGATAATTGAGATATTCATATTAGTGTCGATGCTTGACATGGATTTATATTGATTTCATCGATGAAACTAAAGCTAAATCACAACAGTTTAATAAGATAAGAATAAAGATTTCGCATGTCAATTATATTCAAATTTCGTATTGTTCATTGCATTCATGTTGCATACATATTATCACATCGCATCATATTAGTATTTGTAGGTTGTGACATCATTGTGTTCATACTTACGATAGCCTTATTAGATATTATATTTTACTCACGAGTTGGCAACTCACCCCCGTCTTGCCTCAGTGTTTTGCAGGTCCGACCCGTCGGTTCAGTAGCGGCGGCGTACCTTCTCTTTTGCTCCTTTTGCTTGGACTCGCATCATTGTTCGTAGGTGGGTTGCGGGGTTATTTTGTTGCCACCTTGTATCATTATTGTATCTAGTGTACTCCATCTACCATATCTGCTACATGTATTATTATATTAGCGACTTAGAGACGAGACAGTGAGATTTGTGTATTTTTATATTGTATCTCTGGGTCGAGCTCACTGGAGCCGATATGATGTTTTATTGCTTTATGCCCTTATTTGCTTATTTTGCACAGTAATGATGTTTATATTGCGTGTGATTTTGAGTCCGCCTTAGGCGAAGAGCTAGCTCCCGCTTGGGGATGCCTTATTTCATATTGTGCATATATTCCTGTTTTGTACCCGTTTGGGGCCAGTATTTATAAAGGAGACTCTGCCGAAATTTTTGGAAAATGATGCTGCTTTTAAAAAGCTTGATGTGACATAATTGATTTTAAAATCGCTTTCAACAAATTGGTTTTCCTTCATTCTACTGCTCTATTTAGTTTTGATTTCTGGATTTTGGCTTACTTAGATTACGTACGCCTCGAGACGTTTCGTAATACAAGTGCCAGTCACGTTCCGTACTTTTCGGGTCGTGACACCATATCATCAATCTCACGACTACGTTCAGCATCCTTCGGATATCCGTCACGTCACAAATAACCTATAGGTAGTGCTTCCCTGCCGGGCTCAACGCCATCTGTGCGATCTTCTTTCCCCAAGGTACCATACCAGATCCACCATGTACCCACAGACGGTGCGTCCCCCTCCTCGAATTGGTTATATGATACTGTTCAAGAACCGAGAAAACTCATGGGGGACGTCACACACATCACAAGAAAACCGCAAATTTCTGTTTTAAAAAAAAATGATAATAGGTTTATAAAATTCTTGCGGTTTTCCCAAAATCCAGAAATCTCATAAATACTGAAATCCTCGAGAAGAATCACAATATATAAAAATGCCAGTGATGTGGAAATCTATGATACGGTAGTATATACCATGCGAAGTACGGCCAGAAACCATGCATGAATCATGATGCAATGAGGTGTGTATATATAACTAGCCAAATCCTATGTATCCATCTTAATGAAATGAATATGCGAGTATAAGTCTACGGATCATATATGATGCAATTGTACTAAGATTGGATGCTCTGGAATCTTTGAAATGCAAGACTGGATGCTCTGGAATCTTGAATACTTCCCTCCTTTGACGATAGTCGATGGTAGCATAGAAAGTTCCTAGCCAATCCATACCCAAAACTACATCGAAGTTCGGTATGTCCAGCACCTTGAAGTCAGCATAAAATTCTCTGCTGCAGACGACCACTGGACACAGGTCGTATCCCATTGTTGCCTTTCGAACGCTGTTCCCTGAACTGACATTCCAGCTGGATACGAGCGGTTTGACTGGAATCGCATGAGTTCGGACGAACCGCTGCGACATAAAGCAATGAGATGCTCCAGTATCGAAGACTGCTGGTGCAGGTAGTGAGGCTACTAAGATCGTACCTAAGCTGTGTGGTATTTGTTTAGGTATAGGATAAGATATTTGATATGTATAAGGATTGAAAGAAAGTTTGAAAGAAAAGAGTTACCAGTGATGACTTGGCTAGTGGCTTCAGCTTCTTCCACAATCATTGTGAAAGCCTGTTACCTCGGTGTATTCCTCCTTGCTGGAGGAGCATTCCTCTATCCGTTCCTCTGTCCTTGAGGTAGGTTCCTTTATGCTTGATGGAACTGACAAGGAGGAGGTGCAGTAGGTCCACGAGGAGGTGGAGCCGGGAGAGCAAGACGTGGTGCAGATGCCTGGATAGCTGGCCGCTGCAGATAGGTGATTGCTGGTCTGGTTGTAGGATTTGGATGGATCTACGAGGAAAAGATCCAATATCATGTGTGGATGAGCCACAGACTAAGCAAAGGAGATTAGCACGCCTGCAATCCTTCGCCAGGTGTCCATTCCTCCGGCAGTAGGTGCAAAAGTCTGAACTCGGCCGGTTGAAAGGTACTCCCGGTCTCCTGGGTACAAAAGATGGCCTGGAAGAGGCTCCTCCTGCTATCTGAGTAGCAGGGCGCTTCATTCCGGCAGATTGAGGTCTGCCTTTCTTCTTCACCACTGCCTCATACCGACGGGCAGCCTTCAGAGCTAACTCATGGGTTGGGAAATCCCCTATAGCTAGAGCAGCTTGGATTTCCTAGTCCAACCCTTGCTGAAACCTTCTAGCCCTGATCTCAGCAGTCGGTATGAGATGTGCCGTGAACCTGTTACGGTCTTGTGTTAGCTTTGTAGTATGTGATATCAGAAAATTCAAATATGAGACATATTTTACCTGCTCAACATAGTGAACTCAGCATCATACTCATCTACAAATTTGCTCCACATAGAGCCTTGTTGTAGGTGGATGAATTGCTGCTCAATGTTAAATTGGACAGTCTCGGGAAAATATTTTGTATCGAACATGTCGCAAAAAGTTTTCTATTCGATCGGCTGAGTAAGACGGCTTTCTTCCGCCTTCCACCATACTTGGGCGTTATCCGTAAATTGCAGGCTCGCAACCCTTACCCAAGTAATTTCTGGCACTTGTGCTGCTGCCAGATGGTCCTCAATGGATTGAGCCCATTCTTCAACTTCCAAAGGGCTCTCTTTTCCAGAGAATTGTTTAGGGTGCAGTGCCCGGAATTGCTTCACTCCGGGTGCCTCAGATTCTGGGCGGTGCAATAAGATAGCAGTCTGCTGCTGCTGTCCATCCAAGAGGCTCTTAATTTCCTCAAGCAATACCTTCTGCTCATTGATAGGAGCTGCTACGGTAGGTGTAAGTGGTAGAGGTGGTTGTGGTGGTTGGGTGTTGCCATTAACGTTTGTTCTCGTATTGTTTGGAGAATCCATAACCTTGAAAGAAAAATAGGGTTAGGATAGATTCAAGGAATATGAATTATAAAGAATGTTTAGTTACTGAGTATTATAATTCTTGTGTTATATTTCTTAGGTTTCTATGCAGAACAGACATGCATGGGCCACCAACAAACCCTATCACTCCTCGCTTCCCGGTGTACGGATAAGGAGACGTGACTAAGCCCGTGACATATTTACTCAGAAGTAAACACGTTAAGTATAAATAAGAAATATAATATAAATGTACACAAGAAAGACATGAGATGAAAATGAACATCAACATTTTATTTATTAAACATTCTTTACAATACAACTGAAAAGTAAATACAATGTGGAAATCAATGCCTAAATAATGGCATAAACTGAAAGTAAAAGTATATATAAGTGACTACAGCTCGGGGTCCTCGATGAACTGCTCCAAGTCTTCTGAGTTGGGCTCTATCTCTAGAGAGTCGGGTCCTCCTGACAATATTCCAAAGAAAGAATAGAAAGGGAATGTTGTGAGCGAACAATCGCTTGGTAAGTCCAAAAGAGATAGAAATAGAATAGACAAATAAGAGAGAATATAACTGTATAATGTATGTTTGTTATACTAACATAGTTGTTTGTAGCTTGGTACAGAATATGCCAGTGTATATGAGAGGAGTCCAACTATTCTGTGGACTAAGGTATACGAAGCACAAGGAACCATTAAGCCATGGAACAACAGCAACGGATATTCAGGTCAGGTGTATTAAAGTGACCATCATCATGCCACTTTTAACACATTCCGTACGAATCTATCCCATTAAAAACCCCGTAATGTTTATTGTGTTGTTTTATAGATGTAAGACTTGCCGAAACCATGATATCAATTGCTCATGTAAACGGATAAGGATGTCAACGGATAGTCATGTAATCAAGTCAATGTATATCCATGGTTCGGTCAGTTCAAGTCATGCTGATATTTGATAGTATTCGGTATATATGGATTCATATTGTATTGGAGTTATATTTGAAGTGTTTGTAGATTGGAATTGTATTAAGATTAGACTAAGACTCTGTCTGAGTCAGACACTTAAACAGAATTTGATTCTTGAATTAGGTTTTGGAGTTATCGGTAACTGCTGCACATGGACGGCAAGATTTGTGACTTTTCCAAGCCAATTACAATTGATAACCCCGTTTTAGTTTTCTACCTTAAATAGGAAAGAACCCACTTTCTCCGGCTCCCTGAGGCTCAAGAGAATTGGTCCCTCTTAAACCAGTTAGTTATATGTATGCCCTAGAGGCCATTACTGTACATGGGATGTATATTGTAGTGGATGCTTGGACATATATAGGGAGGAATTTCTTGCTCGATATGATAGTATGCTATCTGGTTGCTCTTTGTTTTAACATGTTGACTTGTATACGTAATGCTGTCTTGCTTTCACATGTTGACAAAGCGCTTAGGATGTGTACTTGACTATCAGGACTATGATGGAGATCATATTAGTGGGGCCAAGGGTAGTCTACAAGTACACCCTATAATAGTTCCTAGTCGAGAGAGTATCGAGACAGGGCATCGATATTCCAGAGTAGACTAGCGTATGCGCTTCTCGACCCATATGAAAGGGCGATGGATGATCCCATATCCATTGGTGTTTGACATCAGAGAAGGTATACGGGTGCTCAGTGGAGACTGGGTACACTGAACGGACTTGCCAAGAACTCCTAGATGGTATTATACCTATCGTCGGATAGCAGTTCTCTGGTGACATTGGTACAGGTTAGTCTGTAGACCCGAAATCGTCATAGAGTCTTGTGTGATTCCCACTGTGCTTTGATTTCCACCATACCACGGTCAAGGGATCATGAAAAAATGTGGTTTTTAGGTACAGTCCCGAGTCACATGGAGGCAATGAGTGATGGGAGGGATTTCGTCTCTCCCGGTATTGGGAGTTGATGTTACGCTATGCACGATTGGCCATAACAGGAAATCCCTGGCCAGGGTTGCTGAGATTTACTGGTAAGTGTTATTAGTAGTTTCTCGAACCGTTATGGACCTTGCATCGGCATGACTTATCAGGCTATTGGGGTCTGACGTTATACCACCCCCAGGCTGTGATATGCGACATATCTGAAGAAGAGACCAGACTGTACGGTAGTGTTACTGATTGGATTCGCTGGAGTTATAGCAGGCTTGCTTGTTGATCTTCTGATCGCTCAATACCCGGGTGGCCGTTATGTTTAGCAGACCGCTTGCGGCTTGTGGGTGTTTGATATGATCATCACCTACTGCCGGCGTATTGACGAGTCTTTAGAGTCCTACACAGAGGTTTCCTGGTTCATGCGAAACGGAGTAGGAGCACATATGTGATATGTGCGGGACCGAGAATAATGCGTTTATGTGATACCACATTCTATTCTCGCGATTTGTGTATCGATCAGTTGTAAGTAATATAGCCGGGTTATCGGATCAAGTTGTTGATTCGATAAATTGATACATTTGATATTAGTCGGTTATATGAAATATGACCGGATTATTAAATCAAGTATTAATTTAATAATTTAATGTATAATTATATATTCGATATATTAAATTATATTAACTAATCTTGGCTCACTTAAGTATTCATTTTTCTCATTTATGATACATTAATATATATGTGATATATGTTAATTGTATTGTTTTTGCACATATAAATATATGTGATATATTTTATTGTGTCATGCTAGGTTACACATGCAACATCTATGTGTGAGACTCACACCATGATAGGTTAAAATTATGGTTTTATTTATCATTAAGTAATTACAAATTAGTGGAAATGACTCATTGCTAGAAACTTGGAGAAGCTTGTTGATAAGCTTTGACTAAAGTCCACTTCTTTGTTTTTGCTTAAGTTATTTGTTGACCTAACCATTAACCATACACCATGGTTAACTCTCTACATGGGTTAGTATATGTGATATACTCACCCATGGTTGCATTTGAAAAATAATGAGATATTCTTTCATCACTTCATGTCTTCTTCCACTTGAAGCTTTCTAGTTTTTGACAAAGTGATGAAATATTATGAGAAAATCAAATCTAAAGTGAGCAAAATTCCTACTTCATCATCCTATACTATTAGCCATTTAGTTTATGGTGTTTGCTTCACTAATCTCACCATTAGTGAAGAGATAGCATGAGTTTGAGTCTTCTCGACGTAGATCATCTTCGGCTTCGAAGGCATTGAGCAAGCTTGTTCATTTCTTCATGTGATCCTTACTAGAGTTCGGATGTTCACTACTAGGGGCGAAGGGAATACTACACGGAGCTTTAGAAGTGAAGGACCGGTCTACAAAGGTTGTATTCCGCATTCACTTAGATGTATAGTCGTTTACATATCATGTTTAACCCTAATTCTCTAGTTCGATTACTTGGTTGGTTTGTTTAGCACCCCAAAATTTTAAAATTGCATGTTTGATGCTTTCCAAAACCTTACTAAGGTGCTAAGCTAACCCAACAGTGGTATTAGAGCCAAGCTAGAGCATTAGGCGTTATCTAGATGCAGTTTGAATTCCGATCGAACCCCGAAAGCCCGAAACAACCCCCTCTATGGAAATTTTTCCAAAAGTTAGATTTTTCAAAGTTAAAAATATTCAGAAAAACATGCAGGGAATTTTATGGACACACCTGAAGAACGAAACCCTAACTCGTCTAAGTGACCGCGGATCCACGGCCAAAACACGGTTTTGGCGGCGGATCCGCGGCGCCACTTAAGAGGCTTGGGTCGGGCCTTCAGCTGTAGGTCCATAGGTACCGTGGTATGTCTATGGTTAACTTTAACAGTGCTCAAGTGTTGAGCTTTCTGGGAAATTTGGAAATTCGTTGATTCGATCGAATTGTTTAAACTTCGCCTAGCTTTCTGTGATTGTGATACAATATTTGGAATTCATATTGTTAGGCATGAAATCCGAAGTATGTGATATTTCAGGTTTATGATGTCTAAGGTGATTGTGGATTCCAAATGTTGTAATTTGACATTTTCTTTTCTGCGACCGTAAGTGTAATATGCGGTGTATCGCCGGTTTCGGTTCTATATGTCAACGACAATTGGGATACGCATATTTACTTACGTTGATGACATGTGATGTTATGTGTTGATGTGATATGTTATATTGCATCGTCGTGTTATGAATAGCCGGGTTTTTTTTATTTGAGATGAGAGTTTTTCATTTTTATTCATGTAAAATTCATTGTATATAATATTCTTTTATTGGGGCACTTCCGGGTTGAGGATGATGTCACCATAGATGTATATTATTTACTTTTCCGCATTAGGATAGACCCAAGGCGGGGAGCACAAGTAACCGAGTTCTAGGGTCCAGTGGGAGACCATCTCGAGGAGTCGAGATCGGGTCTCCTAACTCTAGAATTTGTAAGGTTGCTTGCCGCACTCGTAGGGGTCTAGGGATATGGGTTTGGCTATTCATCGCGACCATGGAATCCGTGTTTTTACTGGATTAAATAAAACAAGGAATTCCTAGTATATCCAATATTTCATATATAATTCTTCTGCTGCTGATATTCTGTGATGTGATCATTTGATATGTTCTGAGACGAATGCATATATTATATATATGAGATATAATAAATATTGCTGCTTTCACTTCTTATGTGATGCTTGTGAAGCATAAATAATGGGACTTCATTAATGAGATTAATGAAATAAAAAGAAACCTAAAGATGTTGTAGAATCGTGTTTTAAAAACTGGTAGCTCTAGTTCTTGCTTTGCATAGCGGTATTCCTTGTAGAATATCCAACACATTATTCGATAAGGAAAGAGCCGAGATCCCTTCACCGGGAGTGACCTCTTTAGCGAAACCAGCAGATGCTACAACCCACTCGGTTTGTCTTTTGACTGCTTCTATAGTCTTTGTTTCACATAATGGTATTTGTGAAATATCCTGTACTTTATTCGATAAGGAAAGAGTCAAGATCCCTTCACCAGGAGTGACCCCTCTAGCAAAACTAGTAAAAGTCTCAAAAACACTCCTTTTAAAATCACTCGATACTACGATGATATCTAGTTCAAAGCATTGAAGGGTTTCATAAAAAGCATCCGTAGACCGTCCGTCATTTTAGGAAGTAGAGTAGTTAGTATTCATGTTGCGTATGTTGACCATAGTCAAGGCGTAGTGTACGGTAGCTAAGTAATGTCTTCTTTCACAGCATATGTTGCGATTAATTAGGACAGTCACATGATTATGTTGACAATAGCCAAGGGTCATGTGGGTGGGTCTAATTAATCACGAAATGACGGGTAGAACTTGACTAAGACTTATGATATGTTGACCATAACCAAGGTCATAAGTACTAAGGGTAAAAACCATTATCGGGAATTTCAAGTGTTGAAATTTGCAATGAGATTGCATACCTTCTATGAGATAGTTGGATCCTGATACCCGCTGCGAGTAAGAGTTACTCCTAGGAGAGTTTTACACATTACTATTAGCCGATCAAGTTGGTGTCTAGAAAGGTGTTTACGGGGTTACGCCCCTGGGGAAACGAGGTTTATTTTAACTAGGTCCGTGCGAAAGCACGGGGAACCTCCCTCAAAGTACCGACACTGACCTGGCCAAAGATTGGCGAACTTGTACGGTGTAATTAATCCTGGCTAGTCTTACCTTTTAGGGTTTGAAGGAAGATTTGACTAAAACAGTGGGAGCCATCCCGATTAGATAAAATAATAACCAATCTAATTTTGTAAGAGCGCACACAGAGTGTTTTCTTCTCTCTCTCTCTCCTGATAGCGACCATGTCACGTCTTAATCAAGATAATAATATGGATGCTTTGACCGAACCTACTTATTATACTGAGCAGGGGAACGTTAGTTCCGTTCTTTCTTATAATTGTTATAAGACTGAACAGGAAATAGGGGAATATCTGGATTCCCATGCCACCAAATCGAAGAAAGTACATATTGATGCCTCTTCTTCGGGTCTGTTCATTACCGAGAGCTGTTTCTCAGTATCCTCTACGTCCTGGGTATGAGATACCGGATTAGGATCCCGCATATGTAATATATTACATGGGCTACAGATAGGTAGAGAACTGGGAATGGGTGATATATCTCTAAGTGTTAGTGAATGGTGCAATTGTTGTAGCCAAGTCAGTTGGCAAATATCACCTTGTATTAATACATTGATTCTGAACAAATGTTATTAAATACCGAACCTGATATACAACATTACATCAGATTATTTATTAAGTTAAAGAAGGATATAATTCTATATTAGAGGATAATGTTGTGAATATTTTCCTGAATCAAAAGTTGATTGCATCAGGCACGTTATATAATAGCATATACGTTCTAAATCAAACCACAGTTCAAAGTATTTTAGAACACACACAAGAGGTGTAGTTCAGAAATGAACGAATCCTTCTTGTGGCATTGTAGACTAGGTCATATCAATGCGACATGACCAACAAAGTTACATAAGGATGAATATGAGAATCTGTTTGAATTTTCATCTTATGATACTTGCCAGTCTTGTCTTAAAGGTAAATTAACCAATACTCCGTTTACTGGAAACAGAGAAAGAGTTATTGAACTCTTGGGACAGATACATGATAATCTATACGGTCCTATGTCTACAAATACCAAGGTTGGTTCTTCGTACTTCATTATATTCACTGATCATCTCTCAAAACTCGAACATATGTTCCTGTTAAAACACAAGTCTGAAACTTATGAGAAATTCAAGGAATATAAGCTTGAAGTTGAGAACCAGACGGGTAGAAGTATTAAAGTCCTTCGATGTGATTGAGGAGTAGAATACTTGCGCATGGAGTTCCTGGACTTTCTAAAAGGAGAATGAGATTCTCTCACAGTTTACTCTTTCATATACACCACAACACAACGGTGTATCGGGGCAGAGGTATCGCACCCTATGAGATATGGTGTGCTCTATGATGAGTACTGCTGAGTTACCTGTTTTCTTTTGGGTGTTATGCACTTGAGATACTGCATACCTATTGAATTGGTTTCCATCCAAATCAGGGCCTACCACTACATATGAGATATGGAATGGGAAGAGACCATGTCTTAAATGAGTTAAGATATAGGGTTGTCCGGCCTATGTTGAAAAACAAAATCCGAACAAGATCGAGGCAAGGTCAGTTCTGTATAAGTTTGTTAGGATATCCCAAACATTTGCGAGGGCATATCTTCTACCTAACTGAGGAACAAAAGATGTTTTGTTTCTCAGCATGCCACCTTTTTAGAAAAAGGTATTTCTTGTGAAGAAATTAATGGTCATGAGGTAGAACTGGAAGGAGTTCCAGCTTGACAAACTAACAGCTGATAATTTGGTAAAACCAAAGGATTCAATAGTCTCCGACGAACCTCAGCCTCTTCGCGAATCTGGTAGGGTTCCTCATCCACTTAAGAGATACTACGGTCTTCTCGGTGACAGTGAGAGCGAGGATTGCATCATGGTAGATGATGGCCCAACTAGGTTCAGGCAGGACATCACGAGCGGGGACTCTGTGAAAAGGCTGGATGCTATACGATCAAAGATGGAGTCCATGTACACCAACAAAGTATGACTTTGCATGTTGCACCTGAAGGGGTAAAACCCATTGGAGAGCAAATGGATCTTGAGAAGATTCTTGGTGTAAATGGAAAAGTTGAGACTTTCAAAGCTATGCTTAAGTTCATCAGGATCAATGCAAGCATCGCAGAGTTGGAACATCTGTTTTGATATGACAGCCAAAGAGTTCAACTTCAACAAAATAGTAGATGAACCTTGTATATACAAGAAGGTTGTAGAGAGTGAGGTTGTCTTCTACATATTGTACGTAGATGACACACTCTAGATAGGAAATGGTTTCCTATGCTACACTCGGTCAAGTTCCTCTTATCACGAGGATTCTCAATAGAAGATCTGGATGATACTTACTATATCTTTGGGATTAAGATCTATGCGATAGATCTAAGTGGATCTTGGGAGTGTCCCAAATCCAGGTACATTAACACCATACTAAAGGTGTTTAGTATGGAGGATCCTAAGCATGGTGGTTCGCCCACTAACTCAGGAATCACTCTCTCCAAAAAGATGTCTTCCGAGACTGATTTGGAGAGAGCTCGCATGCAAGGGATACCCTATGCTTTGGCAGCAGGCTCTATCAGAGTATGCGATGTTATGTACCAGACCAGATGTAGCTAACTCACTTGGTGTAGTGATTAGGAATCAATCGGATCTTGGGAGAATCACTAGAAGCCGTGGATGACATTCTTAAAGTACTTGAGAAGCACTAAAAGAAAGTTCTTGGTTCCAGCTTCCAGAGTGATAAGTTCGACTGAGAGTCAGTCACAGGCATTGTCTTTGCCCTCAGTGGAGAGACGGTATGTTGGAAGAGTTCCAAGCTAGATACCGAAACATACTAGATGATAAAGGCTGAATACATTACTACCAATGATGCTACCAAAGTGGCTGTCTGGACATTTCTTGTTCATAAGATGAGCAAGGTTCCTACCATTGAGCGTCCAATAAGTGTTATTGTGACAACAATGGAGTTGTGGCTTTGGCCTAGGAACGAAGGTCCCATCAGCGTTCCAGATATATTCTGAGGCAAGTATCACCTGATCAGGGAGATGGTTGACCTCCAAGGGTTCGAGATAAGGAGAGTAGATTTTGAGGTTAACACGGCGGATCAACTCACCAAGGCCTGCTTCCCCAAATACTATTTGAGAGATTTTGGGATGGTTGAGTATGTGATACTACAACCACTGCTTTATTGTTGGGTATTGGATACTACAACAGATAGCCTTAGTGCAAGTAGGAGATTGTTAGTTATATGTATGCCCTAGAGGCCATTACTGTACATGGGATGTATATTGTAGTGGATGCTTGGGCATATATAGGAGGACTTTCTTGCTCGATATGATAGTATGCTATCTGGTTGCTCTTTGTCTTAACATGTTGACTTGTATACGTAATGCTGTCTTGCTCTTACATGTTGTCAAAGCCCTTAGGATGTGTACTTGACTACCAGGACTATGATGGAGATCATATTAGTGGGGCCAAGGGTAGTCTACAAGTACACCCTATAATAGTTCCTAGTCGAGGGAGTATCGAGACAGGGCATCGACATTCCAGAGTAGACTAGCGTATGCGCTTCTCGACCCATATGATAGGTGATGGATGATCCCATATCCATTGGTGTTTGACATCAGAGAAGGTATACGGGTGCTCAGTGAAGACTGGGTACACTGAACGGACTCGCCAAGAACTCCTTGATGGTATTATACTTATCGTCGGATAGCAGTTCTCTGGTGACACTGGTACATGTTAGTCTGTAGACCCGAGATCGTCATAGAGTCTTGTGTGATTCCCACTATACTTTTATTTCCACCATACCACGGTCAAGAGATCATGCAAAAAGGTGGTTTTTGGGTACAGTCCTGAGTCACATGGAGGCAATGAGCGATAGGAGGGGTTTCGTCTCTCCCGGTATTGGGAGTTGATGTTGCGCTATGCTCTATTGGCCATAACAGGAAATCCCTGGCCAGGGTTGCTGAGATTTACTGGTAAGTGTTATCAGTAGTTTCTCGAATCATTATGGACCTTGCATCGTCATGACTTATCAATCTATTGGGGTCTAACGTTATACCACCCCCAGGCTGTGATATGCGGCATATCTGACGAAGAGACCGGACTGTACGGTAGTGTTACTGATTGGATTCACAGGAGTTATATCAGGCTTGCTTGTTGATCTTCTGATCGCTCAATACCCTGGTGGCCGTTACGTTTAACAGACCGCTTGCGGCTTGTGGGTGTTTGATATGATCATCACCTACTGCCGGCATATTGACGAGTCTTTAGAGTCCTACACAGAGGTTTCCTGGTTCATGCGAAACGGAGTAGGAGCACATATGTGATATGTGCGGGACCGAGATTAATACGTGTATGTGATACCACATTCTATTCTCATGATTTGTGTATCGATCAGTTGTATGTAATATAGCTGGGTTATCGGATCAAGTTGTTGATTCGATAAATTAATACATTTGATATTAGTCGGTTATATGAAATATGACCAGATTATTAAATTAAGTATTGATTTAATAATTTAATGTAAAATTATATATTTGATATATTAAATTACATTAACTAATATTGGCTCACTTAAGTATTCATTTTTCTCATTTATGATACATTAATATATATGTGATATATGTTAATTGTATTGTTTTTGAACAAATAAATATATGTGATATATTTTAGTATGTCATGTTAGGTTACACATGCAACATGTATGTATGAGATTCACACCATGCTAGGTTAATATTATGGTTTTATTTATCATTAAGTAATTACAAATTAGTGGAAATGACTCATTGCTAGAAGCTTGGAGAAGCTTGTTCATAAGCTTTGACTAAAGTCCACTTCTTTATTTTTACTTAAGATATTTGTTGACCTAACCATTAACCATACACCATGGTTAACTCTCTACATGGGTTAGTATATTTGATATACTCACCCATGGTTGCATTTGAAAAATAATGAGATATTCTTTCATCACTTCATCACTTCATGTTCTTCTTCCTCTTGAAGCTTTCTAGCTTTTGACAAAGTGATGAAAAATTATGAGAAAATCAAATCTAAAGTGAGCAAAATTCCTACTTCATCATCCTATACTATTAGCCATTTAGTTTTGGGTGTTTGCTTCACTAATCTCACCATTAGTGAAGAGGTAGCATGAGCTTGAGTCTCCTCGATGTAGATCATCTTCGGCTTCGAAGGCATTGAGCAACCTTGTTCATTTCTTCTTGTGATCCTTACTAGAGTTCGGATGTTCACTACTAGGGGTGAAGGGACTACTACACGAAGCTTTAGAAGTGAAGGACCGGTCTACAATGGTTGTATTCCGCATTCACTTAGATGTAAAGTTGTTTACATATCATGTTTAACCCTAATTCTCTCGTTTGATTACTTGGTTGGTTTGTTTAGCACCCCAAAATTTTAAAATTGCATGTTTGATGCTTGCCAAAACCTTGCTAAGGTGCTAAGCTAACGCAACAAAACCTATATTTACTAGGGTCCTTATAATAAATTAATAAACTTGGGGAGGTTTTATGAAAAATAGTTTTGATATAATTTCAAAATAAACCTCAAGTATTTATTCGTCGTATTTAGGGTTTTCATGGATGTAATTTTTAAAAGTGAAGTATTTTAATGATTATAAACCTAGATTGAATAGTATATGGTATTTTAGTGTAAATTGGATTTGTATGGATTTGTGATGGTATTGTCACGACCCAGAATGGCACGTGACTGGCACTTGAATCATATGAAGTCTATAGAACCCCATCTAATTCAACTAAGCCAAGAAATCCCAGAAATCTAAACCATTTTAAGAAAGAAGTGAAGACAACGTGTTTTTAAAACAAGTGGTTTTAAATAACATAAGCCGAATATGCATTTTTAAATCTCAAGTCATTTCTAAAAATTACGGCAGAGTTTCCTTTGAAAATACTGACCCCAAATGGGACACAACATAAATAATATATGCACAATGGTAAAAGGCATCCCCAAGCGGGAGCTAGCTCTTCGTCAATCGACGGTCACAACCACGCAAGCAATATGATATACAACGCCGAAGGGCGACGATCAAAACTCAAAGGAAACTCAAAATCATCAAGAAAACCATAATAATACAAAGCGCGACTCTAAGGTCGAAAGAATAGCAACTGGTTTTCTAGGTCTAAAATAATATACAAGTCTGGTTGATGGAATTTTACTAGATACAACAGAAAATAAATGTACAATTGTGGTCACGATACAAATGAGTCCACCTACCCAAGCAATCACCTAGAATAGAAGCAGTGTGCCAGAAAGCCGCAATGAAACTGTAACGTCTTCAAAATAATAAAATATGATTTTTGGGAAATTTTATAATTTAATATTATTTTAATGAATATTTTAATATTCTGGTATAATTAAATACAGATAAATGGGGAAAAATTATGGAAAATTCTAAAATAAGGTATTTTAAGGAATTGCCTCGTTTTCTGTGCATGCCCCCATTTCCTCTAGTTTTGACCCTGAGTATGTCTAGTTTTGACTGATTCCATCTAGGGTGAAATCTGGGTTGATTTTCTTATGTTGGTGTATAATTTGGGACTTGTTTTAGCATGGATTTTGGTATTTGGTGATTCATTCCTGTCGGGTGGCGTTTGGACGTCAACGACAAGTGGATTTTGATTGTGTTTACATGCGAGTCGATAGGTTTTTACCTATGCGGGTAGCGTGTGCTATTTTGGTTTCCGATGTGATTTTCATGTGCTTTAGCATTGTGATATACTTGTAGGTACCCCGCATGATGTTGAGGCAAAGGAGGTGAAGATAGCGACATCGGCTTTGGCACACGAGAAGCAAGGTGAGTAGATTATATCTACAGGGGGAAGTCGGGTGGATGGCGTATAGCACCCCCGCAGTCCGTAGATAGATTATTATGTAGTTATCGTGATATTAGGTGTATTATGGATAGTACAGGGTTAGAAGTGACTAGTGCAGTTCATAGTCGCGAACCCTAGGATAGAATTACACCTATACACACACCCTTGCTTATCACTTGTACTTGCACTATGATTGATGATATGTGATGACTTTGGAGATGAGTCGATGATGTGGGCTTGGTGCCCTGGGATCGGTGATTTGATACGATTCATATGTGGGATATGACTTGTGATTCTTGCGGGCTTGGGATATGTGTTTACCCCCGCATGCATACTTTACTGATGTTACCGTTTTGTACTAGACATTGAGTAGTACTCCAGACTATATGTTCTGATGATGGTGATATCTGTTATGTGATGAGACAGTGAGATGTTGACCCCTACCCAGCTTTTGGGGATGCCGTACGATGATTTACCGTACGTGCCGATATTGATGATAGATCCGCACTCATAACTCGAGGATATCTTATGATATGACATTGAGACGAGATCACCGACTATATATCTTTATATATATACCGACTCAGATTTAGGTGGTTTCCACACCTACCCCTCCTGTTTGACCTGATACTTAGGTGTAGTTGCATAGTAGATACTTCACTGTGGTGTTGACTACTAGATTTCTGCATCTTCATGCTATTCGCATTGCTGGCATATGTTCATTGCTATATTATTATCATGCTGTTAGGACACCAGCACCATTATCGATGATGCGTATGTTCCACGTACACTATTTGCCGGCTCACACACTTCATCATCGATAATTGCCATGCCACTACACTGTAGTACTATTGCATTCATGAGATGATTCTTCCTTCGACATATGCACATTACTATTCCATGTTGCATGATTTCCGATATGATTACTGTTCTTTACATGTCGCATACGTCATGGATTGACTGCATAGCACATCGCATTGGATTTACTTCCTGATGTTGGATTTTCATGTGATTTCTGGTTTTTGAGGACCGTGGGGTTATTTAAGAAAAGAGGCACTTTTATGAAAACCCGGTACCTCGTGATATGATATTTCGGTGCGTCCACCACGCGTTTTCTCGGTGCTGAGACGTGTGCTTGAAACCCGATTCGAGGAGGTGATCCGTTTGCGGGTTCGTGGTGGGCCCGGTATGGTTCCCCTCGGCGAGATTATCGATGGGTTTGCCGATTGAGCCTGGAGGCGGGCGAGTACCTACCGGTGATTGTATTTGAGCTCGGCGGATATCTGGAGGATACCGGCCGCAGTCGAGAGATGGGCTGACCCGTACTGCCGGGGGCCGAGGGCCGATACCGCAGACGGAGCCCAGAGATGGACATGGGTTGACTCGTACTGCCGGGGGCCGAGGGCCGATACCGCCGATGGAGCCCCATATGGATGAGGATTTACGTGTCGATGCTAGGCACGGGTTTTCATGATGTTTTTCCATGATATTGTTTATATCCTCATACTTGCATACTTGATGCTTATCGTCAGTGGGTGACGAGTGGACGGGTTCCACATACATACAGACATGGATTATATACAGACTTGGATCATATACAGACTGGTTTTACATTGATCATACTTTATTTGTATATATAACAGGGTATGAGGGCGCTGTTATATATACCCTTACACCAATATTAGTGGTATGGGACGCTAATATATGTGTATTGATATCATTGATATTTCTTCATGGTTACTTCATGCAGACATACCTTACACTGATGACATGTGATTACCTGAGTACCTGGCACTACATACATGATTAGATGTTACCTTGCCACCCTATTACACTCAGATGTACTCTTGTGGATTATATTATTGATCGTTGACTTAGGTTTATGTCTTGCATTCGGTTTCTGCTTGTAGATGTTTCTATTCACGAGTTGGCAACTCACCCCCGTTGTGCCACAGTTCTTGCAGGTTCTGCCGTACAGGTTCTATTGCGGCATTTCTGGCACACTTTCTTCTTGCGGGTGACTTGCTTTGGTAGGTGGATTCTTTCGCATCAAGAACCACCATTGTATTTATTTATTTCATTGTATCTAGAATTTCCATCAACCAAAACTTGTATTGTTTCAGACCTAGACTAGTGATGTATTATTTCGACCTTAGAGTCGCGCTTAGTAGTATTGCGTTTTTTTCTTATTGCTTTTGAGTTTTCTTTGGATTTGATCCTCGCCACTAGGCGTTGTATATTATTGCTGCATATGTGGTTGTGACCGTCGATTGACGAAGAGCTAGCTCCCGCTTGGGGATGCCATTATCATTGCATACATATTGTTATACTTGTTGTACCCCATTCGGGGCCAGTTTTTCAAAAGAAACTCTGCCGAAATTTTTAGAAAAGACTTTATTGTTTTCAAAACGTACCTTCGGCTTAGTTATTTAAAAACCTTGATTTCAAACCTGTATTTCTTCACTTCTTTAAACCAGTTTTCTTTACTTATTCTCAAAAATGGTTTTAGATTTCTGGGCTTTTGGCTTACTTGGATCAGATGGAGTCCTATAGGCTTCATATGGTTCAAGGGCCAGTCACGTGCTCTTTCGGGTCGTGACAAAGTTGGTATCAGAGCGCTAGGTTGACCTTGGTTCGAGTCTGAGTTTGACTATGTGGAGCCTAGGGCGTTGTTTATATACGAAACTTAGGCTTGACCTTACGGAACTTAGACTTGGTCGAGGGGGTATTCGACCCGAACATTCATCGTATTAGGATGACCCTTGGTTGATGGATTAGGTGACTAAAGTAGAGTGACGTACCGTTGGTATGTTCCGCGGCATACTTACGACACGCCACTCCGCTTAAGGAACCATAGGATGTACATACTTTCGAGATCAGTGATTCTCTTCATATCCTGGATTATACATCCATTTGAGATCCCCGATTCTATTAGTTTCATGATCATACCTCCATTGATGCTGTTCCTTCCTATGATCATGTATCCACTTTGGATCTGTTGTTTCCTTTCTTGCCATTGATGTGCTCTCTTTGATACTCGACTGAGGTTCCTGTCACCATGTTTGAGCGCAGTTTGGGCTGCTGCTAGGGTTACGGCCGGTGTGAGCTCGTTTGGTACGAGGGCCGACCATTGTGTTTTCTGGTGACATGGGAACGTCTCGAGTTAGTGTTGTTGATTGTGACCTCTAGTGGAGGCGAGTGCTTGGTCTTGCACCGGATGATCGGGCCATTGTTAGAGCTGCCAGTTGAGAGAAGACTGTTGATGTACAGCATACCTCAGAGATTGTGATGTCGCCTACCGTGCAGACAGATGGACCAGCTGTGGCTGAGATTGACAGGATGTTGCTTTCGGAGCTTACGAGCTGAGATTGCCGGAGCTTTCGGGCAGTCATGCGACTGATGATAGCTAGTCTACCCGATTTGAGAGACGAAGGTGATTCGTCCGATTTTGCGCCAGAGCGGGCCCAGATGAGTTGAAGATTTCCAGTGTGGAGAGTCTTACTCAGATCTAGAGCAGACCGACTCAGAGATGACCGCTTATGTATTGCCTTTCCTGGAGGATTGAGGCGTTGTTCGGCGTACAGGCGTATGAGCCAGTTGCTACTGCAAATGACGAGATATCGCCCAGATGGTTGGAGCTACTGCAGCATGAGCATGTTCTTGGAGTTATGATAGCGAGTCGCTAGTCACCGAGGATGAATGACTAGGACGTGTGGTGAGTTTGCTTACCCGATGCGAGTCATCAGGTGGATCGATTCCAGATAGAGACGACTTCACGCAGGTTCGTTGAGAGTCGATAGAGACGATCGAATGTCAGGAACCTATTTTCCAAGTTTAAAGTATACGGAAAGACATGCAGGTGATTCTATGGACCCTCTAGAAGAATGAAACCCTAACTCGACTTAATGACCGTGTGAAAGCCTTTGAACCTTCGGGTTTGCGGCGGTTCCTCGGCGCCATTAGTGAGGCTTGGGTTTGCCCTTCTACGGCTGGACCACCGACGCTGTGGCATGTACTCGATACTATTAAACTGTACCCGAGATGTGAGCTCTTGGGGGATTATGAGGATCTGGCGAGTCGATCGGATGGTTCAACATCTTCGGATATCGTGATGGGACACTGCTTGGGAGACTCCAGATGCGAGCATAGCCTATGGAGCACAGTACATGCAGCCATGATGAGACGAGTCCGAATCAGTCGACATTGACGCAGAGTGAAGAAAAGAGTTCGCAAGATATTTCGACGAGATGACGTCCCACTCCGCTGACATCAGAGATGTGATACGCACCCCGAGGCGTGGTATGTGGATAGATCTTCCAGAAAGAAGCGCAATATGTATGCAGCCGTTCCGGAATGAGCTTTAGCTTTAGCATCGGATGACGACTTCCGGGCATTTCGGTAGGTTTGAGATTTGAGAAGGAACCTTGACAGGACCTTTCTGGAGTACGATACGAGAAGACCTAGACCAGGAGTGGTCGTATTGCGCACACCCAGCAGGACAGAGTTCGGCATTGTCGACGGGGTAGTCGACTAAGTTCGGATAAAGGAACTTACCCAGATGCGTTGTGGATTGACCAAGGACGGACGAGTGATAAGTATTCCTCCGATGGTTGGGACGTGTTCCCGAGGACCAGTTCGGCCTGACATCTTCTACGGAATGAAGAAGCTACAGAGTACGCGATTTCGAGTCCGTACGAGAGACTTCAGTTTGACTGCGGCCGAGAACAGTGCGGTGCATCGTAGCTTAGCATGACGCCATAATGGACGGCGATAGATACAGGTGGAACAAGAGGTTCGTGTGAGACACTGACGAGCTGTCATTGCTTCCCGTCGAGACTAGAGACCTGATATGCTTACAGAGACGTTGGGATGTGACCAGTTTCTGAGAAAATATTGTGCTGAGGACACAGGTGTCTTTTGAGCGAGAAGAGGTTGTGCAGGAAGGCCAGCCTCTGTACAGATCGGCATAGGCATGCTTGGAAGAGACCTTGAGCAGGATCCCTTCCAGGACATTGCTGCCATGATGATTGCACCCAGGATCAGATGTGTAACGTGCTTTCAGAGAGCCAGAGGCCGACGCCAGTGATATGCTGCCTTACGAGTGGTCGTGAGGTTTGACCGAGAGGTGACCAGAGAAGTGCCAGAACGGAATCGTCCCCGTTAGCACATCTGACAGGGCCGATGAGCCGGTTGACTGTGAGATTGGAAATCCACGGAGAAGATAAGGACCCAGAGAGCCAGAGGACGCCAGATCGTGAGCAAGAGGCAGGTAGATATCCTGCGCTGCTAGCAGTGGATTGCACCGACTCCTTCTCGACCTTGAAGGAGGAACTACCGACGACGGTATTTATGATTTGTGATTTTGTGATTCGATTATCACGTATCCGTCATTTTGGATTTCAGTATTTTGGGCGTTCTGTTTGCATGATTTAGTTTTGATGACTGAGTTTCATGATATTTGATTTTGTGCACCATGGTTGCACCTACTGGGTATTTATACCTTGTACATAGTTATTACTCTTGAGTTGTTGATTGCGATTTCATGCCTATTTTATGCTGGTGATTTGATTTACGTTTCCAGCAGAGTTTCATGTAATTTTAGTGTTTTGATTTTGCACTCGGTATAGCTTATATGTACTTGTAGTGCATCGATATGTGTTTTGTGCCCGCAGCTGCACACGTTTATGATTTTCTTCATATCTGGATACACTTGGTGTTGCTGCTTACGTATTTGAGTTATTGCTTGGTATTTGTGCATGGGATGCACCAGTTCTATACTTCGTGCATTTGTCGCACCAGTTTTATGTTTCTTGCGTTTATCGCATCAGATTTATATTTCGTGCCTTTGTTGCACCGGATTTATATTTTGTGCATTACGATTGCACCTGACTTCGATTTGATGCCTTTCGGTATGTCGATTTTGATTGTGATATTGATGTGGATTCTTGCACTCCGTGCTTTGGGGTTTGACTTACGCATATTCGACGTTGCTATTGGATTTTGTGATTCCGTGCATATTGAGTGCGCAGGGTCTATATTTTCATTCGTGCATGATGGATGCACCGATTTGGATTTTCACGCATGTTGGGCGCATGTTTTGAGATACGATTTTGGGGTACACCAGATGCACTAAATCGAGATTCTTCGTGCATTTCAGATGCACCTGTTTTGGCTGTCAGGCACACATGTTGTCTATGACAGATGCTTCGTGCACACCCGTTGCACCTAGATGTTGTTTTGTGCACATGTTTAGCGCATATATGGATTTTGATTTCCGTGCGCGTCAGACGCACAGGGTGGTGTTATGTGCATTTTTGGAATTTATTCCTTTTGGAGCAGTACATTTTTATGATGTGGGATATTTGCTTTCATACTGAGCAGGACTAGTCAGTGGACAGTGCCTGGATATATTTTGCATGCATCGATAGTTATCGAAGGGATTTCCGAAAAGCGAGCTATAGTCTCAGTATATACCTACGTGTCCGATATGACACAAAACGTTTTAAAAACAAGGAAACCTTTCTGATTATTTTCAAAATGGTGGAACGTGCTTATTAAACAAAGGATATATATACACATATATAGTTATTTTCTTATGAGAAACGTCCGCCACTGTGCAGTGTTACGCGCATCGCACAGCGACTTAAAAAGATTTGGCATACAGTTGCATCAGCTAATTACATGTATAGATTGGGTGTCTACATGTATAGTCTTGGTCCATATCATATTGATTTTGTATTGGATTTGACATTGTGTCGTTACCATAACTCCGATGATTGCGGATGCTTGATGGAGTGTTGCTTTTGAGTTATCTGCTCAGTACTCATGCGCATGCATTGCGCTATGATGTTTTATGTATAGATGATTTCGGAGCCCCGATGACTTGGAATTTGTATTGAAATATTTTAGTATTTGGAGGTTTAAATTTAAATTCGGGGACCGAATTTCTTTAAGGGGGGTAGATTGTAACGTCTTCAAAATAATAAAATATGATTTTTGGGAAATTTTATAATTTAATATTATTTTAATGAATATTTTAATATTCTGGTATAATTAAATACAGATAAATGGGGAAAAATTATCGAAAATTCTAAAATAAGGTATTTTAAGGAATTGCCTCGTTTTCTGTGCATGCCCCCATTTCCTCTAGTTTTGACCCTGAGTATGTCTAGTTTTGACTGATTCCATCTAGGGTGAAATCTGGGTTGATTTTCCTATGTTGGTGTATAATTTGGGACTTGTTTTAGCATGGATTTTGGTATTTGGTGATTCATTCCTGTCGGGTGGCGTTTGGACGTCAACGACAAGTGGATTTTGATTGTGTTTACATTCGAGTCGATAGGTTTTTACCTATGCGGGTAGCGTGTGCTATTTTGGTTTCCGATGTGATTTTCATGTGCTTTAGCATTGTGATATACTTGTAGGTACCCCGCGTGATGTTGAGGCAAAGGAGGTGAAGATAGCGACATCGGCTTTGGCACACGAGAAGCAAGGTGAGTAGATTATATCTACAGGGGGAAGTCGGGTGGATGGCGTATAGCACCCCCGCAGTCCGTAGATAGATTATTATGTAGTTATCGTGATATTAGGTGTATTATGGATAGTACAGGGTTAGAAGTGACTAGTGCAGTTCATAGTCGCGAACCCTAGGATAGAATTACACCTATACACACACCCTTGCTTATCACTTGTACTTGCACTATGATTGATGATATGTGATGACTTTGGAGATGAGTCGATGATGTGGGCTTGGTGCCCTGGGATCGGTGATTTGATACGATTCATATGTGGGATATGACTTGTGATTCTTGCGGGCTTGGGATATGTGTTTACCCCCGCATGCATACTTTACTGATGTTACCGTTTTGTACTAGACATTGAGTAGTACTCCAGACTATATGTTCTGATGATGGTGATATCTGTTATGTGATGAGACAGTGAGATGTTGACCCCTACCCAGCTTTTGGGGATGCCGTACGATGATTTACCGTACGTGCCGATATTGATGATAGATCCGCACTCATAACTCGAGGATATCTTATGATATGACATTGAGGCGAGATCACCGACTATATATCTTTATATATATACCGACTCAGATTTAGGTGGTTTCCACACCTACCCCTCCTGTTTGACCTGATACTTAGGTGTAGTTGCATAGTAGATACTTCACTGTGGTGTTGACTACTAGATTTCTGCATCTTCATGCTATTCGCATTGCTGGCATATGTTCATTGCTATATTATTATCATGCTGTTAGGACACCAGCACCATTATCGATGATGCGTATGTTCCACGTACACTATTTACCGGCTCACACACTTCATCATCGATAATTGCCATGCCACTACACTGTAGTACTATTGCATTCATGAGATGATTCTTCCTTCGACATATGCACATTACTATTCCATGTTGCATGATTTCCGATATGATTACTGTTCTTTACATGTCGCATACGTCATGGATTGACTGCATAGCACATCGCATTGGATTTACTTCCTGATGTTGGATTTTCATGTGATTTCTGGTTTTTGAGGACCGTGGGGTTATTTAAGAAAAGAGGCACTTTTATGAAAACCCGGTACCTCGTGATATGATATTTCGGTGCGTCCACCACGCGTTTTCTCGGTGCTGAGACGTGTGCTTGAAACCCGATTCGAGGAGGTGATCCGTTTGCGGGTTCGTGGTGGGCCCGGTATGGTTCCCCTCGGCGAGATTATCGATGGGTTTGCCGATTGAGCCTGGAGGCGGGCGAGTACCTACCGGTGAATGTATTTGAGCTCGGCGGATATCTGGAGGATACCGGCCGCAGTCGAGAGATGGGCTGACCCGTACTGCCGGGGGCCGAGGGCCGATACCGCAGACGGAGCCCAGAGATGGACATGGGTTGACTCGTACTGCCGGGGGTCGAGGGCCGATACCGCCGACGGAGCCCCATATGGATGAGGATTTACGTGTCGATGCTAGGCACGGGTTTTCATGATGTTTTTCCATGATATTGTTTATATCCTCATACTTGCATACTTGATGCTTATCGTCAGTGGGTGACGAGTGGACGGGTTCCACATACATACAGACATGGATTATATACAGACTTGGATCATATACAGACTGGTTTTACATTGATCATACTTTATTTGTATATATAACAGGGTATGAGGGCGCTGTTATATATACCCTTACACCAATATTAGTGGTATGGGACGCTAATATATGTGTATTGATATCATTGATATTTCTTCATGGTTACTTCATGCAGACATACCTTACACTGATGACATGTGATTACCTGAGTACCTGGCACTACATACATGATTAGATGTTACCTTGCCACCCTATTACACTCAGATGTACTCTTGTGGATTATATTATTGATCGTTGACTTAGGTTTATGTCTTGCATTCGGTTTCTGCTTGTAGATGTTTCTATTCACGAGTTGGCAACTCACCCCCGTTGTGCCACAGTTCTTGCAGGTTCTGCCGTACAGGTTCTATTGCGGCATTTCTGGCACACTTTCTTCTTGCGGGTGACTTGCTTTGGTAGGTGGATTCTTTCGCATCAAGAACCACCATTGTATTTATTTATTTCATTGTATCTAGAATTTCCATCAACCAAAACTTGTATTGTTTCAGACCTAGACTAGTGATGTATTATTTCGACCTTAGAGTCGCGCTTAGTAGTATTGCGTTTTTTTCTTATTGCTTTTGAGTTTTCTTTGGATTTGATCCTCGCCACTAGGCGTTGTATATTATTGCTGCATATGTGGTTGTG
This sequence comes from Agapanthus africanus, assembly GCA_030015575.1. Taxonomy (NCBI): domain Eukaryota; kingdom Viridiplantae; phylum Streptophyta; class Magnoliopsida; order Asparagales; family Amaryllidaceae; genus Agapanthus; species Agapanthus africanus. The sequence goes on from JASDDO010000031.1 coordinate 336,221,930, forward strand.
ACCGTCGATTGACGAAGAGCTAGCTCCCGCTTGGGGATGCCATTATCATTGCATACATATTGTTATACTTGTTGTACCCCATTCGGGGCCAGTTTTTCAAAAGAAACTCTGCCGAAATTTTTAGAAAAGACTTTATTGTTTTCAAAACGTACCTTCGGCTTAGTTATTTAAAAACCTTGATTTCAAACCTGTATTTCTTCACTTCTTTAAACCAGTTTTCTTTACTTATTCTCAAAAATGGTTTTAGATTTCTGGGCTTTTGGTTTACTTGGATCAGATGGAGTCCTATAGGCTTCATATGGTTCAAGGGCCAGTCACGTGCTCTTTCGGGTCGTGACAGAAACCTATACGGCAAAACCTGTAAGAAACTGTGGCACAACGGGGGTGAGTTGCCAACTCGTGAGTAGAAAACATCACAGAGCAGAAATCGTATGTATGACTCAATCCTAGGTCAATACGATCAGTAGTATATATCCTCAATATGATAATGTCTGAAGCATGATAAGGTGGCAAGTGTAAACATCTATACCAAGTGTAATACCAAGTGCTCGTGTCAGTGCCTCAGGTAGCAACATATCATAAATATAAGATATCATCAATTAAATCAGTGTCAACTATAGCATGAAGTCTATAAGTATGTGGATATTATCCAACTATATAATCAATGCCTGTATGCATATGGATCTTGTCCACGTGTCAACCAATGACACAAAAACATCATGCAAGTAAATATCATAAAGTATATGCATGGAAGTATGAGGATATAAATCAACGTGTGTCCCTCGCGACATATCAAAATCATGGAACCTGAGTGTCCAGCATCGACACTTGAAACATCATGAAACCCGTGCCCAGCATCGGCACGTAAATCCTCATATATATATCGGGCTCCATCAGTCCGGATCGGCCCGTAAATCCTCATATATATCGGGCTCCGTCAGTCCGGATCGACCCATATCATCTCTCGACTCCGGTCGGTATCCTCCGGATATCCGCCGAGCCCAAATACAATCACCGGTAGGTAGTAGTCCCTCTGCCAGGCTCACCGTCTGTATACACAACATCCCTTTCTTGCCCCGGGGTACCATACCGGGCCCCACCATGTACTCGCACACGGCCCACGGTTCCTCCTCGCATGAGATATATATATCAGAACCGATAAAACTCATGGTGGCTGCTGAAATATCATATCAAGAGAAACCGGGTTTTTAAAACAGTACATACTTTCCTTTGAAATACCTACGGTTCTGAAATCCAGAAATATCATGGAAACAACATATCTCAATGCGTATAATCATAAATCATGATGTATGCGACATATAACCGAATGTAAGCATATCCGTATATCATGCAACCTGGAAAAGTAAAATGCACATATCGAGGGAAAACCGCTCTTATAAAATGAATCCAGTTTTAAAATATATCTTGCGGTTCCCAAATCTCCAAAATCAAGCCAGAATCAACTATGTACGTGCAAATACGTATGTATGCAAGTATGTCATGCAAGGAGTCATATCCTGATGTAACAATCCTACCATGTAGTGACATGACAATTATCGATAATGAAGTGTGTGAGCCGGCAAGCAGGTGTACGTGGAACATACGTATCATCGATAATGGTGCTGGTGTCCTGACAGCATGGGTTTAATATAACAATAAACACATTTAAACATGCAACGCGATGCGAATAGAAAGAATATGCAGAAAATGAATAATAAACACAACTGTGAAGAATCTACGTCAATATGTAAATATGTAACACCTTAGGATTTGGTTAGTGACTAATTATATTTAAATAATGGGTTTTAATAAAAAGTTTACCAAATTGTTTATCAAATATTTTTCCTAATTTAATAAATATTTTTCTAAAATTTTCCCAGGATTGCACACACATGTGCATGTAAACTAGGGGTTTTAAATAAGATTTACCATGATTAGTAGCCATGGTGGATTAATCTTGAGGATTAAGTCTTATGGGTTTTTAAGTGGGTTTAATTAGTTAGTTAAAAGTTACTTTAATTTGAAATTGTAGTGGGTGTTGACTTGTGAGAGAGAGAGAGAGAGGGCATCATGGCTCAAGCCATGCTTGCCATTAATGAAGAGAAAGAGAGGAGGGTTGACAATTGAGTGATAATTGTTTCCTCTCATTTCCTTGTGTTTTTCTCTCAACTCTCTCTCACACACACACACACACTTACCTCTCAGCTGAGGCCAGCACCCTAGCAGCAGCAGCAAGCTTCACAGCAACAGCAGCAACAGAGATCAGCAGCAACAGCAACAGCACAGTAGCAGCAGCTAGCAGCAGCAACTGCCACAGCTTCGACCACAGCCTTTTCCCTTCATTTCTTCTTCTTCCTCCAGCTCCCTAGGGTCAAGTGTGAGGTATATTTCTTAAACGTATTCCCTAGTTAGCTTGGTTAGTGTAGTTTTGCATCGGTTAGTGGTTTTTAGTGCGTTTTAGTGCGATATGAGGTGTTTAGTGGGAACCTTGTGCTAGTGTGGTGTGAATTGGTTTCAGTAGGTTGTTAGTGGGTAATTGAGACCATATTAACCTAGTTTAACCCCAGTTGCACTAAAATACCACCAGTTTCCCTAATTGATGCAATTTATCGTATTTGTGCAAAATTGAGGTTTTCTGGAACTGCTTTTGACCCGATGAGTTCAGTTTGAATTTGAGAAGACTGCAGTATAGTGGATAGGTGCTGATACCCCAGATTTAACCCGACCCCCAAATTCCTTCTTGTGGCCGCCAATTCCTTCATTCTGGCCGCCAATTGCGGCCAGATGGGTAGGGTTTGGGTTGGGGTTTGGTCCTGTAGGTGTCTGCTAGTGTGTAGGGTTCTGTGATATATATATTTTTGTAAGTTTAGCTCTGTATAGAAATCTGGGACCAAATACCTATTTTGCCGTTTTTCTAAACCTTCGCGACACGCGTGATACGTGAGTAGATTTCACATCTACGGGGATATCGTCCGCATGTCGTTATGCGTCAGGGCTGATAGGACCTTATTGTTATATATTGCATATACCATACCATGGATTGTCATCGCATATTGCATTCCCTGCCATATTTATATATATATATATATATATATATATATATATATATATATATATATATATATATATATATATGCTTAGAACTGATAGAACACTGCACTATTACTAACGGCTTATGTTGCACGGGCACGATTCTGCATGCTACACACACACCGTTAGTAATTGCCATGCCACACTCACTGTAGAGCTGCCATGATTATATTGCTGTAGTTCATCTTATATATGATTGGTTATGATTTTCTAGAAATTGGGAGCCGCATGACTTTAAGAACGAGAACTATTTTAAAAGCGGTTTTCCCCTTATACCCATACCATGGATTGATTTACATTGTACCTCGCATTGGATTGACTTATTGGTGATGGATTTTCATGTGATTTCTGGTTTTGAGGACCGTGGAAATATTTAAGAAAAGATGCATTATTTTGAAAACCCGGTACCTCGTGATATGATATTTTGGTGTGTCCACCACGCGTTTTTCTCGGTGCTGAGACGTGTGCTTGAAACCCGATTCGAGGAGTGGATGTTCCGTTTGCGGGTTCGTGGTGGGCCCGGTATGGTTCCCCTCGGCGAGATGATCGATGGGTTTTGCCGATTGAGACTGGAGGTGGGCGAGTACCTACCGGTGATTGGTTGGACCTGGCAGTTGTCCGGAGGATACTGGCCAGAGTCGAGAGATGGATGCGGGATGACCCATACTGCCGGGGCCGAGGGCCGACACCGCAGACGGACCCCGTGGGCTGATCCGGAAAGACGGAGCCCGATATATGAGGATTTGTGTGTCGATGTTGGACACGAGTATTTGATGATGTTTTGGGTGCCGATGTTGGGCACTCGTGATTTCTCGGAGGTATACAGGATTTGAGGGCCGATGGGAGTGCCGGCGCCTGAGTATATTTGGGATTTGGGTGCAGCCTGAGGCACCGCCGATTGTTTTCCATGTTGACATATTCCATATAGATGTTATTTATCCTATGCTCAGTATTGATTTCTATGTATCTCATCCTATAGTATTTACCTGATAGAGCACTTGTATTACTATTGCATCCACTGTTTGGCATGCATTGATATCATCTGCTGGCATTAGTAGAGCCACGCTATATGTGCATGCTCGCGATCACCTTTATATGTTATCTCTATTCACGAGTTGGCAACTCACCCCCGTTGTGCCACAGTATTTGCAGGTTGCCTTTGGGAGTAGTCGCGGCTGGCTGTTTACCGCATCTTTTGGCACAGATACCCTTTCTGAGGCGAGTTAACCTTTTTGCTGATAGGTGGGTTTTTGTACGGTATCTGTTATCTTTCAGTTGTATATTGATGTATCTAGTACTCTCCATCTACCTTTCTGTATTGACTTAGAGACAGTTGTGAGGACGATATGTATGATATTATATTCTGGTGTCGAGCTCGCATGTGAGCCGACTTTATTTTATGCAGTCTTACCTTTTGTGATTTTTCCTTGCTTTCCTGTGTATTCTTCGCTACGGCGTCGTATATTACTCTTGTGTTGTTGGTTTCCGCCGTTGGGCGTTATTGCTCCCGTTTAGGGATGTTTCATTTCATTACATTTCATTTCACTTATATCCTGTTTTGTACCCGGTCTCGGGCTACTTTTACAAAGGAAATGCTGCCAAAATTATTCAATGATTAAGCAACTTTAAAAAAAAGGAATTTATTGAATTATTTAGGGTTTTCTAAAAGCTTTAACTAAATGTTTTCAACACTCACTATTTTTTTAAATGGTTTTGATTTCTGGGTTCGGCTTACTTAGTCGCGTTACGTCTGTAGACGAAGCGTGGTTAAGTGCCGGTCACGAGTCGAAATACTCGGGTCGTGACAAAATGTCAAACGGTTTTTCCATTTGAAATAAGACGAATCGTGGTGTTTAGAAAAATAAGGGCTACGGTGTTTTTATGAAAAGGTACGTCTTTTGAAAAATCGGTAGTATCCCTTGGTATTTCTTTAAAATTCTCATGATTCGTTAGTTTTGGAAATAGGTATGACTCGGGTCCAGTGTATCATCTACTAGGTAAACTACATGTCTAACTAACTAACCAATCGAAAGGGGTATGGAAACCACCTAACTCTGAGTCGATATATATACATATACAATAGTCGGTGATCCCGCCTCTATAGTACCACGTACGATACGATACATCATATGACATCCTCGAGTCAATAGTGCGGATCTATCATCATAGTTATCTCGTACGGTAAATCCGTCGTACGACATCCCAAATCTGGGTACGGGTCAAATATCACATCTATCTCATCATTTACCTGGTATCCTTATCATCACATCATGAATTAGGGGTACTGATCTACAGTCTAGTACGATCTGATACCATCAACATGTATATAAATGCGTGTGTATGAAAACACATCGCCTACCGATCCGCTATCATCACATGTCGTATCTCATAATATGATCCAAATCACATCACCGATCGTGGCATCATGACCAACCTCATCGACTCATCCCCAAATATCATATAAAATCCTCATTATCCAAGTATATGTATACATATATATATATATATATATATATATATATATACATACATACATACATAGTCCCATACCTATGTGTGTGTGTGTATATATATGTATCCCCATATACGCACAAGTAATAGTAATGCATGCAAGGGTGTGTGTGCGTGTGTGCAAACCTATTTTAAGGTTCGCGACTAAGAAATCAACTACGACACTATCATCCAAATTCACAACACATATGTAAACATATATCATATCATCCACTACACTACGAACTGCGGGGGTGCTATACGCCATCCACTCGACATCCCCCGTAGATATAAATCTACTCACCTTGACCTTCTCTTGCCGATGCCGACGTCACCACGCGCTTGCTTATCGTCTCGAAGTCCGCATGGGGGTACCTACATATCACAACGTATCGTTCCGCATTAAAGTCCAATCCGAAATCGAAACGACATACGAAAACCAAATCGGCACGCGTATCACACATAGGTCAAAACCTATAGCCTACGCATGCAAGAATAATCAAACAACCCTCGATGTCGATGTACAAACGTCAAACCATCGAGTTAAAACCAAATTACTAAAACTTGAATTCATAAACACAAAAGAATTCAAAGCAGCAACCCACTAAAATGGTCCCAGATTTCATTTAAGGTGAAAATAAGGTGCATAAACAATACTGGGGTGATATATAGGGTGTATATGAGCTATGGAAGCAACTGAGACACCTGACTCAACTAAGTGGCCGGCCACATCCCTAGTAAATCCGGCCTGCTCAGTTTGGGTGGTTCAGTTGGGGTTCGTTTTGGTAGGGTGGTCTCGTGGTGTCTCAATTTGGTCTCTGGACTTGTTTGTTCTCTTGTAAAAATCCCAGTTCACTCCAGATTTCCCTGCACCCTCAAATACTCACAAAACCAACATAACAAGTTTCTGTTTTTCCGTATTTTGGGTTACAGGTTTGGTATTAGTGTTTGTTCTGGGTTTATAACATCATGGGGGGGGGTTTAAGTTTACAAAATACACTCAAGTTCATCACACAACTCAAATTAAACCCTAACCCTCTCCAGTAATTTCCAATCCAACTTTAACACATCTAAACAAGCAAGGTTGCTAAAAGAGTTGAATTACTACACTTAAAGTGAAAGAATTACCTCATTTGGGACTCAAGAATCCCCTAGATCATCAAAATCCCATTTTTCTTTGTGCAAAGTGCAGCTAGGAGGCTTGTGCTTGTTTTTATTGAAGTGGAGATGGACTTTTGATGAATATTTGAAGGTGTTTGTGAGGGTTTTGTTTGAGAGGGAGATGGGTGCTGCCATGGGGGTGAGAGAGGGAAAGAAGATGAAGGAAACAAATGAAGGGAGCTAAGTGTCATGACCAAGGTTTGACCCTCACCTCTCTGTCTCTCTTGCCCATACCATATTGTGTAATGTTTTCTATTTCCTTTTCCTTTTCTTTTCTCTTCTCACATAAAACCAAAACCATGAATGAAAATGAAGAGAAGGCCATGTAGGAAAATGTAACACAAATGTAAAAATGAAATGGTGTATATTTTGCACAAAACAAGTTTAGTGCGTGATTAGCGATATTTAACTGCGATTAGCATTAAAATAGTGCATAATAAGTCATAAAATTTCATAATTTGCTTACATCCAATAAAGCACCCATATTTCAGTAATTTCCATAATTTTCCAAACTTATCGGTATTTAATTATACCGCCTTATTAAAATATTCAATATAATATTATTTAATTATAAAAATCCCCAAAAATAATATTTTATTTTTCTGAAATGTAACAATTTTACCCCTTAAAGAAATTCGGTCCCCGAATTTAAATTTAAACCCCTCAAATACTAAAACATTTCAGTAAAATGTCCAAGTCGTTGGGGCACCGAAATCATCAATATATAAAACGCATCATGGCGCAATGCATGCGCCTGAAAAAGGAGCAGATAGCTCCAAATCAAAACTCCGTCAAGCATCCCGCAATAATCGGAGTCATGGTGAGGACACAAATGTTAAATCCAATACGAAAACCAATATGATATAAATGTAAACATCTGGTGGAAATGCACGCCAAACCTTTCATGTTGCTGTGCGATGCGCGTATCGCGACACAGTGGCGGACGTCTATTGTAAGAAAATAACTATATATATACTTATCCTTTGTTTAATATGTACTTCCCGCTGTTTTGAAAATAATTTAGAAGGGTTTCCTTGTTTTTAAACGTTTCGTGTCATATCAGACACGTAGGTAAATACGGAGGCTATAGCTTCCCTTTTTTGGAAATTCCTTCGATAGCTATAAATGCATGCAAAATATATCCAGGTACTGTCCTCTGTCTAGTCCTGCTCAGTATGAAAACAAATAGCAAATATCATAAAAACGTACTGCTCCATAAGAAATCAATCCCAAAATGTGCATATGAATGCTACGTGCGTATGGTGCGCACGGAAATTGAAATCCATGAACGTGACATCCATGTGCACAGAAACAAAATCTAAGTGCAACAGGTGCGCGCGAAACACCTGTCAAAGGCAACGGGTGTGCCTGATAACAATATCAGGTGCATCTGATATGCACGAAGAATCCCAATTTAGTGCAACTGGTGTGCACCAAAATCGCATCTCATAACATGCGTCCAACATGCGCGAAAATCCAAATCAGGTGCATCCATCATGCACGAACAAAATCTAAATCATGTGCATTCAACATGCACGAAATCACGAAATCAAATATCAAGCGCCGAACATGCGCAAAATCCAATCCGGTGCACAAGGTGCACAAAACAAATATCGAGTATCACAATCAAAATCGACGGTATACAGCACATTTCAATCCAAATCCAAATCAGGTATACCGTGGTACATAATCTCACAACCATGTGCATCAACGTGCACAAAAGCAGATCAAATACAAAAAGTGCATGAAAACTATGCCGAAAGCATAAGTCAAATCACATGCATACTATAGGTATGAACTCAAAAATTAGTATCTCGAATGACATCAAATCGAAATCAGGTGCAACCGTGGTGCACAAAATCTCAATCATGCAAATAAATCGTCCAAAATATCAAATCAAAGATGGCGGAAATGTAGGGTTGCTAGGCACGTGCACAAGGGTCTACGAGGAGTCAACCATGCCCGATTAAAAAATTAGCCGTGCCGAACAACCCGAATACAGATCTTTAAACTAGAGATTAGGCGAAAACTAACATGTTAACAACTTTAACACTAAGTGAGAGGGATTACAACCTTTGTAGATCCGGTCCTTCACTTCATATGCTCCGTGTTGTCGTCCCTTCGCTGCGATCATCGGGTTCCGGACTCTCGAGAGGTTCCACGAAGAGAAAGATGCAACTTTTGCTTCCGATCTTCAATACTAAGATGATCTACCTTGAAGTTTCGTTAACACAAGCTAACACTCATGAAATGATGTGAACACCCTCATCTAAATAGCAAGGGAAGATGAGGATGATGAAGTAGGATATTTGCTCTTTTTATTTATCTTTTTCTCACATTTATTCATCACTTTGATCAAAGCAAGAAAGCTTTTTAAGCAAAGAAGAAGAAGGAAGAAGATGAACAATCTCATAGAATTCTTTTGTGATGAATAGAAAAAGAATTAATATGATGAATAATGCAACCATGGTCAAGCAAACTCATGTAGAGAATTAACAAGGATTAGGGTTTGGGTTAGGTTAAAGATGAGTCACACACAAATATCTTTATCATGACAAAATGAAAAGCTTCTAGAATCAACTAGAAGACTTAACCCTAATCCAAACCCTAATCATGTTTAAACTCCACAAAACATGTTGCATTAGTTATCATATCATGTTACAATATTATATATCACATATATAATATTTATTGTAACCAAATAAAATAATACAATTAACATATATCGCTTATATATCAATGTATTACCCGAGTGAGAAATAGAATCTTTTAGTGAGCTAATATTAGTTAATGCAAATTAATATATCAAATATATTATTATACATTAAATTATCGAATCAACACTTGATCCGACAATCCGGCTATATCGCATATAACCGACTAATATTTATCCGTACCGATTCATCGAATCAACACTTGATCCGATGACCCGGCTGATATCAAATATCGCGAGAATAGAATACGGTATCACATATCGCATTATCCTCGGTCCCGCACATATCACATATGTGCTCCTACTCCGTTTTGCCTGAGCCAAGAAACCTCTGTGTAGGACTCTAAAGAATCGTCAATACGCCGGCAGTAGGTGATGATCATATCAAACGCCCACAAGCAGCAAGCGGTCAGCTAAACGTAACAGCTACCCAGGTATTGAGCGCTCAGAAGATCAACAAGCAAGCCTGTACATTCTCCTGTGAATCCAGACAGTAACACTCCCGTACAGTCCGGTCTCGTCGTCTGATATGTTGCATATCTCGCCTAGGGGTGGTAAACGTCAGACCCCAGTAGCTCGATAAGTCGTGTCGATATGAGGTCTATAACAGTTCGAGAAACTACTGATAACACTTACCAGTAAATCTCAGCAACCCTGGCCAGGGATTTCCGGTTATAACCAATCGAACACAGCACAACATCAACTCCCTATACCGGGAGAGACGAATCCCCTCCTATCGCTCATTGCCTCTATGTGATTCGGGACTGTACCCAAAAGCCACCTTTTTGCACGCCCTCTTGGACGTGGTATGATGGAAATCAAAGCACAGTGGGAATCACACAAGACTCTATGACGATCTCGGGTCAACAAACTACTTTGTACCAGTGTCACCGGAGAACTGCCATCTGACGTGAGGTATAATACCATCTGGGAGTTCTCGGCGAGTCCGTCCAGTGTACCCAGTCTACACTGAGCACCCGTACACCATCCTTGATGTCAAACACCGATGGATATGGGATCATCCATCGCCCATCATATGGGTCAAGATGCGTATACGCTAGTCTACTCTGGTGTATTGATGCCCTGTCTCGATACACCTCCGACTAGGAACAGTTGTAGGATGTACTCGTCGACTACCGTGGCCCCACTAGTATGATCTCATCATAGTCCTAGTAGTCGAGTACACATCCTAAGGGCTTTATCAACATGTAACATAGAGACAATCAGAGTACATGTTAAGATAAAGTACAACCATATAGCATACTATCATGTCGAGCAAGAAAGTCCTCCCTATATATTTCCAAGCATCCATTACAATATACATCGTATGTAAAGTAATGGCCTCTAGGGCATACATATAACTAACAATCTCCCACTTGCACTAGGGCCATCTGTTATGGTATCGCATACCCAACAATTTGCTGCGGTTGAAGTATCTCATACTCAACCATCCCATAAAAGTCTCTTACTGGGAAAAAGGCCTTCGTGAGTGGATCCGCGCTGTTGTCCTCTATGTCTACTCTCCTAACCTCGATCTCCCTGGAGATCAACCATCTCCATGATCAGGTGATACTGCCTAAGAATTATATCTGGATTTCTGATGGGACGGTAGTTCCTTGGCTAAAGCCACAACTCCATTGTCACACAATGGTAGGAACGAAGTTTATCTCATGAACTTATATATATCCAGATTGCCTCTTTGGTAGCATCCTTGGTAACGATGTATCTTGCCTTTAATCGTCTAGTAAGTCACGGTATCTAGCTTGGAACTATTCCAACATACCGTCCCTCCACTGAGGGTAAAGACAATGCCTGCGACTGACATTCAGTCGTCCTTATCACCCTGGAACCTCTCCAGTGATTCTCCCCAGGATCGATTGATACCATCTCACTACAACCGTGAGAATCCTAACATCCAATCAGATCTATCTCATAGATCCAAAACCCAGGATTTAGGAGGTATTATTTTGATCCTATATGGAGAATCCTTGTGATAAGTGGAGATTAACCGAGCGTAGTATAGGAAACTCCTTCCCTATCAAGAGTATGTCATCCACGTACTCTACGAGGATCACCACCATACTCTCTACTACCTTTTTGTATATACAAGGTTCATCTACCATTTTGATGAAGTCAAACTCTTTGACTTCCACATCAAAACAGATGTTCCAACTCCGCGATGCCTGCTTTATCATATAAAAAATCTTGCTCACGTTTCCGCTACTCCCACTGTCTATGAAGCCCTCTGGTTGTGTACTTATAGACGCTCTTTTTTAAAACATCATTTAGAAAAGCAGTCATGACACCCAACCACCAGATATCATAGTCATGGTATGTAGCCGTGGCAAGTAGGATCTGGATGGACTTAAGCATAGCTTTGAAAGTCTCAACTTTTCCATGTACACCAAGTAATCTTCTCAAGATATACTCGCTTCTGATGGGGATTTAACCCTTCAGATAAAGCAACCAAAGTCCATACTTTGTTGGTGTATAAGGATTCCATCTCAGATCGCTAAGCATCCAGCCATTCTTACAGAGTCCTACTCCTGATGGCCTGCTCGAAACTAGTTGGGTCATCATCTCATGATGCAATCCTCGCTCCCACTGTCATAAAGAAACCTAAGTATCTCTCAGGTGGGTGAGGAACCCTGCTAGATCGGTGGAGAGGCTGAGGTTCGTTGTAAACTATTGAATCCTTTTGTTCTACCAAATCATCAGCTGCAGTTTGTATAGCTGGAACCATTCCAGTTCTACATAACAGACCTTGCCTCGAGCTTGTCTGGATTTTGCTTTTAGACATAGGCCGGACAACCCCAAATCTTAACAAGCTTAAGGTATGGGCTCTTCCTTTTCCATATCACATATGAAGTGGTAGGCAACTGATTTGATTTGAACCCTATTCAATAGGTATGCGGCTTCTCAAGTGCATAACTCCCAAAAGGAAATAGGAAACTCAGTAGTACTCATCATAGAGCACACCATATCACATAGGGTGCTATTGCTCCGCCCCGATATACCATCGTGCTATGGTGTATACGGAGGAGTAATGCTGAGAGAGAATCTCATTCTCCTTTAGAATAGTCCAGGAATTCCGTACTCAAGTATTCTCCTCCTTGATCACATCAAAGGACATAATACTTATACCCATTTTTCGTTCTCTACTTCTAATTTATATTCTGTGAATATCTTAAAAGCTTTGGACCTGTGTTTCAACAGAAACATATGTCTGAATCTTGAGAGATTATCAGAGAATGTAATGAAGTAGAAAGAACCGATCTTGGCATGTGTAGACAGGGGACCTTCATACATCAGCATGTATCAATCCTAAGAGTTCACTAACTCTTTCTCTGTTTCCAATAAACAGAGCTATGGTCATCTTATCTTTGTGACATGACCGGCAAGTTTCACAAGATGTAAATTCAAACTAATTTGAATATGCATCTAAATGTAACTTCAGCCAGTCGGGTCGCATTGAAATGACCTAGTCTACAATGCCTCAAGAAGGATTCGTTCATTTCCGAACTCTTCCTCTCGTGTGTGTTCTGTATACTAAGAACTGTATTTTGATTAAGAACGTCAATGCTTTTAGATAACGCGCCTGAACCGATCAACTCTTGATATAGGAAATGTTCAAAACATTATCCAACAATACAAAATTATATCCTTTCTTTACTAATAAAGAGAGTGATATGATGTTGTATATCAGGTTCGGTGTCTAACAACATTCGTTCAGAATCAATGTATTCTGGTAATACAGGGTGATAGTGACCAACATACTTGGCTGCAACACTTGCACCGTTTTCTGTCTCATGAAACTTATCACCTGTTCTCAGTTCTCTACCTATCTGTAGCCCATGTAACAGATTACATATGCGGGATCCTGATCCGGTATCTCATACCCAGGACGTAAAGGATACTGAGAAACAGTTCTCTGTAATGAACACACCCGAAGATAATGCATCAGTATGCACTTTCTTCGTTTGGGCGGCACGGGAATTCTGGCAATCCCCAATTTCCTGCTCTGTCTTATAACAATTATAAGTTGGAGCGGGACCAACGTTTCCCAGCTCAGTATAACAAGCGGGTTCGGTCAAATACATCCGTTTTATTATCTTGATTAAGGCGTGATATGGTCGCTACCTGGAGAGAGAGAGAAGAAAACACTCAGCGTATGCTTTTGCAAGATTAGATTGGTTATCTAATATATCTAATCATGATGTCTCCCACTGTTTTAATCAAATCTTCCTTCAAACCCTAAAAGGAAAGACTAGCCGGGATTAATTACACGCTACAAGTTCGCCAATCTTTCAGCCAGGCCAGTGTCGGTACTTTGAGGGAGGTCCCCCGTGCTTTCGCACGAACCTAATTAAAGTAAACCTCGTTTTCCCAGAGGCGTAACCCCGTTAACACCTTTCTAGAAACCTACTTGATCGGCTAATTGTAATGTGTAAAACTCTCCCAGGAGTAACTCTTACTCGCAGCGGGTATCGGGATCCAACTATCTCATAAAAGGTATGCAATCTCATTGCAAATTTCAACACTTGAAATCCCCAATAATATTTTACCCCTAACAGCTATATGACCTTAACATGGTCAATAAATCATAAGTGCTAGTCAAGTTCAACCCGTCATTTCCCGATTGAATTAAACCCACCCGCACGACCCTTAACATGGTCAACAAAGTCGCACGACTACCCTAATCCAATCGCATCATATGCTTATACAGATAAGCACTAATCAGCTACCGCACACTACGCCTTAACATGGTCAACAAACATAGCACGAATACTAACTAGTACTTATCTGAAATGACGGAGGGCCACGACAGGTTTTTAAGAAAACCCTTTGCGTAATGAACTTGATATCGTTGTAGAATCGAGTGATTTTAAATGGAGTGTTTTTGAGGCTTTTCTAGTTTTGCTAAAGGGGTCACTCCCGGTGAAGGGATCGTCGGCCCTTTCCTCGTCTAATGAGGTGCGGGATATATCATATGTATCACTATGCAAAGCAAGAACTATAGAAGCAATCAAAAGACAGACCGAGTTTGTAGCATCTGCCAGTCATTGCTAAAGGGGTCACTCCCGGTGAAGGGATCTCGGCCCTTTCCTTATCGAATAAGGTGCTGGATGTTCTACAAGGAACACCGCTATGCAAAGCAAGAACTAGAGCTACCAGTTTTTTTTAAACAAGTTTCTACAACATCTTAGGTTTCTTTTATTTCATTAATCTCATTAATGAAGTCCCATTTTATTATGCTTCACAAGCATCTCTTTTGAAACGAAATCTGCAATATAACATATATCTCATATAAATAATATAAACATTCGTCTCAGGCAGTAATATGATCTCATCACAGAACATTGCAGCAGAAGAAACATATATGAAATATTGGATATACTAGGACGTCCGTGTTTTCAATACGAGCCTGTATAAAACACGGATTCCACGGTCGCGATGAATATCCAAACCCACATCCCTAGACCCCTACGAGAGCGGCAAGTAACACTGCAAATTCTAGGGTTAGGAGACCCGGTCTTGACTGCTCGAGATGGTCTCCCACTGGACCCTAGAACCCGTTACTTGTGCTCCCCTCCTTGGGTATACCTAATGCGGAAAAGTAAATAATATACATCAACGGTGACATCTTCCGCAACCTGGAAGTGCCCCAAATAAAAGAATATTACATACAAATGAATTTTACATGAATGAAAAAGAAAAACTCTCATCTCACATAAAACCCCCCGGCTATTCAGAACACGACGATCCAATATAACATATCACAGCAACACATAATATCTCATATCATCAACGTAAGCAAGTATGCGTATCCCGATTGTCATTGATGTATAGCAACGAAGCCGGCGATACACCACATATTACGCTTATGGTCACAGAAAAGAAAGTGTAAAACTACAACAGTTGGAATCCGCAACCTCCTTAGACATCGCATGCCTAACCAAATGAATTCCTTAGACATCACATGCCTAACAATTATAAACCCCGCATTTTAGTCTCATTATCGAAAACTCTTTTCAATATCAACTCGGGCAATTCAACAAGATTCCCGACATTATGATCGAATGCTCGTCGCAAACTTTAGTAGACGGCCGCACCCCCGGATGCCGTCGACAAAGTGCACTAAGGCGGAACACCGCTGCCGCAAGCACCCGAACGGATGCTTTTGGCGACGGGGTTCTCCTACAGTCACTTGGTCGGGGCTATGGGGCGTAGCTGTCTATTAAGTTTACCCGGCGAGTATCCGCGTACGCTACGTGATTGTGACGGACTTTTGATCACATCAAAATTCTGTGGCAACCGATCATCTGAGACTAAACTACTATGTCTATAATATTCAAATCAGTTATCTTATAACAGCCTGTGGATTCCAAATATTGTATCACATTCCAGATAAATAGACAAAGTTAAACTTTCCGATCTAATCATCAAACACCCAAGATTTCCCCAATATATCTCAACACTTGGAATCAGTTTAAAAACATCCATCACATGCCACAGTACCAATGGTCCAGCCGTAGAAGGGTCAAGCCAACGCCTCACATGTGGCACGCCGTACTGCCCCAAACCCTAAGGTTCAAAAGGCAGTTCAAGACAGTCACATAATCGAGTTAAGGTTTGTTGTCTTCTAGAGGGTCCACCGCGTTACTTGCACGACTTAGAACGTTCTTAAACTCGAGAAAAAATCCAACTTTTGAAAAAAATTCCGACAGGAGAAAAAGTGAGTTATTGATATCCGTTCGAACTTTTTAACAGTTTCTAAAATTATCCGGACAAAACACAAAGACGCAGTTAAAGTTCCCGATCGAATCATCGAATCCCCAATACAACCCAGAAAATTCAACAGTTGAATAAATATTTAAAATTCCCAGAAAATACAGCACTAAAAGATAAGAATTACTGTGCAAATTTGAAATAGTGATTTGACTAACTTGCCGCGGAACCGCCGCACAAGCCATGCTTGTGCCGCGGTTCCGCCGCGCTTTGGTGGAATCAGGCGCACGTGCTTCACAGTAACTCATATAATTCCCTGCTGTAATTTTTGGATATTTTTAATTTGGAAAAAACCACAGTTTTGAAAAATTTCCAGAAACTAGGGTATATCGGGTTTTTCGGGTTCGATCGGACGTTAAACTTCGTCTAGACTTCGCCTAAAGCTCTAGCTTGGCTCTGATACCACTGTAGGGTTGCTAGGCACGCGCACAAGGGTCTACGAGGCGTCAACCATGACCGATTAAAAAATTAGCCGTGCCGAACAACCCGAATACGGATCTTTAAACTAGAGATTAGGCGAAAACTAACATGTTAACAACTTTAACACTAAGTGAGAGGGATTACAACCTTTGTAGATCTGGTCCTTCACTTCATATGCTCCTTGTTGTGGTCCCTTCGCTGCGATCATCGGGTTCCGGAGAGGTTCTACGAAGAGAAAGATGCAACCTTTGCTTCCGATCTTCGATACTAAGATGATCTACCTTGAAGTTTCGTTAACACAAGCTAACACTCATGAAATGATGTGAACACCCTCATCTAAATGGCAAGGGAAGATGAGGATGATGAAGTAGGATATTTGCTCTTTTTATTTATCTTTTTCTCACATTTATTCATCACTTTGATCAAAGCAAGAAAGCTTTTTAAGCAAAGAAGAAGAAGGAAGAAGATGAACAATCTCATAGAATTCTTTTGTGATGAATAGAAAAAGAATTAATATGATCAATAATGCAACCATGGTCAAGCAAACTCATGTAGAGAATTAACAAGGGTTATGGTTTGGGTTAGGTTAAAGATGAGTCACACACAAATATCTTTATCATGACAAAATGAAAAGCTTCTAGAATCAACTAGAAGACTTAACCCTAATCCAAACCCTAATCATGTTTAAACTCCACAAAACATGTTGCATTAGTTATCATATCATGTTACAATATTATATATCACATATATAATATTTATTGTAACAAAATAAAATAATACAATTAACATATATCGCATATATATCAATGTTTTACCTGAGTGAGAAAAAGAATCTTTTAGTGAGGTAATATTAGTTAATGCAATTTAATATATCAAATATATTATTATACATTAAATTATCGAATCAACACTTGATCCGACAATCCGGCTATATCGCATATAACCGACTAATATTTATCCGTACCGATTCATCGAATCAACACTTGATCCGATGACCCGGCTGATATCAAATATCACGAGAATAGAATACGGTATCACATATCGCATTATCCTCGGTCCCGCACATATCACATATGTGCTCCTACTCCGTTTTGCCTGAGCCAAGAAACCTTTGTGTAGGACTCTAAAGAATCGTCAATACGCCGGCAGTAGGTGATGATCATATCAAACGCCCACAAGCTGCAAGCGGTCAGCTAAACGTAACAGCTACCCAGGTATTGAGCGCTCAGAAGATCAACAAGCAAGCCTGTACATTCTCCTGTGAATCCAAACAGTAACACTCCCGTACAGTCCGGTCTCCTCGTCTGATATGTTGCATATCTCGCCTAGGGGTGGTAAACGTCAGACCCCAGTAGCTCGATAAGTCGTGTCGATATGAGGTCTATAACAGTTCGAGAAACTACTGATAACACTTACCAGTAAATCTCAGCAACCCTGGCAAGGGATTTCCGGTTATAGCCAATCGAACACAGCACAACATCAACTCCCTATACCGGGAGAGACGAATCCCCTCCTATCGCTCATTGCCTCCATGTGATTCGGGACTGTACCCAAAAGCCACCTTTTTGCACGCCCTCTTGGACGTGGTATGATGGAAATCAAATCACAGTGGGAATCACACAAGACTCTATGATGATCTCGGGTCAACAGACTACTCTGTACCAGTGTCACCAGAGAACTGCCATCTGACGTGAGGTATAATACCATCTGGGAGTTCTCGGCGAGTCCGTCCAGTGTACCCAGTCTACACTGAGCACCCGTACACCTTCTCTGATGTCAAACACCGATGGATATGGGATCATCCATCGCCCATCATATGGGTCAAGATGCGTATACCCTAGTCTACTCTGGTGTATTGATGTCCTGTCTCGATACACCTCCGACTAGGAACAGTTGTAGGATGTACTCGTCGACTACCGTGGACCCACTAGTATGATCTCATCATAGTCCCAGTAGTCGAGTACACATCCTAAGGGCTTTATCAACATGTAACATAGAGACAATCAGAGTACATGTTAAGATAAAGTACAACCAGATAGCATACTATCATGTCGAGCAAGAAAGTCCTCCCTATATATGTCCAAGCATCCATTACAATATACATCGTATGTACAGTAATGGCCTCTAGGGCATACATATAACTAACAGGAAATAGTCCTGCTCTGGCACATCCTCTAAAGATCTCTGGCCAACTATCTCGTCGACGATGCCAAACTCTGGCTTACTGGGTGTGCGCAATATGATCGCTCCTGCGTCCAAGTATTTTTGTATAGTACTCCAGAAAGGTCCTGTCAGGTCTCTCCCGATCTCGTTTCTGCTGAAATTCCTGGAAGCTATCATCCTTTACTAGATCCATTTCTTGTTCCGGAATGGCTGCATACTCATCATGACTCCTTCTGGAAGATATATCCATATACAACGCCTCTGCATGCGTATCACATCTCTGATGTCGGCGGAGTGGAATGTCATCTCATCAAGATCTCGTACGAACCTCTTACTCCACTTTTCTCTAAGGTCGACTGCTCCGGACTCGTCTCTTCGTGGCTGCATGGACTGTGCTCCAATGGCTATACTCGTATCTGGAGTCTCCCAAGCAATGTATCCCATCACATGATATCCGAATGATATCGAACCTTTCGATCGATTCGTTAAAGTTCCATAATCCTCCAAGAGCTCAACATCTTGGGTACAGTTTAATAGTATTCCAGTACATGCCAAAGCACCTGTGGACCAACCGTAGAAGGGCAAACCCAAGCCTCACTAATAGCACCGCTGAACTGCCGCAGACCCTAAGGTTTCAAAGCGTTCTCATGGTCATTATGTCAAGTTAGGGTTTCATTCTTCTAGAGGGTCCATAGCATTACTTGCATTTGTCTCTGAATACTTTAAACTTGGAAAAAAGGCTTCTGACATTCGATCGTGTCCATCGACTCTCAACGTACCTGCGTGAAGTAGTCTCTAGCTGGAATCAATCAATCTGATGACCTCGCATCGGGGTAGGCAACGAATCACTTGTTCTCGTCCTTCCTCCATGGGTGACTAGCAATCTTCTATCATATCTCTATGTATACACTCGTGCTTCAACAGCTCCAACCATCTGGGCGATATCTCGTTATTCGCAGAAACAACTGGCTCTTTTGTCCGCACGCTGAACAGTGCCTCAATCATCAAATAATCGGTGCATCAACGGTCATCACATTCTGGCTGGACTGTAGCAGTAGCGCAATCCTCTGGTGCTGATCTGCACGTCCGCGAAATCTCGTAAAAGCGATCCATCAAACGCTCATGACGCGAAAACACAATAAAACGACGCCACAATGCAATCGTATGTCTCTGGAATCACGCCCTGGTCAGTCCTCGTCCATGACGAGCTCATGCTGACGCAACTCTATCCGTAGCTCTCTCTGCCCGCGTAATCGTGGGAGCAAATACCATAACCCAATATCGATGATGATAGATCATAGAAATGAATATAATACTGCGCAAGGAAATGTACATCCTAAGGCCCCCTAAGCGGAGTAGCGTATCGTAAGTATTCCGCGGAACATACACACGGTACGTCACTCTACTTAAGTCACCTACTCCATCAACCAAGGTCAACCTACGCGACGAAAGTTACCTAAGGTATCCCCAAGCGGGAGCTAGCTCTTCGTCAATCGACGGTCACAACCACGCAAGCAATATGATATACAATGCCGAAGGGCGAGGATCAAAACTCAAAGGAAACTCAAAATCATCAAGAAAACCATAATAATACAACGCGCGACTCTAAGGCCGAAAGAATAGCAACTGGTTTTCTAAGTCTGAAATAATATACAAGTCTGGTTGATGGAATTTTACTAGATACAACAGAAAATAAATTTACAATGGTGTTCACGATACAAGTGAGTCCACCTACCCAAGCAATCACCCAGAATAGAAGCAGTGTGCCAGAAAGCCGCAATGAAACCTGTACGACAAAATCTGCGAGAAACTGTGGCACACCGGGGGTGAGTTGCCAACTCGTGAGTAGAAAACATCACAAAGAAGAAATCGTATGTATGACTCAGTCCTAGGTCAATACGATCAGTAGTATATATCCTCAATATGATAAAGTCTGAAGCATGATAAGATGGCAAGGGTAAACATCTATACCAAGTGTAATACCAAGTGCTCGTGTCAGTGCCTCAGGTAGCAACATATCATAAATATGAGGTATCATCAATGAAATCAGTGTCAACTATAGCATGAAGTCTATAAGTATGTGGATATTATCCAACTATATAATCAATGCCTGTATGCATGTGGATCTCGTCCACGTGTCAACCAATGACACAAAAACATCATGCATGTAAATATCATAAAGCATATGCATGGAAGTATGAGGATATAAATCAACGTGTGTCCCTCGCGACACATCAAAATCATGGAACCTGAGTGTCCAGCATCGACACTCGAAACATCATGAAACCCGTGCCCAGCATCGGCACGTAAATCCCCATAAATATATCGGACTCCGTCAGTCCGGATCGGCCTGTAAATCCTCATATATATCGGGCTCCGTCAGTCCGGATCGGCCCATATCATCTCTTGACTCCGGTCATTATCCTCTAGATATCTGCCAAGCCCAAATACAATCACCGGTAGGTAATAGTCTCTCTGCCAGGCTCACCGTCTGTATATACCGCATCCCTTTCTTATCCCGGGTATCATACCAGGCCCCACCATGTACCCGCACACGACCCACCGCTCCTCCTCCCATAGGGTATATATATATCAGAACCGATAAAACTCATGGTGGCTGCTGAAATATCATATCAAGAGAAACCAGGTTTTTAAAACAGTGCATACATTCTTTTGAAATACCCACGGTTATCAAATACAGAAATATCATGGAAACAACATATCTCAATGCGTATAATCATAAAGCATGATGTATGTGACATATAACAGAATGTAAGCATATCCGTATATCATGCAACCCGGAACAGTAATATGCACATATCGAGGGAAAACCGCTCTTATAAAATGAATCCAGTTTTAAAATATATCTTGCGGTTCCCAAATCTCCAAAATCAATCCAGAATCATCTATGTACGTGCAAATACGTATGTATGCAAGTATGTCTTGCAAGGAGTCATATCCTGATATAACAATCCTACTGTGTAGTGACATGGCAATTATCGATGATGAAGTGTGTGAGCCGGAAAGCAGGTGTACGTAGAACATACGCATCATCGATATTGGTGCTGCTGTCCTGACAACATGGGTTTAATATAACAATAAATACATTTAAACATGAAACGCGATGCGAATAGCAAGAATATTCAGAAAATGAATAATAAACACAACAGTGAAGAATCTACATCAATATGTAAATGTCATACAGTTTTGCCATTTGAAATAAGATGAATCGTCGTGTTTAGAAAAATAAGGGCTACGGTGTTTTTAAGAAAAGGTACGTCTTTTGAAAAATCGGTAGTATCCCTTGGTATGTCTTTAAAATTCTTACGATTCGTTAGTTTTGGAAATAGGTATGACTCGGGTCCAGTGTAGCATCTACTAGGTAAACTACAGGTCTAACTAACAAACCAATCGAAAGGGGTATGGAAACCACCTAACTCTGAGTCGAGATATATACATATACAATAGTCGGTGATCCCGCCTCTATAGTACCACGTACGATACGATACATCATATGACATCCTCGAGTCAATAGTGCGGATCTATCATCATAGTTATCTCGTACGGTAAATCCGTCGCACGGCATCCCAAATCTGGGTACGGGTCAACTATTATTTCTATCTCATCATTTACCTGGTATCCTTATCATCACATCATGAATTAGGGGTACTGATCTACAGTCTAGTACGATCTGATACCATCAACATGTATATAAATGCGTGTGTATGAAAACACATCGCCTACCGATCCGCTATCATCACATGTCGTATCTCATAATACGATCCTGATCACATCACCGATCGTGGCATCATGACCAACCTCATCGACTCATCTCAAAATATCATATACAATCCTCATTATCCAAGTATAGGTATATGTATATATATATACATAGTCCCATACCTATGTTTGTGTGTGTGTATATATACGTATCCCCATATACGCACAAGTAATAATAATGCATGCAAGGGTGTGTGTGCGTGTGTGAAAACCTATTCTGTGGTTCGCGACTAAGAAATCAACCACGACACTATCATCCAAATTCACAACACATATGTAAACATATATCATATCATCTACTACACTACGAACTTCGGGGGTGCTATACGCCATCCACCCGACTTCCCCCGTAGATATAAATCTACTCACCTTGACCTTCGCTTGCCGATGCCGACGTCATCACGCGCTTGCTTGTCGTCTCGAAGTCCGCATGGGGGTACCTACATATCACAACGTATCGTGCCGCATTAAAGTCCAATTCAAAATCGAAACGACATACGAAAACCAAACCGGCACGCGTATCATACATAGGTCAAAACCTATAGCCTACGCATGCAAGAATAACCAAACAACCCTTGATGTCGATGTACAAACGTCAAACCATCGAGTTAAAACCAAATTAATAAAACTTGAATTCATAAACACAAAAGAATTCAAAGAAGAAACCCACTAAAATGGTCCCAGATTTCGTTTAAGGTGAAAACAAGGTGCACAAATAATACTAGGGGTGATATATAGGGTGTATATGAGCTATGGAAGCAACCTAGACACCTGACTCAACCAAGGGCCACATCCCTAGTAAATCCGGCCTGCTCGGTTTGGGGGGTTCAGTTGGGGTTCGTTTTTGTAGGGTGGTCTCGTGGTGTCTCAATTTGGTCTCTGGACTTGTTTGCTTCTCTCGTAAAAATCCCAGTTCACTCCAGATTTCCCTGCACCCTCAAATCTCACAAAACCGACATAACAAGTTTCTGTTTTTCCGTATTTTGGGTTTCAGGTTTGGTATTAGTGTTTGGTCTGGGTTTATAACACCATGGGGGGCGGGGGTTTAAGGTTACAAAATACACTCAAGTTCATCACACAACTCAAATTAAACCCTAACCCTCTCTAGTAATTTCTAAAGTGCACTAAATCCCACTTTAACATATCTAAACATGCAAGGTTGCTAAAAGAGTTGAATTACTACACTTAAAGTGAAAGAATTACCTCATTTGGGACTCAAGAATCCCCTAGAGCATCAAAATCCCATTTTTCTTTGTCCAAAGTGTAGCTAGGAGGCTTGTGCATGTTTTTATTGAAGTGGAGATGGACTTTCGATGAAGATCTGAAGGTGTTTCTGAGGGTTTTGTTGGAGAGGGAGATGGGTGCTGCCATGGGGGTGAGAGAGGGAAAGGAAATGAAGGAAACAAATGAAGGGAGCTAAGTGTCATGACCAAGGTTTGACCCTCACCTCTCTCTCTCTCTCTTGCCCATACCATATTGTTTAATGTTTTCTATTTTCTTTTCTCTTCTCACATAAAACCAAAACCATGAATGAAAATGAAGAGAAGGCTATGTAGGAAAATGTAACACAAATGTACAAATGATATGGTGCATGTTTTGCACAAAACAAGCTTAGTGCGCGATTAGCAATATTTAACCGCGATTAGCATTAAAATAGTGCATAATAAGTCATAAAATTTCATAATTTGCTTACATCTAATAAAGCACACTCATTTCAGCAATTTCTATAATTTTCCGAATTTATCGGTATTTAATTATACCGCCTTATTAAAATATTCAATATAATATTATATAATTATAAAAATCCCCAAAAATAATATTTTATTCTTCTGAAATGTTACAGTCTTTCCCCCTTAAAGAAATTCGGTCCCCGAATTTAAATTTAAACCCTCAAATACTAAAACATTTCAGTAAAAAGTCCAAGTCGTCGGGGCTTCAAAATCATCAATACATAAAACGCATCATGGCGCAATGCATGCGCATGAAAAATGAGCAGATAGCTCCAAATCAAAACTCCGTCAAGCATCCCACAATCATCAGAGTCATGGTGAAGACACAAATCTTAAATCCAATACGAAAACCAATATGATATAAATGTAAACATCTGGTGGAAATGCACGCCAAACCTTTCATGTTGTTGTGCGATGCGCGCATCGCGACACAGTGGCGGACGTCTATTGTAAGAAAATAACTATGTATATACTTATCCTTTGTTTAATATGTACGTCCCGCCGTTTTGAAAATAATTTAGAAGGGTTTCCTTGTTTTTAAACGTTTCGTGTCATATCAGACACGTAGGTAAATACTGAGGCTATTGCTTCCTTTTTTTGGAAATCCCTTCGATAGCAATCAATGCATGCAAAATATATCCAGGTATTGTCCTCTGACCAGTCCTGCTCAGTACGAAAACAAATAGCAAATATCATAAAAATGTACTGCTCCATAAGAAATCAATCCCAAAATTTGCATATGAATGCTACGTGTTAGTTATATATATGCCCTAGAGGCCATTGTTGTACATATGATGTATATTATAATGGATATATATAGAGGACTTACTTGCTCGTCATGATAGTATGCTATTTGGTTTCACTTTGTCTTAACATGTTGGCTTGTATTAGTTTACTGTCTTGCTTTCACATGTTGATAAAGCCCATAGGATATGTACTCGACTACTGGGAATGTGATGAGATAACAATAGTGGGGCCAGGGTAGTCAAAGAGTACATCCTATAATTGTTCCTAGTCGAGGGTGTGTCGAGACAGGGCATCGATACACCAGAGTAGATGTAACAACCGAGCCCAATGCTACTAGTTTCTGTTACCGTATGAATGGTGTATGGTATTTGTTTCATTGATCCTACTTGACTGTTGTTAGTTATAAATTTTACCCGATAATTCATTTCTGCATATAACAATTTAAGGCATCTAAAATAAAATTAAAAATATTCGTCATGGCATGCTTGACACCCCTAACCCTGTTGTAGCGTCCGTGCATCGTGTTCTTGTCCCGTTCAGTGAAACGGGCGAGTTTGGACGGCTACGCGCGCGTACGTGTGTCCGTCTTGGGGTATGCTTTTTGACTGTAAAATACTTCATTTTAAATTTTGGATCCCGCCTAAAATTTTCTTATTTCAATTTCAAATTTTTGGACCAGACTCGGGCGCAATTTGGAAATATTTTACTTTGCGCCAAATCCCAATTTCTAATAAATCTTTAACTGTCGAATATATTTTTAACCCCTTATAATATATTTTCCTATTTTCCTAAATCTTTTATTAAAATTTTCCTAACCCCCACGAATTTCTCCCAGCCAATCATATCCTTCCTTTAACCCCCGGGGGCCCCACCTTCTCTCTCTCTCTCTCTCTCGCTTTCCCTCTCCTCTTGATCTCTCTCCTCTCTCTATCTCTCTCCTTGCCCTCGTCCGCTCCACTGCACCACCTTCCTCCTTTTCCTTTCCTCCCGAGCACCTGCACGAGGGGACTGCGCACCCCTGCATGCGTCTGCGCCACCGGGAGTCGCCGCCGGCGATCTCGATCCGTCCCCCGACCTCATGCATCCCTCGGTGAGTGTCTTCTTCTTCTTCTTCTTATGTTCCTTATTCTTTCCATTGCTCGGCTATTTCTTACCGCCGGTGATCCTTGCAGGGCGTGCCCGGAGTTCTGTCGACGTAGCCGCCGATCTCACCCCTATTCTCCTCCTCATCTTCCTTCCCTTCTTCTCCTGCATCTCTCTCTCTCTCGGTTCGTCCCTGCACACCCACAGTAGCCGAAACCCACCTTTCCCGAGCACCCTATACCTTCTCCGGAGCTTCACCGACCACCACTATCGGCACATCATACCATGTCCCCTAACCACAATAAGCCTCCATCTTCCTCTTCTCTTTCTTTCTATTCTTTCTTTACATGCACCTTTTCTTTGTATCGTAATGTTGCTGTTTTGTGTCTCGCCGGAATCCGGCCATGCTGACAATGTATCCCGATGATCCAGCGAGGTACTCTGATCTGTGTGGTTCCACTGTTCATCGTTCGGGTTCATTCCGTGAACCGTGCGCCCGTCGCGAGTTTTCCCCGACGACGTTTAACGTTCCGTTTTCCCGATTCGCGACCCTTCGAGGCAAGTACCCCTTGCTACATGCTAAATAATATTTACATACACAATTGATAACTGTACTGCTAATTAATCGATGCTTCTTTATTGTTTAATTCGTTGCTTAAATCTGTGTTGTTGATGACTATACTTGATTATGTAACTGAGTATGAGCACACCCATGATATCGTTTACATCTTGACCTGACTTGCTACATACATATTGATTGCCCGACATGGTACCATATACTGCTTGACTTGACCTGATGTACCATGACCTGACCCGTTACCTGATCTTGTGTCTAATGCCAACAAACCTGACATGTAGTCCTCATGGACCGTTCTTGTTGTCTATCCAGACAAACCTGTTTGCCTGATCCTGTGTTGGCATTAGTTCTTGATTACGGGATACCTGACTTGACACTCACATATAACCTGGGGGTATGGGGAAATCAAAGGTGAAACCTGACTTGTAACTCAACAGTTCGCTACTTGTTCTGATCAGTTTTAGAGGCTCGTCCAGCCTTGGAATGATGCTGCTGACATCATTCATCTGTACACATTCTTGTTTAGTTCCTAGCGGCATGTCTCGTTTTCAGCCCGAGAATCTGGGCCGTGGTCCCGGGTATGTACGGGATACTATTGAGTTACATCGATGATTCATCAATTTGGTTTCAAAGACTTTAGAACAGAAAACCTGATAGAACAGTTTAGTTTACCCACTACACACTACCCTGCACTGCTCTGATTTATATTATTGTTACCCTTGCTTTATTCATGTTTATATTCGCATTGCCTGTTACCCTGTTTATTATGTTATTACTTGATGACTTGACGTGCTGACGTCTGGGTTTTGCATGGCCCAGATTCTGTACCGCTGTCGCAGTCCGAGCAGGAGTACTTCAGCCGACAGGCTGAGCTGTGAGTGTCAGCAGTAGTTAGCTTTTCTTTCCTGCATTTTATTCCCGATGTGAGCCCGCATTATGGGACGTACATTCCAGTTATTTGTATTGGATCTTTCGCTTCCGCATTTTATTATTCTTGACTCAAGATTTATCTTGGATTATGGACATATTTTAGATAGTTTATTTTGTTCTTGATATCTCTACAGCCGGAATGTAACTGTGGATGGATACTTCCTACCCATAGGTAGCATGGTTGGCTATGTCACGTGCCCATTTTAGCGTACTCTGGGAAGCGGGGCGTGACATGGTTCTTTGGTATCAAAGCCATAGGTTAGTCGGGTCGATTCTTTTATAGTTGGGTATTATACCCAATACACGAATCAGAATACCCGTATTTAGGAAACATGTCCTGCCACCTTGCCGTTTTACCATTCTTGAATCATATTCTTCCTGATTATATCTTTTACGATGTGTAAACTTCCTTTGCATATCGACTCGAAAACCTGATTCCTTGTTATCTCTAGGACTTAGGCGACTTGGGTAGAGTTATGTAATTGTGGCTATGATACCGCGACATAGTTACAATGCGGCACTCTATTTAAGTAACTTGGAGTTCTAGACTTGATCTATATTTTGAATCTATCATAATGCTAATGTTGGGAGTTTTGATTTCAGGAATATGGCAGATAAGAATTTGAAGACGTACCAAGGGCGTGTGGACGAAGCCGCCATGCTTGGAGTGATAAGGGGGATGCTGGAGAATCAAAAGAGATAGACCGAGCTGATTCAGCAGCAAGCTGAATCGTTTCAGGAAGGTTTGCAGATCGTTCAGCAGTCTGTGAACAATATTGGAGCTAAAACAGTTGACCGAGTAGGGACCGTAGCAGATTTCTGGCGTTTGGGTCCGTCTACATTTACTGGTTTGGAGGAGCCATTGCCAGCGGAGCAGTGGCTAGTTGACACAGAGAACTTGCTTATTGCGGCACAAATTCCAGATGAGAAAAGAGTTGATGTGGTACGCATTCAGTTAGTGGACTACGCCCGAGAATGGTGGCTTGTGGAGGAGAACCGCTTGCCCAAGCCGATCAAGTGGGCGGATTTTTCAAAGAGTTTTCTAGAAAAGTTCTTCCCGCGGACCGCACGGGAGGAAATGGAAGAGAAGTTCATCGGGCTAAAGCAGAAGGGAGCACCCGTAGATGTGCATGCAGCAGAATGGACAAGACTCAGTAGATTCGCTGGACCTTTAGTTACCAACGATGCGGACAGGGCACGGAGGTTCATGCGCAGCTTGGACGTGGACATCCAGAGGCAGATTATCTCCCTGGGTTTGACCACTTTCTCAGAAGTACTTGCGGCATCCTGAGAGAAGCAGAGTTTATCTGGGATGAAGGGGAGTTTGCAGCAGACAGCAGTTGCGGTAAGGAAGCCAGCATTTGTACCAAACCGAGCTCATGGTCGCAGAGGTATTCCAGTGGACCGTCGAGGTATAGCACCCATGAAGAAGCCTGTTGTCGTCGATCGAAGAAAGAGCATGATTTGTAACTACTGCAATTTACCTGGCCACGTGCAAAAGGATTGTCGAAGGAGGCTGGGACTCTGTTTGGTTTGTGGAGCGGCAGATCACGCTGTTAGCGCTTGTCCGTCGAAGCTTCGTACGAGGGATGATTTTCAGAATCCTCCGCAGAGACCGTTCCAAGGACAGAAACAGCTGACTCAAGGACCTAATCAGGCTCGAGCTTTTACCTTGACAGCGGAAGAAGCTAAGGTGTCAGGAGAAGTTGTCCCAGGTACTCTACTCGTTCATGGTTTTCCCGCATTAGCGTTATTTGATTCTGGTGCATCCCATTGTTTTATGTCATCCAAGTTTTTAACTACACACTCGATTGACAACACGACCCTGTCTAGTTTCTGGGACATACACACTGGGAATGGGAAAATCATAGCTAGTAGGGAATGTAAAGATTGTACAGTTGTTGTGTGCGGACGGGAGCTTTTTGCAGATTTCTTGGTGATTGAGACGGGCAGCTACGAGGTCGTCTTGGGAATGGATTTTCATGGAACTTTCCACGCTCACATTGATTTTAGGGCTAGGAAGGTAATTTTCCAGATTCCCGGACATCCCGAGTTTAGCTTCACTGGAGGAAGCAGTTCTGTCGGGCCAGTCGAGTTTAGGGCAAGGCCGACAAACAATATTCTTGCATCAATGGAAGTTGATAAAAGTGAGGAGCCAGCTGTTGTTCGTGATTTTATGGACGTGTTTGAAGATATATCGGGATTACCGCCGAAGCGAGATGTGGAGTTCGCAATTGACCTTATTCCTGGTGCAGCGCCAGTATCCAAAGCGTATTATCCAATGGCACCAGTAGAGTTGGAAGAAGTCAAGAAACATGTTGCTGAATTGCTTGAGAAGGGTTGGATTCGAAACAGTAACTCGCCTTGGGGAGCTCCAGTTCTTCTAGTAAAGAAGAAGGTTGGCACAAGAAGGATGTGCATCGACTATCGAGAATTAAACCGGGTGACTATTAAGAACAAGTACCCGATCCCTCGTATTGGCGAACTTTTCGAGCAGCTTACTGGCTTGAGGGTATTCTCGAAGATGGATTTGCGATCTGGATATCATCAGGTCCGAGTGAAAGTAGAAGATATTTGCAAGACGGCGTTCCGAACTCGGTATGGAAATTACGAGTACTTAGTGATGCCCTTCGGAGTAACGAATGCGCCAGCAGTATTCATGGACTTGATGAACCGAATCTTTTCACCATTCTTGGATCAGTTTATCAGGGTTTTTATTGACGATATTCTGGTTTACTCGAAGAGTTTTGAAGAGCATGCAGAACATTTGAAGATCGCACTGCAGACATTGAGACAGGAGAACTTATATGCGAAGATGAGTAAGTGCGAGTTTTGGCTGGAGGAAGGAAAGTTTTTGGGGCATGTTGTGTCTGGCGATGGAATTGCCGTCGATCCAGAACAGATTTCAGCAGTTCTAGATTGGCCGATTCCAAAGAATGTTGCGAAGATAAGAAGTTTTCTTGGACTCGCCGGGTGTTACAGAAGATTTGTGGAGAACTTTGCTCGTCTGGCGGAGCCGTTAACCAAGCTTACACGCAAGGAGGTACCTTTTGTATGGACGGATAAGTGTGCGTTAGCTTTTGAGACGTTGAAGCAGAAGTTGATAACCGCCCCTATTCTGACCGTGCCAGACAATTCCGGAGGATTGGTGATTCACAGCGACGCATCTGGGAAAGGATTGTGATGTGTTTTGATGCAGCATGGGAAGGTTGTAGCGTACGCATCGAGACAGTTGAAGACCCATGAGAAGAATTACCCAACTCATGACTTGGAGCTTGCGGATGTGATTTTCGCTTTGAATATTTGGAGACACTACCTTTTAGGAGAAAGGGTCGAAGTTTTCACGGATCATAAGAGCTTGAAGTATGTGTTCACGTAGAAGGAGCTTAATATGAGGCAGCGTAGATGGTTGGAGCTGATGGCTGACTACGATCTTGATCTTAAGTACCATCCGGGGAAGGTTAATGTCGTGCTGGATGCGCTTAGTCGGTTACCAGCAATTCAGGTGTTAACTACGCAAAAGAAGCTCGTTGAAGATTTTCGAAGATTTAACTTGGAGGTTGTACTACCGCATTCTACGGGACAGTTGATGCAGCTGCAAGTACATTCATCGTTGATCGAGAATATTAAAGCAGCGCAATCGCAGGATCCTAGACTGCAAAAGTTTCGAGGACAGGTTGAAGCCGGACTACGAACAGATTTATTGATCCACGAAGATGGTTCGTTGAGGTATGGTAGCCGTTTGTGTGTGCCAAAGGGAGATATTCGTGAAGAGCTTATGAAGGAGGCACACAGTTCAGCTTATTCTGTACATCCAGGAGGCACAAAGATGTATCGAGATATTCGACAACATTTCTGGTGGGAAGGCATGAAACGGGAGATTGCTCGCTTTGTGGCAAAGTGCTTGGTGTGTCAGCAAGTTAAGGCTGAACATCAAAGGGTTGCTGGTTTATTGCAAACACTTCCGATTCCTCAGTGGAAGTGGGAACATATAACCATGGATTTCGTGACGGCTTTACCGCGGAGTCCAAAAGGCAACAATGCTGTATGGGTGATTGTTGACCGTTTGACCAAGGCAGCTCACTTCATTCCTTTTTGGGTTGGTCAATCAACAGAGACTTTGGCAGAGCGGTACATGCAGGAGATTGTAAGATTGCATGGAGTACCGGTATGCATCGTGTCCGATCGTGACACTCGGTTCTTATCACACTTCTGGAGGAGTTTACAGGAAAGCTTGGGGACTCGATTGAAGTTTAGCACAGCTTATCATCCTCAAGCTGATGGTCGGTCGGAGAGAACGATCCAAACTCTTGAAGATATGTTGAGGGCATGCATGTTGGACTTCAAGGGTTCCTGGGAGGATCATCTACATTTGGTGGAGTTTTCTTACAACAACAGTTTTCAGGCAACTATCCAGATGGCTCCATTTGAAGCTTTGTATGGTCGTAAATGCCGTTCACCTGTCTGTTGGGACGATGTCGGTGAACGAAGATTGTTGGGACCAGATTTGGTTGTGCAGACAGTTGAGAAGGTTAACACTATCAGAAATTATATGAAGGCAGCTCAAGACCGACAGAAGAGTTGGGCAGACACGTCGAGAAGACCTCTAGAGTTCGCCGTGGGTGATTTGGTATTCTTGAAGATATCACCGACTAGAGGGGTGATTCGTTTTGGAAGTCGAGGAAAGCTCAGTCCTCGATTCGTTGGACCCTTTGAGATCTTGGAGCGTGTTGGTGAGGTAGCGTATCGTTTGGCGTTACCGCAGTCCTTGGCGAATGTGCACGATGTGTTTCACGTATCTCAACTCCGTAAGTACGTTCGTGATGAAACGTACGTATTGGATCATTCGGAGCTAACAGTACGAGAAGACTTGACTTTTGAGGAGCGACCGATTGAAATTGTGGATCGAAGGGAAAAGGTTCTTAAGAACAAGGTGATCCCTCTTGTGCTTGTTTCTTGGGGTAATCGCTCGCATGGAGAGTCCACTTGGGAACGAGAAGATGAAATCCGGCAGAAGTTTCCTCATCTTTTCTTGTAGTTATTTGTTTTCTATCTTTGTATTCTTGGAATTTCGAGGACGAAATTCTTTTTGTAGTTGGGTATAATGTAACAACCGAGCCCAATGCTACTAGTTTCTGTTACCCTATGAATGGTGTATGGTATTTGTTTCATTGATCCTACTTGACTGTTGTTAGTTATAAATTTTACCTGACAATTCATTTCTGCATATAACAATTTAAGGAATCTAAAATAAAATTAAAAATATTCGTCATGGCATGCTTGACACCCCTAACCCTGTTGTAGCGTCCGTGCATCGTGTTCTCGTCCCGTTCAGTGAAACGGGCGAGTTTGGACGGCTACGCGCGCGTACGTGTGTCCGTCTTGGGGGTATGCTTTTTGACTGTAAAATACTTCATTTTAAATATTGGATCCCGCCTGAAATTTTCTTATTTCAATTTCAAATTTTTGGACCCGACCCGGACGCAATTTGGAAATATTTTAATTTGCGCCAAATCCCAATTTCTAATAAATCTTTAACTGTCGAATATATTTTTAACCCCTTATAATATATTTTCCTATTTTCCTAAATCTTTTATTAAAATTTTCCTAACCCCTACGATTTTCTCCCAGCCAATCACATCCTTCCTTTAACCCCCGGAGGCCCCACCTTCTCTCTCTCTCGCTTTCTCTCTCCTCTCGATCTCTCTCCTCTCTCTATCTCTCTCCTCGCCCTCGTCCGCTCCACTGCACCTCCCTCCTCCTTTCCCTTTCCTCTCGAGCACCTGCACGAGGGGACTGTGCACCCCTGCACGCGTCTGCGCCGCCGGGAGTCGCCGTCGGGAGTCGCCGCCGGAGATCTCGATCCGTCCCCCGACCTCTTGCATCCCTCGGTGAGTGTCTTCTTCTTCTTCTTCTTCTTCTTCTTCTTCTTCTGTTCCTTATTCTTTCCATTGCTCGGCTATTTCTTACCGCCGGTGATCCTTACAGGGCATTCCCGGAGCTCTGTCGTCGTAGCCGCCGATCTCACCCCTATTCTCCTCCTCATCTTCCTTCCCTTCTTCTCCTGCATCTCTCTCTCTCTCGGTTCGTCCCTGCACACCCACAGTAGCCGAAACCCACCTTTCCCGAGCACCCTATACCTTCGCCGGAGCTTCACCGACCACCACTGTCGGCACATTATACCGTGTCCCCTAACCACAGTAAGCCTCCATCTTCCTCTTCTCTTTCTTTCTATTCTTTCTTTACATGCACCTTTTCTTTGTATCGTAATGTTGTTGTTTTGTGTCTCGCTGGAATCCGGCCGTGCCGATGACGTAACCCGACGATCCAGCGAGATACTCTGATCTGTGTGGTTCCACTGTTCGTCGTTCGGGTTCATTCCGTGAACCGTGCGCCCGTCGCGAGTTTTCCCCGACGACGTTTAACGTTCCATTTTCCCGATTCGCGACCCGTCGAGGCAAGTACCCCTTGCTACATGCTAAATAATATTTACATACACAATTGATAACTGTAATACTAATTAATCGATGCTTCTTTAGTGTTTAATTCGTTGCTTAAATCTGTGTTGTTGATGACCATGCTTGATTATATAACTGAGTATGAGCACACCTATGATATCGTTTATATCTTGACCTGCCTTGCTACATACATATTGATTGCCCGACATGGTACCGTATACTGCTTGACTTGACCTGATGTACCATGACCTGACCCGTTACCTGATCTTGTGTCTAATGCCAACAAACCTGACATGTAGTCCTCATGGACCGTTCCTGTTGTCTATCCAGACAAACCTGTTTACCTGATCCTGTGTTGGCATTAGTTCTTAATTACGGGATACCTGACTTGACATACACATATAACCTGGGGGTATGGGGAGATCAAAGGTGAAACCTAACTTGTAACTCAACAGTTCGCTACTTGTTCTGATCAGTTTTAGAGGCTTGGCCAGCCTTGGAATGATGCTGCTGACATCATTCATCTGTACACATTCCTGTTTAGTGCCTAGCGCATGTCTCGGTTTCAGCCCGAGAATCTGGGCCGTCGTCCCGGGTATGTACGGGATACTATTGAGTTACATCGATGATTCATCAATTTGGTTTCAAAGACTTTAGAACAGAAAACCTGATAGAACAGTTTAGTTTACCTACTGCACACTACCCTGCACTGCTCTGATTTATATTATTGTTACCCTTGCTTTATTCATGTTTATATTCGCATTGCCTGTTACCCTGTTTATTATGTTATTACTTGATGATTTGACGCGCTGACGTCTGGGTTTTGCATGGCCTAGATTCTGTACCGCTGTCGCAGTCCGAGCAGGAGTACTTCAGCCGACAGGCTGAGCTGTGAGTGTCAGCAGTAGTTAGCTTTTCTTTCCTGCATTTTATTCCTGATGTGAGCCCGCATTATGGGACGTACATTCCAGTTATTTGTATTGGATCTTTCGCTTCCGCATTTTATTATTCTTGACTCATGATTTATCTTGGATTATGGACATGTTTTAGATAGTTTATTTTGTTCTTGATATCTCTACAGCCGTAATGTGACTGTGGATGGATACTTCCTACCCACAGGTAGCATGGTTGGCTATGTCACGTGCCCATTTTAGTGTACTCTGGGAAGCGGGACGTGACAGTAGACTAGCGTATAGGCATCTTGACCCATTTGATGGGCGATGGATGATCCCATATCCATCGGTGTTTGACTTCAAAGATGGTGTACGGGTGCTCAGTGGAGACTGGATACACTGAACGGACTCGCCGAGAACTCCTAGATGGTATTATACCTATCGTCAGATAGCAGTTCTCCGGTGACACTGGTACAGGTTAGTCTGTAGACCCGAGATCGAAATAGAGTCTTGTGTGATTCCCACTATGCTTTGATTTCCACCTTACCACGTCCAAGAGGGCATGCAAAACGGTGGCTTTTGGGTACAGTCCTGAATCACATGGAGGCAATGAGCGATAGGAGGGGTTTCGTCTCTCCCGGTATTGGGAGTTGATGTTGTGCTGTGTTCTATTGGCTATAACTGGAAGTCCCTGGCCAGGGCTGATATGGAGTGCTACTGGTAAGAGTTATCAATAGTTTCTCGACCCGTTATGAGCCTTATATCGACACGACTTATCGGTTACTGGGGTCTGACGTATACCACCCCTAGACTAGATATGCAACATATCAGACAAAGAGACCGGACTGTACGGGAGTGTTCCTGATTGGATTCACAGGAGAATGTACAGGCTTGCTTGTTGATCTTCTGATCGCTCAATACCTGGGTGGCTGTTACGTTTAGCTGACCGCTTGCAGCTTATGGGTGTTTGATATGATCATCACCTACTGCCGGCGTATTGACGATTCTTTAGAGTCCTACACAGAGGTTTCCTGGCTCAGGCAAAACGGAGTAGGAGCACATATGTGATATGTGCGGGACCGAGAATAATACGATATGAGATACCGTATTCTATTCCCGCGATATGAGATATCGGCCGGGTATATGTGATATAACCGGGTCATCGGATCAAGTGTTGATTCGATGAAATGGTACATGCTATATTAGTCGGTTATATGTAATATAGCCGGGTTATCGGATCAAGTGTTTATTCGATAATTTAATGTATACTTATATATGTGATAAATTACGTTACGTTAACTAATATAAGCTCGCTTTATTGATTCATTTTCTTATGGGATAATACATTGATATATATGCGATATATGTTAATTGTATTATTTTCTTTTGTTACAAAATATATTGTATATGTGATATATAATATTGTAACATGTTAGGGTTACAAATTTAACAATGGTTTAGGGGTTAAACTTGGTTAGGGTTTGGATTAGGGTTAGCTTTTGCATGAAGCTTCCATGAAGCTTTGACTTTATCCTTAAGCTTGAAATTTTATGAAGATATTATTTAACCCAATCCAAACCTCAACCTCTAGTTAATTCTCTGCATGAGTTAACTCTATCATGCTTAACTCATGGTTAGATTTGTAATCACTACAATAATTCATTATTCATCACAAAAGGATTAGCTTCATCTTCTTCTTCTTCTAGCTCTTGAAAATCCTTCACTAGCTTTTGTGTTTGTGATGAATAAGTGTGAGAAATAGAAAACAAAAGAGAGAAAAATTCCTACTTCATCATCCTCATCTATTTTAGCCACTTAGATTAGGGTGTTCACTTCTCTAATAAGTTGTTTAGTGAAGTGTAAGCTTGGGTTAGAGATTCTTCAAGGTAGATCATCTTAGATCATGAAGACTTCAAGCAAGATGCATCATTCACATCTTGGAGCCTCACGAGAGTCGGAGTTCTTGATGATCGCAGCGAAGGGACCTCAACACGGAGCTTATGAAGCGAAGGAGCGGACTACAAAGGTTGTAATCCCTCACTTTTAGTAGTAAAGATGTTTACTTTCATGTTAAACCCTAATTATCTAGCAAAGATCCCGGCTTTGGGTTGTTAGGCACGTCTAAAATTTTTTTCGGGCATGGTTGATGCCTTCTTGAACCTTGTTAGAGTGACTAGGAACCCTACAGTGGTATCAGAGCCTAGCTAGAGCATTAGGCGACGTGTATATGAAGTTAAAAGTCCGATCGAACCCCGATACGTCGAAAAAGACCCCCTCTCTGGGAATTTTTTTAAAATGTGATTTTTTCTGCATTAAAAATACTAAAAAAATTAAGCAGGGAATTGTAAGAGTTACCATGGAAAACATGCCCCCAAAGCTCTCATATAGCCGCGGAACCGCGGCAATAAGCTACTTTTAGCGGCGGTTCCGCGGCGGAAACTGTTCATTGGGGACAGTGTTTTATACAGTTATGACCGTATCTGATCCTGCTTATTTCTGGGTATTTTTAATCTGACTCAAGTGTTGAGTGTTCTGGGGATTAATTTGAATTCGTTGATTCGATCGGAAAATTTAATTTCGTTCTATTTTCCGGATATTTAGAAACTGTTAAAATGTTCGAGCGGATATCATTAACTCATTTTTTCCCGGCACGAAAAACTTTCAAGTGTTGAATTTTTTCTTGAGTTTAAATCTTTCGGAAAAATGTGCAAGTAATGCGGTGGACCCTCTAGAAGAACACAAACCTTAACTCGATTATGTGACCGTCTGAACTGCCTCTAAACCTTAGGGTTTGGGGCAGTACGGCGTGCCACATGTGAGGCGTTGGCTTGACCCTTCTACGGCTAGACCATTGCTACTGTGACATATTCTGGGATTATTTGAACTCCTCTCAAGTGTTGAGATATTAAGGAAATCTTGGGTATTTGATTATTCGATCGGAAAGTTTAATACAGTCTATTTATCTGGAATGTGATGCAATATGTGGAATTCATATAGTTAGGCATGAAATGCGAAGTATGTGATATTTCGGATTTACGATGTCTAAAGTGATTGTGGATTCCAAATGTTGTAGTTTTACACTTTCTTTTCTGTGACCGTAAGCGTAGTATGTGGTGTATCGCCGGCTTCGTTGCTATACATCAATGACAATTGAGATACGCATACTTGCTTACGTTGATGATATGAGATATTATGTGTTGCTGTGATATGTTATATTGGATTGTCGTGTTCTGAATAGCCGGGGTTTTTATGTGAGATGAGGGTTTTTATTTTCATTCATGTAAAATTCATTTGTATGTAATATTCTTTTATTGGGGCACTTCCGGGATGAGGATGATGTCACCATTGTATATTATTTACTTTTCCGCATTAGGTAGACCCAAGGAGGGGAGCACAAGTAACCGGGTTCTAGGGTCCAGTGGGAGGCCATCTCGAGGAGTCGAGACCGGGTCTCCTAACCCTAGAATTGGCGGTGTTACTTGGCGCTCTCGTAGGGGTCTAGGGATGTGGGTTTGGTTATTCATCGCGACCGTGGAATCCGTGTTTTATAAAGGCTCGTATTAAAAACACGGACATCATAGTATATCCAATATTTCATATATGTTCTTCTGCTGCAATGTTCTGTGATGAGATCATATTACTGCCTGAGACGAATGCTTATACTATATATATGCTGATATATAAATATTACTGCTTTCGTTTCTTCTGTGATACTTAGGAAGCATAAGCTGATGGGATATATTAATGAGATTAATAAAAAGAAAAGAAACCTAAAAGATGTTGTAGAATTAAAACTTTATAAAAATGGTAGCTACAGTTTTGCTTTGCATAGTAGTATATGCGATATACCCTGCACCTTATTCGATGAGAAAAGAGCCGAGATCCCTTCACCGGAAGTGA
The DNA here is from genome assembly GCA_030015575.1 of Agapanthus africanus. Classification (NCBI taxonomy): domain Eukaryota; kingdom Viridiplantae; phylum Streptophyta; class Magnoliopsida; order Asparagales; family Amaryllidaceae; genus Agapanthus; species Agapanthus africanus. The sequence goes on from JASDDO010000031.1 coordinate 336,260,854, forward strand.
CCTCTTTAGCCAAACTGGCAGATGCTACAAACTCACGGTTTAGTTTTTGACAGCTTATATAATTCTTGCTTTGCATAGCGGTATATATGATATACCCTGCACCTTATTCGATGGGGAAAGAGCCGAGATCCCTTCACCGGGAGTGACCTCTTTAGCAAAACTAGAAAAGCCTCAAAAACATTCCTTTTCAAAAAAAATCACTTGTTTATACAACGATATCAAGTTCATTACGCTCATGGTTTTCTGAAAAACCTGCGTAACCCTCCGTCATTTCAGATAAGTAATATTTAGTATTCGTGCTGCGGTAGTTTGGCATGCGTCAAGGCGTAGTGTACGGTAGCTAATTATTACTTTTCTGTAGCATGAGATGCGCTTGGATTAGGGTATTCGTACGGAGTTGTTTGGCATGCGTCAAGGGTCGTACGGGTGGGTTTAATTCAATCACGAAATGTACGGGTTGAACTTGACTAGCGCACTATGGGTTGTTTGGCATGCGTCAAGGTCATAGCACGCTAGGGGTAAAAGCATTATCGGGAATTTCAAGTGTTGAAATTTGCAATGAGATTGCATACCTATTATGAGGTAGTTGGATCCCGATACCCACTGCGAGTAAGAGTTACTCCTGGGAGAGTTTTACACAGGACAATTAGTCGATCAAGTAGGTGTCTAGAATGGTGTTAACGGGGTTATGCCTCTGGGAAAACGAGGTTTACTTTAATTAGGTCCATGCGAGAGCACGGGGAACCTCCCTTAAGTACCGACACAGATTTGGCTGAAAGATTGACGAAATTGTAGGGTGTAATTAATCCCGGCTAATCTTACCTTTTAGGGTTTGAAGGAAGATTTGATAAAAACAGTGGGAGACATCCTGATTAGATAAGATAATAACCAATCTAATCTTGCAAGAGTACACGCTAAAGTGTTTTCTTCTCTCTCTCTCTCCAGGTAGCGACCCTGTCAGGCCTTAATTAAGATAATAATATGGATGTATTGACTGGACCCGCTTATTATACTGAGCAGGGGAACGTTGGTCCCGTTCTTTCTTATAAGAGTTATAAGACTGAACAGGGAATAGGAGAATATCTGGATTCTCACGCCGCCCAAACGGAGAACATGCATGTTGATGCACCTTCTTCGGGTGTGTTAGTTATTGAGAACTGTTTCTCAGTTCACCCTACGTCCTGGGTATTAGATACCGGATCGGGATCCCACATATGTAAATTGTTACATGGGCTACGTAAAGGTAGAGAACTGGGAAAGGGTGATCATTCCGTACAAGTAGGGAATGGTGTAAGTATTGTAGCCAAAGCAGTTGGCGAATATCACCTTGTATTACCAAGTAGTAATACACTGATTCTGAATGAGTGCTATTATATACCGAACATGATGTGCAACATTATATCAGTTTCTTTATTAAGTAAAGAAGGATATAATTTTGTAGTAAAGGATAATGTTATGAACATCTTCCTAGATCAAAAGTTGATTGGATCAGGCTCGTTACATAATGGCATATTCATTCTCAATTAAAATACAGTCCTTAATGTACAAAACACACACAAGAGAAAGAGTTCAGAAATGAACGAATTCTTCTTGTGGCATTGTAGACTTGGTCATATCAATGCGACACGGCTAGCTAAGTTACATAAGGATGGATATTTGAATTCGTTTGAATTATCATCTTATGATACTTTCCATTCATGTCTGAAAGGAAAAATGACCAAGACTCCGTTTAGTGGACACGGAGAAAGAGTTACGGAACTCTTAGGACTGGTACATAGTGATGCATGCCGTCCCATGTCTACACACGTCAGGAACGATTCTTCCTACTTCATTACATTCACTGACGATATCTCTAGATACGGACATGTGTTCCTGATGAAACACAAGTCTAAAGCTTTTGAGAAATTCAGAGAATATAAGCACGAAGTAGAGAACCAAACGGGCAAAAGTATTAAAATCCTTCGATCTGATCGAGGAGGAGAATACTTGAGCAATGAGTTTCTGGACTGTCTAAAAGATAATGGGATTCTCTCTCAGCTTACTTCTCCTTATACACCACAGCACAACGGTGTATCGGAGCGGAGGAATCACACCCTATTAGATATGGTGCGCTCTATGATGAGCACTGCTGAGTTGCCTATTTCCTTCTGGGGGTATGCGCTTAAGACAGCCATAGACCTATTGAATAGGGTTCCCACCAAATCTGTGCCTACCACTCCATATGAGATATGGAAAGGAAAGAGACCACATCTTAATTACATTAAGATATGGGGTTGTCCGGCATATGTGAAAACACAATATCCTGACAAGCTCGAGGCAAGATCAGTTCTATGCAAGTTTATTGGATATCCCAAGCATTCGCAAGGGTATATCTTCTACCACTTCGAAGAACAAAAAGTGTTTGTTTCTCGACATGCCACCTTCGTAGAAAATGGTTTTCTTATGAAACAAGATAGTGGCAATGAGGTAGAACTGGAAGAAGTTCCAGCAACACAAACTACAACTGAAGATTTAGTAGAACCAGAGAATTCAGTAGTACCCGACGAACCCCAGCCTCTCCGCCGATCTAGTAGGGTTTCTCATCCACCTGAGAGATACTACGGTTTTCTCATAGATGGTGGGAGAGATGATTGCATCATGGAAAATGATGACCCGACTAGTTTCGAGCAGGCCATCACGAGTGGTGACTCTGTGAAATGGCTAGATGCAATGCGATTTGAGATGGAATCCATGTACACCAACAAAGTATGAACTTTGGAAGTTGCTCCTGAAGGGGTAAAACCCATTGGGAGCAAGTGGATCTTTAAGAAGAAACTTGGTGTAGATGGCAAAGTGGAGACTTTCAAAGCTAGACTTGTTGCAAAGGGTTTTCGTTAACGACCAGGTGTGGATTATGACGAAACCTTTTCTCCAGTGGCTATGCTTAAGTCCATCCGGATCTTACTTGCCATTGCTGCATACCATGACTATGAAATCTGGCAAATGGATGTTAAGACCGCCTTTCTAAATGGTGATTTAGAGGAGTGCATGTACATGACTCAGCCAGAGGGCTTCATAGATAGTGGGAGCAGCGGAAAGGTGTGCAAGCTGCTTAAATCCGTATACGGGTTGAAGCAAGCATCGCGGAGTTGGAACATCTGTTTTGATGCGGTAGTCAAAGAGTTTGACTTCATCAAGAACATAGATGAACCTTGTATTTACAAGAAGGTTGCAGAGAGGAAGGTTGTCTTCCTCGTATTGTACGTGGATGACATACTCTTGATAGGATATGATGTTCCTATGCTGCACTCGGTCAAGCTCTTCTTATCACATAGATTCTCAATGAAAGATCTAGGTGATGACTCCTGCATTTTGGGGATTAGGATCTATAGAGATAGATCCAAGAGGATACTAGAATTGTCCCAGTCCAGGTACATTGACACCATACTAAAGAGGTTTAGTATGGAAGAATCCAAGCGTGGGAACCAACCCACGATCTCTGGACTCACTCTCTCCAAAGAGATGTCTCCTAAGACTGATTTGGAGAGAGCTCGCATGGAAGGGATACCCTATGCTTCGGCAGTAGGCTCTATCATGTACGCGATGCTATGTACCAGACCCGATATAGCATACTCACTAAGTGTAGTGAGTAGGTATCAAGCAGATCCAGCAGAGAATCACTGGACAGCTGTGAAGAACATTCTCAAGTACTTGAGAAGAACTAAGGAGATGTTCTTGGTGTATGGTAACGAAGAACTCCAGGTGGAGTCCTTTACCGATTCAAGCTTCCAAAGTGATAAGGACGACTCTAAGTCACAATCGGGATTTGTCTTTACCCTAAATGGAGGGGCGGTTTGTTAGAAGAGTTCCATGCAAGAAACCGTGACAGACTCGATGATGGAGGCTGAATACATCGCTGCCAACGAGGCTGCCAAAGAGGCTGTCTGGATGAAGAAGTTCATCACTGAACTTGGTGTGGTTCCTTCCATTGAGCATCCAATACCTTTGTATTGTGATAACAATAGAGCTGTGGCTTTGGCCAAGGAACCCAGGTCCCATGTAACACCCGAGGTCATTTATACCAATTCCAGTTTCCGTATTTACTTATCCATGGTCTATTCTTGATTTATTGTGTTTGGATACGAATAGTAGTTACTTGGTACATTGCATTCGACCCGACCCGCTTGATTGAACTTGTTTGATTTATATTTATTGATTACCTTGACTTGTTACATTGACACGTGCATCTCTTGATTAGTCCATACTGCCATTTTATCATACATTGCATATTTTACCATATAACATTTTAAGTCATGTAAAATATTTTAAAAATACATTTCATAGCCTGCATGATACCTCTAACCCCGTGGTAGCATCTACGCATCTTGTTCTCGTCCTGTTCAGTGAAACGGACGTGTTTGGATGGTTACGCGCACGTATGTGCATCCATTCATGGGGGTATTCATTTTCGTTACCCGAGCTTTCGTTTTGAAATTTGGAAGTCGCATATATTTTTCATATTTTAAATCTGAATTTTTAGACCCGACCCGGGCGTGTTTTGGAGTAAATTTGTATTTGCCAAAATCTCAAAACGTACTAATATTATATTAATATTTTATTCTAACTGTTGGATATATATGCCCTAGAGGCCTTCACTGTATAGGATGCTAGGGATATGTATGTACATGACAATCTTGCTTAATATGATAATACGCTATTTGGTTTTTCTTTATCTTAACATATGATATATTTTGCGTAGTATTCATATATATATATATATACACATGTTGATAAAGCCCATAGGGTGTTTGCCTGACTACCGGTGTTGTGATGGCAGTCATACTTGCGGGAGCTGGATAGTCAATAGGCACATCCTTAGATGTCCCTGGTCGCAGGAGTATCGAGACTGGGCATCGATACTCCGGAGTAGACTAGTGTATACATATCTAGACCCTGAGGAGGGGCGATGGATTGGTCCCGCAGCCATTGGTGGAGTGTACATAAGATTGTATACAGATGCTCACTGGGTGTGAGTACACCGGACAGGACTCGCCGAGAACTGACTGGATGGTATTTATACCTAACGTCAGATAGCAGTTCTCAGGTGACATGTGTGCAAATAGTCCGTTGACTTAAGGTTGTCATTTGTCTCGTGTGAGTTCCCACTGTACTTTGATTACTACCCTACCACGGTTCAAAGGAGTCGTGCAAACAGGTTTTAGTTGGGCACAGTCCCGAGCCACGTGGAGGCAGTGAGTGACTGTTAGGGATTCGTCACTCCTGGTATAAGGAGTTGATATCGCACGGTGATCGGTTGGTCATTACCAAAAGTCCCTGGCCAGGGCTGATTGAGAATTACTGATAGACGGATCAGTAGATTCTCGGATGGTAATTGAGCCATGCCGACACGACTTGTACGGTTATTAGGGGTCTGACGTTTACCACCTCCCTAGACCATACATGCGACACTCTTAGACGAACAGACAGGACTGCATGGATATTGTCACGGACAGGCTCAGTAGGAGTTCGGATAGGTTTTCTCACCAGCCTTCTTATCGACATCTACCTGGGGACCGTTACGTACAGCTACTGCCGCTTGCGGTCTGTGGTTAAACCCACTGCCAACGTAGTAGTCGAGTCTTTAGAGTCCCACACAGAGTTTTCCCAACTCCAGGCGAAACGATATAGAGGTCGTATGGTTTTACGACAAAGGTTCGGACGAATACGTGTTTAAATGCACGTACGACATTCGGACAGTTTTTACTAGACGGCTTTGGTTTAAGCTAGATTCTAGTAGCAGGTTATTGGATTTATACAGTCTAAAGTTTTTCCGTGTTTTCAAGGATGGGAGGGGCGTTCTCGTAATTTCCGGGAAGCTTCTAGAAGCATGGTGACTTGAGGGTTGAGGTGGCATTGTCATTAAATGATATTATGACTCATAATATGTGATTCATTATGTCATTAATGCATTATTAAATGCTTAATGACTCACATAGTGAATCACTCATAATACATTTATGTAGCATGATGAATAATCTCTTTTTATTCATTTATTCATTATGCTTCATATATCAAGTGAGAAACAATTTCATTTTCATTATTCTAGTTCACCTTCTCTCTCCTCAAGCTCACTCTCTCTTCAAGCTCTAATCTTACCACTCATGAGTTGAGAACAAGGATTAGAAAAGACTAAACATTCCATAACCTAACTCTATATGATCTAAGTTCCTTTGATTAGCAACTAGAGAAACTTAGTTACCTCAGGTTTTGAGGTGAAGCTTGGATTAGGGTTCTCGGGTGGATCATCTATCACTTAGAGGAGGCCGATGAGATCATAAAGAAGAAGGACACGATTCACTAGGTATAATCTCGTTACATAGTAGCTAAGAACTTCTATGGTAGTTGTTAATTATCGTTTAGCAAAGATCTTCGGTTAGTCGATGTATGCTTATAGAACAAGATCGTTTTTCATATTTCCGCCTCCCCGCAACTCGTGGGGTGTTGCACATCGACTTAAATGGTATCAGAGACTCACTAAACAATAATTAACTCACTTGCAAAGTCGTATGAATTTCGAACGCAAAACGAACCGGAAAAGATATCGTATTCACATAGTTTCTGTTGATTTTAAATTGAGGTCCAAAAATTTTTCAGGAACCTCCAGAATAACCTACATGGAAACCTAAGAACACTGGAGAAATTTGGGTGCATGAATCGGCCAACACAACGCGGAACCGCGGCCGATCCCACCGATCCGCCGCGGATCCGCGGCCGAGTTGAGCCCGATTCACCCCAAATCTCCCCAGTAACTCTTCTGTGAATATTTTGTCTTTTCTGGAATGTTTATTTTTTGCTCAGGTCTCAGGTTTATAGAGAAGTTTTGGAGAAGAATCTAATGGGTTTGATCGATCAAAATTATAGGATGTTTGCTTGTTTGATTATATCTGTGAATTGTATTATGTGTTCGTAAACCTCCCCTAACTGCTAATATGTCGGTTGGCAGGGGGTTGCACATATCTGTAATGTTTTAACTGTTTGTGATTATGAACTGTATCGGATTGTTGTGATGATTAGCCGGGGTTTTGTGATGGGTTATTGTATTAATTCATTCGATGTAATTTTAATAAGTTGTAATATTATTTTACGGGGCATATCCAGGTTGCGGTTGTAGCCACCGTTGTATTATTTCTTTTTACTGTTTTTGCTCCTAGGATAGACCCAAGGTAGGGTGCACAAACTACCGGGTATTTCGAAGTGCTTAGTGGCCTACTCACGTTGTTGAGGGAGACCGTTTCACTTCGGGTACTTAGCGGGTAGTTTGCCGTACCCTTAGGGGTCTGGGGTGGGGAAATGACTATTCATCACAACTGTGTAATCCGTCTTTTCTTACAGGCTCAAAAGAAACGCGGATTGCTTGCATATCCAATAAAGTTTATCTGTGATCTGGAATGCCTATTATTGCGTCTGACGAATGTACAATATCTATATATGATAGCTATTTAGACGTCACTTATGTTTTACACCCGCACTAGCCCAGCCCCCGCTCTGCCGTTAGTTAAGTAACCTAACGGGTGATGACGGGACCCCATGGCAAATGCGGATGGAATATGAGGACATTGTATTTTCTTTGTTATCTGTAATGATAGGTTAAAGATGGGACGCATTATTTTTAATGCAAAGAAAAATAAAACCTAAACTGAATCGTTGGAACAATTCAAAACCACTCGGTTTTCTTCAAAAAGCAAATTTTAAAGGCGGTGCTTAAACCACTCCTTTTAATAAAGGCTATCATGGTTCCTTCGATCATATCAAGTTCACTACGTTAACGGGTTTTTTATCAAAAACCAGCCGTAACCCTCCGTCGTTTCAAATAGACAACACATCGTATTCATGCTATGCTTGTTGGCCTACGTCAAGGCATAGTGGATGGTAGCAGTGTGTTTGCCTATTTGTTGCAAAGATAGATACATTAGTATAGGACAGACGTACAGCCTTGTTGGCCTACGTCAAGGGCATGTACGATGTACCTAAATTAATCAGGACAACGACGGGTAGATCTTGACTTGCGTCTTATGATTTGTTGGCCTACGTCATGGTCATAAGAGCTTGGGGTAAAAACTCACATCGGGAGTTTCAAACATAAAGGAAACTTGCAGATTTAGCATACCTTCTGGAGTGTGGTGACTAGAGTGGCTTCCATCTAGTACATCATGCAATGATAGTTGGATCCCGATCCCACTGATGAGTAGGATTACTCTCGGGAAATTATCTCACTTAACAATCAATGCTATAAACCAAGTAGGTGTCCAGAAAGGTGTTAGAGGGGCTATGCCTCCAGGGAAAAAAGGTTATTTAATTAAGGAACTTCGCGAAAGCGTTGGAAAACCTCCCTCGAAGTACCAACACTGGCCTGGCTGAAAGGTTAAGCAAGTATTGTGACGTGTGATTAAATCCTGACTAGTTCTTCTTTTAGGTTTTGAGGGAACAGTGGGAGCCATCCTGTTTAGATAAACTAATAACCAATCTAAACTTGCAAGAAGCATATGCTGAGTGTTTTCTTCTCTCTCTCTCTAGCAGCTACCATGACAGGACTAAAACTATTACTTGAAAAAAAATATACTGACCGGGCAGAACTATAAAGATTGGCTAAGGAACGTCAACATTGCACTGACTTATGATAATGTAGAATATGTTACCACCGTTGTTCCTCCCCTTATCCCAGGACCAGATTCCTCAGTTGTGGACAAGGAAGTTCGCAAAACCTGGGATCTAGACTGTGAGCGAGCTAAGTGTATCGTGCTGGCGTCCATGAACAATGAACTCCAGAAACAGCACGAGAGTATGGATATTATATCCATCTTTCTCCATGTCATGGTATTAAATGGAGAGCACTCCCGTATCGCGAGGTACGAGACCTCAAGGAAACTCTTCCAGATGAGGTTAGCTCCAGGATCGCCAGTAGGAGAGCACATCCTCAAAATCAGCCTCATTGAGGAACTCGCAAACCTGGGATACGTCCTAGAGAATGATTTGTATATCGACTTGATTTTGCAGTCCCTTCCCCACACCTTCTCTCAGTTCGTGCTTAGCTTCAACATGCACGAAATGGAAGCTGATCTTCCAAAGCTCCTCAACATATTGAGGGTAGCAGATACCTCCTTGAAAAAGGAGAAGACCCCCGTTCTGTATGTTGGCCAATCATCCTCTTCTAAATCTAAAGCGAAAGCTAAAGGGAAGAAGAAGATGAAAGCCACCAAACCGAAGGGTGGGGTCAAGAAGGTGCAAGGAACGAACAAGGCAGGAAGGGTGAAAGCAGATATAAACGAATGCTTTTATTGTCACAAGCAAGGGCACTGGCAGAAGGACTGTATAGCCTTCAAAGCCAAGGACAAGAAGCAAGCTGTTTCTTCTGCTTCAGGTGTGTTCGTAATCGAAAATTGTATTTCAGTAAACTCTACATCATGGGTACTTGATACCGGTTCTGGTTCTCACATCTGTAATTCATTGCAGGATCTGAGAAATAGTAGAGTACTGGGGACAGGTGATATGACTCTCCGGATGGGCAATGGAATGCATGTAGATGCTATTGCAATAGGGGAAGATCACCTAGGATTGACTAGTGGGCACATTTTGGTGTTGTACAGCTATTTTTGTATTCCCAGTATGTTGTGTAATATTATATCAGTATCTTTGTTATCTAATGAAGGATATAATTTTGCGCTTGAAAGAAATGTCATGAACATTCTCCTAAATCAAGAACTGATTGGGTATGGCACACTGGAAAACGGCATATACATACTTAATCAACCTCGAATTTTCAATATTCAAAACACACTTAAAAGAAAGGCTCCAGATTCAAATCAAGCCTTCCTATGGCATTATAGACTTGGTCATATAAACGAAACAAGGTTGACTAAGTTACATAAAGATGGATATCTAGATCCGTTCGAATATTCATCATATGCAACTTGTCAATCATGTATCAAAGGAAAAATGACCAAATATCCGTTCACCGGACACGGAGCAAGAGCCGCAGAACTCTTGGGACTTGTACACAGTGATGTATGTGGTCCAATGTCTACACATGCAAGAAGCGGTCACTCCTACTTCGTCACTTTAACTGATGACTTCTCTAGGTATGGATATGTGTTCTTAATGAAACATAAATCCGAGGCCTTTGAGAAGTTTAAGGAGTATAAAAATGAAGTAGAGAAACAAACTGGTAAAAGCATCAAGACACTTCGATCTGATCGAGGTGGAGAATACTTAAGTACCAGTTTCCTTGAATGCTTAAAAGTGAATGGAATTCTCTCTCAGCTTACTCCGCCTTATACACCTCAGCATAATGGTGTATCGGAAAGGAGGAATCGCACGCTATTAGATATGGTGCGTTCAATGATGAGTAGTGCTGAGTTGCCACTTTCCTTCTGGGGATTTGCTCTAGAATCAGCAGCATACTTATTGAATAGAGTTCCAACTAAGTCTGTGCCTACCACTCCATATGAAATGTGGAGCGGGAAGAGACCATATCTCAAGTATATCAAGATATGGGGATGTCCGGCATATGTTAAAAAGCATAGTCCGGACAAGCTCGAGGCACGATCGGTTTTGTGCAAGTTTGTAGGATACCCCAAACATTCAAGGGGGTACATGGTCTCCCACACTGAAGAAAAAAAAGGTGTTTGTCGCTCGCCACATTGTCTTCTTAGAAAGAGAATTTCTTGCAAAAGAAATTAGTGGGAGCGCGGTAGAGCTGGAAGAAATTCCAGAATCTCAAACTGCTACCGAGGACTTAATAGAACCTCAGATTTCAATAGAACATGAAGAACCAACGCCACTCCGCAGATCTAGAAGGATTTCTCATCCTCCTGAGAGATACTATGGTTTTCTTCTAGATGGGGATCGAGAGGATTGCATCATCGATGATGATGAGCCTACTAGTTTTCAGCAGGCTATCACGAGTATTGACTCGGTGAAGTGGCTGGATGCTATGAGATCCGAAATGGAATCCATGTATACCAATAAAGTATGGACTTTAGAAGTTGCTCCTCCTGGGGTGAAACTGTAGGGTTCCTAGGCACACCCATGAGGTCTCACAACAGATCAAACATGCCCAATTCAAATTGTTTTCATATGTGCCGAGAAACCCTAATACGGATCGTTAATTAGATGATAAGGCGATGCAAGCAAGTAAACAACTTTATTGCTAAAGGAAAGTGACTACAACCTTTGTAGATCCGGTCCTCCACTTCCTAGGCTCCGTGATGACGTCCCTCCGCTGTACCTATCGGAATCCGGACTCTGGCGAAGGTTTCGTCGGAGAAATGATCGGGCTAGGTCGTCGACTTCAATGCCGAAGATGATCTACGTCGAGGCAACTCAAGATCAAGCTCCAACTTCACCAAGTCATGAAACTTGTGAAGAAAACACCCTATACTACTTGGCAAGTGGTAGAGGATGAAGAAATAGGAAGTGGGTTCACATTAGAATTGGATTTCTCACTCTTTTTCTCATGTTGCCATTAATGGTAGCAAGCTTTCTTCTTGTTTTAGAAGAAGAAGAAGAAGAAGAATATGATAAGCCTTTTTTTTAAAAATAGAAAATAAAATGATACTTATCATATTTGCAACCATAGTTAAGTGTAGAGAATAAACTAGGGTTAGGTTTAATGGTTAGGTTAAGGCTAAGAAACAAAATGGTCAAAGCTTCAAAGCTTCATGAAGCTTCAAAGAAAAAACAAAAGAAGCCACCCTTTTCTTTCTTGCCTTAAAAAGAATAAATAAAAATAAATAGATAAGTAAATTAAAACACTAACCATTAACATAACCATGGTTTAATCATACACACCCAAGTTTGCATGTATCATCAAACATGATACAAACTAGTGCACAAAACTATATCATATATACAATGTGCACATCAAGTGAGAAAATCCATCTTAAGTGAACAAATACTAGTTAATGTAAAGTAATATATCAAATATATAATTATACATTAAATCATTAAATCAACACTTGATTTAACGATCCGGTCATACTGCATATAACCGACTAATATCAAGTGTATCAATGTATCGAATCAACATTTGATTCGGTAACCCGGCTATATCACATATAACCGTCCCATGATACATATCGCGAGAATAGAATACAGTATCACATACTGGTATTATTCTCGGTCCTGCACATATCTCATATGCGCTCCTATTTCGTTTCGCTTGAGCCAGGAAACCTCTGTGTAGGACTCTAAAGACTGGTCAATACGCCAGCAGCAGATGATGATCATATCAAACACCTACAAGCCACAAGCGGTCTGCTAAACGTAACGGCCACCCGGGTATTGAGCGATCAGAAGATCGACGAGCAAGCCCGCTCACACTCCTGTGAATCTAACCAGTAACACTTACCGTACAGTCCGGTCTGTTCGTCTGATATATCGCATATCTCGTCTAGGGGTGGTAAACGTCAGACCCCAGTAGCTTGATAAGTCATGCTGACGTAAGGTCCATAACATTCGTGAAACTACTGATAACACTTACCAGTAGATCACTGCAACCCTGGCCAGGGATTTCCTATTATGGCCAGTCGAGCATAGTGCAACATCAACCCCAATACCGGGAGAGACGAATCCCCTCCTATCGCTCATTGCCTCCATGTGAATCGGGACTGTACCCAAAAACCACCTGTTTGCACAACTCAGTAGAGCCATGGTAGGGTGGAAATGAAAGCACAGTGGGAGACACACAAGACTCTATGACGATCTCAGGTCAACAGACTAAGCTGTACCAGTGTCACCAGAGAACTGCCATCTGACGTGAGGTATAATACCATCTGGGAGTTCTCGGCGAGTCCGTTCAGTGTACCCAGTCTCCACCGAGCACCCGCATACCATCTCTGATGTCAAACACCAATGGATATGGGATCATCCATCGCCCATCACATGGGTCGAGAAGATATACGCTAGTCTATACTGGAATATCGATGCTCCGTCTCGATATTCCCACGACCAGGAACATTGAAGGATGTACTCATGGACTACCCAGGCCCCACTAGTATGATCTACATCATAGTCCTGGAAGTCGAGCACACATCCTAAGTGCTTTATCAACATGTAATCAGAGAGACAGAAAGTATACATGTTAAGATAAAGAGCAACCAGATAGCGTACTATCATGTCGAGCAAGAAAGTCCTACCTATATATGTCCCAGCATCCACTACAATATACATCCAATGTACAGTAATGTCCTCTAGGGTATACATATAACTAACAATCTCCCACTTGCACTAGGGCCATCTGTAGCAGTGGTTGCAGTATCACATACTCAACCATCCATATAAGTCTCTCTCTGGGAAAAAGCCTTTGTGAGTGGATCCGCCGTGTTGTCCTCTGAGTCTACTCTCCTGAACCTCGATCACCTTGGAGATCAACTATCTCCATGATCAGATGATGCTTCCTCAGAATATGTCTGGGTCACTGATGGGATCATGGTTCCTTGGCCAAAGCCACACTTCCATTGTCACACAATGGTAGGAACCTAGTTCATCTCATGAACCACTATACACCCAAACTGCCTCTTTGGTAGTATCTTTAATAGCGATGTTACCAGCCTTTATCGTCTAGTCTGCCACGGTATCTCGCTTGGAACTCTTCCAACATACCGTCCCTCCACTGAGGGTAAAGACAATGCCTGCGACTGACATTCAGTCGTCCTTATCACCCTGGAACCTTTCCAGTGATTCTCCCCAGGATCAACTGATACCATCTCACTATAACTAGTGAGAATCCTATCATCCATTTAGATCTATCTCATAGATCCAAAACCCAGGATTTAGGAGGTATCACTTTGATCCTATATGGAGAATCTATGTGATAAGAGGAGATCGACCGATCGTAGCATAGGAAATTCCTTTCCTATCAAGAGTATGTTGTCCACGTACAATACGAGGATCACCACCTTACTCTCTACTACCTTTTTGTATATACTAGGTTCATCTACCATTTTGATGAAGTCAAACTCTTTGACTACCACATCAAAACAGATGTTCCAACTCCGTGATGCTTGCTTTTGTTAGGTCCACGTTACCTCACCCGTTACTTTCGGGGTTGCGGAAACGGTAAAACAAATTTTTTTTCTGAACTTGGTAACATGGACCGTAAAAGCCGGATCTTTGCTAAACAATACACTAGCATCCTAACTAGAGATTTTATCTACTCGTTTAGGGGTTATACCTCAACTTGAACTCCTTCTCTTCTTGTTGTTCTTCTCTTCTTGTTGTTCTTCTCTTTGCATGCTCGATGGTTGATCCGGACTTTGGTCACCTCCGCGGCCTCCTTGAGTCGAAGACGATCCACCCGAGAGATGTACACCGAGCTCCACCTCGAGCCGAGGTAACTAGGGCAAAGAGATTGCTAGTCTAGAAGCCCTAGGATGTGTAGAGAAGATGTATGGATGTGTTTGTCAAGTGGAATCCTTTTTCTCTCAACACATGAGATCAAAGGAAAAATCAAGAGGAGGAAGAAGGAGAAGCAACCATGGAAATGTTTCTCATTTCTTTTCTATGAGAGAGAATGAGAATGAGCAAATGAAAAACTTCACCAAGAGAAAACACAACCATGGTTGCAATCATGCAAAAACATTATCATTACTAATCCCATCAAGATAAAGTTGATGGCTACAAATGACATGACCATTATCATAACAAAAGAAAAAGAAAACCAAAGAATACTTTAGATCTTTTAAGAAGATCCTAGTCAACTTTGGTCAAAAGGTCAACAAAGTCAAGATGGTCAAATGGTCAATGTAATTAGCCATAACATAATTATCAACGAAAGGATTAGTAAATAATGTCCACGGCTCATAATGGTTTTGACCAAACGAACTGTCAAAACCCTAATGAGCCCGCCTCAAAATGGTTTTGACCGAATCAACTGTCAAAACCCTAATGAGCCTGCCACATAGCGGTTTTGGCCGAACCAACTGCCAAAACCCTAATGAGGCACCTCCTCCTCCATCGCTCCGGAAAACTGTGCATACACACCTGCATCCTCATTCCGTAGAATGCGGATGCTCAGAAGACAAAACAAATCCATCCGTGCAATACTAGGATCCGGCATAAACCAAAGCCCACTAGTATTTCCTGCCCGAACACCACACACACACAAGTGTATGTAAGTGATCGCAGCCCTGCCGTAAAACCATACGGCCTCTACACGTTTCGCTCAGTGCAGGGAAACTCTCTGTGTGGGACTCTAAAGACTCGACACTACGCTGGCAGTGGGTTTAACCACAGACCGCAAGTGGCACTAGCTGTACGTAATGGCCCCCAGGTAGATGTCGATAAGAAGGCCGATGAGGTAAACCCATCCGAACTCCTACTGAGCCTGTATGTGACAATCTCCGTACAGTCCGGTCTGTTCGTCTGATACATCGCATGGCGGGCCTAGGGGGTGGTAAACGTCAGTCCCCTAATAGCGGTACAAGCCGTGTCGGAGTGAAGCCCAATACACCCTGAGATAACACTGGAAACCTACCAGTATATCTCGCTTGCCCTGGCCAGGGACTACTCGTGTAATGGCTCTCCTAGACACAGCGCGATGTCAACCCCCAATACCGGGAGAGACGAATCCTGTCTAACCGTCACTGCCTCCAAGTGCTTCGGGACTGCTCCCAACTACTACCTGTTTGCACGAATCAGTAGAGCCGTGGTAGGGTAGTAATCAAAGAACAGTGGGAACACACTCGAGGCGAAGTGACAGTGTCAAGTCAGCGGACTAAGCTGTACTCATGTCACCTGGGAACTGATAACTGACGATAGGTATAATAACAACCATCAGTTCCCGACGAGTCCTGTCCAGTGTACTCGTAACCTAACGAGCACCCGTATACTATCTCAAGTACGACGTACTGACAGCTGTGGGACAGACCGTCTCCCGTGCTGGGATGAGAAGCGCATATGCTAGTCTACTCCGGAGTATCGATGCCCTATCTCGATACTCCCACGACTAGGGACGTGTATAAGGATGTGCTTGTAGATTACCCAGCCCCACAAGTGTGATCGCCATCACAACGCCGGTAATCAAGCAAAGATCCTAAGGGCTCTACTAATGCGTATAGGTGATATAATAAATAAACACACATGTACACATTAAACCAGAGACAAACCAAGTAGCATACTACTATATTGAGCAAGATTGTCTGTACAACTGTGAATATCCCAAGCTTCCATCAAGTAATATACATACTAGTATGATACAATAATGGCCTCTAGGGCATATACACTAACAATCTCCCACTTGCACTAAGGCCATGTACTGGCGTATCGAAGACCTATCATCTCGATCAGCCGCTCGAACTGAGTCTGGGGTAAAGCCTTCGTGAATGGGTCCGCTGTGTTGTCCTTTGTGTCCACTCTCCGCACCTCGATCTCCTGGCGATCAATGATCTCCATGATCTGGTGATACCGCCTTAAGATGTGCCTGGATTTCTGATGGGACCTTGGTTCCTTCGCTAAAGCTATAGCCCCATTGTTATCGCAATACAAAGGTATTGGGTCAACAATGGACGGAACCACCTGAAGTTCACTTATGAACTTCTTTATCCAGACCGCCTCTTTTGCGGCATCGCTTGCAGCAATGTATTCAGCCTCCATCGTCGAGTCTGCGACGGTATCCTGCTTGGAACTCCTCCAACATACCTCCCCTCCGTTGAGGGTAAACACAAAACCCGAGATAGACTTGCTGTCATCTTTGTCACTCTGGAAGCTTGAATCGGTAAAGGGCTCGACCCGGAGGTCTCCATTACCGTAAACCAGGAACATCTCCTTAGTCCTTCTCAGGTACTTGAGAATGTTCTTCACTGCTGTCCAGTGGTCCTCCCCTGGGTCTGACTGATACCGGCTTACCGCGCTCAGCACGTAAGCTACATCTGGTCTTGTACATAGCATCGCATACATTATAGATCCTACCGCCGAAGCGTAGGGTATAATGCTCATGCGAACCCTCTCCTCGTCAGTCTTAGGAGACATCTTCTTGGAGAGGGTAATTCCGTGCAATGCGGGTATGTTACCGCGCTTGGAACCCTCCATACTAAATCTCTTTAGTACGGTCTCTATGTACCTGGACTGCGAAAGTCCCAGTAGTCTCTTGGATCTATCTCTATAGATCTTGATCCCCAGAATGTACGAGGCATCACCCAGGTCCTTCATGGAGAACCTTTGTGACAAAAATAGCTTGACCGATTGTAGCATAGGAATATCATTTCCTATCAAAAGAATGTCGTCCACGTACAAGACTAGGAATACGACAGTTCATCCTACAATCTTCTTATAGACACAGGGTTCATCTTCGTTCTTGATGAAATCAAATTCCTTGATTGCCTCATCAAAACAGATGTTCCAGCTCCGCGATGCCTGCTTTAATCCATAAATGGATTTAAGCAACTTGCACACCTTCCCGCTGCTCCCACTGTCTACGAAACCTTCTGACTGATCCATGTAAACGCACTCTTCCAAACAACCGTTTAGGAAAGCCATTTTAACATCCATCTGCCAGATTTCATAGTCATGGAAGGCAGCAATGGCAAGTAAGATCCGAATGGATTTGAGCATAGCCACCGGAGAAAACGTTTCGTCATAGTCCAAACCAGGTCTTTGACGAAAACCTTTTGCAACGAGTCTAGCTTTATAGGTTTGCACCTGCCCATCTACACCAAGTTTCCTTTTGTAGATCCATTTGCATCCAACGGGTTTTACCCCAGGTGGAGCAATATCCAAGGTCCACACTTTATTAGCGTACATGGACTCCATTTCGGATTGCATTGCTTCCTGCCACTTATTAGAGTCCCTACTGATAATGGACTGCCTGAAACTGGTAGGGTCATCTTCTTCCAAGATGCAATCCTCTCGATCCCCGTCAATGAGAATACCGTAGTATCTCTCGGGCGGATGAGAAATCCTACCAGATCTGCGGAGTGGCTGAGGTTCGTTTGGGGTTATTGAATCTAGCGGTTCCACCAAATCTTTTGTTAAAGCTTGTGTTTCTGGAATTTCATCCAGTTCTACCGTGCTGCCACTAATGTTTTTAACAAGAAATTCTTTTTCTAAAAATGTGGCATTCCTTGAAACAATTATCTTCTGTTCCTCTGCATGGTAGAATAGATGCCCACTTGAATCTTTTGGGTATCCCACAAACTTACACAAAACTGCCCGTGCCTCAAGTTTGTCCGGGTTCTGCTTTTTGACATAAGCTGGGCAACCCCAAATCTTAATACGTTTAAGATACAAACTCTTACCACTCCATATTTCATACGGAGTCTTAGGCACGGATTTAGATGGAACTTGATTCAATAGATGTGCTGCAGTTTGAAGTGCATATCCCCAGAATGAAAGAGGTAACTCAGCACTACTCATCATGGAGCGAACCATATCCAATAGGGTACGATTCCTCCGTTCCGATACACCGTTGTGCTGTGGTGTATAAGGAGGAGTAAGCTGAGAGAGAATACCATTCTCTTTTAAGTAATCTAGGAATTCCGTGCTTAAGTACTCCCCTCCCCTGTCAGACCGGAGGATCTTGATACTTTTGCCTGTCTGGTTCTCTACTTCGTTTCTAAATTCCTTGAATTTCTCAAAAGCTTCAGATTTGTGTTTCATCAGATACACATATCCGAACCTAGAGAGATCGTCAGTGAATGTGATGAAGTACGAGAACCCACCCCTTGCATGTATAGACATCGGACCACACACATCACTGTGTATGAGTCCCAAGAGCTCTGTTGCTCTTTCTCCATGTCCGGTGAACGGAGATTTGGTCATCTTCCCTTTGAGACAAGACTGACAAGTTTCATAAGATGAAAACTCGAACGCATTCAAGAGTCCATCTTTATGCAACTTACTCAGTCTTTTCTCTCCGATATGACCAAGTCTACAATGCCACAAGTAGGATTCATTCGTATCTGAATTCTTCCTCTTGCGTGTGTTTTGTATATTGAGAACTGTATTCTGATTTAGAACGTAGATACCATTACACAGTGTACCCTCTGCAACCAGTACCTTATGAAGGTAAATGTTCATGATATTCTTTTCAAGAACAAAGTTATATCCATCTTTATCGAGTAAAGAAACTGATATGATGTTGCAAACCATGGAGGGTACATAGTAGCAATCGTTCAAAATCATAGTCTTGCCATTTGGCAATACTAGGTGATATTCACCGACGGCTGCCGCATTAACTTATGCTCCGTTCGCTACTCTGAGCGACATATCACCCGGTGCAACTTTCCTACTTTTTCTCAGTCCCTGCAATTAATTACAGATATGAGATCCTGATCCGGTATCAAGTACCCAGGAGGTAGGGCTGACCGTAAAACAGTTCTCAATTACAAGAACACCTGAAGTAGATGCAAAGCCATGCATCTTCTTCAACTGGGTATCCTGGAAATCCATACAATCCCCTTTCCCTTTCTCATACTCATGACTGTTGTCACAAGTTAGAGCTGAACCAACTTTCCCCAGTCCCGAATAAGAATTCGGATCGGTCAAGCGATACATTTTATTATCTTGATTAGGGCGTGAAAAGGTTGCTGCCTGGAGAGAGAGAAAGGAAACACTCAGTGTATGCTCTTGCAAGATTAGATTGGTTTATTAATTTATCTAACCAGGATGTCTCCCACTGTTTACTCAAAATCTTCTTAAAACCTTTTTAAAAGAAGAACTAGCCGGGTTTTAATTCACGCCACAATACTTGCTTAACCTTTCAGCCAGGCTAGTGTCGGTACTTCGAGGGAGGTTTTCCAACGCTTTCGCGAAGTTCCTTAATTAAAGAACCTCTTTTCCCTGGGGGCGTAGCCCCGCTAACACCTTTCTAGACACCTACTAGGTTTATAGCATTGATCGTTAAGTGAAATAATCTCCCGAGAGTAAACCAACTCATCAGTGGGATCGGGATCCAACTGTCATTGTGTGATAACCTAGATGGAATCCACTCTAGTCACCACACTCCAGAAGGTATGCTAAATCTGCAAGTTTCAGTTCTTTTGAAACTCCCGATGTGGTTTTTGCCCCTAGGACCCAAGTGATCTTGACACAGTCAACAAATCAAAGAGTCCTAGTCAAGTTCATCCCGTCGTTGTCTTGATTGCATTAAACCCACCTGCATAACCCTTGACACAGTCAACAAGGTTACACAAATGTCCTAACCAATCACATTGTATCCAGCAAATAAGCAACACTTAGCTACCGTTCACTGCGCCTTGACACAGTCAACAAACGCAGCACGAATACTAAGTATAACTTATAAGAAACGACGGAGGGCTACGGCTGGGTTTTTGGCGAAAAACCCGTTAACGTAATGAACTTGATATCGTTGAAGGAACGTGATACACCTTTTTGAAAATATATTGGCGAAAACTTTTGCTAAAGAGGTCACTCCCTGTGAAGGGATCTCGGCTCTTTCCTCGTCGAATGAGGTGCAGGATATTCCAAATTGAATATCTCGATGTAAAGCAAGAATAATCGACTATAGTGAAGTTATTACGCTGACGCAAACTTTTGGCCAAGGGGTCACTCCCGATGAAGGGATCTCGGCCCTTGCCTCGTCGACTGAGGTGCAGGGCATTCATAACCGAATACCTCGATGCAAAACAAAAATTGAACGTCCTTGCAATAACAGCTTTTTTTTGAAAAACTTGTTCCAACAACGTCTTTTAGGTTTATTTTCTTGCATTAGTTCTTTTAATGCGTCCCATCATTTAAATCCTACCATTGCAGAAAACAACCAAAATATGACGTACGCTTATGCCATTCGCATTCACCACTGGGCCCCGTCATCGCCCGTTAGGTTACTTAACTAACGACAGAGCGGGGGCTGGGCTAGTGCGGCTGTAAAACATAAGCAACGCCTAAATAGTTATTATATATATAGATATACAGCAATGATAGCCAATCCAGATCACAGATGAACACTTTGGATATACTAGGAACCCGCGATTCGTTCGAGCCTGCAATGAAAAGCGGATTACACGGTCGCGATGAATAGCCAATACCCCACCCAAGACCCCTACGGGTGCGGCAAACTACCCGCCAAATACCCGAAGCGAAGCAACCTCCCTCAACGCCATGAGTAGGCCACTCGGCACTTCGAGATACCCGGTAGTTTGTGCACCCCCTCCATGGGTCTATCTTAGGAGCAAAAATAGTAAAAAGAATTATACAATGACGGCTACAACCCCGACCCGGTTGCGCGACCATACAAATAATATTACATCAATTTACAAATTTATTACATGAATGAAAGAAAAAGAAACTCTCATCTCACATCCACCCCGGCTATTCATCCGCGACAATCCAACGAGTTCATATACACAAACCATCATCAACACAGATCATAGATATGTATAATCCCCACTAATCGACGTATAGCGATTAGTAGACGTTCAATACACATATAGCATTACAGAGATAACCATTAGCCAAAGTCTACAGAACATCGACCAAAAATACGGATTTTTGAGCCCCAAAAAATAATTTTTCTTTCTGGAAAATCTGGGCAGAAAAGTCATATACCAAAAATCCTAAAAACCCACCAGAAACAAACTGCAACAAAGATGATCCACGGCCGAGTCAACTAGGCCGCGGTTCCGCGGCAGAAGCAAGCTTCTGCCGCGGAACCGCGGTGAGTTGGTCGACTCGTGCGATCATTTTTCTTGCCCGTTCTAAGAAAAGCCTGAGCCGATTTTTAAGACATGATTTATTATCTTTTGAGCAGAAAAAAAATCGGCAGAGAATCAGGGTTTCCGGGGTGTTTTTTCGGTTTTTCGTCCGGTCGATGTTCTAAACACTTTGCTAACATGCTAGGGTGTGTTCAGTTAGGCTCTGATACCACTGTTAGGTCCACGTTACCTCTCCCGGTACTTTCGGGGTTGCGGAAACGGTAAAACAAATTTTTTTTTCTGAACTTGGTAACATGGACCGTAAAAGCCGGATCTTTGCTAAACAATACACTAGCATCCTAACTAGAGATTTTATCTACTCGGTTAGGGGTTATACCTCAACTTGAACTCCTTCTCTTCTTGTTGTTCTTCTCTTCTTGTTGTTCTTCTCTTTGCATGCTCGATGGTTGATCCGGACTTTGGTTACCTCCGCGGCCTCCTTGAGTCGAAGACGATCCACCCGAGAGATGTACACCGAGCTCCACCTCGAGCCGAGGTAACTAGGGCAAAGAGATTGCTAGTCTAGAAGCCCTAGGATGTGTAGAGAAGATGTATGGATGTGTTTGTCAAGTGGAATCCTTTTTCTCTCAACACATGAGATCAAAGGAAAAATCAAGAGGAGGAAGAAGGAGAAGCAACCATGGAAATGTTTCTCATTTCTTTTCTATGAGAGAGAATGAGAATGAGCAAATGAAAAACTTCACCAAGAGAAAACACAACCATGGTTGCAATCATGCAAAAACATTATCATTACTAATCCCATCAAGATAAAGTTAATGGCTACAAATGACATGACCATTATCATAAAAAAAGAAAAAGAAAACCAAAGAATACTTTAGATCTTTTAAGAAGATCCTAGTCAACTTTGGTCAAAAGGTCAACAAAGTCAAGATGGTCAAATGGTCAATGTAATTAGCCATAACATAATTATCAACGAAAGGATTAGTAAATAATGTCCCCGGCTCATAATGGTTTTGACCAAACGAACTGTCAAAACCCTAATGAGCCCGCCTCAAAATGGTTTTGACCGAATCAACTGTCAAAACCCTAATGAGCCTGCCACATAGCGGTTTTGGCCGAACCAACTGCCAAAACCTTAATGAGGCACCTCCTCCTCCATCGCTCCGGAAAACTGTGCATACGCACCTGCATCCGCATTCCGTAGAATGCTGATGCGCAGAAGACAAAACAAATCCATCCGTGCAATACTATGATCCGGCTTAAACCAAAGCCCACTAGTATTGCCTGCTAGAACACCACATGCACACAAGTGTATGTAAGTGATCGCAGCCCTGCCGTAAAACCATACGGCCTCTACACGTTTCGCTCAGTGCAGGGAAACTCTCTGTGTGGGACTCTAAAGACTCGACATTACGCTGGCAGTGGGTTTAACCACAGACCGCAAGCGGCACTAGATGTACGTAACGGCCCCCAGGTAGATGTCGATAAGAAGGCCGATGAGGTAAACCCATCCGAACTCCTACTGAGCCTGTATGTGACAATCTCCATACAGTCCGGTCTGTTCGTCTGATACATCGCATGGCGGGCCTAGGGGGGCGGTAAACGTCAGTCCCCTAATAGCGGTACAAGTCGTGTCGGAGTGAAGCCCAATACACCCTGAGATAACACTGGAAACCTACCAGTATATCTCGCTTGCCCTGGCCAGGGACTACTCGTGTAATGGCTCTCCTAGACACAGCGCGATGTCAACCCCCAATACCGGGGGAGACGAATCCTGTCTAACCGTCACTGCCTCCAAGTACTTCGGGACTGCTCCCAACTACTACCTGTTTGCACGACTCAGTAGAGCCGTGGTAGGGTAGTAATCAAAGAACAGTGGGAACACACTCGAGGCGAAGTGACAGTGTCAAGTCAGCGGACTAAGCTGTACTCATGTCACCTTGGAACTGATAACTGACGATAGGTATAATACCAACCATCAGTTCCCGACGAGTCCTGTCCAGTGTACTCGTAACCTAACGAGCACCCGCATACTATCTCAAGTACGACGTACTGACGGCTGTGGGACATACCGTCTCCCGTGCTGGGATGAGAAGCGCATACGCTAGTCTACTCCGGAGTATCGATGCCCTATCTCGATACTTCCATGACTAGGGACGTGTATAAGGTTGTGCTTGTAGATTACCCAGCCCCACGAGTGTGATCGCCATCACAACGCCGGTAATCAAGCAAAGATCCTAAGGGCTCTACTAATGCGTATAGGTGATATAATAAATAAACACACATGTACACATTAAAGCAGAGACAAACTAAGTAGCATAATACTATATTGAGCAAGATTGTCTGTACAACTGTGAATATCCCAAGCTTCCATCAAGTAATATACATACTAGTATGATACAGTAATGGCCTCTAGGGCATATACACTAACAGCTTTATCCTGTAAAGAAACTTGCACACGTTTCCGCTGCTCCCACTGTTTACAAAACCCTCTGGCTGTGTTCTTATAGACGTTCTCTTCTAAATCATTATTTAGAAAAGCAGTCATGGCACCCAACCACCAGATATTGTAGTCATGGTATGTAGCAATGTTAAGTAGGATCCGGATGGACTTAAGCATAGCCCCTGGAAAAGGTTTCATCATTATCCACGCCTGGTCGATGACGAAAACCTTTAACAAGTCTAGCTTTAAAAGTCTCAACTTTTCCATCTACACCAAGTAATCTTCTCAAGATATACATGCTCCTGATGGGGATTTAACCCTTCAGATATAGCATCCAAAGTCCATACTTTGTTGGTGTACATGGATTCCATCTCAGATCGCTAAGCATCCAGCCATTCTTACAGAGTCACTACTCTCGATGACCTGCTCGAATCTAGTTGGGTCATCATCTCATGATGCAATCCTCGCTCCTACTGTCATCGAGAAACCGAAGTATCTCTCAGGCAGGTGAGGAACCCTGCTAGATCGGCGGAGAGGCTGAGGTTCATCGGGGACTATTGAATCCTTTGGTTCTGTCAAATCATCAGCTGCAGTTTTGTATAGCTGGAACCTTTCCAGTTCTACAGAACTGACCTTGCCTCGATCTTGTCCGGATTTTGCTTTTGACATAGGCCGGACAATCCTAAATCTTAACTTGCTTAAGAGATGGGTTCTTTCCATACCATATCTTATATGGAGTGGTAGGCAGTGATCTGATTCGAACCTAATTCAATAGGTATGCAGCTTCTCAAGTGCACAACCCTAAAAGGAAATAGG
The DNA here is from genome assembly GCA_030015575.1 of Agapanthus africanus. Lineage (NCBI taxonomy): Eukaryota > Viridiplantae > Streptophyta > Magnoliopsida > Asparagales > Amaryllidaceae > Agapanthus > Agapanthus africanus. The sequence goes on from JASDDO010000031.1 coordinate 336,285,760, forward strand.
TAACTCAGTAGTACTCATCATAGAGCACACTATATCCAATACGGTGCGATTGCTCCACCCCGATACACCGTTGTGCTGTGGTGCATTCAGAGGAGTAACACTGAGGGAGAATCTCATTCTCCTTTAGATTAGTCCAGGAATGCCATGCACAAGTATTCTCCTCCCTGATATTATCATAGGACATAATACTTATACCCATATTTTGGTTCTCTACTTCTAACTTATATTCTGTGAATATCTCAAAAGGTTCGGACTAATGTTTCAACATGAACATATGACTGAATCTTGAGAGATCATCAGAGAATGTAGTGAAGTACAAAGAACCGGTCCTGGCATGTGTAGACAGGGGACCTTACATACATCATCATGTATCAGTCCCAAGAGTTTACTTACTCTTTCTCTATTTCCAGTAAACGGAGCTATGGTCATCTAATCTTTGTGACATGACTGGCAAGTTTCACAAGATGTAAATTCAAACTGATTTAAATATGCATCTAAAATGTAACTTCAGCCAGTCGGGTCGCATTGATATGACCTAGTCTACAATACCTCAAGAAGGATTCGTTCATTTCTGAACTCTTCCTCTTGTGTGTGTTCTGTATACTAGGAACTGTAGTTTGATTTAGAACATCAATTCTTTTAGATAACGTGCCTGAACCGATCAACTTTTGATATAGGAAATGTTCAAAACAATATCCAACAATACAAAATTTTATCCTTCTTTAATAAATAAAGAGATTGATATGATTTTGTATATCAGGTTCGGTATCTAATAGCATTTGTTCAGAATCAATGTATTGGTAATACAGGGTGACAGTGACCAACAGACTTGGCTGCAACACTTGCCCCGTTTTCTGTCTCATGAAACTCATCACCCGTTCTCAGTTTTTCTACCTTTTTGTAGCCCTATGTAACAGATTACATATCTGGGATCCTGATCCGGTATCAAATACCCAGGATGCAGAGGATACTGAGAAACAGTTCTTTGTAATGAACACACCCGAAGGAGATGCATCTTATGCACTTTCTTCGTTTGGGCGGCATGGGAATTCTGGTATTCCCCTATTCCCTACTCTGTCTTATAACAATTATAAGTTGGAGCGGGACCAACGTTCCTCAGCACTGTATAACAAGCTGGTTCGGTCAATTCATCCATATTATTATCTTGATTAAGGCGTGATATGGTCGCTATCTGGAGAGAGAGAGAAGAAAACACTCTGCGTGCGCTCTTGCAAGATTAGATTGGTTATATATTTTATCTAATCAGGATGGCTCCCACTGTTTTTATCAAATCTTCCTTCAAACCCTAAAAGGAAAGACTAGCTGGGATTAATTACACTCTACAAGTTCGCCAATCTTTCAGCCAGGACAGTGTCGGTACTTTGAGGGAGGTTCCCCGTGCTTTCGCGCGGACCTAATTACAGTAAACCTCGTTTTCCAGAGGCGTAACCCTATTGACACCTTTCTAGACACCTACTTGATCGGCTAATTGTAAAGTGCAAAACTCTCCCAGGAGTAACAATTACTCACAGTGGGTATCGCGATCCAACTATCACATAGAAGGTATGCAATCTCATTGCAAATTTCAACACTTGAAACTCCCGATAAAGGTTTTTACCCCTAGCACCTATGACTTTAACTATGGTCAACAAATCATAAGCACTAGTCAAGTTCTACCCGTCATTTCGTGATTAATCAGACCCACCCACATGACCCTTAACTAAGGTCAACAAAGTCACGCGACTGTCCTAACTAATCGCATCATATGCGGTGTAGGAAGACATCACTTAGCTACCGTACACTGTGCCTTGACTATGGTCAACAAACACAGCACGAATACTAAGTACTCTACTTCCTAAAATGACGGAGGGTTGCGAATGGTTTTTATGAAAACCTTTAACGCTTTGAACTTGATCTCGTTGCGGAATCAAATGGTTTTTAAATGGAGTTTTTGTTAGTGTTTATGCCCTAGAAGGCCATTACTGTATCATACTAGCTTGTATATTACTTAATGGAAGCTTAGGATATTCACATGTATATAACAGTCTTGCTAAACATGGTAGTATGCTACTTGATTTTTCTATCTTAATATGTGAGTGTACGTATTGATAGAGCTCTTAGGATCTTGCTTGTCTACCAGCGTTGTGATGGCAGTCACACTAGTGGGGGCTGGGTAGTCTACAAGCACATCCTTATTCAGGTCCCCGGTCGTTGGATTATCGAGACAGAGCATCGATACTCCGGAGTAGACTGGTGTGTACGCTTCTCATCCCAGTTGGGGAGATGGTCTGTCCCACAGCCGTCAGTACGTCGTACTGGAGATAGTATACAGGTGCTCGTTAGGTTACGGGTACACCGGACAGGACTCACAGGGAACTGTTGGTTGGTTTGATACCAGTCGTCAGTGAACAGTTCCCAGGTGACATGAGTACAGCGTAGTCTGCAGACTTGACACTGCTACTTCGCCTCGAGTGTGTCCCACTGTTCTTAGATTGCTACCCTACCGCGGCTCAAAGGAGTCGTGCAAACAGGTAGCAGTTGGGTGCAGTCCCGAGCACTTGGAGGCAGTGGCGGTTAGACAGGATTCGTCCCTCCCGGTATTGGGAGTAGATATCGTGCTGTGTCAGAGAGCCATTACGCAAAGTCCCTGGCCAGGGCAAGCGAGATTTGCTGGTAGGTTCCAGTAGTTTCTCAGGGTGTAATGGGCTTTACTCCAACACGACTTATACCGCTATTAGGGGACTGACGCTTGCCGCCCCCCTAGGCCCGATATGCGATAGTCTTGGACGAACGGACCGGACTGTATGGAGATTGTCACATCAGACTCAGTAGGAGTTCGGATGGGTTTACTCATCGGCCTTCTTATCGACAACTACCTGGGGACCGTTACGTACAGCTAGTGCCGCTTGCGGTCTGTGGTTAAACCCACTGCCAGCGTAGTAGTCGAGTCTCTAGAGTCCCACACAGAGAGTTTCCTACTCCAGGCGAAACGATATAGAGGTTGCATGGTTTTGCGACAAAGGGTTCGGACGCATACGTGCGTTTACGCGCGTACGACTTTCGGACAGTTTTTACCAGTCGGCTTTGGTTTAAGCCAGTTACTGGTATCCGGTTATTGGATTTTTACAGTCTAAAGTTTTTCCGTATTTTTGCGGATTGGAGGGGCGTTCTCGTAATTGTACGAGAAGCTTCTAGAAGATGTGACTAAGGAGGTTTCTTTTGGAAAGAAAGTGAGTCATGGTGGTGATTCATTCATTTCATTAATGCACATTTATTGCTTAATGACTCATGCTAATGAATCACCACTAGATATTTTATGAAGCATGCTTATTCATTTCCTTTATTCATTATTCTTAAAAAGAAATGCTTCATAATATATTATGATACACTCTCTCTCTTCTCATGATCTTATCTCACATTCTCTCTCCTCAAGCTCTCATCTTCAAACCCTAATCCTTAATCCTCATGTGTTGAGATCAAAGGATTAGTTAGACTAAACAATCCATAACCTTCACTCTACATCATCCTTTCATCTTTGATTAGCAATCAAAGTTGATTAGTTACCTCAAGTTAGAGGTTTAGCTTGGAGTTTCGCTCTCGGGTGGATCGTCTACTACCTAGAGAAGGTCGAGGAGAACAAAGGAGGACACAAAGACGAAGGACTAGTTTCGATCGGTATAATCCTTTAACACTATAGTTTAGTTTAGCTATGTGTTTGGTTATTATTTGTTTAGCTTCGATTCAAGCGGTTAGTCGATGTTCGTTGTTTAAACTTGATCGTTTTTGAAAATTCCGCCTCCCCATAAGTACTGGGGTGTACTACATCGACTTACAGTGGTATCAGAGCCTCGCTAAACAATAAATAACTTAATTGCAAATTTGTACGAATTTCGAACGGAAAAACAAAGCCGCAAAACCCTAATTCTGCCAAGTTTCTGTCGAAGTTAAAATGAAGTCAGAAAATTTTTCAGGTGTGTTCAGAGAGCTTGACATGACCACAGGAGAACACCCAAGAAATTCGAGCACATGATTCGACTAAAGCGCCGCGGAAGGGCGGCGGATCCCACCGATCCGCCGCGCTTCCGCGGCCGAGTTGCCGAGTCATGGGCTCATCTTTCATGGGTGGGTCCTCTCTGGTGTTTGGGGTTTTCTGGAATATTTAATTATTGCTCAGGTTACTGTTTAACAGAGCAGATTTTGGAGCAATATTGATGTTGTTTATTCGATCGAATTGTACAGTATTTGCGTATTGGATTATATCTGTGATTGTTTAATGTGTTCGTAAACCTTCCCCAACTGCTAGTATGTCGGTTGGCAGGGGGTTGCACATTTCTGAAATGGTTATATCTGTTTGTGCATATAAACTGTATTGGACTGTTGTGGTGTATAGCCGGGGTTCGCAATGGGTTATTGATTAATTCATTTGTTATAATTGTAATTTGTTGTAATATTATTTTCGCGGGGCACTTCCAGGTTGCGGTTGTAGCCACCGTTGTATTATTTCATTTTACTGTTTTTGCTCCTAGGACTGACCCAAGGTGGGGTACACAGACTGCCGGGTGGGTAGTTTGCTGTACCCGTAGGGGTCGAGGGTGGGGTAACGGCTATTCATCACAACTGTGTAATCTATCTTTTCTTGCAGGCTCAAAAGAAATACAGATTGCTTGCAAATCCAATATTGTTTATCTGTGTTCTGGAATGAATATCATTGCGTCAGACGAATGTAAAATATCTATATTTATGATAGCTATTTAGACGCCACTTATGTTTTACACCCGCGCTAGCCCAGCCCCCGCTCTGTCGTTAGTTAAGTAACCTAACGAGTGATGACGGGACCCCGTGGCGAATGCGGATGGCATAAGAGGACGTTGTATTTTCGTTGTTTTCTGCAATGATAGGTTAATGATGGGACGCATTATCTATAATGCAAAGTAAAACAAACCAAAGTTTAAATCGTTGGAACAATTTAAAAGAAACCACTCGGTTATTTTTAAAAACAGATATTTTTAAATGCGGAGCTTTAACCACTCCTTTTAAAAGCTATCAGGTTCCTTCGGTTATATCAAGTTCACTACGTTTACGGTTTCGCCAAAACCAGTCGTAGCCCTCCGTCATTTCATTTGGGTATTCAGTAGTATTCAAGCTATGCATTTTGGCCAAAGTCAAGGCATAGTGTTTGGTAGCTACTGGGTTTTCATTTGTTGCATAAGATAGATGAGTTGGTTTGGGACAGTCGTATTACCATTTGACCAAAGTCAGGGGTATATACGGATGGGTTCAAATTGACAAGATAATGACGGGTAGAACTTGACATGTGACTTATGACATTTTGACCAAAGCCAAGGTCATAAGAGCATGGGGCAAAAACCTTATATCGGGAATTTCTAAAGAAACTGAAATTTGCAAAGAGATGCATACCATTTGGAGTTTGATGAATGTTGGTAGGATTCCTTCAACATTATCATACGATGATATTTGGATCCCGATCCTACTGTGAGTATATGCTACTTATCAGGATATTCGTCGCTTAACGATCAATGCTATAAACCTAGTAGGTGTCCAGAAAAGTGTCAGCGGGGTTACGCCCCCAGAGAAAAGAGGTTATTTAATTAAGGAACTTCGCGAAAGCGTTGGAAAACCTCCCTCGAAGTATCGACACCGGCCTGGCTGAACGGTTAAGCAAGTATTGTACGGTGAGAATAGTCTTGGCTAATTCTTCTTTTATGGTTTGAGGAAGGATTCGAGAAACAGTGGGAGCCATCCAGTTTAGATAAACTAAAAACCATTCTAAACTTGCAAGAGCATCATGCTAAAGAGTTTTCTTCTCTCTCTCCTAATTGCAGCGACCCTGAAAATGACTGGACTTAAGTTACTTTTAGAGAAAAATATACTGACGGGGCCAAACTATAAAGATTGGCTGCGGAATGTCAAGATGGCTTTGACCTATGACAAACTGGGGTACGTCCTCACCGCTACAGCACCTGCTGTCCTTGGTCCCAAATCCAGCAATGCGGATAAGGAAATCCGCAAAACCTGGGATTTAGATTGCGCGAGAGCCAAGTGCATCGTGCTTGCCTCGATGAACAATGAACATCAGAGGAGGCACGAGGATATGTCTCTAGATGGCATATTTCTCCATACAAAGGAACTTTATGGAGAGCAATCTCGTATAGCAAGATACGAGACCTCTAAGAAATTGTTTCGAGCGAGGTTGGCTGTCGGGTCATCAGTAGGTGAACATGTCCTACAGATGATCGGCTATATTGAAGAGCTCGCAGACCTTAGGACGACTTTAGATAATGAGCTCTATACAGACCTTGTTCTCCAGTCCCTTCCTCCCACCTACGCCCAGTTTATCCTCAACTTCAATCTTCAAGGAAAAGAAGTTGAACTTGCGGAACTCCTGAACATGTTAAGGAGTGCAGAGGGCACCTTGCAGAAGGCAAGGGAAACACCCGCTATGTTTGTTGGCGGTTCATCTTCTTCCGGGTCCAAGGCTAGGGCCAAAGGAAGGAAGAAGAAGGCCGCACCCAGACCTAGAGGAGGTGTTCGTAAGGTGGGAAAGAAGGGAAAGAAAAAGTTTACAGCACCGGTAGTTGGCCTAGATGAGTGCTTCCATTGTCACAGGAAAGGGCACTGGAAGAAGGATTGCAAGGCGTGGAACGCCAAGAACCAGGAACCGAAGCAAGCTGTGGCTTCGACTTCAGGTGTGTTTGTAATTGAGAATTGTCTGTCGATCAACTCTACTTCCTGGGTATTGGATACCGGATCAGGATCTCATATTTGCAATTCATTGCAGGCACTGAGAAACCGTAGAGTGCTAAAGGAAGGTGATATGATCCTCAGGGTTGCTAACGGAGCTAGCGTGGGAGCTGCGTCCGTCGGGGATTTTCACCTAGGATTGACGAGTGGACACATTTTGGTTTTACATAACTGTTATTTTGTACCCAGCTTAACGTGTAATATCATATCAGTTTCCTTGTTATCAAATAAAGGTTATGATTTCACGTTTGTAAGAGATGTTGTCAACATCCACCTTAATCATAGTTTGATTGGGTCCGGTACTCTAATAAACGGCATATATGTGTTAAACCAACTCCAAATTTTCAATGTCCAGAACACACTAAAAAGAAAGTCTCCAGATTTAAATAAAGCTTTCTTATGGCATTGTAGACTGGGTCACATCAATGAGAGAAGGTTGACTAAGTTGCATAGAGAAGGATATTTGGACACGTTCGAATATCAAACTTATGACACTTGTCAATCTTGTCTCAAAGGAAAGATGACAAAGACTCCATTCACTGGACAAGGAGTAAGAGCGAGCGAGCTCTTAGGACTCATACACAGCGATGTATGCGGTCCAATGTCTACACATGCGAGAGGTGGTTTTTCCTATTTCATTACTTTCACGGATGATTACTCAAGATACGGATTCATTTATCTGATGAAACATAAATCCGAGGCTTTTGAGAAATTCCAAGAGTATAAGAATGAAGTAGAAAACCAAACCGGCAAAAGTATAAAGACACTTAGATCTGATCGAGGTGGAGAATACTTAAGTGCCGAGTTCCTAGGTTACCTAAAAGAGAAAGGAATTCTCTCTCAGCTTACTCCTCCATACACTCCACAGCATAACGGTGTATCGGAGAGACGGAATCGAACCCTATTGGATATGGTACGATCCATGATGAGTAATGCTGAGTTACCGCGATCTTTCTGGGGTTATGCGCTAGAATCAGCGGCATATCTTCTAAACAGAGCTCCTACCAAGACTGTGCCTACCACTCCATATCAGATGTGGACTGGGAAGAAACCCCATCTTCAGCATATGAAGATTTGGGGATGTCCAGCTTTTGTTAAAAAGCAGCATGTGGACAAGCTCGAGGCACGATCAGTAAAATGTATGTTTGTGGGATATCCAAAGAACTCCAAGGGATATTATTTCTATTACGCAGAGGAACAAAAGGTTTTTGTTTCTCGTAATGCCCATTTTCTGGAAAATCAGTTTTTAGAAAAGGAAATAAGCGGGAGCGAAATAGAACTGGAAGAAATTCCAGAACCACAAACTACTACTGAAAGTTTGGTAGAACCAGAGGTTCAAGAAGAACAGAACATTCCCGCACCCCTCCGCAGGAGTAGTAGGCCGTCTCTTCCGCCTGAGAGATACTACGGTTTTCTCATAGACGGGGATAGAGAGGATTGCATCATAGATGATGATGAATCTACTGACTTCCAGCAGGCCATCCAGAGCGGCGACTCGGTACGATGGCTAGATGCAATGCGGACCGAAATGGAGTCCATGTACACCAACAAAGTATGGACTTTGGACTTTGCTCCAGATGGGGTAAAACCCATAGGATGCAAATGGATCTTCAAGAAAAAGATTGGTGTAGATGGACAGGTGGAAACCTATAAAGCTAGACTTGTTGCAAAGGGTTTTCGTCAAAGACCTGGTTTGGACTATGACGAAACTTTTTCTCCAGTGGCTATGCTCAAATCCATTCGGGTCCTTCTTGCTATTGCTGCCTTCCATGATTATGAAATCTGGCAGATGGACGTAAAGACGGCTTTTCTGAATGGAAATTTAGAAGAGAGCGTCTATATGGATCAGCCAGAGGGTTTCAATCAGAGTGGGAGCAGCGGGAAAGTATGCAAGCTGCTTAAGTCCATTTACGGACTAAAGCAGGCATCGCGGAGTTGGAACATCTATTTTGATGAGACAGTCAAAGAATATGACTTTATCAAAAATCCAGATGAACCGTGCATATATAGTAAAGTTGTGGCCAGAAGTGTCGTATTCCTCGTCTTGTACGTGGATGACATTCTATTGATAGGAAATGACATTCCTATGCTACAATCTGTCAAAGGATTCTTGTCACACAGGTTCTCCATGAAAGACCTGGGTGATGCCTCTTACATTCTGGGGATCCGGATCTATCGTGATAGATCCAAGAGGATGTTGGGACTTTCGCAGTCCAGGTATATCGACACTGTACTGAAAAGATTCAGTATGGAAGATTCTAAGCGCGGTAATCTACCGGCTTGTCACGGAATCACCCTCTCCAAAGAGATGTCTCCCAAGACTGATTTGGAAAGGGAACGCATGTCTATTATACCCTACGCTTCTGCGGTAGGCTCTATAATGTATGCGATGTTGTGTACCAGACCAGATGTAGCTTACGCACTAAGCGTGGTAAGCCGGTATCAGTCAGACCCAGGGGAGAAACACTGGATAGCAGTAAAGAACATTCTCAAGTACCTGAGGAGGACTAAGGAGATGTTCTTGGTTTACGGCGGAAAAGACCTCAGGTTGGAGGCCTTTGCTGATTCCGGCTTCCAGAGTGATAAGGACGATTCCAAGTCCATGTCGGGTTATGTCTTTACCCTCAATGGAGGGGCGGTGTGCTGGAAGAGCTCCAAGCAGGACACCGTTGCTGACTCGACGATGGAAGCGGAGTATATAGCTGCTTGCGATGCCGCAAAAGAAGCAGTCTGGATGAAGAAGTTCCTAACAGAACTTCAGGTGGTTCCTACCATAGTTGATCCAATACCTCTGTATTGCGACAACAACGGAGCTATAGCTTTAGCGAAGGAACCAAGGTCCCATCAGAAGTCCAGACACATCTTGAGGCGGTATCACCTGATCAGGGAGATCATTGATCGTCAGGAGATCGAGGTTCGGAGAGTTGCTTCAGAAGAGAACATTGCAGATCCATTCACGAAGGCCCTTCCTCAGATTCAGTTCGAGAGGCTGCTCGAGATCATTGGTCTACGATATGCCAGTACATGGCCCTAGTGCAAGTGGGAGATTGTTAGTGTTTATGCCCTAGAAGGCCATTACTGTATCATACTAGCTTGTATATTACTTAATGGAAGCTTGGGATATTCACATGTATATAACAGTCTTGCTAAACATGGTAGTATGCTACTTGGTTTTTCTATCTTAATATGTGAGTGTACGTATTGATAGAGCTCTTAGGATCTTGCTTGTCTACCAGCGTTGTGATGGCAGTCACACTAGTGGGGGCTGGGTAGTCTACAAGCACATCCTTATTCAGGTCCCCGGTCGTTGGATTATCGAGACAGAGCATCGATACTCCGGAGTAGACTGGTGTGTACGCTTCTCATCCCAGTTGGGGAAATGGTCTGTCCCACAGCCGTCAGTACGTCGTACTGGAGATAGTATACAGGTGCTCGTTTGGTTACGGGTACACCGGACAGGACTCACAGGGAACTGTTGGTTGGTTTGATACCAGTCGTCAGTGAACAGTTCCCAGGTGACATGAGTACAGCGTAGTCCGCAGACTTGACACTGCTACTTCGCCTCGAGTGTGTCCCACTGTTCTTAGATTGCTACCCTACCGCGGCTCAAAGGAGTCGTGCAAACAGGTAGCAGTTGGGTGCAGTCCCGAGCACTTGGAGGCAGTGGCGGTTAGACAGGATTCGTCCCTCCCGGTATTGGGAGTAGATATCGTGCTGTGTCAGAGAGCCATTACGCAAAGTCCCTGGCCAGGGCAAGCGAGATTTGCTGGTAGGTTCCAGTAGTTTCTCAGGGTGTAATGGGCTTTACTCCGACACGACTTATACCGCTATTAGGGGACTGACGCTTGCCGCCCCCCTAGGCCCGATATGCGATAGTCTTGGACGAACGGACCGGACTGTATGGAGATTGTCACATCAGACTCAGTAGGAGTTCGGATGGGTTTACTCATCGGCCTTCTTATCGACAACTACCTGGGGACCGTTACGTACAGCTAGTGCCGCTTGCGGTCTGTGGTTAAACCCACTGCCAGCGTAGTAGTCGAGTCTCTAGAGTCCCACACAGAGAGTTTCCTACTCCAGGAGAAACGATATAGAGGTTGCATGGTTTTGCGACAAAGGGTTCGGACGCATACGTGCGTTTATGCGCGTACGACTTTCGGACAGTTTTTACCAGTCGGCTTTGGTTTAAGCCAGTTACTGGTATCCGGTTATTGGATTTTTACAGTCTAAAGTTTTTCCGTATTTTTGCGGATTGGAGGGGCGTTCTCGTAATTGTACGAGAAGCTTCTAGAAGATGTGACTAAGGAGGTTTCTTTTGGAAAGAAAGTGAGTCATGGTGGTGATTCATTCATTTCATTAATGCACATTTATTGCTTAATGACTCATGCTAATGAATCACCACTAGATATTTTATGAAGCATGCTTATTCATTTCCTTTATTCATTATTCTTAAAAAGAAATGCTTCATAATATATTATGATACACTCTCTCTCTTCTCATGATCTTATCTCACATTCTCTCTCCTCAAGCTCTCATCTTCAAACCCTAATCCTTAATCCTCATGTGTTGAGATCAAAGGATTAGTTAGACTAAACAATCCATAACCTTCACTCTACATCATCCTTTCATCTTTGATTAGCAATCAAAGTTGATTAGTTACCTCAAGTTAGAGGTTTAGCTTGGAGTTTCGCTCTCGGGTGGATCGTCTACTACCTAGAGAAGGTCGAGGAGAACAAAGGAGGACACAAAGACGAAGGACTAGTTTCGATCGGTATAATCCTTTAACACTATAGTTTAGTTTAGCTATGTGTTTGGTTATTATTTGTTTAGCTTCGATTCAAGCGGTTAGTCGATGTTCGTTGTTTAAACTTGATCGTTTTTGAAAATTCCGCCTCCCCATAAGTACTGGGGTGTACTACATCGACTTACAGTTTTTTTGAGGCTTTTCTAGTTTTGCTAAAGGGGTCACTCCCGGCGAAGGGATCGTCGGCCCTTTCCTCGTCGAATGAGGTGCGGGATATATCATATATATCTCTGTGCAAAGAAGAAACTATAGAAGCAATCAAAAGATGAACCGAGTGTGTAGCATCTGCCAGTTATTGCTAAAGGAGTCACTCCCGGTGAAGGGATCTCGGTCCTTTCCTTATCGAATAAGGTGCAGGATGTTCTACAAGGAACACCGCGATGCAAAGCAAGAACTGTAGCTACCTGTTTTATTTTTGAAATTCGATTCCATAACATCTTTTAGGTTTATTTTCTTTCATTAATCACATTAATGAATATCCCATCATTTAAGTCCACCTAAACATCACAGATAAATATAACGTACGCTTATGCCATCCGCATTCGCCTCGATGTCCCGTCTGCACCGTTAGGTTAGGTAACTAACGGCAGAGCGAGGCAGGGCTAGCGCGGGTGTAAAACATAAGCAACGTCTATATAATATATCATATATACTATATACTATATCTATCTGAACAAATCACATGATCACATCATAGATAACGCAGCAGAAAATATCATATGAAATATTGGATATACTAGGACGTCCGTATTTTTAATACGAGCCAGTATAAAACACGGATTCCACGGTCGTGATGAATAGCCAATCCCACACCCCTAGACCCCTACGAGAGCGGCAAGCAACCCTACCGATTCTAAGGTTAGGAGACCCGAACTCGACTCCTCGAGATGGCCTCCCACTGGACCCTAGAACCCGGTTACTTGTGCTCCCCTCCTTGGGTCCATCCTAATGCGGAAAAGTAAATAATATACATCAACGGTGACAGCATCCGCAACCTGGAAGTGCCCCAATAAAAGAATATTACATACAAGTTTTTACATGAATGAAATTGAAAAACACTCATCTCACATAAAAACCCCCCGGCTATTCAAACGCGACGATCCAATATAACATAACCAGCAACACATCACATCACATATCATCAACGTAAGTAAATATGCGAATCCCAATTGTCGTTGACATATAGCAACGAAACCGGCGATATCACATATTACACTTACGGTCACAGAAAAGAAAGTGTAAAACTACAACAGTTGGAATCCGCAACCTCTTTAGACATCGCATGCCTAATCAAATTAAATACTTAGACATCGCATGCCTAACAATTATGAACCCCGCATTTTAGTCTCATTATCGAAAACTCTTTTCAATATCAAGTCGGGCAATTCAACAAGATTCCCGACATCATGATCGAATGCTCGTCGCAAACTTTAGTAGGAGGCCGCACCCCCGACGCCGTCGACGAAGTGCACTAAGGCGGAACACCGCTGCCGCGAGCACCCAGACGGATGCTTTCGGCGATGGGTTTCTCCTACAGTCACTTGGTCGGGGCTATGGGGTGTAGCTGTCTATTAAGTTTATCCGGCGAGTATCCGCGTACGCTACCCGATTGCGACGGACTTTTGATCGCATCAAAATTCTGTAGCAACCGATCGAGTGAGACTAAAGTTCTATGTTTATAACATTCATTCAGTTATCTCATAACTACTTGTGAATTCCAAATGTTGTATCACATTCCGGATAAATAGAAAATGTTAAACTTTCCGATCGAACAATCAAACACCCAAGTTTTCTCAAAACAGCTCAACTCATGAAACAAGTTCAAAAACATCCATTTCATGCCTCAGTACCAACGGTCCAGCCGTAGAAGGGTTAAGCCAACGCCTCACATGTGGCACGCCGTACTGCCCCAAACCCTAAGGTTCAAAGGGCAGTTCAAGACGGTCACATAATCGAGTTAAGGTTTGTTGTCTTCTAGAGGGACCATCGCGTTACTTGCACTACTTAGAACGTCATTAAACTACGGAAAATCCAACAATTGAAAATTTCCCGGCAGGGGAAAAAGTGGGTATTTATATCCGGTCGAACTTTTTAACATATTCTAAAAATTATCCGGAAAAACACATAGACAAAGTTTGATAATCCGATCGAATCTTCGAGTCCCAATACAACCCCAGAACACCCAACTCTTGAGTCATAATAAAAATACCCAGAAAATATAGCATTCAAATATAGGAATTACTGTGGAAAATTCAATAAAAGAGGAGACCGTACGGCCGCGGAACCGCCGCACATGCCAGGATCGTGCCGCGGTTCCACGGCGGTTTAATCGAATTAGGCCCTCGTTTTTCACAGTAATTCAAATAAGACCCTGCTTATTTTTCTGCATATTTTTAATTCACAAAATTCCACAATTTTCAAAAAAGTACAGAGAGTGGTGAAATCTAGGGTTTCGGGGTTCGATCGGGTTTCTAGCTTCGTCTTCGCATTGCCTAAGGCTCTAGCTAGGCTCTGATACCACTGTAGGGTTCCTAGGCACACCCATGAGGTCTCACAACAGATCAAACATGCCCAATTCAAATTTTTTTCATATGTGCCGAGAAACCCTAATATGGATCGTTAACAGATGACAAGGCGATGCAAGCAAGTAAACAACTTTATTGCTAAAGGAAAGTGACTACAACCTTTGTAGATCCGGTCCTCCACTTCCTAGGCTCCGTGATGACGTCCCTCCGCTGTACCTATCGGAATCCGGACTCTGGCGAAGGTTTCGTCGGAGAAATGATCGGGCTAGGTCGTCGACTTCGATGCCGAAGATGATCTACGTCGAGGCAACTCAAGATCAAGCTCCAACTTCACCAAGTCATGAAACTTGTGAAGAAAACACACTATACTACTTGGCAAGTGGTAAAGGATGAAAAAATAGGAAGTGGGTTCACTTTAGAATTGGATTTCTCACTCTTTTTCTCATGTTGCCATTAATGGTAGCAAGCTTTCTTCTTGTTTTAGAAGAAGAAGAAGAAGAAGAATATGATAAGCCTTTTTTAAAAAAAAATAGAAAATAAAATGATACTTATCATATTTGCAACCATGGTTAAGTGTAGAGAATAAACTAGTGTTAGGTTTAATGGTTAGGTTAAGGCTAAGAAACAAAATGGTCAAAGCTTCAAAGCTTCATGAAGCTTCAAAGAAAAAACAAAAGAAGCCACCCTTTTGTTTCTTGCCTTAAAAAGAATAAATAAAAATAAATAGATAAGTAAATCAAAACCCTAACCATTAACATAACCATGGTTTAATCATACACACCCAAGTTTGCATGTATCATCAAACATGATACAAACTAGTGCACAAAACTATATCATATATACAATGTGCACATCAAGTGAGAAAATCCATCTTAAGTGAACAAATACTAGTTAATGTAAAGTAATATATCAAATATATAATTATACATTAAATCATTAAATCAACACTTGATTTAACGATCCGGTCATACTGCATATAACCGACTAATATCAAGTGTACCAATTTATCGAATCAACATTTGATTCGGTAACCCGGCTATATCACATATAACAGTCCCATGATACATATCGCGAGAATAGAATACAGTATCACATACTGGTATTATTCTCGGTCCTGCACATATCTCATATGCGCTCCTATTTCGTTTCGCTTGAGCCAGGAAACCTCTGTGTAGGACTCTAAAGACTGGTCAATACGCCGGCAGCAGATGATGATCATATCAAACACCCACAAGCCGCAAGCGGTCTGCTGAACGTAACGGCCACCCGGGTATTGAGCGATCAGAAGATCGACGAGCAAGACCGCTCACACTCCTGTGAATCCAACCAGTAACACTTACCGTACAGTCCGGTCTGTTCGTCTGATATGTCGCATATCTCGCCTAGGGGTGGTAAACGTCAGACCCCAGTAGCTTGATAAGTCATGCCGACGTAAGGTCCATAACATTCGTGAAACTTCTGATAACACTTACCAGTAGATCACTGCAACCCTGGCCAGGGATTTCCTGTTATGGCCAGTCGAGCATAGCGCAAGATCAACCCCCAATACCGAGAGAGACGAATCCCATCCTATCGCTCATTGCCTCCATGTGAATCGGGACTGTACCCAAAAACCACATGTTTGCACAACTCAGTAGAGCCGTGGTAGGGTGGAATTCAAAGCACAATGGGAGACACACAAGACTCTATGACGATCTCAGGTCAACAGACTATGCTGTACCAGTGTCACCAGAGAACTGCCATCTGACGTGAGGTATAATACCATCTGGGTGTTCTCGGCGAGTCCGTTCAGTGTACCCAGTCTCCACTGAGCACCCGCATACCATCTCTGATGTCAAACACCAATGGATATGGGATCATCCATCGCCCATCACATGGGTCGAGAAGATATACGCTAGTCTATACTGGAATATCGATGCCCCGTCTCGATATTCCCACGACCAGGAACATAGAAGGATGTACTCATGGACTACCCAGGCCCCACTAGTATGATCTACATCATAGTCCTGGAAGTCGAGCACACATCCTAAGGGCTTTATCAACATGTAATCAGAGAGACAGAAAGTATACATGTTAAGATAAAGAGCAACCAGATAGCGTACTATCATGTCGAGCAAGAAAGTCCTACCTATATATGTCCCAGCATTCACTCCAATATACATCCAATGTACAATAATGGCCTCTAGGGCATACATATAACTAGCAGAAACCAGTTGGATGCAAATGGATCTTCAAAAAGAAGATTGGTACACTTGGACAAGTGGAAACCTACAAAGCTAGACTCGTTGCAAAAGGTTTTCGTCAAAGACCAGGATTGGACTATGATGAAACCTTTTCACTTGTAGCTATGCTTAAATCCATTCGGATCCTGCTTTCCATTGCTTCCTTCCATGACTATGAAATCTGGCAAATGGATGTAAAAACAACTTTTCTAAATGGACATTTAGAAGAGAGTGTTTACATGAATCAACCAGAAGGTTTCTTTGACAGTGGGAGCAGCGGAAGAGTGTGCAGGTTGCTTAAATCCATCTATCGATTAAAGCAAGCATCGCGAAGTTGGAACAACTGTTTTGATGAGACAGTCAAAGAATTTGACTTTATAAAAAATATAGATGAACCTTGTATTTATTGGAGGATTGTAGAAGGAGCAGTAGTCTTCCTCTTTTTGTACGTCGATGACATACTACTGATAGGGAATGATGTCCCTATGCTACAATCAGTAAAGCTCTTCTTGTCACAGAAATTCTCCATGAAAGACTTGGGTGATGCAACCTACATTTTGGGCATTAAGATCTATCGTGATAGATCTAATAGAATGTTGAGAGTTTCACAGTCCAGGTATATTGACACTATACTAAAGAGATTTAGTATGGAAGATTCCAAGCGTGGTAATATGCCCGCTTGTCACGGGATCACCCTCTCAAAAGAGATGTCTCCAAAGACTGATGAAGAGAGGGCTCGCATGGGCATTATACCCTATGCTTCGGCAGTAGGATCTATAATGTATGCGATGTTATGTACAAGACCAGATGTAGCTTACGCACTTGGTGTGGTAAGCAGGTATCAGTCTGACCCAGGTGAGAAGCATTGGATAGCGGTAAAGAACATTCTCAAGTACCTGAGAAGGACTAAGGAGATGTTCTTGATTTACGGTAATGGGGACCTCCAGGTAGAGGCTTTTACCGACTCCGGCTTCCAAAGTGACAAAGATGATTCTAAATCCATTTTGGTTTTTGTGTTTACCCTCAATGGAGGGGCGGTATGTTGGAGGAGTTCCAAACAGGATACCGTCGCAGACTCAACTATGGAGGCTGAGTATATAGTTGCTAGTGAAGCCGCAAAAGAGGTTGTCTGGATGAGGAAGTTCATCTCTGAACTTCAGGTGGTTCCGTCCATTGCCAATCCAATACCTTTGTATTGTGATACCAATGGGGCTGTAGTATTAGCAAAGGAACCGAGGTGCCATAAGAAATCCAGGCATATCTTAAGGCGGTTTCACCTGATCAGGGAGATCGTGGATCGTCGGGAGATCGAGGTACGGAGAGTGGACACAAAAGACAACACGGCAGATCCATTCACCAAGCCCATCCCTCAAGTCCAGTTCGAGAGGCTGTTTGAGATGTTGGGCATGCGGTACGCCAACAACTGGATCTAGTGCAGACAGTGGGTACTCATTGCGCTAATTATAGGCCTTAGTGCAAGTGGGAGATTGTTGGATATATATGCCCTAGAGGCCTTCATTGTATAGGATGCTAGGGATATGTATGTACATGACAGTCTTGCTTAATATGATAGTATGCTATTTGGTTTTTCTTTATCTTAACATATGATATATTTTGCGTAGTATTCATATATATATATATACATGTTGATAAAGCCCATAGGGTGTTTGCCTGACTACCGGCGTTGTGATGGCAGTCATACTTGTGGGAGCTGGATAGTCAATTTGCACATCCTTAGATGTCCCTGGTCGCAGGAGTATCGAGACTGGGCATCGATACTCCAGAGTAGACTAGTGTATACATATCTAGACCTTGAGGAGGGGCGATGGATTGGTCCCGCAGCCATTGGTGGAGTGCACCAAAGATTGTATACAGATGCTCACTGGGTGTGAGTACACCGGACAGGACTCGCCGAGAACTGAATGGATGGTATTTATACCTAACGTCAGATAGCAGTTCTCAGGTGACATGTGTGCAGATAGTCCGTTGACTTAAGGTCGTCATTTGTCTCGTGTGAGTTCCCACTGTGCTTTGATTACTACCCTACCACGGTTCAAAGGAGTCGTGCAAACAGGTTTTAGTTGGGCACAGTCCCGAGCCACGTGGAGGAAGTGAGTGACTGTTAGGGATTCGTCTTTCCCGGTATAGGGAGTTGATATCGCACGGGTATCGGTTGGTCATTACCATAAGTCCCTGGCCAGGGCTGATTGAGAATTACTGATAGACTGATCAGTAGATTCTCGGATGGTAATTGAGCCATGCCGACACAACTTGTACGGTTATTAGGGGTCTGACGTTTACCACTTCCCTAGACCATACATGCGATACTCTTAGACGAACAGACCGGACTACACGGATATTGTCACGGACAGGCTCAGTAGGAGTTCGGATGGGTTTCCTCATCGGCCTTCTTATCGACATCTACCTGGGGACCGTTACGTACAGCTAGTGCCGCTTGCCGTCTGTGGTTAAACCCACTGCCAGCGTAGTAGTCGAGTCTTTAGAGTCCCACACAGAGATTTCCCAACTCCAGGCGAAATGATATAGAGGTCGTACGGTTTTACGACAAGGGTTCGGACGAATACGTGTTTAGACGCACGTACAACATTCGGACAGTTTTTACTAGACGGCTTTGGTTTAAGCCAGATTCTAGTATCAGGTTATTGGATTTATACAATCTAAAGTTTTTCCGTGTTTTCACGGATGGGAGGGGCGTTCTCGTAATTTCCGGGAAGTTTCTAGAAGTATGGTGACTTGAGGGTTGAGGTGGCATTGTCATTAAATGATATTGTGACTCATAATGTGTGATTCATTATGTCATTAATGCATTATTAAATGCTTAATGACTCACATAGTGAATCACTCATAATACATTTATGTAGCATGATGAATAATCTCTTTTTATTCATTTATTCATTATGCTTCATATATCAAGTGAGAACAATTTCATTTTCATTATTCTAGTTCACCTTCTCTCTCCTCAAGCTCACTCTCTCTTCAAGCTCTAATCCTACCACTCATGAGTTGAGAACAAGAATTAGAAAAGACTAAACATTCCATAACCTAACTCTATATGATCTAAGTTCCTTTGATTAGCAACTAGAGAAACTTAGTTACCTCAAGTTTTGAGGTGAAGCTTGGATTAGGGTTCTCGGGTGGATCATCTATCACTTTGAGGAGGCCGAGGAGGACGAAGAGATCGTAAAGAAGAAGGACACGATTCATTAGGTATAATCTTTTTACATAGTAGCTAAGAACTTCTATGGTACTTGTTAATTATCGTTTAGCAAAGATCTTCGATTAGTCGATGTATGCTTAAAGAACAAGATCGTTTTTCATATTTCCGCCTCCCCGCAACTCGTGGGGTGTTGCACATCGACTTACACTAACTATAACTATTTTATATACGATTCTTTAAACCAAAAATATATTTCTGTGTATTTTTTCAATCAATCCAAATCTTCTCTCTCTCTCTCTCCTCTCACTATCAGATTCACTCTCTCTCTCTCTCTCCCTGTATACATAAACATATATATTATAATATTTTATTTTAATTTTTTTATTCTAAAACCCATGCACAACTCAACTCACGTACTCTCTCTCTTCTCTCTCAACTTCTTATTTCTTCCTCCCTGCCTCGTCCTCGCGCGAACCCACGCCCGCGCCCTTCGCCTCGCCGCCGATATCCCTCGTCGTCCCCGTCACCACCCTCATCACCCTTCCTCTTTCTCCTCTTCCTCCTCGCTCCAAACCCTGCCGCGACAAACCCAAGAACCCTACACTAAACCCATAACCCAAGACTGCACCCCGCCTGCGTCACTGCAGCCAGCACCCTCTCGCCACCATCCTCACCATCGTTGTCTCCATCGCTTTACCCTCTCCTACCTCACTTCCTACTTCATTCCTAACATGAACCCATCTGCAAACCCTAGAACCTCCACTGCACACATCCCGCCTCACCGCCGGCGACCACGTCGTCGTCGCCTCATCCTCACCCCGTCGCCACCACCTTCTTTCCCCTCGATGCAAACCATCACCACCTCCTCAAACCCCAGATCATTTCCCTGCACAGAACCCTAACCCAAGCCTTCGTCGTGGCCACTGTCGTCGCCGCGGATCTCACCGTCGAAGGCCCATCATCGTCGCCGTCGTCTCTCATGCCTCGTACCTGTCCAAGACCACCAAAACCCCAGTCCTCCCCTTCATTATTCTTCTTTTTCTTTCTCTTCCTCTTTCTTGATCATGTTTTTCCGGCGATCGCCGGAGACCCATTGCCGACATCACCCCAGTACCGCATCCTCTGACCCCAAAACACCAACCCCAGTGCAACCTTCATCTCTTCTTTCTTCTTCTTCTTCTTTCTTCTTCTTTCTCTTTCTCTTTCTTGATTCCGTTTTCCGGCCACCCGCCGGAGCCGTGCCTCTACCGACGATCCGAGCAACCCTGTCGACGTTCCCTACCTACGCGGTTACAATTCTTGCACTGCTTGGTTCAGTCCTGTGCGCGCGTGTGGACGTTGCGACGTTTGCCGACTTTGGACGCTGCATGCGCATCCCGTATCGTGATCCGATCGAGGCAAGTGAAACTTGCTACATGCTATTCATACTATTCCTATATTTATTTATCTAATTTCATATTAAATCTATAGATAGAATCTAAAGTCAAGAATTACAAGTTAATAGTGCGATGTTCCGTTTACATATTTTTAGATTCAGAACTTGAAACCTAACTGTTGCATTTAGTTTACTAAACCTAGTAACCACATTTATATTTTAAATCACATAATAACTAGTTACATAGTCTATGGTACCCTTTCTATAGTTTTACTCCATTGGACACCCGTGTGCATCTTTAACCTGTGTTAGTTATAATTGCATCCATTGAACATATTATACATATCATTGCATCTCTAGATTACTTAATACATATTAACATGATTTTAACTTCCATATTTGTCATACTGCATTCATGTAAGGTTGAAACCATCCCTTAAACTCAATCAGATAACCGTACATCCAAGTAGTTTAATCTGCACCTACATGCTTATCATATTACATGTTCTAGTTTATTGTTCTATTAGTACCCATGCTCGTGATGTATACACATGCTTATACTAGTGTGATTGTGCGCACTCACATGACATCTTGTGCACCCTGATATTATCTATTACACCTATTACTTGACACGACATGGTACCGTACAACTTTTGACATAACATGACACCTTTATATATTACCTGGCTTGACCTAATGCACCATGGTCTTACCTGTTACTTGATCTTGTGTCTAATGCCAACAAACCTGACCTGTTGTCCTTACGGACCGTTCCTGTTGTCTATCTAGACAAACCTGTACCTGCCTGATCCTGTGTTGGCATCAGCTCTAGATTATTTAATACTTGACTTGAACATATATAACTTGGGGGTATGGGGAAATCAGTATTGTAATCGAACGTAACTCAAAGGGCCATCCTATTGTTTGTCGTTTTTCCGGACGTTACGGAATACCTATTGTTTGCCGTTTTTCCGGGCGTTACGGAATAACCATTGTTTGCCGTTTTTCCGGGCGTTACGGAATACCTATTGTTTGCCGTTTTTCCGGGCGTTACGGAATACCCATTGTTTGCCGTTTTTCCGGGCGTTTCGGAATACCCATTGTCTGCCGTCTTTCCGGGCGTTACGGAATAATCACCGACGAGTTACGATGAGGATTACATTACTTGGTTTCGAAGACTTTAGAATAGATAACCCCGTAGTACAGTTTAGATATCTCTGCACGTCTCTTATACTGACACAATCACCGTTATATATTCTCATTATATTCTTGCTCATACTCATACCTGCACGTCGTACTACTCCTGTTAATATTATTGCTTGATGTTATGACGCGCTGACGTTTGGGTTTTGCATGGCCCAGTTCCTCTACCTTTGTTGCAGACTGATCAGGAGTTTGCCGCTGTTAGACCGTGCGGTAAGGATCCTGTTGGTATGCAGTTTTACTTTCCAGGTATTTCATTTATTGTATCTTTTGCTCCCGCATATTATTATTTCTTGACTCATTCATTCTGGCTCATGGACATGTACTAGATAGTTAGTTTACTTTCCTGTTCTTGATATCTCTACAGCCGTAATGTGACTGTGGAAGGATTTTTCCTATCCACAGGTAGCATGGTTGGCTATGTCGCGTGCCCATCTTAGCGTACTCTGGGAAGCGGGGCGTGACATGGTTCTTTTGGTATCAGAGCCATAGGATATAGGTTAATCGGGTTTGATTCTTTTGTAGTTGGGTATTGGACCCAATACACGAATCAGAATACTCATGATTAGGAACATGTCCTGCCACCTTGTTATCGTGATTCTTGAATCATATCTTTCTCGTATCCTTGCCTTGACGATATGCAAACAACTTTGCATCTCGGCTTGAAACCTTTTGGGTTCTCTATTGTTTCTCCCTGTTCCTTGATTCTGATACTGGGATTTGGGCGACTTGAGTGGAGTTATGTAATTGTACCCATGAACTGCAGCATGGTTACAATGCGATACTCTATTTGAGTAACTTGGAGTCCTGGTCTTGATTCACTTCCTTATTCTATGATCGTTATATTACCTTGTTTTTCTCGGTTTCATTGCTTACCAGTTATTATTTTATCGTCAGCTTGAATCATGTTTTCCGTTCTTAATCCTCTTCGGCATCTTGACTTCGGATGAAGTCATCTCGGTATCTTACTTGTTCATGTTTTACCGCATTAGAATTATTCAATTCTGGTG
Organism: Agapanthus africanus; assembly: GCA_030015575.1. Classification (NCBI taxonomy): domain Eukaryota; kingdom Viridiplantae; phylum Streptophyta; class Magnoliopsida; order Asparagales; family Amaryllidaceae; genus Agapanthus; species Agapanthus africanus. The sequence continues at coordinate 336,308,839 of JASDDO010000031.1, forward strand.
CATCCCTTGTTTGTTGTGTATTGGGAATGGATTTTCGCGGCACTTTCCACGCTCATATTGATTGTAAGGAAAGGAAAGTGATTCTCCAGATTCCCGGACATCCGAAGTTTGTTTTGCTGAAGGCAACAGTTTTGTCGGGCAAGTCGAGTTTAGGGCTAGGCCAACAAACAATGTTCTTTCGTCGATGGAAGTTGATAAGAAAGAAGCACCGGCTATAGTTCGAGAATTCATGGACGTGTTTAAAGACATATCAGGTTTACCGCCGAAGCGCGACGTGGAGTTCGCGATTGATTTTGTTCCTGGTGCAGCGCCAATCTCAAAGGAGTATTACCCGATGGCACTAGTGGAGTTGGAAGAAGTCAAGAAGCAGGTTGCCGAATTGCTAGAGAAGGAGTGGATTCGCAAAAGTAACTCACTTTGGAAAGCTCCAGTTCTTCTAGTAAAGAAGATGATGTCACAAGGAGGATGTGCATCGATTATTGAGAATTTAAACCGGGTGACTATTGGGGATAAGTATCCGATCCCTCGCATTGGCGAATTGTTCGAGCAGCTTAGTAACGCGAGGGTATTCTGGAAACTGGATTTACGATCCGGATATCATCAGGTTCGAGTTAAATCAGAAGATATTTGCAAGACTGCGTTCAGAACTCGGTATGGACATTTCGAGTACTTAGTGATGTCCTTCGGAGTAACGAATGCACCGACGATATTTATGGACTTGATGAACCGAATCTTTCCACCATTCTTGGACCAGTTTATAGTGGTGTTCGTTGATGATATTCTGGTCTACTCGAGGAGTATTGAAGAACATGCGGCACACTTGAAGATCACACTGCAGACATTGATGCAAGAAAGATTGTATGTAGAGATGAGCAAGTGCGAGTTTTGGCTTGAAGAAGCGAAGTGTTGGGGCACGTGTGGCTAGAGATGGAATCGCCGTTGATCCTGAAAGATTACAGCAGTTCGAGATTGGCCGATTCCGAAGAACGTTGTAGAGATCAGAAGTTTTCTTGGATTTGCAGGATACATAGAAGGTTGGTGGAGAATTTTGCTCGTTTGGCTGAGCCTTGACCAAGCTTACGCGTAAGGAAGTACTATTTGTATGGACGGAGAAATGTGCATCAGCTTTTGAAGCGTTGAAGCAGAGATTAGTAACCGTTCATATTCTGACAGTGCTAAACAGTTCCGGAGGAGTGGTAATTCACAGCGACGCATCTGGGAAAGGATTGGGATGTGTATTGATGCAGCATGGAAAGGTTATAACGTACGCATCGAGACAGTTGAAGACCCAAGAGAAGTATTGCCCAAACTTCTGAGTTGGAACTAGCAGCTGTGATGTTCGCTTTGAAGTTTTGGAGACATTACTTATTGGGCGAAAGGGTCGAGGTTTTCACTGATCACAAAAGCCTAAAGTACGTGTTCACACAGAAGGAGCTTAGTATGAGGCAGCGTAGATGGTTGGGGCTGATGGCTGACTGCGATCTTGATCTTAAGTACCATCCAGGGAAAGTTAATGTTGTGCCGGATGCGCTTAGTCGGTTGCCAGCAGTTCAGATGTTAACTGCACAGAAGGAGATTATGGAAGACTTTCGGAGATTCGAGTTAGAGATCAGTTGATGCAGCTGCAAGTACTGTCGTCGTTGATCGAGAGTATTAAAGCAGCGAAATTGCAGGACCCAAGATTGCAAAAGTTTCGAGAACAGGTTGAAGCTAGACTTTGAACGGACTTATTGATTCATGAGGATGGTTCGTTACGGTATGGTAGCCGTTTGTGTGTGCTGAAGGGAGACATCTGCGAAGAAGTTATGAAGGAGGCGCACAGTTCCGCATATTCCGTACATCCAAGAGGCACAAAGATGTACCGAGATATACGACAGCATTTTTAGTGGGAAGGCATGAAACAGGAGATTGCCCGCTTTTTGGCAAAGTGCTTGGTGTGTCAGCAAGTCAAGGCTGAACATCAAAGGGTTGCCTGTTTGTTGCACCCACTTCCGATTCCTCAGAGGAAGTGAGAATATATAACCATGGATTTCGTGACGGCTATACCGCGGAGTCCAAAAGGCAAATGCAGTTGGGTAATTGTTGATCGATTGACCAAGGTAGCTCATTTCATAACATATCGAGTTGGTCAATCAACAGAAGCATTGGCACAGCGGTACATGCAGTTGATAGTAAGATTGCATGGAGTACCGGTGAGCATCGTGTCCGACCGTGACACTCGTTTCTTATCACACTCTTGGAGGAGCTTACAGGAAAGTTTGGGGACTCGATTGAAGTTAGTACAGCTTATCATCCTCAAACAGATGGCTAGTCGGAGAGAACGATCCAAACTCTTGAAGACATGTTGAGAGCTTGCATGTTAGACTTCAAAGGTTTATGGGAGGATCATCTACATTTGGTGGAGTTTTCGTACGATGACAGTTTTCAGGCGACTATTCAGATGGCTCCATTCGAAGCCTTAAATGGTCGCAAGTGTCGTTCACCTGTTTGTTGGGATGATGTTGGTGAACGAAGATTGTTGGGACTAGATTTGGTTGTGCAGACAGTCGAGAAGGTTAGCAATATCCGGAATCACATGAAGGCAGCGCAAGATCGGCAGAAGAGTTGGGCAGATACGTCAAGAAGACCTCTGGAGTTCGTGGTTGGTGATTTGGTATTCTTAAGGATAACACCGACTAGAGGGGTGATTCGTTTCAGAAGTCGAGGAAAGTTTAGTTCTCGATTTGTTGGACCTTTCGAGATTTTGGAGCATGTTGGAGAAGTGGCGTATCATTTGGCATCACCGCAATTGTTGGTGAATGTTCATGACGTGTCTCATGTATCTCTACTCCGTAAGTATGTTCGAGATGAAGCACACGTGCTGGATCATTCAGAACTGACTGTACGAGAAGATTTAGCCTTTGAGGAACGACTGAGGTCGATTGTGGATCGAAAGGAAAAGGTCCTTAAGAATAAGATTATCCCTCTTGTACTTGTTTCTTGGAGTAATTGATCGCATGGAGAACCAACTTGGGAACGAGAAGATTTCAGCCTGTACGAGAAGATTTAGCCTTCGAGGAACGACTGAGGTCGATTGTGGATCGAAAGGAAAAGGTCCTTAAGAATAAGGTTATCCCTCTTGTACTTGTTTCTTGGAGTAATCGATCGCATGGAGAACCAACTTGGGAACGAGAAGATGAAATCCGGCAGAAGTTTCCACATCTATTCTTGAAATTTCTTGTTTGTTTATCCTATCTTGTTCTTGGAATTTCGAGAACGAAATTCTTTTGTACTTGGGTATAATGTAACACCCGAGGTCATTTATACCAATTCCAGTTTCCGTATTTACTTATCCATGGTCTATTCTTGATTTATCGTGTTTGTGTATGAATGGTAGTTACTTGGTACATTTCATTCGACCCGACCCGCTTGCATGAACTTGTTTGATTTATATTTATTGATTACCTTGACTTGTTACATTGACACGTGCATCTCTTGATTAGTCCATACTGGCATTTTATCAGGCATTGCATATTTTACCATATAATATTTTAAGTCATGTAAAATATTTTAAAAATACATTTCATAACCTGCATGTTACCTCTAACCCCGTGGTAGCATCCACACATCTTGTTCTCGTCCTGTTCAGTGAAACAGACGTGTTTGGATGGCTACGCGCACGTATGTGCATCCGTTCTTGGGGGTATGCATTTTCGTTACCCGAGCTTTCTTTTTGAAATTTGGAAGTCGCATATATTTTTCATATTTTAAATCTGAATTTTTAGATCCGACCCGGGCGTGTTTTGGAGTAAATTTGTATTTGCCAAAATCTCAAAACGTGCTAATATTATATTAATATTTTATTCTAACTATAACTATTTTATATACGATTCTTTAAACCAAAAATATATTTCTGTGTATTTTTTTCAATCGATCCAAATCTTCTCTCTCTCTCTCTCTCTCCTCTCACTCTCACATACTCTCTATCTTTCCTCTCTTTATTTATCTCTCTCTCTCTCCCTGTATACATAAACATATATATTATAATCTTTTATTTTATTTTTTTTATTCTAAAAACCATACACAACTCAACTGACGTACTCTCTCTTCTCTCTCAACTTCTTATTTCTTCCTCCCCGTCTCGTCCTCGCGAGAACCCACGCCCGGTCCCTTCGCCTCGCCGCCGATATCCCTCGTCGGCCCCGTCACCACACTCATCACCCTTCCTCTTTATCCTCTTCCTCCCCGCTCCAAACCCTGCCGCGACAAACCCAAGAACCCTACACTAAACACACGACCCACGCCTGCACCCCGCCTGCGTCGCCACGGCCGGCACCCTCTCGCCACCATCCTCACCGTCGTCCTCTCCATCGCTTTACCCTCTCCTACCTCACCTCCTACTTCATTCCCGACGTGAACCCATCTGTAAACCCTAGAACCTCCATTGCACACACCTCGCCTCACCGCCGGCGACAACGTCATCGTCGCCTCATCCTCACCCCATCGCCACCACCTTCTCTCCCCTCGATGCAAACCATCACCACCTCCTCAAACCCCAGATCTTTTCCCTGCACAGAACCCTAACCTAAGCCATCGTCGCGGCCACTGTCGTCGCCGCGGATCTCGCCGTCAAAGGCCCATCATCGTCGCCGTCGTCTCTCATACTTCGTACCTGTCCAAGACCACCAAAACCCCAGTCCTCCCCTTCATTATTCTTCTTTTTCTTTCTCTTCCTTTTTCTTGATCATATTTTTTTGGCGATCGCCGGAGACCCATTGCCGACATCACCCCAGTACCGCATCCTCTGACCCCAAAACACCAACCCCAGTGCAACCTTCATCTCTTCTTTCTTCTTCTTCTTCTTCTTCTTTCTCTTTCTCTTTCTTGATTCCGTTTTCCGGTCACCCGCCGGAGACGTGCCGCTACCGACGATCCGAGCAACCCTGTCGACGTTCCCTACCTATGCGGTTACAATTCTTGCACTGCTTGGTTCAGTCCCGTGTGCGCGTGTGGACGTTGCGACGTTTTCCGACTTTGGACGCTGCGTGCGCATCCCGTATCGTGATCCGATCGAGGAAAGTGAAACTTGCTACATGCTATTCATATTATTACTATATTTATTTATCTAATTTCATATTATATCTATAGATAGAATCTAAAGTCAGGAATTCCAAGTTAACAGTGTGATGTTCCGTTTACATATTTTTAGATTCAGAACTTGAAACCTAACTGTTGCATTTAGTTTACTAAACCCAGTAACCACATTTATATTTTAAATCACATAATAACTAGTTACATAGTCTATGGTACCGTTTCTATAGTTTTACTCCATTGGACACCCGTGTGCATCTTTAACCTGTGTTAGTTATAATTGCATCCATTGAACATATTATACATATCATTGCATCTCTAGATTACTTAATACATATTAACATGATTTTAACTTTCATATTTGTCATATTGCATTCATGTAAGGTTGAAACCATCCCTTAAACTCAAACAGATAACCGTACATCCAAGTAGTTTAATCTGTACCCACTTGCTTATCATATTACATGTTCCAGTTTATTGTTCTATTAGTACCCATGCTTGTGATGTATACACATGCTTATACTAGTGGGATTGTGCGCACTCACATGACATCTTGTGCACCCTGATATTACCTATTACACCTATTACTTGACACGACATGGTACCGTACAACTCTTGACATAACATGACACCTTTATATATTACCTGGCTTGACCTGATGTACCTTGGTCTTACCTGTTACTTGATCTTGTGTCTAATGCCAACAAACCTGACCTGTTGTCCTTACGTACCGTTCCTGTTGTCTATCTAGACAAACCTGTACCTGCCTGATCCTGTGTTGGCATCAGCTCAAGATTATTTAATACTTGACTTGAACATATATAACTTTGGGGTATGGGGAAATCAGTATTGTAACCCAACGTAACTCAAAGGGCCATCCTATTGTTTGCCGTTTTTCCGGGCGTTACGGAATACCTATTGTTTGCCGTTTTTCCGGGCGTTACGGAATACCCATTTTTTGCCGTTTTTCCGGGCGTTACGGAATACCTATTGTTTGCCGTTTTCCGGACGTTACGGAATTCCCATTGTTTGCCGTTTTTCCGGGCGTTACGGAATACCTATTGTTTGCCGTCTTTCCGGGCGTTACGGAATAATCACCGACGAGTTACGATGAGGATTACATTACTTGGTTTCGAAGACTTTAGAATAGATAACCCCGTAGCACAGTTTAGATATCTCTGCACGTCTCTTATATTGACACATTCACCGTTATATATTCTCATTATATTCTTGCTCATACTCATACTTGCACGTCGTACTACTCCTGTTAATATTATTGCTTGATGTTATGACGCGCTAACGTCTGGGTTTTGGATGGCCCAGATCCTCTACCTTTGTTGCAGACTGATCAGGAGTTTTCCGCTGTTAGACCGAGCGGTAAGGATCCTGTTGGTATGCAGTTTTACTTTCCAGGTGTTTCATTTATTGTATCTTTTTCTTCCGCATATTATTATTTCTTGACTCATTCATTCTGGCTCATGGACATGTACTAAATAGTTGGTTTACTTTCCTGTTCTTGATATCTCTACAGCCGTAATGTGACTGTGGAAGGAATTTTCCTATCCACAGGTAGCATGGTTGGCTATGTCATGTGCCTATCTTAGCGTACTCTGGGAAGCGGGGCGTGACATCCCATCAGAAATCCAGACATATTCTGAGGCAGTATTACCTGTTCCGGGAGATAGTTGATCGCCGCGAGATCGTGGTCAGGAGAGTTGACACGAAGGACAACACTGCGGATCCACTCACGAAGGCCATTCCCCAGATACAGTTTGAGAGATTATTCGGGATGTTGGGTATGAGATACTACAACACCTGGCCCTAGTGCAAGTGGGAGATTGTTAGTTATATATATGCCCTAGAGGCCATTGTTGTACATATGATGTATATTATAATGGATATATATAGAGAGGACTTTCTTGCTCGTCATGATAGTATGCTATTTGGTTTCACTTTGTCTTAACATGTTGACTTGTATTAGTTTACTGTCTTGCTCTTACATGTTGATAAAGCCCTTAGGATTTGTACTCAACTACTGGGACTGTGATAAGATCACACTAGTGGGGCTAGGGTTGTCAAAGAGTACATCCTATAATTGTTCCTAGTCGAGGGTGTGTCGAGACAGGGCATCGATACACCAGAGTAGACTAGCGTATACGCATCTTGACCCATATGATGGGCGATGGATGATCCTGTATCCATCGGTGTTTGACATCAAAGATGGTGTACGGGTGCTCAGTGGAGACTGGGTACACTGAACGGACTCGCCGAGAACTCCTAGATGGTATTATACCTATCGTCAGATAGCAGTTCTCCGGTGACACTGGTACAGATTAGTCTGTAGACCCGACATCGTCATAGAGTCTTGTGTGATTCCCACTGTGCTTTGATTTCCACCTTACCACGTCCAAGCGGGCGTGCAAAACGGTGGATTTTGGGTACAGTCCCGAATCACATGGAGGCAATAAGCGATAGGAGGGGTTTCGTCTCTCCCGGTATTGGGAGTTGATGTTGTGCTGTGTTCGATTGGCTATAACTGGAAGTCCCTGGCCAGGGCTGATATGGAGTGCTACTGGTAAGAGTTATCAGTAGTTTCTCGACCCGTTATGAGCCTTATATCGACACGACTTATCGGTTACTTGGGTCTGACGTATACCACCCCTAGACTAGATATGCAACATATCAGACGAAGAGACCGGACTGTACGGGAGTGGACTGTACGGGAGTGTTTCTGATTGGATTCACAGGAGAATGTACAGGCTTGCTTGTTGATCTTCTGATCGCTCAATACCTGGGTGGCTGTTACGTTTAGCTGACCGCTTGCAGCTTGTGGGTGTTTGATATGATCATCACCTACTGCCGGCGTATTGACGATTCTTTAGAGTCCTACACAGAGGTTTCCTGGCTCAGGCAAAATGGAGTAGGAGTATATATGTGATATGTGCGGGATCGAGAATAATACGATATGAGATACCGTATTCTATTCTCGCGATATGAGATATCGGCCGGGTATATGTGATATAACCGGGTCATCGGATCAAGTGTTGATTCGATGAAATGGTACATGTTATATTAGTCGGTTATATGTAATATAGCTGGGTTATCAGATCAAGTGTTGATTCGATTATTTAATGTATAATTATATATGTGATATATTACGTTACGTTAACTAATATAAGCTCGCTTTATTGATTCATTTTCTCACGGGATAATACATTGATATATATGCGATATATGTTAATTGTATTATTTTCTATTGTTACAAAATATATTGTATATGTGATATATAATATTGTAACATGTTAGGGTTACAAATTTAACAATGGCTTAGGGTTTAAACTTGGTTAGGGTTTGGATTAGGGTTAGCTTTTGCATGAAGCTTCCATGAAGCTTCATGAAGCTTTGACTTTATCCTTAAGCTTGATATTTTGTGAAGATATTATTTAACCCAATCCAAACCTCAACCTCTAGTTAATTCTCTACATGAGTTAACTCTATCATTCTTAACTCATGGTTAGATTTGTAACCACTATAATAATTCATTATTCATCACAAAAGGATTAGCTTCATCTTCTTCTTCTTCTAGCTCTTGAAAAACCTTCACTAGCTTTTGTGTTTGTGATGAATAAGTGTGAGAAATAGAAAACAAAAGAGAGCAAAATTCCTACTTCATCATCCTCATCTATTTTAGCCACTTAGATTAGGGTGTTCACTTCTCTAATAAGTTGTTTAGTGAAGTGTAAGCTTGGGTTAGATATTCTTCAAGGTAGATCATCTTAGATCATGAAGACTTCAAGCAAGATGCATCATTCACCTCTTGGAGCCTCACGAGAGTCGGAGTTCTTGATGATCGCAACGAAGGGACCTCAACAAGGAGCTTATGAAGCGAAGGAGCGGACTACAAAGGTTGTAATCCCTCACTTTTAGTAGTAAAGATGTTTACTTGCATGGTAAACCCTAATTATCTAGCAAAGATCCCGGCTTTGGGTTGTTCGGCACGTCTAAAATTTTATTCGGGCATGGTTGATGCCTTCTTGAACCTTGTTAGAGTGCCTAGGAACCCTACACTACATGTGTCTGGTGCGCACGGAAATCAAAATCCATGAACGTGCCATCCATGTGCACAGAAACAAAATCTAAGTGCAACGGGTGCGCACGAAACTCCTGTCAAAGGCAACGGGTGTGCCTGACAACAATATTAGGTGCATCTGATATGCACGAAGAATCCCGATTTAGTGCATCTGGTGTGCACAAAAATTGCATCTCATAACATGCGCCCAACATGCGCGAAAATCCAAATCAGGTGCATCCATCATGCACGAACAAAATCTAAATCATGTGCATTCAACATGCACGAAATCACGAAATCCAATATCAAGCGCCGAACATGCGCAAAATCCAATCCGGTACATAAGGTGCACAAAACAAATATCGAGTATCACAATCAAAATCGACGGTATACAACACATTTCAATCCAAATCCAAATCAGGTATACCTTGGTACATAATCTCACAACCATGTGCATCAGCGTGCACAAAAGCAGATCAAATACAAAAAGTGCGTGAAAACTATGCCGAAAGCATAAGTCAAATCACATGCATACTATAGGTATGAACTCAAAAATCAGTATCTCGAATGACATCAAATCTAAATCAGGTGCAACTGTGGTGCACAAAATCTCAATCATGCAAATAAATCGTCCAAAATATCAAATCAAAGATGGAGGAAATAGTCCTGCTCTGGCACATCCTCTAAAGATATCTGGCCAACTATCTCGTCGACGATGCCAAACTCTGGCCTACTGGGTGTGCGCAATATGACCGCTCCTGGGTCCAAGTATTTTCATATAGTACTCCAGAAAGGTCTTGTTGGGTCTCTCCCAATCTCGTTTCTGCTGAAATGCCTGGAAGCTATCATCCTTTAGTAGATCCATTTCTTGTTCCGGAACGGCTGCATACTCATCACGACTCCTTCTGGAAGATATATCCATCTACAACGCCTTTGCATGTGTATCACATCTCTGATGTCGGCGGAGTGGAACGTCATCTCATCAAGATCTCGTACGAACCTCTTACTCCACTTTTCTCTAAGGTCGACTTCTTCGGACTCGTCTCTTCGTGGCTGCATGGGCTGTGCTCCAACGGCTATACTCGTATCTGGAGTCTCCCAAGCAATGTATCCCATCACATGATATCCGAATGATGTCGAACCTTTCGATCGAGTCTTCAAAGTTCCATAATCCCCTAAGAGCTCAACATCTTCGGGACAGTTTAATAGTATTCCAGTACATGCCACAGCACTTGTGGACCAACCGTAGAAGGGCAAACCCAAGCCTCACTAATGGCACCGCTGAACTGCCGCAAACCCTAAGGTTTCAAAGCGTTCTCATGGTCATTATGTCGAGTTAGGGTTTCATTCTTCTAGAGGGTCCATAGCATTACTTGCATTTGTCTCTGAATACTTTAAACTTGGAAAATAGGCTTCTGACATTCGATCGTCTCCATCGAGTCTCAATGTACCTACGTGAAGTCGTCTTTAGCTGGAATCAATCAATCTGATGACCTCGCATTGGGGTAGGCAACGAATCACTTGTTATAGTCCTTCCTCCATGGGTGACTAGCGATCTTCTATCATATCTCTATGTATACACTCGTGCTGCAACAGCTCCAACCATCTGGGCGATATCTCATCATTCGCAGCAGCAACTGGCTCATTTGTCCGCTTGCTGAATAGTGCCTCAATCATCAAATAATCGGTGCATCGACGGTCATCACATTCTAGCTGGCCTCTAGCAGTAGCAAAATCCTCTGGTGCTGATCTGCACGTCCAAGAAATCTCGTAAAAGCGATCCATCAAATGCTCATGACGCGAAAACACAATAAAACGACGCCACTATGCAATCGTATGCCCCTGGAATCACGCCCTGGTCAGTCCTCGTCCATGACGTGCTCGTGCTGACGCAACTCTAGCCGTAGCTCTCTCTGCCCGCGTAATCGTGGCAGCAAATACCATAACCCAATATCGATGAGGATAGATCATAGAAATGAATATGATACTACGCAAGGAAATGTACATCGTAAGGCCCCCTCAGCGGAGTAGCGTATCGTAAGTATGCCGCGTAACATACACACGGTACGTCACTCTACTTAAGTCACCTACTCCATCAACCAAGGTCAACCTACGCGACGAAAGTTCGGGTATAATACCCCCTCGACTAAGTTTAAGTTCCGTAAGGTCAAGCCTAGATCCCGTATATATACAAACGCCCTAGGCTCCGCATAGTCAAACATAGACTCGAACCAAGGTTAACATAGTGCTCTCATACCAACTTTGTCATGACCCGAAATGGCACGTGACTGGCACTTGAATCATATGAAGTCTATAGAACCCCATCTAATTCAAGTAAGCCAAGAAATCCCAGAAATCTAAACCATTTTAAGAAAGAAGTGAAGACAACGTGTTTTTAAAACAAGTGGTTTTAAATAACATAAGCAGAATATGCATTTTAAAATCTCAAGTATTTTCTAAAAATTTCGGCAGAGTTTCCTTTGTAAATACTGGCCCTAAATGAGGTGCAACATAAATAATATATGCACAATGGTAAAAGGCATCCCCAAGCGGGAGTTATCTCTTCGTCAATCGACGGTCACAACCACACAAGAAATATGATATACAACGCCGAAGGGCGAGGATCAAAACTCAAAGGAAACTCAAAATCATCAAGAAAACCATAATAATACAACGCGCGACTCTAAGGTCGAAAGAATAGAAACTGGTTTTCTAAGTCTGAAATAATATACAAGTCCGGTTGATGGAATTTTACTAGATACAACAGAAAATAAATGTACAATGGTGGTCACGATACAAGTGAGTCCACCTACCCAAGCAATCTCCTAGAATGGAAGCAGTGTGCTAAAAAGCCGCAATGAAACCTGTACGGCAAACCTGCAAGAAACTGTGGCACAACGGGGGTGAGTTGCCAACTCGTGAGTAGAAAACATCTCAGAGCAGAAATCGTATGTATGACTCAATCCTAGGTCAATACGATCAATAGTATATATCCTCAATATGATAAAGTCTGAAGCATGATAAGGTGGCAAGGGTAAACATCTATACCAAGTGTAATACCAAGTGCTCGTGTCAGTGTCTCAGGTAGCAACATATCATAAATATGAGGTATCATCAATGAAATCAGTGTCAACTATAGCATGGAGTCTATAAGTATGTGGATATCATCCAACTATATAATCAATGCCTGTATGCATGTGGATCTCATCCACGTGTCAACCAATGACACAAAAACATCATGCATGTAAATATCATAAAGCATATGCATGGAAGTATGAGCATATAAATCAACATGTGTCCCTCGCGACACATCAAAATCATGGAACCTGAGTGTCCAGCATCGACACTCGAAACATCATGAAACCCGTGCCCAGCATCGGCACGTAAATCCTCATATATATATCGGGCTCCGTCAGTCCGGATCGGCCCGTAAATCCTCATATATTGTTAGTGTATATGCCCTAGGGGCCATTTTTGTATCATACTTGTATGTATATTACTTAATGGAAGCTTGGGATATTCACAGTTGTATATACAGTCTTGCTAAAAATGGTAGTATGCTACTTGGTTTGTGTCTACTTTAATATGTGCATATGTTTCTTGTAACGTATCACTTATACATATTAGTAGAGCCCATAGGATTTTTGCTTGATTACCAGCATTGTGATGGCAGTCACACTAGTGGGGGCTGGGTAGTCTATAAGCAACATACTATACTTGTCCCTAGTCGTAGGATTATCGAGACAGGGCATCGATACTCCAGAGTAGACTAGTGTGTACGCTTCTCATCCCAGTTGGGGAGATGGTCTGTCCCACAGCCGTCAGTACGTCGTACTGGAGATAATATACAGGTGCTCATTAGGTTATGGGTACATCGGACAGGACTCGCAAGGGAACTGATTGGTTGGTATTATACCCGTCGTCAGTTAACAGTTCCCAGGTGACATGAGTACAGCATAGTCCGCAGACTTGACACTGCTACTTCGCCTTGAGTGTGTCCCACTGTTCTTAGATTGCTACCCTACTACGGCTCAAAGGAGTTGTGCAAAAAGGTAGCAGTTGGGTGCAGTCCCGAGCACTTGGAGGCAGTGGCGGTTAGACAGGATTCGTCTCTCCCGGTATTGGGAGTTGATATCGCACTGTGTCAGAGAGCCATTACGCAAAGTCCCTGGGCAGGGCAAGCGAGATTTACTGGTAGGTTCCAGTAGTTTCTCAGGGTGTAATGGGCTACGCTCCGACATGACTTATACCGCTATTAGGGGACTGACGCTTGCCGCCCCCTAGGCTCGATATGCGATAGTCTTAGACGAACAGACCGGACTGTACGGAGATTGTCACATCAGGCTCAGTAGGAGTTCGGATGGGTTTTCTCATCGGCCTTCTTATCGACATCTACCTGGGGACCGTTACGTAAAGCTAGTGCCGCTTGCGGTCTGTGGTTAAACCCACTGCCAGCATAGTGTCGAGTCTTTAGAGTCCCACACAGAGGGTTTCCCTGCTCCAGGCGAAACGATATAGAGGTCGTATGGTTTTACGACAAGGGTTTGGACGCATACGTGTTTAAACGCACGTACGAAGTTCGGACAATTTTTACTAGCCGGCTTTGGTTTATGCCAAATTCTAGTATCAGGTTATTGGATTTATACAGACTAAAGTTTTTCCGTGTTTTCACGGATTGGAGGGGTGTTCTCGTAATTTTCCGGGAAGCTTCTAGAAGCATGGTGACTTGGGGGGTAAGGTGTCATTAGCATTAAATGATATCGTGACTCATTATGTGCGATTCATCATGTCATTAATGCATTATTAAACGCTTAATGACTCACATAATGAATCACTCATAATACATTTATGTAGCATGATGAATAATCTCATTTTATTCATTATGCTTCATATATCAAGTGAGAAACAATATCATATTTCATTCTCATCATCACCTTCTCTGTCCTCAAGCTCTCTCATTCTTGAAACCCTAACCCTAACCTCTCATGTGTTGAGATCAAGGGTTAGCTAGACTAATACATCCATAACCACACTCTATATCCCCTATGTAGCTTAGATTAGCACTTTGAGCAACCTAGTTATCTTAAGTTAGAGATCAAGCTTGGCGTAGGAGCTATCGGGTGGATCGTCTTTGACTCGAGGATGCCGTTGAGGTGCCGATGTTCTAAGGAGCCTACAAAGAGTGGAGGACAGCGATAAAGACCCGAAGGACAAGTAATATGAGGTATAACTTCGAATCCGAGTAGTTAAACCTCTCGTAGTTTGCTAGTAAAGGTTTAGATACGATTAATGCGCTCAAGTCCGTGTTACGAAGCTTTGACAATCGTTTTTCATATATTCGGCCTCCCCGCAAGTTCATGGGCTGCGTGACATGGACTTACAGTGGTATCAGAGCCAACTAAACCATTACTAGCTTGTTAGCAACTAATTAGAAGTTCGATCGACGGAAAACACGAAAACGAAACCCCGGAACCCTAACAGTTTCTGTAAATTTTAAACGTGTCGAAAAAAATATTTGATATACCTTAAAATTCACAGCAGGGTATTATAAGAATACTGGGAAAATACGAGCCCCTAACTCGGCAAGACGGTCGCGGATCCACGGCACGATGGTGCTTTTGGCCGCGGATCCGCCGCCGAGTCAACACCGAGTTGACTCGGATTTGCTCTGTTATTTATATATTTTGGTGTTTTGTTTTCCAGTATATTCTGTTTCTGTCCAGGTTACTTCAGTGCTGGTTTGCTTTTGGAGTAGATACGGAAAAATGTTGTTGATCGATGTTCTAAGTTATTTGCTAATTGGGTTTTTATCTGTAATGTTTAATGTGTACGTAAACCTCCCCTAACTGCTAGTTTGTCGGTTGGCAGGGGGTTGTACATTTCTGTAATGTTTACTGTTTGTGTATATGGACTTGATTGGAGTGTTGTGATGATTAGCCGGGGTTTGAGATGGGTTTAATATTCATTCATTCGATGTAAATGTAATATGATGTAATATTCTTTTGCGGGGCGCATCCAGGTTGCGGTTGTAACCACCGTTGTATTATTTCTTTTACTGTTTTTTTGCTCCTAGGATAGACCCAAGGTGGGGTGCACAAACTACCGGGTACTTTGAAGTGTTTAGTGGCCTACTCACTTTGTTGAGGGAGACCGCTTCACTTCGGGTACTTGGCGGGTAGTTTGCCGTACCCGTAGTGGTCTAGGGTGGGGTAATGGCTATTCATCACAACTGTGTAATCCGTCTTTTATTGCAGGCTCAAAGCAAATGCGGATTGCTAGTATATCCAATAAAGTTCATCTTTGATCTGGAATGCTTATTATTGCGTCTGACGAATGTACAATATCTGTATATGATAGCTATTAGACGTCACTTATGTTTTACACCCGCGCTAGCCCAGCCCCTGCTCTGCCGTTAGTTAAGTAACCTAACGGGTGATGACGGGACCCCGTGGCAAATACGGATGGCATAAGTGGACGTGGTATTTTCGTTGTTTTCTGCAATGATAGGATAACTGATGGGATGCATTATTATAATGCAAAGAAAATAAACCAAAGTTAAATCGTTGGAACAAATTTAAAAAGAAACCACTCGGTTATTTTAAAAGATCAGAATTTTTTAATTGCGGAGCTTTAACCACTCCTTTTAAAAAGTATCGGGTTCCTTCGATTATATCAAGTTCACTACGTTCACAGTTTTTCCAAAACCATTCGTAGCCCTCCATCATTTCATTTGGGTATTCAGTAGTATTCAAGCTATGCATTTGACCAACGCCAGGGCATCGTGTTTGGTAGCTGCTGGGTATTTCATTTGTTACATAGATAGATGTGTTAGTTTGGGACAGTCGTATTATCATTTGGCCAACGTCAGGGATATGTACGGATGTGTTCAAATTAACAAGGGCAATGATGGGTAGAACTTGACATGTGACTTATGACATTTTGACCAACGCTAAGATCATAAGAGCATGGGGCAAAAATTTATATCGGGAATTTCTAAAGAAACTGAAATTTGCAGAGAGATGCATACCATTTTGGAGTTTGATGAATGTTGGTAGGATTCCTTCAACATTATCATACGATGATATTTTGGATCCCGATCCTACTGTGAGTATATACTACTTATCAGGAGATTCGTCATTTAACGATCAATGCTATAAACCAAGTAGGTGTCGAGAAAGGTGTCAGCGGGGCTACGCCCCCAGAGAAAAGAAGTTATTTAATTAAGGAACTTCGCGAAAGCGTTGGAAAACCTCCCTCGAAGTATCGACACTGACCTGGCTGAACGGTTAAGCAAGAATTGTACGGTGAGAATAGTCCTGGCTAATTCTTCTTTTATGGTTTAAGGAGGGATTCGAGAATCAGTGGGAGCCATCCTGTTTAGATAAATAAAAAACCACTCTAAACTTGCAAGAGAATCATGCTAAAATGTTTTCTTCTCTCTCTCTTAATTGCAGCGACCTTGTGACCATGACTAGGTTACATCTAGATAATAAATTGACCGATTCTGACTTATATGATTGGAAAAGGTCTGTCCAGATGTCCATTGCCTATGAAAAGATGGACCACCCTATTACTACTCAAGTTCCCGCCGTCCCAGGACCAGCTTCCATCGTCACGGATATGGATATCCGCCAGACAAAGGAAAAGGATAAAACGAAAGCCAAATGCCTCGTGTTAGCTTCAGTTGATGGTAGATACCAGAAGCAGCATGAGAAGATGGACTCGGTTTCCATCTTTCTCCATAACAAAGATTTATATGGAGAGCAATCTCATATCGCAAGATATGAGACCTCGAACGAATTAATTCAAGCGAGGTTGACTTTCGGGTCATCTGTAGGGGACAACGTCCTTACAATGACTAGCTGTATTGATGAGCTCCAGGACCTGGAGACCACGTTGGGAAACGAGTCAGATACTGACTTGATTCTACAGTCTTTCCCTTCTACCCTGAAGGAAACCAGGGAAGAAGAAAGAAAGAGAAGGGCAACAGTTTCGGGACTGAATGTAGTAAAAGAGGAACGTTCCTATTGTTATGGGACTGGGCATTGGCAGAAAGATTGCAGGGCTTTAGAAGCTAGTAGCCAGGATACGAAGCATGTTGTGGCTTCGACCTCAAGTGTATTTGTTATTGAGAACTGTTTGTCAATTAACTCTACTTCCTAGGTACTAGATATCGGAGCAGGATCTCATATCTGTAATTCAATACATGCTTTGAGAAACCGAAGAGTTATAAAGGTAGGTGATTGGTCTCTCAGAGTTGCAAACGGAATGAGCGTGGACGCTGAATCCGTGGGAGAATATCACCTAGGTTTGACAAGTGGGCATATATTGATTCAACGTAACTGTTTATATGTACCTAGTATGACTTGTAATATCAAGTGAGTGTCCTCACTTTCGAGAGAGGGATATGATTTTACATTCGTAAGTGATGTAGTTAACATCCACCTAAATCAAGTTTTTATTGGGTCCGGTACATTAGATAACGGTATATACGTATTAAGTCAAGCTCAGGTTTTCAATGTCCAGAACACACTTAAAAGAAAGTCTCCAGAAATAAATCAGGCTTTCTTATGGCATTGTAGACTAGGTCACATCAATGAGAGAAGGTTGACTAAGTTACATAGAGAAGGATATTTGAATCCGTTCGAATATTAATCTTATGCTACTTGTGAATCTTGTCTCAAAAGAAAGATGACAAAAACTCCGTTCACTGGACACGGAGTAAGAGCAAGCGAGCTCTTGGGACTCGTACACAGTGACGTCTGCGGTCCAATGTCTACACATGCGCAAGGTGGTTATTCCTACTTCATTACTTTTACGGATGATTTCTCTAGGTATGGATATGTCTTCTTAATGAAGCATAAATTCGAGGCTTTTGAGAAATTCCAAGAATACAAGAATGAAGTGGAAAAACAAACAGGAAAGAGTATAAAGACACTGAGATCTGATCGAGGTGTTGAATACTTAAGTGCCGAGTTCCTGGGTTACTTAAAAGAGAATGGAATTCTCTCTCAGCTTACTCTTCCATACACGCCACAACACAACGGTGTATCAGAAAGGAGGAATCGAACCCTATTGGATATGGTTCGTTACATGATGAGTAACGCTGAGTTACCGCGATCATTCTGGGGATATGCGCTAGAATCAGCGGCATATCTTCTGAACAGGGTTCCTACCAAGTAAGTGCCTACCACCCCATATCAGATGTGGAGTGGGAAGAAACCCTATCTTCAGTATCTGAAGATTTGGGGATGTCCGGTTTTTGTTAAAAAGCAGTATGCGGACAAACTCGAGGCACGATCAGTACAGTGTAAGTTTGTGGGTTATCCAAAGAACTCCAAGGGGTATCTATTCTATTACGCAGAAGAACAAAAGGTTTTTGTTTCTCGTAATGCCCATTTTTTAGAACAGCAAGTTTTAGAAAAGGATAGAAGTGGGAGCGAAATAGAACCACAAGAAATTCCAGAACCACAAGTATTACTGAAAGCTTGGAAGAACCAGAAGGTTCAGGAGAACAGGACATCCCGACGCCACTCCACAGGAGTAGTAGGCAGTCTCATCCGCCCGAGAGATACTACGGTTTTCTCATAGACGTGGATAGAGAGGATTGCACTATTGACTATGATGAGCCTACTAGCTTCCAGCAATCCATTCAGAGCGGTGACTCAGTAAAATGGCTGGATGCAATGCGGACCGAAATGGAGTCCATGTACACTAACAAAGTATGGAATTTGGACATTGCTCCAGATGGGGTAAAACCCGTAGGATGCAAATGGATCTTAAAAAAGAAGATTGGTGTAGATAGACAGGTTGAAACCTATAAGGCTAGACTTGTTGCAAAGGGTTTCCGTCAAAGACCTGGTTTGGACTATGACGAAACCTTTTCTCCAGTGGCTATGCTCAAATCCATTCGGGTCCTTCTTGCTATTGCTGCATTCCACGATTATGAAATCTGGCAGATGGACGTAAAGACGACCTTTCTAAATGGTAATTTAGAAGAGTGCGTCTATATAGATCAGCCAGAGGGATTCATTCAGAGTGGGAGCAGCGGTAAAGTATGCAAGTTGCTTAAATCCATTTATGGACTAAAGCAAACATCGCGGAGTTGGAACATCTGTTTTGATGATGCTGTCAAAGAATTCGACTTTATCAAAAATCCAGATGAACCATGCATATACAGTAAGATTGTAGGGAGAGCTGTAGTATTCCTCGTCTTGTACGTGGATGACATTCTCCTAATAGGAAATGATATTCCTATGTTACAGTCAGTTAAAAGATTCCTTTCACATAAATTCTCCATGAAAGACCTGGGTGATGCCACCTACATTCTGGGGATCCGAATCTATCGTGATAGATCAAAGAGGATGTTGGGACTTTCGCAGTCCAGGTACATAGACACCATAGTGAAGAGATTCAGTATGGATGATTCTAAGCGTGGTAACCTACCGGCTTGTCACGGAATCACCCTCTCCAAAGAGATGTCTCCCAAGACTGATTTGGAAAGGGATCGCATGTCGATTATACCCTATGCTTCTGCGGTAGGCTCTATAATGTATGCGATGTTATGTACCAGACCAGATGTAGCATACGCATTGAGCATTGTAAGCCGGTATCAGGCAAACCCAGGGGAGAAGCACTGGATAGCAGTAAAGAACATTCTCAAGTACCTGAGGAGGAATAAGGAGATGTTCTTGGTGTATGGCGGAAAAGTCCTCCAGATGGAGGCCTTTGCCGACTCCGGCTTCCAGAGTGACAAGGATGACTCCAAGTCCATGTCGGGTTATGTCTTTACCCTGAATGGAGGGGCGGTTGTTGGAAGAGTTCAAAGCAGGAGAACGGTGCTGACTCAACAATGGAAGCGGAATACATAGCTGCTTGCGATGCTGCAAAAGAAGCTGTCTGGATGAAGAAGTTCCTCATAGAACTTCAGGTGGTTCCTACCAGTGTTGATCCAATACCTCTATATTGTGAAAACAACGGCGCTATAGCTTTAGCGAAGGAACCCAGGTCCCATCAGAAATCCAGATACATTTGAAGGCGGTGTCACCTGATCAGGGAGATCGTCGATCGCCGGGAGATCGAGGTGAAAAGAGTAGAGACGGAGAATAACATTGTTGATCCATTCATAAAGGCCATTCCTCAGACGCAGTTCGAGAGGCTATTCGAGCTGATAGGTCTTCGATATGCCAGCTCATGGCCCTAGTCCAAGTGGGAGATTGTTAGTGTATATTCCCTAGGGGCCATTATTGTATCATACTTGTATGTATATTACTTAATGGAAGCTTGGGATATTCACAGTTGTATATACAGTCTTGCTAAAAATGGTAGTATACTACTTGGTTTGTGTCTACTTTAATATATGCATATGTTTCTTGTAACGTATCACTTATACATATTAGTAGAGCCCATAGGATCTTTGCTTGATTACCAGCGTTGTGATGGCAGTCACACTAGTGGGGGCTGGATAGTCTATAAGCAACATCCTATACTTGTCCCTAGTCGTAGGATTATCGAGACAGGGCATCGATACTCCAGAGTAGACTAGTGTGTATGCTTCTCATCCCAGTTGGGCAGATGGTCTGTCCTACAGCCGTCAGTACGTCGTACTGGAGATAGTATATAGGTGCTCGTTAGGTTATGGGTACACCGGACAGGACTCGTAGGGGAACTGATTGGTTGGTATTTTACCCGCCGTCAGTCAACAGTTCCCAGATGACATGAGTACAGCATAGTCCGCAGACATGACACTGCTACTTCTCCTCGAGTGTGTCCCACTGTTCTTAGATTGCTACCCTACCACGGCTCAAAGGAGTCGTGCAAACAGGTAGCAGTTGGGTGCAGTCCCGAGCACTTGGAGGCAGTGGCGTTTAGACAGGATTCGTCTCTCCCGGTATTGGGAGTTGATATCGTGCCGTGTTAGAGAGACATTACGCAAAGTCCCTGGGCAGGGCAAGCGAGATTTACTGGTAGGTTCCAGTAGTTTCTCAGGGTGTAATGGGCTACGCTCCGACACGACTTATACCGCTATTACGGGACTGACGCTTGCCGCCCCCTAGGCTCGATATGCGATAGTCTTAGACGAACAGACCGGACTGTACAGAGATTGTCACATCAGGCTCAGTAGGAGTTCGGATGGGTTTTCTCATCGGCCTTCTTATCGACATCTACCTGGGGACCGTTACGTACAGCTAGTGCCGCTTGCGGTCTGTGGTTAAACCCACTGCCAGCGTAGTGTCGAGTCTTTAGAGTCCCACCCAGAGGGTTTCCCTGCTCCAGGCGAAACGATATAGAGGTCGTATGGTTTTACGACAAGGGTTCGGACGCATACGTGTTTAAACGCACGTACGACGTTCGGACAGTTTTTACTAGCCGGCTTTGGTTTAAGCCAGATTCTAGTATCAGGTTATTAGATTTATACAGTCTAAAATTTTTTCGTGTTTTCACGGATTGGAGGGGCGTTCTCATAATTTTCCGGGAAGCTTCTAGAAGCATGGTGACTTGGGGGGTAAGGTGTCATTAGCATTAAATGATATTGTGACTCATTATGTATGATTCATCATGTCATTAATGCATTATTAAATGCTTAATGACTCACATAGTGAATCACTCATAATACATTTATGTAGCATGATGAATAATCTCATTTTATTCATTATGCTTCATATATCAAGTGAGAAACAATATCATATTTCATTCTCATCATCACCTTCTCTCTCCTCAAGCTCTCTCATTCTTGAAACCCTAACCCTAACCTTTCATGTGTTGAGATCAAGGGTTAGCTAGACTAATACATCCATAACCTCACTCTATATCCCCTAGGTAGCTTAGATTAGCACTTTGAGCAACCTAGTTATCTCAAGTTAGAGATCGAGCTTGGCATAAGAGCTCTCGGGTGGATCGTCTTTGACTCGAGGAGGCCGTTGATCTGCCGATGTTCCAAGAAGCCTACAAAGAGTGGAGGACAGCGATGAAGACCCGAAGGACAAGTAACGTGAGGTATAACTTCGAATCCGAGTAGTTAAACCTCTCGTAGTTTGCTAGTAAAGGTTTAGATACGATTCATGCGCTCAAGTCCGTGTTACAAAGCTTTGATAATAGTTTTTCATATATTCCGCCTCCCCGCAAGTTTGTGGTGTGCGTGACATGGACTTACATATATATCAGGCTCCGTCAGTCCGGATCGGCCCATATCATCTCTCGACTCCGGTCGGTATCCTCCGGATATCTGCCGGGCCCAAATACAATCACCGGTAGGTAGTAGTACCTCTGCCAGGCTCACCGTCTGTATATACAGCATCCCTTTCTTGCCCCGGGGTACCATACCGGGCCCCACCATGTACCCGCACTCGGCCCACGGCTCCTCCTCGCATGGGGTATATATATATCAGAACAGATAAAACTCATGGTGGCTGCCGAAATATCATATCAAGAGAAACCGGGTTTTTAAAACAGTACATACTTTCTTTTGAAATACCCACGGTTCTCAAATCCAGAAATATCATGGAAACAACATATCTCAATGCGTATAATCATAAAGCATGATGTATGCGACATATAACAGAATGTAAGCATATCCGTATATCATGCAACCTGGAACAGTAATATGCACATATCGAGGGAAAACCGCTCTTATAAAACGAATCCAGTTTTAAAATATATCTTGCGGTTCCCAAATCTCCAAAATCAAGCCAGAATCATCTATGTACGTGAAAATACGTATGTATGCAAGTATGTCATGCTAGGAGTCATATCCTGATGTAACAATCCTACTGTGTAGTGACATGGCAATTATCGATGATGAAGTGTGTGAGCTGGCAAGCAGGTGTACGTGGAACATACGCATCATCGACAATGGTGCAGGTGTCCTGACAGCATGTGTTTAATATAACAATAAACACATTTAAACACGCAACGCGATGCGAATAACAAGAATATGCAAAAAATGAATAATAAACACAACAGTGAAGAATCTACATCAATATGTAAATGTCATACAGTTTTTCCATTTGAAATAAGACGAATCGTGGTGTTTAGAAAAATAAGGGCTACGGTGTTTTTAAGAAAAGGTACGTTTTTTGAAAAATCCGTAGTATCCCTTGGTATGTCTTTAAAATTCTCACGATTCGTTAGTTTTGGAAATAGGTATGACTCGGGTCCAGTCTAGCATATACTAGGTAAACTACAGGTCTAACTAACAAACCAATCGAAAGGGCTATGGAAACCACCTAACTCTGAGTCGATATATACATATACTGTTGGATATAGTGCCCTCAAAGTCAATTATTGGGTCGCAGGCACGTGATTGCAATGATTGAGGGAGGACCTATACTGGTAGGACAGTCTTACTCGAGATGAAAGTATGCTATCTGGTTTATCTTTATCAAACGTGTACTGCTTTAGGTGACATGATATATCACTATTGCACGTTGATATAGCCTATAGGATTCTTGCTTGACTACCAGCAGTATGATGGCGATCGTAAACGTGAGAGTTGGGTAGTCTATGAAAGCACATCCTTAAAAGTGGTCCCTAGTCGCGGGAGTTTCGAGATAGAGCATCGATACTCCGGAGTAGACTAGTGTATACAGTCGAGACCCCGACAAGGGGCGGTGGCCGTTCTCACAAGCCATTGGTGCCAGTTGGTTCACCTAAGATATATATAGGTGCTCATTGGGTTATGAGTACACCGGACAGGACTCGCCGGGAACATGCGAGCTGGTTATTAAAACCTGTCGTCAGATAGCAATTCCAAGGTGACATGTGTGCAGGTTTGTCTATCGACCTGAGATAGTCATTTGTCTCGTGTGAGTTCCCACTGTGCTTTGATTATTACCCTACCAAGGCTCAAAGGAGTCGTGCAAACAGGTTTTAGTTGGGTACAGTCCCGAGCTACATGGAGGCAGTGAGCAGATCGGCAGGGGATTCGTCTCTCCCAACGTTGGGGGTGAGATCGCGCTGTGTTTAGGAGAGCCATTACACGAAGTCCATGTCCATGGAAAGAGAGATTTACTGGTAGGTATTCCAGTAGTATCTCAGGGTGTTCTGGGCTACACTTTGACACGACTTATACCGCTTTTGGGGGTCTGATGTTTACCAGCTCCCTAGGCCCGATATGCGATACTCATAGACGAACGGACCGGATTGTACGGATATTGTCACACATAGGCTCAGTAGGGTTATAGGATGAGTTCGCTCATCGGACTCCCTTTCACTCAGTACATGGGTAGCCGTTACGTACAGCTAGTACCACAGACGGCTTGTGGTTAAACCCACTGCCAGAGTATTGACGAGTCTTTAGAGTCCCCCACAGAAAGTTTCCCAGTTCAGGCGAAACGTTGTAGAGGCTGTATAGTTTTATGGCAGGGTTCGAACATACGTGTGCACTTATGCACGTGTCATGGTTCGAATGGATAATACTAGAGGGCTTTGGTTTTAGCCAGATCCTTGTATTATACTGTGTAGATTTTGTCTCATTGCATTTTTTTTCGGTCGGAATACAAATGCGGGTATGTATATACAGTTGCGGAGCAATCCTGTATTTTGTTATGAGATCGTTTTTTGAAGTTGCCTGTTTGATTCCTTTCTTTGGCCAAAACATCATTTATCATTCTTTGGCTGAAATTCTTGGTTGCGAGGGGGTTCTTTGCAAAATTGGCATTTTGTTTGTGAGGGAATTTTCTGTGGTGTATGGGGCCCCAGCAGTTCCATGAAGCCTCTTGATGAGCTTGGCTTTTTGTGTGCATTATTGTTTGCATTGATTGGTTTTTGGAGAGCTTAGGATATTTTGTGTGATCTTTTGTGATATTTTTGGATATATCATCACCACTTGCTCTTCCCCTCACCACACTCCACTGTTTAGCCAAGCACATTCTGCCCCCAATTTTCACAGAGCCTCATTTTTGAGAGAGAGATTGATTTCATTGAAAAGAAAATCCTTAGCTCAAAATCCTTAAGCATTTTTCCATCTCTACTCCTATTTGGCAACTTCGATTAACCCTCACCCGATTCCTTGGGTGACTCGACACAAAGTATTCTACACTTTCTCTACTTCAATCTTGGTCACGTCGGCTAGCAAACTTCGTGTCCAAGTTTCCTCGGTTCAGAGACGGGAGCCCGTATAAAGATTCATTGATGTGGCGCAATTTTCGGCGAGTCGGAGATCGGAGAGCAAACTTCGTCGGCACAATCGCAACAAGCTAGGGACGGAGCTTAAAGACAGAAGGACACGGATCGATCGGTATAATCTCTAAACCCGCTATTACAGAATACTAGTTTACAGTTAATAGAACGATCCGGGTTTTAAGTTTGCGATAGCGCCAGTTTCGTAAAAAGTTTTTTGTTCCGCATTTGGCCTCGGAAAGACGGCCGGGGCGTTACCGTAAACTTACAATGGTATCAGAGACAAACTATTAACCGTCTACTAGTTGGTTTAGACAATGTTAAAGTATCGAAAACTAAAACAAAACCCAAACGATGCCACTGGATTTGTGTTCTCTGTTGTTTTTCAAAGTGCCAGTAAATTTTTTTAAACAAGATCAGAAGACTACCGGGGAGACCACATGAACACACCCCAAACACGGACCCTTGCCATAGGAGTTTGGCTGGCCACTTGTCTCCATTTTCCGGCGAGGCCGGCCCAGTATTGGCCTCTAGTGTTTGTGTTTGGGGTGTGCTCTGGTCTCTTGGAATTTGATCTAGTTTTATCAGTGTGTTTGGGCTATATTGGGGTTATTTCGGAGTCGATATTTTCTAACATTGTTTAAGTTTTGCAGTGCTTTACATTACTATCTATGACCGTGAATGTCATTCGATCGGTAAAATTTGTCTAATTGCTATAGTTCTTTTTGCGAACGTGACATTCACGTTGATGTTCTGTGTTGTGCTGTGATGTTGCGGATTTGTCATGGTCGATAACTTGCGTGCAATGTTAGTACAGTTCGGATATATTTGTATATTTGATATTGCGGGGCGAGCGTCCGACATGTGGACTGCCGTCACTGCCTGTTTGTATATTATTCTTCTGGGGCACGACCGGGTTGAGGTCGATGTACCCGTTGTATATATTTTCTTTTCTGTACTAGGATTACCCCACGGTGGAGTGCAAGGATAGCCGGGTTCTGGAGGGCAACGGGTCCTCATCTCAAGGCTTTGAGAGGGAGGGGACCTCACTCTAGGATTGGCGGGCTATTCGCCGCACTCGTAGGGGGTATAGGTTGACCCAAGGAAGGGTGCTCAAGTTACTAGATTCCGTGATGTGCTGGGTGGTCCATTCACGATGCTGAAGGGGGCTGCCTCACTTCTGGTTTTGGCGGGTAACTTGCCGCACTCGTAGGGGTCTAGGTTTTCATTGCACAGGCTATCCACACGACCAGGGGAACGTCGGGTTTCATTTTTGGCTTTATGAAACCCGGGGATCCCAGATTATCTGTATTGTTCTGTGATGCTTATTAATTTTCTGTGATGTTGCATTTATCACGCCTTGAGCGGTTATTGTATATTTATATTTATATACTAGTAGATGTTGTATATGTTTTACACCCGCGCTAGTCCTGTCCCCGCTCTGTCATTAGTTAAGTAACCTAATGTGTGATGACGGGACCCAGTGGCGAATGCGGATGGCATATACTTACTTCGTTCTTTATTGGTGTGATTAATTGATAGGACTGCATTGATTCAGATCAATGCAAAAGAAAACATACCTATACAGATGTTGTTGGAACATTTTTAAAAAAAAGCTGCTATTACAAGGATGTTTTCTTTTGTTTTGCACAGAGGTATTCGGTTATGAGTATCCAGCACCTCATTCGACGAGGCAAGGGCCGAGATCCCTTCATCAGGAGTGATCCCTTGGACAGAGGTTTGTGTCAGGGTAATAACTTCACTATAGTCGATTACTTTTTGCTTTGCATCTTGGTATTCAGTTTGGAATATCCTGCACCTCATTCTACGTGGAAAGAGCCGATATCCCTTCACCGAGAGTGACCTCTTTAGCAAAGGTTTTCGCCACTATATTTTTGTAAAAGCTATCTGGTTCCTTCAACGATATCAAGTTCTTTACGTCAAAGGTTTTTCGCCAAAAACCATTCGTAGCCCTCCGTCATTTCAGACGGGTAGCACTTAGTATTCATGCTATGTATGTTGGCCTTTGTCAAATCATAGTGTATGGTAGCTATTTGTTACTTTTCTGTTACATAGATAGATGCGTTGGTTTGGGACAGTCGTACTACCATTTTGTCCTTCGTCAAGGGTATGTACGGGTGGGTTCAAATTAATCTGGACAATTTCGGGTAGAACTTGACATGTGACTTATGATATGTTGGCCTTCGTCAAGGTCATAAGAGCATGGGGTAAAGATCAGATCGGGAGTTTCTAAAGAAACCGAAACTTGCCAGGCATGCACATACCTTCTGGAGTGTGATAACATCAGTGGATTCCATCACGTTATCATGCAATGATAGTTGGATCCCGATTCCCACTGATGAGTTGGTTTACTCGTCGGGTGATCCCAACTAATTCTTCATTCAGGTTTGGAAGAGAATTTGAGGATACAGTGGGAGGTTTCCTGATTAGATAAATTGATAACCATTCTAATCTAGGTTAGAGTGCACACAGAGTGTTTCTTTTCTCTCTCTTTTTGGAAGCGACCATGACCCGACCCTAGACCATGACTCAGTAACCAAGTTAACCGAACTTTCTTAAAACACCGGCTTTTGGATTGTCTGAATTTGCATATATCATTGCCACTCTTTCTTATACCCTTTGCATTTCTCCAGAACACCCCATATCACTATGGATATCCACTTCTATTGGATAAATCCATCGCATGGTTATATACGAACTCGAAGGAACTTGTTCCAGATTCGAGGATGGATTCTGGTTCTGAAGAGATTGAATAGGACTATTCAGCTGCCTTTTCCTTTTACCTTCTCTCAGGTTATGAGGGCTCCTAGGATTAGGGCAAAGTACACCTATTACGCTTATTGGATAGTCTTCTTCCAAACCTTAGGCAGGTGCCGAAAGGCAGGGAATGAAGAAAACCAATTAGCTTAACAATGGTGTACAGAAGGTAATAAGTAAAGACAAATAAAGGGATTAAAAAGAGAGCAAAGTAAATTGCGGCTGCTATTCATGACCAAACCAAGTATTTCATCTCCACTCCTATTTCACCTTTGTATTTCTTCTGAACACCCCGTATCAGTACGAAGATCCACAGTTATTTGGATAATCCATCGTATGGTTATATACAAACTCGATAGAACTTGTTCCATTTCGGTGATGGATTCTGGTTCAGAAGAAATAGAATAAGGTTTATTCAGTTGTCCTTTATCATCACCTTCTCTCAGTTTGCGAGTACTCCTAGGATTAAGAGATTACACCTATTATGCTTATTGGATAGTCTTCTTCCAAACCACAGGCTGGTGCCGAACGGTTGGGAAGTAAGAAAACCATTAAGCCTAACGATGGTGTACAGAAGGTAACGACTAAAGACAAATAAAGGGATTTGGAGAGATGGCAAAGGAAATATACGGTTACAGTCATGAATCTGGATAATGGAAGAGGCATTACTAGGAATACCCGGATACCCCTTCGAAACATATTCATGTTTCAGTTTCACTGTGTATTGTTAATAGAAAACTGATTTCCTAATTAGTCCTTACTCCAGGGTATGTATTTACCATGTATGATTCTCACGTCTGTATGTTTTTACAGATGATGAGTGGGAGTAAGTTATTGGAAATTAGGTGATCATCCTCATTATATCGGAATTCGTTGTAATTGGTGATATTTGAGGAAAATTCCTGGGTACAGTTTTCAACCTACGACACGCAGGGTTTGAGTTATTCAACTCAGGGGACTTATACAAAGTATTGTATATTGTCCAGTGTCCATTAGGACAAAGGGGTATGTCCTTGTACTGTATTCTGTTTACTTGTGACTTCTCTAGTTTTGGACAAGTGTTTCGTAGAAATACAAGGTCTAAGTTTTAAGAAGTTATAGGTATAAGAATAAAGTAGAGAACCAGGTGTAGCAAGTATCGGGATTCTTCAAGGTGATCGAAGATGTAGATACTTGTGTATGGTATTCAGTTGATAATAATATTTAAGAGAACTTGCTTCTCTTTCAGGTTACTCATAATTGGATGAACTCCTAAGTTGAGTAATGCTGATCGGCCTCTCTCCATTTAGTTGACATGCACCGGAGACAGCTGCATGATTTGTATCTGGTTCCAATTAAATCAGTGCCTCTGTTTCTATATTGTATATAGAATGGATCATATCTTAACGTAGTTAAGGTATATGGAGTTGTCCGGTTTATGCTTAAAACCAGACTCTGGACAACTCAAGGCACGTTTCTGTAATGGCTGTTTGTGGGTTGACCCTAGCTTTGACGAGGATTGATTTTCAACCATATGGAAGATCAATAGTGATATTGTTCTTGACTCGCCACAGTTTTAGTAAAATGGACTTTTTCAGAAAGCAGTAGTGGAAGTATGGTAGAATTGGAAGAAATTCCAGAACCGCAAACGATTATAGAAAATTTAATAGGACCTAAAGATTCAATCATGTTTGTCATTCCATTAGCCACTCCGCAGATATGGTGGGTAACCTCAGACACTCGAGAGGTACTCCGGTAGCCTCAAGGACGGTGATGAGAAGGTTCTTGTTTACCCAGACTTGCCATTACTGTTGTTCCAGACTATGAGACCCGGCAGGAGGATAAGTATAGCGTCGTTCTAAACTAGTTTTAGAAGTGCACATGCATATTATTCTGCCAGAGGGTTGTCGTAGTCAGTGGGAGCAGCGGAAGCATAGTGGACACGAAGCTTGTGTCTATTTATAGACTAAAGAAGATATAGCGAAGATAGATCATCTATTTTTTGATGTAACAATCATAGGTTTTGACTTCATCAGAATAGGGGATGGATCTGTTAAGAAGGTAGTAAGGTGTGATGTCCTGGTATTTGGATGACATATACAGAGTAGGAAGTAAAACTCCTATACTATGATCGGTTATACTGTGGTTGTCACACAGTGGTTTTTCACATAGGATATGGATATTATATCAGACATTTTGGTTACTAGATCTATGGTATTAGATCTAGATTTGGGTAGTTTCCCAATCTGGGTACTTAAACAGCATTCTAAAGGTATTTAGAATGGACGACCCCTGGAATGGTGGCGTACAGGAAGGTGATGGAGTCACCCTCTCTAAAGGTGTCTTACAGACTGAAGGGGAGAGGGATGTGCATGATTGACAGATCATTTGCTTAGGCAATTGAGTTGATCATGAGATGTCAAGTACCACACCAGATGTTGTTTTTGCACTAGCTGCAATAAGTTGATATTGATCCAATCCTGAAGAAACGTTCGGAGGCAGTTTTAGAACATAAGTCGATGTTCTAAGGATTTGATAACGGTAGCCTCCTTCGGGAGATGTTATCATTCAAGGCTTCCAAGATGATCTGGATGACAGAGTGACTGTCAGAGCTGTAGTTTTCCCTCTGACGAGGGGCAGTAGTTTGGAAAAGTGGTCAAAGCGGATACTGAGGGAGGCATGGCGCAGGATACTGATTAAGTTCAGTTGACGATACAGTCTAAGAATTTTGGATTTGGAGTTCATTCGTGAACTAGGTGTAAGTCTACGGTAGCGCCCCGGCCGTCTACAGACGCCAAATGCGGAACAAAAACTTTTTAACTGGCGCTATCGTATACTTTAACCCGGATCTGCCATTATTGCTAAACTAACAAACTGTAAAGAGTGTAGAAAGGTTATACCGAACGATCCGAGTCCTTCGTTCTTTAATCATCATCCCACGCTCCGTTGCGGCTGCTCCGATCTCCGATCTGCTCGTCCAGGTGGCACCACGTCACTGATTCTTTAAACGGGCTCCCGCCTCTGACTTGAGGCAACTCGGTCGTCAAGTTTGCTAAAAGAGACGACCAAGAATGATGTAGAGAATGAGTAGATGACTTTGTCTCACTTCGTCCAAGTCCGTGGACGATCGGTTAATGAAGTTGCCGAGGGAATCGGGTGATGGAATGAAATGAGCTGTGAATTCCATACACCCCAAAATCTATCATAATCTTTTCAAGTGAAACATCAAGTGTGTTTGAGAGAGAGGAAGGGCTGGCCATATATAGGGAGGGGGGGTGAGTGTAGGAGAGAAGAGGGTGACCTTAAGAAAGAAATATCATGTGTGAACACAAGAAAAATATCCTTAAGCAAACAAAACCTCATTAATGCAAATGGTGATTCATTAACCTAGTCACCATTGCATTAATGGCTCCATTAAAGCACTAATGACTCACCATGTCAAGTCACCCTTTCTAGAACCTTCTAGAAGCATGACTCACCCTCATCCAAGAAAAGATAAATCCGTCTTTAACCGAATGTTAAAAGACGGCCGATAGAAAACTGGAAACTGGAAACTTCCAAAAGTGATCCTGAAACAACTTTCAGGATAACCCCGTAACTGTATAAATATACCCGCATTTGTATTACGACCGAATACAAATGCAACTGAGACAAAGATATTATACCTACTCAATATAATACTCAGATCCGGCTTAAACCAAAGCCGACCAGTATCATCTGCCCGAAAAATAATACGTGCGTAAACGCACATGCATTTTCCGAACCCTGCCATAAAACCATACGGCCTCTACAACGTTTCGCCAGAACTTGGGAAACTGTCTGTGGGGGACTCTAATGACTCGTCAGTACCCTGGCAGTGGGTTTAACCACAAACCGTCAGCGGCACTAGCAATGCGTAACGGCTGCCCATGGACTGACCTCAAGGGAGGCCGATGAGCGAACTCATCCGGAAACCCTACTGAGCCTAACAGTGACAATGTATATACAGTCCGGTCCGTTCGTCTATGAGTATCGCATATCTGCCTAGGGGGCTAGTAACGTCAGACCCCCAATAGCAGTATAAGTCGTGTCGGAGTGTAGCTCAATAACACCCTGAGATACTACTGGAGTACCTACCAGTAAATCTCCTGCCACGGCCGTGGGCTTTGTGTAATGGCTCTCCTAGACACAGCACGATCTCGCCCCCAATACCGGGAGAGACGAATCCCCTGCCGATCCGCTCACATGCCTCCATATGGCTCGGGACTGTACCCAAAAGCTATCTGTTTGCACGACTCCTTTGAGCCGTGGTAGGGTAGAAATCAAAGCACAGTGGGAACTCACAAGAGACAAATGACGACCTCAGGTCGATGAACTAACCTGTACACATGTCACCAGGGAACTGCTATCTGACGATAGGTATAGTACTAACTAGCAGATTCCCGGCGAGTCCTGTCCGGTGTACTCATAACCCAATGAGCACCTGTATAGATCTTAGGTGATCCAACTGACACCAGTGGCTTGTGAGACCGGCCACCGCCCCTCGTCGGGGTCTCGACTGTACACACTATTCTACTCCGGAGTATCGATGCCCTGTCTCGAAACTCCCACGACTAGGGACCACAATTAAGGATATGCATATAAACTACCCAACTCTCACGTATATGATCGCCATCATACTGTTGGCAGTAAAGCAAGATCCTAAGGGCTCTATCAAAGTGTAACATGTAATCAGTCACCTGAACATGTACACGACTGATAAAGGCAAACCAGATAGCATACTATCATTTCGAGTAAGACTGTCCTACTGGTATAGGGCCTCCGCAATCATTGCAATCACGTACCTGCGATCCAATAATTGACTATGAGGGCACTATCTCCAACAATCTCCCACTTGCACTCAAGGCTAATTATTGCGATGTCGACTACTCACAGCCCGTGTGAAACCGAACATCCAACTCTTCTACTAATCAGTTTCACAAAGCCCGTTTGTAAAACTATTGTGTTCGAGAAATAGCCTCAGTGAGTGGATCCGCCTAGATGTTTCTTTCTATATCTCTCTAAATCTCAAGTTCGCGGAGAAAGCCATCTCCCGAATTGAGTAATACCTGTCTTAGAATATGTCTGGATATCTGATAGGACCTAGTTCATAAATGAACTCCAAATCCAAACTTCTTAGACTGTATCGATCACTGAACCTAATCAGTATCCGGCACCATGCCACCCACAGTATCCTCTTGGACCACCTGTCCATAATACTGTTCCTCATCAGAGGGAAAAACTATAACTCTGACAATCACTCTGTCAACCATGTCACCTTTGAAGCTTGGAATGATAACCGTCCCCCGAAGGAGGCTGCCGTCATCAAATCCGTAGAACATGTACTTATGTTCTAAAACTGCTTCTTTATGTTTCTCCAGGATTGGATTAATACAAACTTATTGCATCTAGTGCAAAAACAACATCTGGTGTGGTACTTGACATCTCACGATTGACTCAATTGCCTAAGCAAGTGATCTGCCAATCATGTATATCCCTCTCCGCTTTAGTCCGTAAGACACCTTTAGAGAGGGTGACTCCATCACCTGCAGGTACACCACCATGCTAGGAGTCATCTATTCTAAAAACCATTAGAATACTGTCAAAGTACCTACATTGGGAAACTACCCAAATCCAGATCTAAAACCATAGATCTAGAAACCAGAATGTCAAATATTATATCCATATCCTGTCTGGAGAAACAACTGTGTGACGACCACAGTACAACCGATCGTAGTATAGGAATTTTACTTCCTACTCTGTGTATGTCATCCAGATACCATGACATCAAACCCTACTACCTTCTTAACAGATCCATCCCCTATCCTGATTGATGTCAAACCCATGACTGTCACATCAAAATTAGATGATCTTTCTCCGCTATAACTGCTCAAGTCTATAAATAGATATAAGCATCTTGCCCACTATGCTTCCGCTGCTCCCACTGACTACGACAACCCTCCTACCGGGTCTCATATCCTGGAACAACAGTAGTGTCAAGTTTGGGTAAACAAGATCCTCCCTGTCACCGTCCTTGAGGCTACCGGAGTACCTCTCGGGTGTCTGAGGTTACCCATCATATCTGCGGAGTGGCTATTTGAATGTCAAACCTGATTGAATATATAGGTCCTATTAAATTTTCCGTAATCGTTCGCGGTTCTGGAATCACTTCCAGTTCTACCATACTCCCACTACTGTTTTCTGAAAAAAGATCCATTTTACTAAAACTGTGGCGAGTCAAGAACAATATCACTATTGATCTTCCAAATGGTAGAATATCAACCCTCGTCATAGCCAGGGTCAACCCACAAACAGCCATTACAGAAACGTGCCCTGAGTTATCCAGAGTCTGGTTTTAAGCATAACTGGACAACTCCCCGTACCTTAATATCTTTTAAGGTACGAACTATTCTATATCTAATATAGAAACTTTGGCACTAATTTAATTGGAACCAGATTCAAATCATGCAACTGTCTCCAGTGCATATCAACTTAATGGAAATAGGCTAATCAGTATTACTCAACTTAGGAATCCATCCAATTATGAGTAACCTGAAAGAGAAACACGTTTCTCAAAACCATCACTATCATCTAAATACCAATCACAAGAATCTACATCTTCGATCTCTTTGAAGAATCCCGATACTTGTGACACCTGGTTCTCTACTTTATTCTTATACCCACAACTTCTCAAAACTTAGACCATGTATTTCTACGAAAAACTTGTCTAAAAAATAGAGAAGTTATAAGTAAACAGAACAAAGTACGAGGACCTACCCCTTTGTCCTGAAGGACACTTGGACAACATACAATACTCTGTATAAGTCCGCTGAGTTAAACAACTCAAAACCTGTGCGTCGTAGGTTAAAAACAGTACCCTGGCGATTTCCTCAAATATCACCAATTACAACGAATTCCGATATAATGAGGATGACCACCTAATTCCCAATAACTTACTCCCACTCATCATCTGTAAAACCATACAGATATGAGAATGAAACCTGGTAAATACATACCCTTGGAGTAAGTGTCTAATCGGGAAAACAGTTTTTCTTTAACAATGCACTGAAACATGAAAATGTTTCGTAGGGGTATCCTGGTATTCATAGCAATGCCTCTTCCATAATCCAATTCATGACTTCAACCGTATATCTCTTTGCCATCTCTCCAAATCCCTTTATCTGTCTTTAGTCGTTACCTTCTGTACACCATCGTTAGGCTAAATGGTTTTCTTCCTTCCCTACCGTTCGGCACCAGCCTATGGTTTGGAAGAAGACTATCCAGTAAGCATAATAGGTGTACCCTCCTAAACCAAGGAGTACTCGCATCTTGAGAGAAGGTGATGATAAAAGACAACTGAATAATACCTTATTACTTTAAAGGTGAAATAGGAGTGGCGATGAAGTACGCGGTTTGGTCATGAATGATAACAGTCGCAATTTACTTTGCCCTCTTTCTAATCCCTTTATTTTGTCTTTACATATTACCTTCTGCACACCCTACTTAGGCTAATTGGTTTTCTTCATTCCCTACCTTTCGGCACCTGCCTATGGTTTGGAATAAGATTATCCAATAAGCGTAATAGGTGTACTCTCCTAAACCAAGGAGCCCTCGCAACCTGAGAGAAGGTGATAATAAAAGATAACTGAATAAACCAATTCTATTTCTCCTGAACCTGGATCCATCCTCGAAGAAGTCCCTTTGAGTTCGTATATAACCATACGATGGATCTATCCAATGGAAGTGGATATCCGTAGTAATACGGGTGTTCTGAGAAATTCAAAGGGTAAAAGAAGGAGTGGCAATGACTTATGCAACTCAGACAATCCAAAAGCCAGTATTTTAAGAAGGTTCGGTCAACCTGGTCACTGAGTCACAATCTAGGGTCGGTCAAAGGTCGCTGCCAAAGAGAGAGAGAAAAGAAACACTCTGCGTGCACTCTAACCTAGATCAGAATGGTTATCACTTTATCTAATCCGGAAACCTCCCACCGTCCTGTCAAATTCTCCTCCAAACCAGAAAGAAGAATTAATCGGGATCACCCGAAGAGTAAACCAACTCATCTGTGGGAATCGGGATCCAACTCTCATCGCATGATAACGTGATGGAATGCATCCACGTTACTCATACTCCAGAAGGTATGCACATACTTGGCAAGTTTCAGTTTCTTTAGAAACTCCCGATATCATTTATGCCCCATGCTCTTATGACCTTGGCGAAAGTCAACAAATCATAAGTCACATGTCAAGTTCTGCCCGTCATTATCTTGTTAATTTGAACCCACCCGTACATATCCTTGACGAAAGCCAACAAGGTAATACGACTGTCCCAAACCAACTCATCTATCTATGCAACAAATGAATACCCAGCAGCTACCAAACACTATGCCTTGACGAAAGCCAACAAACATAGCTTGAATACTACTGACCATTCATAAGAAACGACGGAGGGCTACGACTAGTTTTTGGCGAAAAACCTTTAACGTAGTGAACTTGATATCGCTGAAGGAACCTGATAGCTTTTTAAAATATAGTAGCGAAAACCTTTTGCTAAAGTGGTCACTCCCGATGAAGGGATCTCGGCTCTTTCCTCGTGGAATGAGGTGCAGGATATTCCACTGAATACCGCTATGCAAAGAAACTTGTAATCGACTATAGTGAAGTTATTACCCTGACGCAAACTTCTGCCTAAGGGGTCAGTCCCGGTGAAGGGATATCGGCCCTTTCCCCGTCGAATAAGGTGCAGGATATTCCACTGAATACCGCTATGCATAACAAAAGGAAACGTCTTTGCAATAACATATTTTAAAATTGTTCCAACAACTGTAAACAGGTTTGCTTTACTTTGCATTGATCAGAATCAACGCAGTCCCATCAATAATCACACCAGAAAAGAACGAAAATAAAATGTACGTATATGCCATCCGCATTCGTCACTGGGTCCTATCATCACCCGTTAGGTTACTTAACTAACGACAGAGCGGGGACTGGACTAGCGCGGGTGTAAAACATATACAACATCTAATAGTATATAAACCAATATACAATAATCGCTCCAGGCGTGATAATATGCAACATTACAGAAAAGTAATAGGCATCACATAACAATACAGATAATCTGGGATCCCCGAGTTTCACAGAGCCGCTGCTGAAACTCGACGTTCCCCTTTCGTGTGGATAGCATGTGCAATGAAACCTAGACCCCTACGGGTGCGGCAAGT
This sequence comes from Agapanthus africanus, assembly GCA_030015575.1. Lineage (NCBI taxonomy): Eukaryota > Viridiplantae > Streptophyta > Magnoliopsida > Asparagales > Amaryllidaceae > Agapanthus > Agapanthus africanus. Next base: position 336,346,092 of record JASDDO010000031.1, read on the forward strand.
TACCCTCCAAAACCTGAAGCGAGGCAGCCCCCTACAACATAGTGAATGGACCACCCAGCACTTCACGGAATCCGGTAATCTTGGGTACCCCTCCTTGGGTCAACCTGTACCCCCTACGAGTGCGGCGAATAGTCTGCCTATTCTAGAGTGGGGCCCCTCTGCCTCTCAAAGCCATGAGATGCGGACCCGTTGCCCCTCCAAAACCCGGCTATCCGTGCACTCCGTCGCGGGGCAAAACCTAGTACAGTAATGAAAAATAGTACAACAGGTACATCGACCGCAACCTGGTCGTGCCCCAAAAGAATATTATACAACAGGCAATGACGGCAGTCCACAAGTTGGACGCTCGCCCCACAATATCAAATGTACAAATAAACTCAAACTGTACTACCATTGCACACTGCTATCCACCACGACAAATCCGCAACATCACAGCGCAACACAGAACATCAACGCGAATGTCACGTTCGCAAACCCGTCTAAAAGAACTATAGCAATCAGACGCGGTTTACCGATCAAATGACATTCCCGGTCGGAGATATAATGTAAGCACCGTAAACTAACATGTTTAAATTTCGATCGACTAAATTTCCCGAAGTGGGCCCCACGCAAATCTGCTGCACAGTAAAACATACTGGGCCCAAATAAACAGTTCCAGAAACCACAATTTCCAACATAGAATGCACTGTAGAAAATTGGCTAAGTGATGTCACTTTTATGCGGCGGATCCGCGGCCAAACCCATGCTTGGGCCGCGGATCCACGGCGGAACAGTCGAATCACGTGGTCGAATTTCTGCAGTATTCCTCAAAAACCCTGCTTGATTTTCTGGTATGGTCAAAATGACATTTGGACCAGTTTCAAAATTAACAGAAACTTTAATGCTTGAAAATTGTAGTTTTTGAAAATCCGTTCGATCGATCTTTTAAACGTGTAAGCACAAGTTAGTATAGCAAAATGGTGAGGCTTTGATACCACTGTAAGTCTACGGTAGCGCCCCGGCCGTCTACAGACGCCAAATGCGGAACAAAAACTTTTTAACTGGCGCTATCGTATACTTTAACCCGGATCTGCCATTATTGCTAAACTAACAAACTGTAAAGAGTGTAGAAAGGTTATACCGAACGATCCGAGTCCTTCGTTCTTTAACCATCATCCCACGCTCCGTTGCGGCTGCTCCGATCTCTTCGATCTCCGATCTGCTCGTCCAGGTGGCACCACGTCACTGATTCTTTAAACGGGCTCCCGCCTCTGACTTGAGGCAACTCGGTCGTCAAGTTTGCTAAAAGAGACGACCAAGAATGATGTAGAGAATGAGTAGATGACTTTGTCTCACTTCGTCCAAGTCCGTGGACGATCGGTTAATGAAGTTGCCGAGGGAATCGGGTGATGGAATGAAATGAGCTGTGAATTCCATACACCCCAAAATCTATCATAATCTTTTCAAGTGAAACATCAAGTGTGTTTGAGAGAGAGGAGGGGCCGGCCATATATAGGGAGGGGGGTGAGTGTAGGAGAGAAGAGGGTGACCTTAAGAAAGAAATATCATGTGTGAACACAAGAAAAATATCCTTAAGCAAACAAAACATCATTAATGCAAATGGTGATTCATTAACCTAGTCACCATTGCATTAACGGCTCCATTAAAGCACTAATGACTCACCATGTCAAGTTACCCTTTCTAGAACCTTCTAGAAGCATGACTCAACCTCATCCAAGAAAAGATAAATCCGTCTTTAACCGAATGTTAAAAGACGGCTGATAGAAAACTGGAAACTGGCAACTTCCAAAAGTGATCCTGAAACAACTTTCAGGATAACCCCGTAACTGTATAAATATACCCGCATTTGTATTACGACCGAATACAAATGCAACTGAGACAAAGATATTATACATACTCAATATAATACTCGGATCCGGCTTAAACCAAAGACGACCAGTATCATCTGCCCGAAAAATAACACGTGCGTAAACGCACGTGCATTTTCCGAACCCTGCCATAAAACCATACGGCCTCTACAACGTTTCGCCCGAACTTGGGAAATTGTCTGTGGGGGACTCTAATGACTCGCCAGTACCCTGGCAGTGGGTTTAACCACAAACCGTCAGCGGCACTAGCAATACGTAACGGCTGCCCATGGACTGACCTCAAGGGAGGCCGATGAGCGAACTCATCCAGAAACCCTACTGAGCCTAACAGTGACAATGTATATACAGTCCGGTCCGTTTGTCTATGAGTATCACATATCTGCCTAGGGGGCTAGTAACGTCAGACCCCCAATAGCAGTATAAGTCGTGTCGGAGTGTAGCCCAATAACACCCTGAGATACTACTGGAGTACCTACCAGTAAATCTCCTGCCACGGCCGTGGGATTTGTGTAATGGCTCTCCTAGACACAGCACGATCTCGCCCCCAATACCGGGAGAGACGAATCCCCTTCCGATCCGCTCACGTGCCTCCATATGGCTCGGGACTGTACCCAAAAGCTACCTGTTTGCACGACTCCTTTGAGCTGTGGTAGGGTAGAAATCAAAGCACAGTGGGAACTCACACGAGACAAATGACGACCTCAGGTCGATGAACTAACCTGTACACATGTCACCAGGGAACTGCTATCTGATGATAGGTATAGTACTAACTAGCAGATTCCCGGCGAGTCCTGTCCGGTGTACTCATAACCCAATGAGCACCTGTATACATCTTAGGTGATCCAACTGACACCAGTGGCTTGTGAGACCGGCCACCGCCCCTCGTCGGGGTCTCGACTGTACACCCTAGTCTACTCCGGAGTATCGATGCCCTGTCTCGAAACCCCCACGACTAGGGACCACAATTAAGGATATGCATATAAACTACCCAACTCTCACGTATATGATCGCCATCATACTGTTGGCAGTAAAGCAAGATCCTAAGGGCTCTATCAAAGTGTAACATGTAATCAGTCACCTGAACATGTACACGACTGATAAAGGCAAACCAGATAGCATACTATCATTTCGAGTAAGACTGTCCTACTGGTATAGGGCCTCCGCAATCATTGCAATCACGTACCTGCGATCCAATAATTGACTATGAGGGCACTATCTCCAACACTAGGTCCCATCAGATATCCAGACATATTCTAAGACAGGTATTGCTCATTTCGGTAGATGGATTTCTCCGCGAACTTGAGATATAGAGAGATATAGAAAGAAACATCAGAGTGGATCCACTCACTGAGGCTATTTCTCGAACACAGTAGTTTTACAAACAAGCTTTGTGAGACTGATCAGTAGAGGAGTTGGGTGTTCGGTATCACACGGGCTGTGAGTATGCGACATCGCAATAATTAGCCTTAAGTGCAAGTGGGAGATTGTTGGATATAGTGCCCTCAAAGTCAATTATTGGGTCGCAGGCACGTGATTGCAATGATTGAGGGATGACCTATACCGGTAGGACAGTCTTACTCGAGATGATAGTATGCTATCTGGTTTATCATTACCAAACATGTACTGCTTTAGGTGACATGATATATCACTATTGCACGTTGATATAGCCCATAGGATTCTTTCTTGACTACCAGCAGTATGATGGCGATCATATATGTGAGAGTAGGGTAGTCTATAAAAGCACATCCTTAAAAGTGGTCCCTAGTCGCGGGAGTTTCGAGATAGGGCATCGATACTCCGGAGTAGACTAGTGTATACAGTCGAGACCCCGACGAGGGGCGGTGGCCGGTCTCATAAGCCATTGGTGTCAGTTGGTTCACCTAAGATGTATACAGGTGCTCATTGGGTTATGAGTACACCGGACAGGACTCGCCGGGAACATGCTTGCTGGTTATTAAAACCTGTCGTCAGATAGCAATTCCCAGGTGACATGTGTACAGGTTAGTCTATCGACCTGAGATCGTCATTTGTCTCGTGTGATTTCCCTCTGTGCTTTGATTATTACCCTACCATGGCTCAAAGGAGTTGTGCAAACAAGTTTTAGTTAGGTACAGTCCCGAGCCACATGGAGGCAGTGAGCGGATCGACAGGGGATTCGTCTCTCCCAACGTTGGGGGTGAGATCGCGCTGTGTTTAGGAGGGCCATTACACGAAGTCCATGGCCATGGCAAGTGAGATTTACTGGTAGGTATTCCAGTAGTATCTCAGGGTATTCTGGGCTACACTCCGACACGACTTATACCGCTTTTGGGGGTCTGACGTTTACCAGCTCCCTAGGCCCGATATGCGATACTCATAGAAGAACGGACTGGACTGTACGGATATTGTCACACATAGGTTCTGTAGGGTTCCAGGATGAGTTCGCTCATCGGACTCCCTTTCACTCAGTAAATGGGCAGCCGTTACGTACAGCTAGTACCACTGACGGCCTGTGGTTAAACCCACTACCAGAAAATTGACGAGTCTTTAGAGTCCCCCACAGAAAGTTTCCCAGTTCGGGCGAAATGTTGTAGAGGCCGTATGGTTTTATGGCAGGGTTCGAACATACGCGTGCACTTATGCACGTTGATCACTCGAAAATATTGCATTTTTAATACATCAATTTCCCTACTCTTTGCAATCATCTAAAGGTGTTTGGTATGAATATGGCACATATTAGCAATTTGTCTGTAAAATACCAAATAACATGTGTTATACATTATAACCGGAATTTTGAGGGAAATTTAGTGTTTATTATTGCACTCATGATCTTTGTATATCACAACACTTGTCTCGAGATTGTGTGCAGGAAATTCCAGGAAAAAAGAACCGGAACTGCTAAAAGTGCTGATAAAATATGCCAAGTCCAAGAGTTGTGATCTGGCAGTGAACAAGAAAGTATAAAAATATTCCAGATATAAAATAAGTTCCCAAGGATCAGCACTAATTCATCCTGGAAGTTTCACACAAAGATAGCACCAAACAGCCGCTGATCCGCGGCCGAATGGCCCGATCCGCCGCGGATCCGCGGCCACGTGGACACATCATCGGCAGCTTACTATTTTCGGGCTCTCCTTTCAATAGCCTAACTTCTTCAAGACACTTCGGTCTCCAGAGATCACCAGAAGCTTCTCTTCTAACAGCCAAGCTTCTTATACAAGCCTAATACCTACCAAGCTTCTCAAGCAAGCTAGCTAACTACCTTAATCTAGAAGCTTCTTCTCATAACAACCAAGCTTCTCTTGTAGGCTAAATAACTAACTCATTCTAGAAGCTTCTACTCAACTACCAAGCTTGCAAAGGAAGCTAAACCCAGCTTAGCTTCTAGAGGAAGCTAGATCAAGCTTCTAGGGGAAGCTAAAGGAGAAGGCTATATAAAGGGACCCAAGGCTTCATTACAAAGGTTGTTCATCATTTTGAGGGTAAAATTCTAGTGAGATCCAAATCAATTCTACACAAATTGAGTGACACAATTTAATCCAAATCAAGATCATTGAGTAGCGATTCAAGCAAGCATTCAACAAGCCTTTTTGAAGCGACGCCGATCTTCATCCGAGCAAGATATCCAAGAAGATCCGCGACTCACGAAGACGATGCGAAGCTAATTCGACGATCGAGTTCTCTCCTCAATTCTTGTAGTCTTTTGAGTGAATTGTAAAGAAACATCGAATAATAAAAGGTGAAAATTCTTGATCTTGCTTTTCTTTACATTCGAGCATTATGAAGAGTTACCAATTCTTGATTGTTTTCTTTTTCATGATGTTTGAGTGAAAACTCCGCTCGTGGAGGAATCGAGAAAATAGATAGATCATGATGGCTAAATTCTTGAACGATTCTTAAGTCTTATGAGTTTTGTAAACTTTAGGAAATTGAATCATCGACAACCTAGTTTTGAGCGAGATGCTTTCTTGAATGTTTTCGCTCTTAATTAGAGATCAACGATCGATGATTGAATTTTCTAGAGGCTATAATTTGAATGCTAATCAACGAAAGGACAAGGGATGATGATGGAGAAACCCTAGTTTCTTCAAGAGATCCCTAAACCTCGTTGATCTTCATCGATCTAGCAACAAATCTTCAATAGATAAGAATTTGTAATCATAATTCTTCATCATCACTATCGATTGGATCGATTCCTACGAGCCTCTTTACAAATCTTGATAATTCATTCGATTTGGATATCATCTTGACAATTCTTGATTCTTGATCTTTATTTTCTTGATAATTCTTGAAACTAAATTTCACAACTCTTGAACAATTTTCTTTATCCTTTAATTTTCAACTCAACTAAAACAATAGCGAGCAAATCACACTTTCTCAGTGGACGATCCGTTCTCATTGACGAAACTACAATAGACACCATCAATTGATTACGGTATAAATTTCTTTGTTTGTGATCTATACACTTTTCTAAACACGACATCGAAATCGATTATCAATCAAATGGCGCCGTTGCCGGGGATCGTGTGCTAATTTGTTCGTTTTGTAATTTGAGTTGAAAAATTTATTATTCCATCGAATTTTTAGATCAAAATTCGCACAAACGCTAAACGATTTGTTGTGATTTGTTGCGAGGAGATCTGGAATCTGTGGAGCGAGAGGAAAAATATTCAGATCATTTCAGAGAGTTCTGTGAGTGAACAAGAGCATCTGCACGAAATTGTGTGCAGAGATCTCATCATATCTCCGCGCTTCCGCGGCCTTACTGCGCTTTTCGCGGCGGTTCCGCGGCGGGAAAGAAGCTTCACTGCTTCAAAATTCTCAGGTATATTTCTATCTTTCTTATCTCCTCCCTGATCTGCTCCATTAACCAATTTCTGCAGGATTCTTTGCAAAAATTCGCAGCGCCGCAAAAAGAAAAATTGTTGCGTGTTTGATCTTGGTTGTTTGCATTTTTAATACGGAAATTAAGGGGCAAAGACCAAATTCAGATTAGGTGGGGAGTTCATTACCCTTTCTAAGCCCCAAAAATCACAAAACTGCATCCGCATTACCCTCATTAACTAAAAAATATCTAGACATGACTCTAAGGACCGTCGCGCTCACTTAGGAGAGAAAGAGGTCATGTGTAATCTATTTCTTATCCGCGTTTCTTTTGTGGTGTCTAAGGCAAGTGGTTACTTAATTAGGTCCACTACTTACATAGTGGAGAACCTCCCACTTACCTGGCACTTACCTAGCCACAGGAGAGACAAATAGGCAATAAAGAATTTATCTTGCGACTTGTCTTCTGGAAGTCTAGGAGCGTTCTAGAGACTTGACCTAGGTGACCAATAGAATTAGGGTTGCTTGTGCATTGTTTGTGATTTGATTTTTCAAAAATCCGTATTTTTCAAAACAAACACCAAACTCATCTTTTCCTTAATTATCACAACGCTGCCACTTGTGCTAAACCATTTAGTGCATGCTCGGCTGGACACGGGATTCTAGTGCCCGTCTTGTCCGCATTCCTCCTATCGACTCCGAAGTCGGTAATTCTACGTCTACTTGTTCTTTACCCTCCACCACACCCACTTCGATGGACGGTTCTCCATCGAACTTCTTTAACACTACTCTGCCACCGTCCGCAGGTGCGCAGAATCCGCCCGGCATCTCTCTCCAAGAGAGATGTTATCCTATGCGAGGTCCTCTTTCGACCTGTTTAACCATTCCACCAGCCAATGGGGACAACTTTGAAATAAAACCCCAATACATCAATCTTCTACCAAAATATCACGGTCTTGAGTCTGAAGACGTATATGTCTTTATTACCAAATTTGAAAATGTATGCGCTATAATGGGTACTTCACAGCTTTCTGTGGATGCTATGCGTTTGCGTCTTCTCCCATTTACCTTGTGCGATATAGCCGAGAAGTGGCTTGATAACACAGCCGCACATTCTATTTCAAACTGGGATGAATTCATTGCAGCTTTCCTAAAGAAATTCTACCCCAATCATAAGACAGCTCGAGTCCGTAGCGAAATAAATCAATTAACCCAGCTTCCAAATGAACCATTCTCGAAGTGTTTTGAACGCTTCAAGGATCTGTTAGTTCAATGTCCACATCATGGAATTCCTAGATGGGATCTGTGCAGAATCATATATGAGGTCATTAATCCTACCACAAAACAGAACCTTGAATCCATGTGTGAAGGCACTTTCATGACTAAAGATGATGGTGAAGCCTGGAGATTCTTAGAAGATTTTGCTGAAAAATCTTTACAGTGGGAGAGTGTAAACCAGTCATTGTCTAGGGGTGGCATTCACCAAATTGATGTTTCCATAGGAGTTAGAGCTGAAATGGCAGCAATGCAAAATAAACTCGAAGCTATGGAACATAAATTTTTAGTAGCCTCCCTAAATCAGATGTGACTCCCCAAAACTGTCTGTGGATGCTGTTCTGATTAATCTCATCTTACGGAAGAATGTCCTTTAAATTCTCCGTTTCAAGGTTAAGAGTATACCAATGCTGCTTTTCAACAAAGACCTAGAAACGATCCGTATTCTTCCACTTATAATCAGGGTTGGAGGAATCACACTAACTTTGCTTGGAACCAACAACAAACTCAAAACACGGTTCCAAATCAAAATAATTTCCAAAGGGCTCCTCCACCACAACAGCAACCACTTCAACTGAGTCAGCACCCCTACCAATCACAAAACTTTTAAAACCCGGTCAACACACCTGCACCATATAATCTTTTGCAGTTGACCGGTTCTGATGAATCCTCTTCACTCGCACAAACCATGAATTTGATTCTGAAAAATTTCATGCAAGTGTCGGCTGAGATTCAGTCTTCTGTCGATGATATAAAGAAAAACTCCACCTCCCAAGCTGAGAGTATAAAATCGATGGAAGCAGAAATTGCACAATTAAAAGCCGAAAGGAGTGCTAGAGAGAAAGGGAAACTTCCGTCTCAACCCCTACCGAATCCTAGGCATTACAATGTGAATGCCATCACAACGTTGAGATCAGGAAGAGTGCTGAATAATCATGTTGGGGAAGAGATTGATGATAATGAAAGATTTATCAATAATACCCCGGCTGAGACCTTCCCTTCCACACACACTTCTACTTCTGATCCTTGTTCTTCTACCCCACCACCTTCTTGCGAGCCTATTCTTCGTTTCCCCCAAGGCTCGACACCTCAGCATACCTCTTCTAGTCCACCAAAGACGATCCCCATTCCTATTCTGGGATCACTTCCACACATACCACCTTCTCCAATGTTGGACCCAGCTCTTATTGCTAAAGCTTCTTATCCGAATCGGTTAAGGGGTAACAAATCAAGTCCATATATGGAGAAGATTATGGAATTGTTTAAACATGTTAACATCAACATCCCTCTCCTATATGCTATTCAACAAGTCCCCGCTTATGCGAAAATTCTCAAAGACTTGTACACTAGGAAGAGGAAGAATCAAGTGCCAAAGAAGGTCTTCATGACTAATAATGTTAGCACTGCTTTTACCCCACAGTTACCAAAGAAACGTAAGGACCCTACAATATCGATTTCTATTGGGGGTAAAAATATCAACCGTGCTTTACTTGACCTTGGCGCAAGTGTTAACCCGCTTCCATATTCTGTCTACGAGCAGTTAGGGATTGGAGAGTTGAAACCAGCTCATTGCACTCTCCAAATGGCAGACCGTTCAATCACCAAACCTAGGGATGAACTGGAGGATGTGTTGATAAAAGTCGGGGAATTTGTATTCCCTGTGGACTTTATTGTTCTCGATACACAACCTGTAGCAAACCCACATAACCAAATTCCGGTAATTTTGGGTCGACAATTCCTTGCCACTTCCAATGCTGTCATTAACTGTCGAAACGGTTCAATGAACCTATCTTTTGGAAAAATGATAATTGAACTGAACATCTACAAAATTGGAAGTCATCCATCTGAACCCTCTGCTCACATACTTGATGTCTGTTCTGTCCACGAGATTGCTCCCGAAAGTTACGAAGTTGATGAACTTTGCTTCGAAGATCTCGACGACACTAGCACATCAATATTTGATCTTGCACAGCATAGTGAGGACACTCTTTCCACGCTTGAGTCTGACACTCTTGACTCATCACCTTCCGAGTCTGTATCTTTTACAGGCTACGAGCTTCTTTGTGACTCTGAATATCATTCGATGACCCTACCTTCTATAGTTTCTCCGCCAGCATTAGATCTCAAACTTTTACCTTCTCATCTTAAATATGCATATTTATGTGAGAATGAGTCTTTACCTGTGATCATATCCGCTTCTCTAGCCTCAGAGCAAGAGAACGCGCATTTGACGATATTGAGATCTAATAGGCAGGCGTTTGGTTGGACTATGGCTAACATCAAAGGGATTAGTCGTTTGATTGTTGAACATAATATACATTTGATGGATGAAACCAAGCCAACCCGAGAACCACAGAGAAGGTTAAACCCCGTAATGAAGGATGTGGTTAAGAAAGAAATCGTCAAATGCCTTGACAATGGTATCATTTACCCAATCTCCGATAGCCAATGGGTGAGTCCAATTCATGTCGTCCCTAAGAAATCTGGCATCACAGTCATTACAAATGAGGCAAATGAGTAAATCGAGACACGCGCTCAAACTGGGTGGCGTGTGTGTATTGATTATAGAAAACTCAATGCCGCGACAAGAAAAGACCACTTTCCTCTACCTTTCATTGACCAGATGCTAGAACGCTTAGCTGGACGGGAATATTATTGCTTCATGGACGGATACTCTGGCTATAACCAGGTCTCTATTGCCAAAAAGGATCAAGATAAAACCATATTTACTTGTCCTTTTGGTACCTTTGCTTATAGACGCATGCCCTTTGGGTTATGCAATGCTCCCGCTACATTTCAGCGGTGTATGATGGGGATATTCTCGAATATGGTCGAGAATGTTCTGGAGATTTTCATGGATGATTTCTCGATATTTGGAGATTCTTTTTCTGATTTCCTATCTCATCTTGACGCAGTTCTTACTCGTTATAAAGAGAAGAACTTAACCTTGAAATGGGAAAAATACCATTTCATGGTCCAAGAGGGAATTGTGTTTGGACATGTTATTTCACGAAAAGGCATTGAGGTTGACAAAGCTAAAATAGATGTCATTCAAAACCTTACTCATCCCAAATGCGTTAAGGATATACGATCCTTTCTTGGCCATGCAGGCTTTTACAGGAGATTCATTGAGGATTTTAGCAAAATTGCTAGACCTTTAACTCTTCTCTTGGCCAAGGACACAACCTTTCACTTTGACTCGGATTGTGAGGCAGCATTCGACTCACTCAAACACTCTCTTACTACAGCCCCCGTTTTATCGTCTCCAGATTGGAACCACCCTTTTGAGCTTATGTGTGGTGCATCAGATTTTGCAGTTGGTGCAGTCTTAGGACAACATATTGAAAAGATGCCACACATGATCTATTATGCAAGCAAGACCCTGAACGTTGCTCAAATTAATTATACAACTACCGAGAAAGAACTTTTGGTGGTTGTATTTGCATTAGAAAAATTCAGGCCTTACTTGATTGGCTCACCAATTGTTGTGTACACTGACCACTCCGCTTTGAAACATCTTTTGGAAAAGAAAGATGCTAAAGGTAGGCTAATACGTTGGATCCTTCTATTACAAGAATTTCATCTTGTTATTAAAGATAAGAAAGGATGTGAAAACGTTGTAGCCGACCATCTTTCGCGCATCTCTTCTTCATTTGTGACCCTGCCGATCAATGATTCTTTTCCGTACGAACAACTCTTGAATGTATCCGACGAACCTTGGTTCAGGGATATTGTGAATTATCTTGCCACGGGACTTATCCCCCGTGAATGGTCAAAACAAGACAAACATCGATTTCTAACCCAAGTAAAACACTTTTACTGGGATGAACCCTATCTGTTTAAGTATTTTCCTGATTAGATCATTCGCAGATGTGTCCCCAATGATGAATTCAAGAGTGTTCTATCTTTTAGTCATGATCAGGCATGTGGGGGTCATTTTGGTCCTCGAAAGACGGCGGAGAAGGTTTTGCAATGTGGTTTTTATTGGCCAACTTTGTTCAAAGATGCATTTGATCATTGCAAAACCTGTACACAGTGTTAACACACGGGTAGGATTTCCCGGAGAAATGAGATGCCACAGCAACCCATCTTAGTGGTTGAAATTTTCGACGTTTGGGGTATTGACTTTATGGGTCCTTTTCCCAACTCCTTTGGGAATCTATACATATTGCTTGTGGTTGAATACGTCTCGAAGTGGGTTGAAGCTATTCCTTGTTGCACTAATGACAAAAAGGTTGTCTTTAAGTTCTTAAAAGAAAACATCTTTTCGCAATTTGGACATCCACGCGCTATCATTAGCGATAACGGGATGCATTTTTGCAATCGGTCTTTTGAGACTTTGATGCGGAAATATGCAATCAACCTCAAACTTTCCACACCCTATCATCCCCAAACGAGCGGGTAGGCTGAGATTTCAAACATACAAATCAAACAAATTCTGGAGAAGACTGTTTCTAAAAATAGAAAAGATTGGTCGACCAAATTGACGGATGCTCTTTGGGCGTTCCGAACTGCATATAAAACTGATCTAGGTATGTCTCCTTACAGACTAGTGTTTGGGAAGGGTTGTCACCTTTCGGTCGAGATTGAGCACAAAGCAATGTGGGCCATTAGAGAAATCAACTTTGACTTAAATTAAGCCTGCAACTTTCGGAAGCTGCAATTAAACGAGCTAAGCGAACTCCGCGATGAAGCTTATGATAATGCTGTGATTATAAAGAACCGGACTAAGGTATTTCACGATAAAAACATTTTGAGAAAAACTTTTACACCTGGTCAACAAGTCCTTCTTTATGATTCACGACTCCATCTTCATGTGGGTAAGCTAAAATATCGGAGGAAAGGACCTTTTGTTGTGCGGTATGTACACCCGCACGGGACAGTTGAGGTTGAAAATGTTGAAAACGGTACGTTTTTCAAAGTAAATGGACATAGATTAAAACCGTATTTTTCCACTGACCCCACGGAGGAGCTCCTGTTTTTACAGGAGCCACTTTATCTTGATTAAAATTCCTCCGTCTCACCTCCATGTCCTGTAAAATACTGTATTATCTTTAGAATGGAGGTGAGAGAAAAAAATAAGTTTGGGGGAGGATTTTCATGATCATATTTATTGCCCCCATTAATAAATTTCCTCCCAAGCTTACAGGTTTTTGTGATCTAGCGGATGACAACAGTGAGGACACTGTTGAAAACGAGTTTGGCGGAGGTTTGTGTCACGCCCCGCTTCCCAAAATACGGAATACGAGGTATGACTAGGCCAGCCATGCTCCTACGGTCAAGGAATCATCCCGCCGTAGTCACACTTCGGCTTCTAGCTTTACATGGTAATTAGTAAATAAAGCACAGTATTAAAGGAATCACATCACTAATTTATTACATTAAAATTTCATTGTTCACAGATTACAGATAATAAGAACGATAACTAACCAAGTTCAATCTCACAATCTCTTTTATGGAAAGCTGTAAATGAAGAAGGTACACCAACTATATCTCCGTGAACTCAAAGGATAGATCCGTCTCCTGTGCTGGTCCTTCCGCGGAATATGAGCATGCATACTCAGGTCGTCAGAGCGACACAAATAATAATATTATTATAATCAGAAGAAACAGGTAAATGAGGTAATACTGGTATGATAAATAATGCAAGTAATCACTATGTCACAATATGATGCAGAATATGTTATGTGTCCCTATCGGCCTCTAGGTCATGTTTGAAATCACATAGTGGAAGGAGGATCATGTTTAACAGGAGTCTCGTACATACCCGAGACAACGGCCAACATGCCCGGGACATAACCCTGTCAGCCGGATCGCTAGATCCTGTCCTACACGTATAAGTATCACGGTTCGAATGATCATCCTCTAAACATGGTCCCGCTAAATACGATACTCTTTCCACTTTGATTTCCCCTTTTTCCCCAGGTTACACTATTTATTATATTGATCTAGTTGTGTACGAGTATACCAATGGCACGGTTTCATCACTGTCCACTGTATCAATCACTATCACGAATATTCACTTTCCATTGGTGTACTCGTCACTCCTAAACCAACATCTATCACGCACGATAATGCAATGTCCACACGCACTAACACTGTGTAAATGACAAGGGTATGATATATGTATTGTATGCTACCAATAAGCTCGGTATGTTATGAATTAACATGCATGTCACGAACTAAAATAAATTGTACAAATTAATATGTTACGAATTCAGCAAAAATGATGTAAGTAAGATATATAGAAAAATCAGTCAGTAATTCATCAAAATTTGTTTCAGTTCAATCGGAGTTTCGGTTTTCAAGATATAACTGTTTCAGTTTAAGTGCCCGCGGCTGGAATTTCAATTTCAGAACTGATCATCTGTTTCGCGACACGAATTGCACCCAGTTGGGCTCAGAATTTAGCGATGTCATAGTTAAATGAAATTTAGGGTTTTCGATAAAGTATTCAACACCATAGACGGATCCTCAATCGTATCTGTACGTTGAAAGTTATACACAGTTTAATCTCAATATGTCATTTCAGAAATTGTTCTGAACAGCTTTACGTTCTGCCCTTTTAAATATAGTTTAAAATAACAAACGGCGATGAATCGGAATGAAACTACTTGTTTTCTTTCACTAACAGAATTATCTTATAACTACTGTAAATTTCCGTATCACACTATTTCAGGAAACACGGGGACGCAGGTCTTTAGACAGAACACACTAATCAGAAACGCTCTGGACTCCAGTCCAGAGTCGTGTTCCAATCCAATTATCTTCATGGTTTCAGAACAGAAAACATTAAAATTCTACATAGGGTTAAAGTTCGTCGAGTCGGCTTCGATTTAAACCCTCGAACGCATCTTTCCAATATGTGTATGATTTATGGTGTTTTTATTCGTTTTCAGTTACGAGAGAATTCTAGTTTTGACGACATGTTTGGGGGTATCGATTTTTGTTACAAACAATCGTGTTTTCCAGCGAATTTCACACAAGATATTCATCATTATAAGGGCCAACATAAAATATCGATTTCCGTCAAATTAGACAATTATTTCCATAGGTAACTAACATCGAGCACTTAAGTCATGACACGTATAGGAAATCGGTAAGTTGTAAACTACATGATCTAGATGGGTAACACTATTATTAGCATGAAGCAAGTAAATACTTGCCTGGAAAACACCTCGGGGTCGCGCGGCAGCAGTGTCATCACGAACGCGCGATATACGCCACGTACCGGATTCCCGCGAGCCTAGATCTAGATGCGGATCTCGCGTCGGGGTTGTCCGGAGTCGTTTGCACAGTCACTGGACGTTGATGGATGTTTGATGATCCACTGCGAGTGTATTGGGGTTGCCGACGGTCGACGGCGTCGCTCCAGCAGCGTGTATAAAGCAGTTTCACAGTGGGGGAAAAAGTTTGAAAATGGTTTTGGAGTTTTGGAGAGAGATGGGGAGCAGTGGGGGGGGGTCGGGTCTGGAGAGATGAGGGTGATGCTGAGGGTGTGTAGGGTCGCAGAGGGGGTTCAGGCGAAGTGGGGCTCGCCGGCGTTGAGTGCCAGGGTGCTGTGGCCGAGCCCTGCAGTGGGGGTCGTGTGCAGGGGAGACTCGAGTGGGTGGAGATGGAGTCGTGGAGGGAGAAGGAGGGTGGATGAGTGGTTGTCGTCTTGGGTCGAGCGACAAGGTAGGATGATCGCCGGCGGTGGAGGTGTCAATGGTTTGAGAGAAAGTTTGGGTGCTCGCGTTTTTGGGGCTCGATGAATGTAGAGGAGAGAGGTGAGGAGTTTTCTGTGATGGAGTTGGTGAGTAAGAGAGAGATGAGGGCGACGAGGTTGTAAACGTGGGGGCAACGGTAGGGCGAGGGCGTGGGCGACGGCGGAGGAGGCGGGTCGCGCGCGCGATTTTGGAGATTACCGTTGGGAATTTTTGAGAAGAGGAACAGTGAGGGGTTGGGTGAGTAAATGGGAAAAGGTTGGGCTCGTGGGAATTCTTTTTTTTTTTTGAGAAAATATATGGTGGGCTGAGGAGGAACGGGCCGGAGTAATTAAATTTTAGGATTTTATTTAAAAAGGTTGTGGGCTGTAAACGAAACGGGCTGGGAAAATTCAAAAATGATTTTGAATGGGCTGAGGGAAAAAATAAAAGGGAATGGGCTGAGGGTAATATTTAATAAGGAATTTTATTAACTAAAATGTGTGGGCTGAAAGAATTTTAAGGGGATGGGCCGGGGCTTTTCAAGTGTTAATAATAAAATTTTAATGTGTTGGGCTGGGTAAAAAGGAACGGGCTGCGGCTATAAGTAATGGGCTGGAGAAAAAACAGTAAGGGCTGTATGTTTAAAATTGGTTTAAGGTTAAGTGTTTTGCCCATTTTGGTTTGTTTCGGCTTTGGTTTTAAATCTTAGGTTTTAGCTTTTAGGGTTTGGACTATAATTCCAAAAGAGCTGGAAAAATAGGGTTTAAACAACCAACTAAAAAATATATGAAGTCAAGAATAAGTTAATCACTAGAATTCAGAAAATAGGAAATTTCATGTAGAAAGGAAACGGGGATTTACAGTTTGTGCTTATTTATGCATCAATTGCATATCACTTTGTATAAGCACAAAACTTTTAAAACATAGAAAAATTTAAAAAATTTCAAAAGATAAAAATATTTAATATTTAATTTTATAATAAAAGATTATATAGTGAAAAATTACATCCAAAAGATTGGAAAAATTTAAGAAAACCTAGAAAATTAGAAGTTTTCTTAAATGAACCAGTAATAAGTAGTTATGAGCCGTTGTCCTAAGGGTTAGTAAGATGAAGGATGTCACTAATCTGAGGATAAAAATAAGTCTGAAAAATAGTTTCTATTCTGGAAGCCAAACATTTGAACATTGATACCCTACTATACGCACTTACACACGTCTTGAAACTCGGGATAGTAGAGGATACCTTGAAATGCTCTTGTCTAAAAGCCAAAGTATGAAGGAAATAATAAATGAAGAAAAGATAAAATGGTGAAGAAAAATGAACACTGGTTTTGTTATCACCAAGGAAGCATAAAAAAATATAGCGAGGGTGCTTCATCACCTAGTGCCTTAGACCAACTGGTCTGGGAGTCACTGCATGCCTTAGGTGGTGCAAGACAAGGAAAATATTAATACACCTAATAAGCAAGCACATGAGTAATCGGTCGGTTAGTACCTCAAAAAGTATTAACGGTCGCATGAAAAATGTGTGAGCAAATTCATCTAAATATTCATTAATTAAAAAATACTGAGGTAGATGGACAAGAGTATGATAACTTGAATTGAATTCTCCGAGTGTAGGGATGTATTTTACACACACGTAGGGGTATATGATCGGTGTTTGGAAGAAAGATAGGAATGAAGAATAAAGACGATGTTTTATTGAGGGATGATGTGATTTCTAACATCTTTTCATGACTATTAAGATAGGGATCATGACAACCGAAAAGTTAGTGTAGTTGGAAACTCTAATTTTCAAAGTCTTTCTTTCATAATTCTTATCTTTACATGTAACTTTCACGGTCTTCCTTTTATTATTGGATTTTGTAGGTGCAATCCGCTGAAAACCCTCAGGAGACAACACTCCTCCTACTAGGGACACCTAGGGGTTTAAAGGCTTGTTGGACGTGCTCATGTAACATTCCAAAATAACAAAATATTATTTTTAGGAATTTTTATAATTTAATATTATTTTATTGATTATTTTAATATTAAATTAATATTTAAATGCAAATAAATGGAGAAAAATTATGAAAAAATTATGGAAAATTCTAAAATGGGTTATTTATTGGAATTATGCCTTTTTTTAGTGTTTGTGATTATTTATATGCTAATTTAGTGCTAATCGCGATTAAAAATCGCTAATCGGATTTTCGGCTTTTTGTGCAAAATGTGCACATATCATTTTTGGACTTGTGTTACATTTTTCCTACCATGTTACTTTGGGGATACTATTGGTGTGAGAAGGATTTGGATAAAGAAAAGAAAAGAAAAGGAAAAAGGTATGTAATGATGAGAGAGAGAGGGTAGGTATAGTCAACCCTTTTACTTTTGAAACCATGCTTCCATCATTTCCTTCACCCTCATTTTTCTCTCCCCCATTCCTTGTGCTGCTGCTGCTGCTCCCTTCTTCCCTCTTCCTCCTCCTTCAAATCCTCCAAATTACACCATTAAAACTAACTCAAAACCTCACACTCATTTCACAAAAATTGCCCACAAGCCCAAGATCTATGCTTTGGACCAAGAAAGGAGATGTTTTGGTGTTGTTGAGGATTCATGAGGTTCATGTGAGGTAATTTCTTCTCAATTAGAGTGTTAATTGTTGTATTTAAGGTTTAATTCAAGTTTCATATCGATATCGTGTGATTTTGTGCACTTTGGACAAAACTAGAGAGGATAAGGGGAAAATTGAGTTGTGACTTTGCTATTGAGCTTAGAAGGTGACCCTAGACCCTATATGGACTAGAAAACCAGACCAATCCCACTGGAAAACTAAAAATACGGAATTATGGAACTTTTCATGTCGGTTTGTGAAATCTGTGAAGGTGTTCTGGAATCTGGAGCAACCCGGGGGTACCAAAAATAAAATTGAGTGGACAGTGAGTCGTGCAGGCACCTAGGAAGCTACCACCAAGACCCGAGCCCCTAACTCTAAACCGTGGCCGCCAAAATCATCATTCTGGCCGCAATTTGCGGCCAGAGTAGAGGGAAATGGTTCCATTTTTGTTCCAGGGCTCATTTAGCACTAGATTAGACCCCTCCTATATATAGTTTTGGCAGATGGTCATCTGGGGAAAATCTGGAGGCATTTTGGTGTGTTTTAGGCGATGTTTTCCGTATTTTTAAATGCACTTTCTTGGTGTTTGGATTTGTATTTGGTTGTCGGGTGTTCATACATCGACAACAGGGGTTAAGTGTTGGATTTGCATGTTTGGGCCATAGGTTTCAACTTATGAGCACACCGTGCGCTGTATCGGTTTTCTGCCTTGATATTAATACGTATTGCGACTGTTTATTATTCTAGGTACCCTCGTAAGGATTCCGAGGTGAAAGAGCATGGCGACATCGATTTCGGAAAGCGAAGACCAGGTGAGTAGATTATATCTACGGGGGAAAGTCGGGTGGATGGCGTATAGCACCCCCGCAGTCCGTAGATAGCTTATTTTATAGTATTGTGATATTAGGTGTATTTTGGTTTTGTAGGGTTAGAAGTGACTAGTGTAGTTCATAGTCGCGAACCCTAGGATAGAATTACACCTATACATA
This sequence comes from Agapanthus africanus, assembly GCA_030015575.1. NCBI lineage: Eukaryota > Viridiplantae > Streptophyta > Magnoliopsida > Asparagales > Amaryllidaceae > Agapanthus > Agapanthus africanus. Next base: position 336,365,311 of record JASDDO010000031.1, read on the forward strand.
TACCCTTGCTTTTCACATGTACTTACACTGTGGTTGGTGATATGTGACGACTTTGGAGATGAGTCGATGATGTGGGCTTGGTGCCCTGAGATCGGTATTTTGATGCGATTCATATGTGGGATATGACTAGTGATTCTTGCGGGCTTGGGATGTGTGTTTACCCCCGCATGCATACTTTACCGATGTTACCGTTTGTACTAGATATAGAGTAGTACACCCAGACTATATGATCTGATGATGGTGATATTTGTTATGTGATGAGACAGTGAGATGTTGACCTGTACCCAGCTTTTGGGAATGCCGTACGACGGTTTACCGTACGAGCTGATATTGATGATAGATCCGCACTCATAGCTAGAGGATATCTTACGATATGACATTGAGGCGGGATCACCGACTATATATCTACATATATACTTTGACTCAGTTTTAGGTGGTTTCCACACCTACCCCTCCTGGTTGTCAGGATACTTAGATGTAGTTTGCATAGTAGATACTTCACTGTGCTGCTGATTACTAGATTTCCGCATATTCATGCTTTTCGCATTGCTGGCATATGTTCATTACCATGCTATTATCATGCTGTTAGGACACCAGCACCATTATCGATGATGCGTATGTTTCACGTACACTACTTGCCGGCTCACACACTTCATCATCGATAATTGCCATGTCACTACACTGTAGTACTATTGCATTCGTGATGTGATGCTTCCTTCGACATATGCACATTCCTATTCCATGTTGCGTGATTTCCGATATGGTTACTTTCTTTACATGTCGCATACATTATGGATTGATTGCATAGCACATCGCATTGGATTTACTTCTTGAGGTGGATTTTCATGTGATCTCTGGATTTGGGAACCGTGCTCTTTTCAAATACGTAATCGTTTAAAAACCCGGTTCCCTTGATATGATATTTGGGGCGTCGCCCCGTGTTTTCTCGGTGCTAGAGGATGTACTGAGAGAGGGCTGACCCGGACTGACGGATGCCCGATGGATTGATATAGGGCTGACCCGGAATGACGGATGCCCGATGTACTGAGAGAGGGATGACCCGGACTGACGGATTCCCGATATATACTGTGATATAGGGCTGACCCGGAATGACGGATGCCCGATGGATTGATATAGGGCTGACCCGGAATGACGGATGCCCGATGTATTGAGAGAGGGATGACCCGGACTGACGGATTCCCGATATATGTATACTTGAGAGAGGGCTGACCCGGAATGACGGATGCCCGATATAGGAGGATTTACGTGTCGATGCTTGGCACGGGTTTTCATGATGAGTTTCCATGATTTTGTTGTATCCTCATACTTGCATACATGATGCTTGCTGTCAGTGGGTGACAGGTGGACGGGTTCCACATATATACAGACTTGGTTCATATACAGACTGGATTTACACTTATCTTACACCAATATTAGTGGTATGGGACGCTAATATATGTGTATTGATATTATTGATATTTCTTCATTGATACTTCATGCAGACATACCTTACACTGATGACATGTTGTTACCTGAGTACCTGGCACTATATACATGATTAGATGTTACCTTGCCACATTATTACACTCAGATGTACTCTTGTGGATATTTTACTGATCGTTGACTTAGGATTATGTCTTGCATTCGATTTATCCTTGTAGATGTTTCTATTCACGAGTTGGCAACTCACCCCCGTTGTGCCACAGCTCTTGCAGGTTATGCCGTACAGGTTCTATTGCGGCATTTCTGGCACACTACCTTCTTGCGGGTGATTTGCTTTTGGTAGGTGGATTCTTTTGCATCAAGAATTCCCATGTTGTACTTATTTATTCATTGTATCTAGAAATGTCCATCAACCAAAACTTGTATATTCTTTCAGACCTAGATTTCAGTGTTGTATATTTCGACCTTAGAGTCGCGCTTAGTAGTATTGTGGTTTCTTGTTGCTTTTGAGTTTTCTTTTGCTTTTGATCCTCGCCACTTGGCGTTGTATATTATCATATCTTGCGTGGTTGTGACCGTCGATTGACGAAGAGCTAGATCCCGCTTGGGGATGCCTTTATCATTTTATATATTGTTATTCATGTTGTACCCCATTCGGGGCCAGTTTTACAAGAGAAACTCTGCCGAACTTTTTAGAAAAGACTTATTGTTTTCAAAACATACCTTCGGCTTAGTTATTTAAAAACCTTGATTTCAAACCTGTATTTCTTCACTTCTTTAAACCAGTTTTCTTTGTTTATTCTTCAAAATGGTTTTAGATTTCTGGGCTTTTGGCTTACTTGGATCAGATGGAGTCCTATAGGCTTCATATGGTTCAAGTGCCAGTCACGTGCTCTTTCGGGTCGTGACAAAGTTGGTATCAGAGCGCTAGGTTGACCCTTGGTTGATGGATTAGGTGACTAAAGTAGAGTGACGTACCGTTGGTATGTTCCGCGGCATACTTACGACACGCCACTCCGCTTAAGGAACCTTAGGATGTGCATACTTTCGAGATCAGTGATTCTTTTCATATCCTGGATTATACATCCATTTGAGATCCCCGATTCTATTAGTTCATGATCATACCTTCATTGATGCTGTTCCTTCCTATGATCATGTATCCACTTTGGATCTGTTGTTTCCTTTCTTGCCACTGATGTGCTCTCTTGGATACTCGATTGAGATTCCTGTCACCGTGTTTGAGCGCAGTTTGGACTGCTGGTAGGGTCACGGCCGGTGTGAGCTCGTTTGGTACGAGGGCCGACCATTGTGTTTTCTGGTGACATGGGTACGTCTCGAGTTAGTGATGGTGATTGTGACCCCTAGTGGGGGCGAGTGCTTGGTTTTGCACCGGATGATCGTGCCTTTGTTAGAGCTGCCAGCTGAGAGAGAACTGTTGATGTACAGTATACCTCAGGGATTATGATGTCGTCTATCGTGCAGACAGATGGACCAGCTGTTGCTGAGATTGACAGGATGTTGCTTTCGGTGCTTGCGAGCTGAGATTTGCCGGAGCTTTCAGGCGGATATGCGACAGATGATAGCTAGTCTACCAGATTTGAGAGACGAATGTGATTCGTCCGGTTTTGGCGCCAGAGCGGGCCCAGTTGAGTTGAAGATTTCCAGTGTGGAGAGTCTTACTCAGACCTAGAGCAGGCTGATTCAGAGATGATCGCTTATGTGTTGCCTTTCTGGAGGATTGAGGCATTGTTCGGCGTATAGGCGTATGAGCTAGTTGTTGCTGCAAGTGATGAGATATCGCCCAAATGATTGGAGCTACTGCAGCATGAGCATATTCTTGAGAGATGATAGCGAGTCGCTAGTCACCGAGGATGAATGACTAGGACGTGTGGTGAGTTCGCTTACCCCGATGCGAGGTCATCAGATAGATTGTTTCCAGCTAGAGACGACTTCACGCAGGTTCGTTGAGAGTCGATTGAGACGATCGAATGTCAGGAGCCTATTTTCCAAGTTTAAAGTATACGGAAAGACATGCAGGTGATTCTATGGACCCTCTAGAAGAATGAAACCCTAACTTGACTTAATGACCGTGTGAAAGCTTTTGAACCTTCGGGTTTGCGGCGGTTCCTCGGCGCCATTAGTGAGGCTTGGGTTTGCCCTTCTACGGCTGGACCACCGACGCTGTGGCATGTACTCGATACTATTAAACTGTACCCGAGGTGTGAGTTCTTGGGGGATTATGAGGTTCTGACGAGTCGATCGGATGGTTCGACATCTTTCGGATATTGTGATGGAACACTGCTTGGGAGACTCCAGATGCGAGCATAGCCGCCGGAGCGTAGTTCGTGTAGCCACGATGAGTTGAGTCCGAATCAGTCGATTTGTGAACAAGGTGGAGTAAGGAGTTCGCACGAGATTTCGATGAGATGACGTTCTACTCCGCTGACATCAGAGATGTGACGTGCACGCTGAGGACGTGTTCGGCTAGATACCTTCTACTGAGTGAGGAAGATACCGAGTTGTGATTTCGTGTCCGCGTGAGGGACTTCGGATGGACGCAGCGAGGACACTGCAGTGCGCAGATAGAGACGCGATGTTGAAATGGACGATGATACAGACAAGCGGAACAAGAGGTTCGTGCGAGACGCTGTTGAGCTGTCATTACTTTCCGTCGAGACCAGAGGTCAGATATGCTTACAGAGGCGCTGGGAGGCGACCAATTCCTGAGGAAATGCGGTGCTGAGGACACAGATGACCATTGGACGAGAAGAAACTATGCGAGAGTACCAACCTCCGTACAGATCGACATAGGCAAGATCGGCAGAGACCTTGAGCAGGATTCCTTCCAGGACACCGTGCTATGACGTTTGCACCCAGGATCAGATGTGTGATGTGCATTCAGAGAGCCGGAGGCCGAGGCCAGTGACATATTGCCTTACGAGCTGTCGTGAGGATTGACCGAGAGGTGACAAGGAAGTGCCTGAACGGGATCGTTCCTGTCAGCACTCCTGACCGGGCCGGTGAGCCGATGGATTGCGAGATCGGCAATCTACAGGAAGGATCAGGAACCAGATACAGAGGACGCCAGTCGCGAGCAAGAGGCAAGTGAAGATCTTGCACTGCGAGAGTTTGATGTACCGACGACAGTATTTATGCTTTGTGATTTTGTGATTCGATTATCACGTATCTGTCAGTTTGGGTTTTCGGTATTTTGGCGATCTATTTGCATGATTGATTTTGATGGCTGAGTTCTATGATTTCTGTTTTCGTGCACCATGGTTGCACTTATTGGGCATTTATACCCGGCGCATCATTATTATTTTTGAGGTATTGATTGTGATTTCGTGCCTATTATATGCCGGTGATTTGATTTATGCTTCTAGCATAGTTTTCACGCATTTTAGTGTTATGATTGGATTTGTGCATGCTGATGCACACGGTTGTGGGATTTTCCCTTGCGGTACCCTTGATTTGGGGTTTGAGCCGCATTATATCGTTGATTTTGACCCTGATATTGATGGTTGGCTTTTGCACTCCGTGCTTTGATGTGACTTACGCATGTTCGGCGTTTGCTGTTGGATTTCGTGATTTCGTGCATGTTGAGTGCGCAGGGTTTAGATTTCATTCGTGCACGATGGGTGCACCGATTTGGATTTTTGCGCATGTTTTGAGATACGATTTTGGTGCACACCCGATGCACTAAATCGAGATTTCTTCGTGCATGTCAGATGCACCGGATTTGTGGCTGTCCGGCACATACGTTGCCTACGACAGATGCTTCGTGCACCTAGATGCTGTTTTGTGCACCTGTTTAGCACATATGTGGATTTTTGATTTCCGTGCGCACCAGACGCACAGGATTGTGCTATGTGCATTTTTGGGATTTATTTCTTTTGGAGCAGTACACTTTTTATGATGTTGGATTTTGCTTTCATACTGAGCAGAACTAGTCAGTGGACAGTACCTGGATGTACTTTTGCATGCATTGATGGTTTGAAGGGATCTCCAAGGAGCGAGCTATAGTCTCGATATTTATATACTTACGTGTCCGACATGACACGAAATGTTTTAAAACAAGGAAACCCTTCTAAATTGTTTTCAAAATGGCGGAACGTGTTTGGTAAACAAAGGATATATATATATATACGTATATAGTTTTCTTATGAAAAACGTCCGCCACTGTGCAGTGTTATGTGCATCATACAGCGATTTTTTTTAAAGACTTGACATGGTGTTTTTACCTTGACTTCGATGATTGCGGGATGCTTGACGGAGTTTTGATTTTGAGTTATCTATTCAGTTCCCATGCGCATGCATTGCGCTGTGACGTTTTATGTATTGATGATTTCGGAGCCCCGACGACTTGGGATTTGTATCGAAATGTTTTAGTATTAGGGGGTTTTACATTTAAATTCGGGGACCGAATTTCTTTAAGGGGGGTAGATTGTAACATTCCAAAATAACAAAATATTATTTTTAGGAATTTTTATAATTTAATATTATTTTATTGATTATTTTAATATTAAATTAATATTTAAATGCAAATAAATGGAGAAAAATTATGAAAAAATTATGGAAAATTCTAAAATGGGTTATTTATTGGAATTATGCCTTTTTTTAGTGTTTGTGATTATTTATATGCTAATTTAGTGCTAATCGCGATTAAAAATCGCTAATCGGATTTTCGGCTTTTTGTGCAAAATGTGCACATATCGTTTTTGGACTTGTGTTACATTTTTCCTACCATGTTACTTTGGGGATACTATTGGTGTGAGAAGGATTTGGATAAAGAAAAGAAAAGAAAAGGAAAAAGGTATGTAATGATGAGAGAGAGAGGGTAGGTATAGTCAACCCTTTTACTTTTGAAACCATGCTTCCATCATTTCCTTCACCCTCATTTTTCTCTCCCCCATTCCTTGTGCTGCTGCTGCTGCTCCCTTCTTCCCTCTTCCTCCTCCTTCAAATCCTCCAAATTACACCATTAAAACTAACTCAAAACCTCACACTCATTTCACAAAAATTGCCCACAAGCCCAAGATCTATGCTTTGGACCAAGAAAGGAGATGTTTTGGTGTTGTTGAGGATTCATGAGGTTCATGTGAGGTAATTTCTTCTCAATTAGAGTGTTAATTGTTGTATTTAAGGTTTAATTCAAGTTTCATATCGATATCGTGTGATTTTGTGCACTTTGGACAAAACTAGAGAGGATAAGGGGAAAATTGAGTTGTGACTTTGCTATTGAGCTTAGAAGGTGACCCTAGACCCTATATGGACTAGAAAACCAGACCAATCCCACTGGAAAACTAAAAATACGGAATTATGGAACTTTTCATGTCGGTTTGTGAAATCTGTGAAGGTGTTCTGGAATCTGGAGCAACCCGGGGGTACCAAAAATAAAATTGAGTGGACAGTGAGTCGTGCAGGCACCTAGGAAGCTACCACCAAGACCCGAGCCCCTAACTCTAAACCGTGGCCGCCAAAATCATCATTCTGGCCGCAATTTGCGGCCAGAGTAGAGGGAAATGGTTCCATTTTTGTTCCAGGGCTCATTTAGCACTAGATTAGACCCCTCCTATATATAGTTTTGGCAGATGGTCATCTGGGGAAAATCTGGAGGCATTTTGGTGTGTTTTAGGCGATGTTTTCCGTATTTTTAAATGCACTTTCTTGGTGTTTGGATTTGTATTTGGTTGTCGGGTGTTCATACATCGACAACAGGGGTTAAGTGTTGGATTTGCATGTTTGGGCCATAGGTTTCAACTTATGAGCACACCGTGCGCTGTATCGGTTTTCTGCCTTGATATTAATACGTATTGCGACTGTTTATTATTCTAGGTACCCTCGTAAGGATTCCGAGGTGAAAGAGCATGGCGACATCGATTTCGGAAAGCGAAGACCAGGTGAGTAGATTATATCTACGGGGGAAAGTCGGGTGGATGGCGTATAGCACCCCCGCAGTCCGTAGATAGCTTATTTTATAGTATTGTGATATTAGGTGTATTTTGGTTTTGTAGGGTTAGAAGTGACTAGTGTAGTTCATAGTCGCGAACCCTAGGATAGAATTACACCTATACATATACCCTTGCTTTTCACATGTACTTACACTGTGGTTGGTGATATGTGACGACTTTGGAGATGAGTCGATGATGTGGGCTTGGTGCCCTGAGATCGGTATTTTGATGCGATTCATATGTGGGATATGACTAGTGATTCTTGCGGGCTTGGGATGTGTGTTTACCCCCGCATGCATACTTTACCGATGTTACCGTTTGTACTAGATATAGAGTAGTACACCCAGACTATATGATCTGATGATGGTGATATTTGTTATGTGATGAGACAGTGAGATGTTGACCTGTACCCAGCTTTTGGGAATGCCGTACGACGGTTTACCGTACGAGCTGATATTGATGATAGATCCGCACTCATAGCTAGAGGATATCTTACGATATGACATTGAGGCGGGATCACCGACTATATATCTACATATATACTTTGACTCAGTTTTAGGTGGTTTCCACACCTACCCCTCCTGGTTGTCAGGATACTTAGATGTAGTTTGCATAGTAGATACTTCACTGTGCTGCTGATTACTAGATTTCCGCATATTCATGCTTTTCGCATTGCTGGCATATGTTCATTACCATGCTATTATCATGCTGTTAGGACACCAGCACCATTATCGATGATGCGTATGTTTCACGTACACTACTTGCCGGCTCACACACTTCATCATCGATAATTGCCATGTCACTACACTGTAGTACTATTGCATTCGTGATGTGATGCTTCCTTCGACATATGCACATTCCTATTCCATGTTGCGTGATTTCCGATATGGTTACTTTCTTTACATGTCGCATACATTATGGATTGATTGCATAGCACATCGCATTGGATTTACTTCTTGAGGTGGATTTTCATGTGATCTCTGGATTTGGGAACCGTGCTCTTTTCAAATACGTAATCGTTTAAAAACCCGGTTCCCTTGATATGATATTTGGGGCGTCGCCCCGTGTTTTCTCGGTGCTAGAGGATGTACTGAGAGAGGGCTGACCCGGACTGACGGATGCCCGATGGATTGATATAGGGCTGACCCGGAATGACGGATGCCCGATGTACTGAGAGAGGGATGACCCGGACTGACGGATTCCCGATATATACTGTGATATAGGGCTGACCCGGAATGACGGATGCCCGATGGATTGATATAGGGCTGACCCGGAATGACGGATGCCCGATGTATTGAGAGAGGGATGACCCGGACTGACGGATTCCCGATATATGTATACTTGAGAGAGGGCTGACCCGGAATGACGGATGCCCGATATAGGAGGATTTACGTGTCGATGCTTGGCACGGGTTTTCATGATGAGTTTCCATGATTTTGTTGTATCCTCATACTTGCATACATGATGCTTGCTGTCAGTGGGTGACAGGTGGACGGGTTCCACATATATACAGACTTGGTTCATATACAGACTGGATTTACACTTATCTTACACCAATATTAGTGGTATGGGACGCTAATATATGTGTATTGATATTATTGATATTTCTTCATTGATACTTCATGCAGACATACCTTACACTGATGACATGTTGTTACCTGAGTACCTGGCACTATATACATGATTAGATGTTACCTTGCCACATTATTACACTCAGATGTACTCTTGTGGATATTTTACTGATCGTTGACTTAGGATTATGTCTTGCATTCGATTTATCCTTGTAGATGTTTCTATTCACGAGTTGGCAACTCACCCCCGTTGTGCCACAGCTCTTGCAGGTTATGCCGTACAGGTTCTATTGCGGCATTTCTGGCACACTACCTTCTTGCGGGTGATTTGCTTTTGGTAGGTGGATTCTTTTGCATCAAGAATTCCCATGTTGTACTTATTTATTCATTGTATCTAGAAATGTCCATCAACCAAAACTTGTATATTCTTTCAGACCTAGATTTCAGTGTTGTATATTTCGACCTTAGAGTCGCGCTTAGTAGTATTGTGGTTTCTTGTTGCTTTTGAGTTTTCTTTTGCTTTTGATCCTCGCCACTTGGCGTTGTATATTATCATATCTTGCGTGGTTGTGACCGTCGATTGACGAAGAGCTAGATCCCGCTTGGGGATGCCTTTATCATTTTATATATTGTTATTCATGTTGTACCCCATTCGGGGCCAGTTTTACAAGAGAAACTCTGCCGAACTTTTTAGAAAAGACTTATTGTTTTCAAAACATACCTTCGGCTTAGTTATTTAAAAACCTTGATTTCAAACCTGTATTTCTTCACTTCTTTAAACCAGTTTTCTTTGTTTATTCTTCAAAATGGTTTTAGATTTCTGGGCTTTTGGCTTACTTGGATCAGATGGAGTCCTATAGGCTTCATATGGTTCAAGTGCCAGTCACGTGCTCTTTCGGGTCGTGACAGCTCAGTGCAATCGTGTTGCCTACGAAAGTGTGCTGTTTCCCCAGTCAGAGCAAAGCTCTGTTCAAATTTCAAGATTTGAAATGAAGCGACGCTTCCGTTCCCCCAATCAGAGCAAAGCTCTGTTTTGAATTTCAAAATTCAAAACTTGAAGTAGCGCTTCAGATCCCGTGCGCTGCGTGCCACGTATCAAAAGCAGACGCGCTAGCGCCAGGTGCCCTGCGCCCTAGGCAGCGCACCCCCAATCAGAGCAAAGCTCTGCTTTAAAATTCAACATTAAATTGAAGCAACGCTTCAGATTCTGTCACGACCCGAGAATTCGACTCGTGACCGGCACTTAACCACGCACGTCTACAGGCGTAACGCGGCTAAGTAAGCCGAACCCAGAAATCAAAACCAATAAATATAGAGTGATTTAAAGCATTTTGTAAAAGCAATAGTAAATGTCTGAAAAACTTCCATTTATTTAGTAGAAAACCTTTTTAAGTTCAAAAGTTATGAGTTTTATAATTTTGGTAACATTTCCTTTTTAAAACATTAGCCCCGAAAGTCGGGTAAAAGTAAGGTGTAGCGGAAATAACAAGTGACATGAATAAGGCATCACAATATGATATACGACGCCGTAGCGAAGAATACACAGTAAAACAAGGACAATATCATAAAAGATAAAACTGCATAAGGTAACGTCGGCTCACATGCGAGCTCGACCCCAGAATATAAAATCATACAAATCGTCCTCACAACTGTCTCTAAGTCAATACATAAGGTAGATGGAGAGTACTAGATACATCAATATACAACTGAAAGATAACAGATACCGTACAAAACCCACCTAAACAGCAAAAGGGCTATCTCTGCTCAAAAGGGGTATCTGTGCCAAAAGATGAGGTAACAGCCAGCCGTGACTACTCCCAAGGGCAACCTGCAAACACTGTGGCACAACGGGGGTGAGTTGCCAACTCGTGAATAGAGATAACATATAAAGGTGATCGCAGGCATGTACATATAGCGTGGCTCTACTAATGCCAGCAGATGATATCAATGCATGTCAACAGTGGATACAGTAGTAATGCATGTACTCTAACAGGTAAATGCCACAGGATGAGATGTATAGTAATCAATACTGAGTATGGGATAAATAATATCTACATGGACTATGTCAACATAGAAAGCAATGATCGGTGCCTCAAACGGCACCCAAATCCCACATATACTCAGACGCCGGCACACCCATCGGCCCTCAAATCCTGTATATCTCGGAGGAATCACGAGTGCCCAACATCGGCACCCAAAACATCATAAAATACCCGTGTCCAGCATCGACACGTAAATCCTCAAATATCGGGCGCCGTCAATCTGGACCGGCCCCACGGGGTCCGTCTGCGGTATCGGCCCTCGGCCCCGGCAGCACGGTCATCCCGCATCCATCACTCGACTCTGGTCAGTATCCTCCGGACAACTGCCAGGTCCAACCAATCACCGGTAGGTACTCGCCCGCCTCCAGACTCAATCGGCAAATCCCATCGATCATCTCGCCGAGGGGAACCATACCGGGCCCACCACGAACCCGCAAACGGAACATCCACTCCTCGAATCGGGTTTCAAGCACACGTCTCAGCACCGAGAAAACGCGTGGTGGACACACCAAAATATCATATCACGAGGTACCGGGTTTTCAAAATAGCATATCTTTCCTTAAATAATTCCACGGTCCTCAAAACAGAAATCACATGAAAATCCAATACCAATAGTAAAATCCAATGTGAGGTACAATATACATCAATCCATGGTATGGGTATAAGGAAAAACCGCTTTTTAAAATAGTTTCATTTCCGGTTTTAAAAGATGTCATGCGGCTCCCAATATACATGAAAATCATATCAATCACATGTAAGATGAACTACAGCAATAATACAACAGTATAATTATGGCAGTTCTACAGTGAGTGTGGCATGGCAATTACTAATGGTGTGTGTGTAGCATGTAAATAGTGCTCGTGCAACATAAACCGTTAGTAATAGTGTGGTGTTCTATCAGTTCTAGCATATATCAATAACACATAGCAGGGAAATGCAATATGAGATGACAGTCCATAGGTAAATGCAATATGTAATACTAAGATCCTATCAGCCCTGACGCATAACGCCATGCGGGCGATATCCCCGTAGATGTGAAATCTACTCACAGTGTCTCGCGCTAAGTGTATCCAACCACTTGCTTGCCCTTCTTCGCAGCGTCCGTCTCACTGGCCTGCGAACCTAGAATCACATACACATATCACACATAAGCTTTAAGTTACAAAACGCGACATTATAATCCACAAGAAACCTGTGTCGCAAACCAATCGCGCGTGTGCGCGATACGCTAAAACGTGAAAACACGCGCCACGAAACTACCCCGACGCGCCGCGATACGCAGAACCCAAACCTACTCACGTATCACGCGTGTCGCGAAGGTTTAGAAAAACGGCAAAACGGGTAACTGGTCCCAGATTTTTCTACAGAACCAAACTCCCAAAAATATATATATCAAAACACTACACACAAAGGCAGACACCCACTGGACCAAACCCCAACCCAAACCCTACCCATCTGGCCGCAATTGGCGGCCAGAATGAGGAAATTGGCGGCCTACTGTAGCAATATGGGGGTCGGGTTTCACCTGGTGTATCAGCTCTACTCCACTACACTACAGTCTTCCCAAAATCATTCTGCACTCACTGGGTCAATAGCAGTTCCAGAAAACTCACATTTTGCCCAAATACGACATTTTGCATCAAATATGAAATCTGGTGGTATTTTAGTGTAATAGGGGTTCGACTAAGTTACAATGGCCTCAACAGACCACAATCATCCTACTGAAACCAAATCTCGCCTCAATAGCACAAGGTTCTCACTAATCACCCCATATCGCACTAAAACACACTAAATTCTAATAATCGATGCAAAACTACTCTAACTAGGCAAACTAGTGAAGCAAGAAAGGAAATATACCTCACTCTCGACCCTAGGGAGCTGCAGGAAGGTGGAGAAGAGAAGAGAAGAGGCTGCAGTTGCTGTTGTGAAGCTTGGTGCTCACTGCTACTCACTGTGCTGCTGTTGCTGAATGTTGCTGCTGCTGCTTGTGCTTCTGCTGCTGCTTCTGTTGCTTCTGCTGTTGCTTCAGTTGCTTCTGCTGCTGCTTGAAGAGGTAAGTGTGTGTGTGAGTGTGTTGGTGTGAAACTTGAGAGAAAACCAAAAGAGAAATGAGAGCCACCACAATCATTCAAACAAAAGTCACCCCTCTCTCTCTCTCACCTCATTTAATGCAAGCATGGCCTAAAGCCATGATGCATTCTCTCTCTCTCACACAAGTCAACACTAATTCCATAATTCAAATTAAAGAAATCTTTTAATTTAACTAATTAATTAAACCCATTTAAGAATCCAAAAGAATTAATCCTACAATTAACCCACCATGGTTAATAATTATTGTATTTACTTGAATTAAAAACCCTAGTTTACATGCACATGTGTGTGCAAGCCTAGGAAAATTTTGGAAAAATGTTTATTAAATTAGGAAAAATATTTAAAACACAGTTTGGTAAACTTTTTATTAAAAATCATTATTTAATTATAATTATACACTAACCCTTATTCTAAGGTGTTACAATCTCTCCCCCTTAAAGAAATTCGTCCCCGAATTTCAAAAATCTAACCAAGGTTACCTTCAAAAAGATTGGGATACGTCTTCATCATCTCGCTTTCAGTCTCCCAAGTGACCTCTTCACGGTTCTGACCACGCCAAAGTACTTTAACTGATGGAATCTCCTTCGATCTCAATTTCTTCACTTGTCGATCTAAGATCATCACCGGCTGCTCTGCATAGGAAAGATCACGCTCAAGCTGGATCGTCGGATGCTGAATCGCGTGCGAAGGATCATGTAGATATCTGCGGAGCATCGAAACATGGAATACGGGGTGCACGTCTGGAAAGCTGGGTGGAAGGGCTAACCGGTAAGCTACTGCACCGACACGCTCGAGGATCTCGAAGGGGCCCACATACCTGGGGCTAAGCTTCCCCTTCTTCCCAAACCTCATCACACCTTTCATTGGGGAGACCCTCAAGAAAACATGATCACCAACAGAAAACTCAAGTCTGCGTCGTCGACGGTCTGCATAAGCCCTCTGCCTACTCTGCGCTGCTCTCATCCTATCGCGAATCAACTGGATCTTCGCTGTCGTCTCCTCAACGATCTGTGGTCCTAAGATACTGCTCTCACTGAGCTCTGTCCAACAAGTAGGCGACCTACATCTCCTCCCGTAAAGAGCCTCAAATGGTGCCATCTGAATAGTCTCCTGGTAGCTGTTATTGTAGGAGAACTCTACTAGGGGCAAATGATGATCCCAGCTACCTCCGAAATCTAATACACAAGCTCTGAGCATGTCCTCAAGAGTCTGGATGGTCCGCTCTGACTGTCCGTCGGTCTGCGGATGAAAAGCCGTGCTGAAACTCAAGCGAGTGCCCAAAGCCTCCTGAAGCCTCTGCCATAGTCTACTGGTAAACTGGGTGCCTCTGTCGGACACAATGCACGTCGGGACTCCGTGTAGTCGCACTATCTCGTCAATATAGATCTGGGCATACTGAGTAAATCCGAAAGTCGTCTTCACCGGTAGGAAGTGAGCCGCTTTCGTCAAACGATCCACGATCACCCAGATGGAGTCATACCCCCTACTAGTCCTGGGCAGACCCACCACGAAATCCATCGAAATCTGTTCCCATTTCCACTCCGGAATGGGCAATGGCTGTAGCTCTCCCGCGGGCCTCTGGTGCTCAGCCTTGACTTGCTGACAAGTCAGGCATCTCGATACAAAATCTGCAATGTCCCTCTTCATTCCGTCCCACCAGTAAACCTCTCTCATATCATGATACATCTTGGTGGAACCGGGATGTACACTATACACCGATCGATGTGCCTCCTCAAGAATCTCACGCCTCAGTCCCTCAGCATTAGGTACGCACAGTCTGACTCCTAACCGTAGTATCCCCTGATCATCGATCACGAACTCGGAAAATCGGTCCTGTCCCATCTGTGCCATGATCTCTGAACACCGGTCATCACTGAGCTGTGCCTCACGTATACGATCAATCAACTGTGGGCGTGCACGGACATGCGCTATCTGTCCTCCAATCGGCGTGAACTCGAACTGTACTCGACTGTCGCATAATATCTGCCAATCCGCGGATGACTGCTCCTGTACTGCGCTCAAACAAGATAAACTACTCCCGGGCCTCCTGCTCAAAGCATCCGCCACCACATTTGCCTTGCCCGGGTGATATAAGATCTCGCAGTCATAATCCTTCACTAACTCCATCCATCGACGCTGTCGAAGGTTCAGGTCCCGTTGCTGGAATATGTATTTCAGACTCTTGTGATCCGTAAATATCTGGCACGACTCACCGTATAAGTAATGTCGCCAGATCTTAAGTGCGAAGACCACTGCTGCCATCTCCAAATCATGAGTGGGGTAGTTCTGCTCGTGCTTCTTCAATTGTCGCGAGGCATACGCGATCACCCTATCATGCTGCATCAGAACGCATCCCAATCCCACTCGAGAAGCATCACAAAAGACCACAAATCCGCCCGATCCGGAAGGTAAAGATAACACCGGTGCCGTCGTCAGCCGAGTCCGTAACTGCTGAAAACTGTGCTCGCACTCCTCCGTCCAATCGAAGGGAACTCCCTTCCGGGTCAACCCGGTCAACGGTGTAGCAATACGTGAGAAGTCCTGCACAAAACGCCTGTAGTAACCGGCCAATCCCAAAAAGCTGCGAATCTCCGTCACCGATGTGGGTCTGGGCCAACGCTGAACGGCCTCGATCTTCCTCGGGTCAACACATATACCGTCTCGTGAAATCACGTGACCCAAGAAGTCCACGCTGTCTAGCCAAAAAGCACACTTGGAGAATTTCGCATAAAGCTGGTGCTCCCTCAATGTCTGCAATGTAACCCGCAGGTGCTGCTCGTGCTCCTCACTACTCCGGGAATACACCAAGATATCGTCAATGAAGACTATAATGAACAGATCCAAATAAGGCCGGAAAATGCGGTTCATCAAGTCCATGAAGGCTGCTGGAGCATTGGTGAGTCCGAACGACATCACCAAGAACTCGTAATGGCCATAGCGCGTACGGAAAGCTGTCCGGGGAATGTCCTCCTGTCGAACCCGCAGCTGATGATAGCCCGATCGTAAATCGATCCTCGAAAAGTACCCTGCCCCCTGAAGCTGGTCGAACAAATCGTCGATACGCGGCAAAGGATACTTGTTCCGCACCGTCACCCTGTTCAGCTGGCGGTAGTCGATACAAAGACGCAAGCTGCCGTCCTTCTTCCTGACGAACAGGACTGGAGCACCCCAAGGAGAAACACTGGGTCGAATAAGTCCCTTGTCCAGCAAATCCTGTAACTGACCCTTCAACTCTCGAAGTTCCGCCGGGGCCATCCGATAGGGCGGTGTAGAAATAGGCCCCGAACCAGGAACCAAATCAATACAGAAAGAAATGTCGCGCTCGGGCGGCAACCCAGGAAGCTCGTCAGGGAACACATCAGGAAACTCGCTAACTACCGGAACCTGATCCAATGGAACCTCCGTAGCGCGAGCATCGCGAACATAAGCGAGAAATCCCTGACATCCCTTCCTCAAAAGCTGTCCAGCGCGGAAAGAAGAAATCACACTGTGAGGGGCGGCACTATGGTCCCCCAACACAACAAAAATCGACTCACCGGGGAAACAGAATCTAACTGTCTTCTCACGGCAGTCCACAGAAGCATAGCACGTGGCTAACCAATCCATGCCCAAAAGAACGTCGAAGTCCAACATCTCCAGAAGGATCAAGTCGACAGGCAACTCTCTCTCGCCAATACAGACGATACAGGATCGGAACACGTGCCTAGCAACAAACGACTCTCCCACAGGAGTAGTCACCACAAGCGGCTGATCAAGTAAGCCAGACTCTCTACCCAAACTCGGCACGAAGTGTGTGGATACGTACGAGTGTGTGGATCCGGGATCGAACAATACATGTGCATCAACCGAACATACAGGGAGGATACCTGAAACCACTGCATTGGACGCCTGCGCGTCCTGATGTGTCAAAGCAAAGACCCTCGCCTGTTCACCACCTGTAACTGACTGACCTCTGCCTCGGTCATCTCGTCCTCTCTGAGCAACTCCTCCACGCCCGCGACCTCTCTGAGCATAAGTCTGGCGTGGAGCAACGGTAGGCGCAACGGGCAACGCCCTCTGGGGTGGTGAAGGTGGTAAGGTAACACGCGGTGCTGCCGCCTCCCTCCGGTGTGTCTCTGGACAATCTCGAACGAGGTGAAGTAGGCTGCCACATCTGTAGCAACCCCGCGGCGACTGCTGACCGTCTTGGGGATACGAACTAAACATCCGACCCCGTCCCGAATCTCTGCTACCCCTCGTACCGGAACGATACCTGTCGCGGCGTCTGAATGACTGCCTCCGTGCGGAAATACTGGTACGAACTCTCTTCGGCTCTGGAAATACCGAAGTCTCAATAAGGTGCTCCTCGACCACTAGGGCTGCGTCTACAGCTGCTGCATAGGTCTCGTAGTGCTGCGCGCTGATCGCGAGGAACACTGGTGAAATCAAGCCTCGAACAAATCTCCGGACTCGCAACTCCTCGGTGGCCACTAAATGTGGGGCGTAGACTGCTAGCTCTGTAAACAGTACGTCATACTCTGCCACTGTCATCCCTGGCGTCTGGCGCAAAGACTCAAACCTGCGTGCTCGGGCATCTCTAACACTCCGGGGAAGGAAACGGGCTAGAAATATAGTCACGAACTCCGTCCAGGTCATAGGAGGAAGACCTGCTGCTCTGCCCTTCTCCACTGAATCACACCATTTCTGCGCAAGACCTTCCAGGCGAAAGCTCGCGAACTCAACCCATCTCGCATCTGCACATCTGAGGGAACGGCATATCCTGGCCATCCTGTCTATGAAAGACTGTGGGTCCTCGGCTGTATCGGTGCCTGTGAAAACCGGAGGCTTCAGCCTCATGAACTCTGATAGCGATACTGTAATCACCTCCGTGGCTGCAGGGGCAACTGGCTGTGCGGTAGGCACCATCGCGGTCTCTGGAACTGGTGGAGCTACCTCTGGTCGCTGCGCTCGAAGCGTCTCAACTAGCGATCCTATCATCTGGCGCATCTCCTGCATACCAGCCCCTAACGATGCGATCTGCTCTGTCACGGCAGGAACAGCCTGCTCGGGTACCACCGGCGTACTGCCCGGATCAGTCCTCGTCTCGGACGAGTCAACACGAATCTCGGCCCTCGCGGCCGCTCTCTGTGCCCTCGTAGTCTTAGGCGGCATATTGGCTGAAAGAAAATTTGGATTCGATAAGAACACGGAAATCGAATCACAAGAATATAAGGAGGAATCAAATCAACAAGTCCTAAGGTCGCGTAAGCGGAGTACCGTGTCGTGAGTATGCCGCGGAACATACGCACGCTACGCTACCCTGCTGCAGCTACCTACTCCATCATACCAGGGTCATCCTACACTCCGAAGGTAAAACCTACGCTCTGATACCAACTTTGTCACGACCCGAGAATTCGACTCGTGACCGGCACTTAACCACGCACGTCTACAGGCGTAACGCGGCTAAGTAAGCCGAACCCAGAAATCAAAACCAATAAATATAGAGTGATTTAAAGCATTTTGTAAAAGCAATAGTAAATGTCTGAAAAACTTCCATTTATTTAGTAGAAAACCTTTTTAAGTTCAAAAGTTATGAGTTTTATAATTTTGGTAACATTTCCTTTTTAAAACATTAGCCCCGAAAGTCGGGTAAAAGTAAGGTGTAGCGGAAATAACAAGTGACATGAATAAGGCATCACAATATGATATACGACGCCGTAGCGAAGAATACACAGTAAAACAAGGACAATATCATAAAAGATAAAACTGCATAAGGTAACGTCGGCTCACATGCGAGCTCGACCCCAGAATATAAAATCATACAAATCGTCCTCACAACTGTCTCTAAGTCAATACATAAGGTAGATGGAGAGTACTAGATACATCAATATACAACTGAAAGATAACAGATACCGTACAAAACCCACCTAAACAGCAAAAGGGCTATCTCTGCTCAAAAGGGGTATCTGTGCCAAAAGATGAGGTAACAGCCAGCCGTGACTACTCCCAAGGGCAACCTGCAAACACTGTGGCACAACGGGGGTGAGTTGCCAACTCGTGAATAGAGATAACATATAAAGGTGATCGCAGGCATGCACATATAGCGTGGCTCTACTAATGCCAGCAGATGATATCAATGCATGTCAACAGTGGATACAGTAGTAATGCATGTACTCTAACAGGTAAATGCCACAGGATGAGATGTATAGTAATCAATACTGAGTATGGGATAAATAATATCTACATGGACTATGTCAACATGGAAAGCAATGATCGGTGCCTCAAACGGCACCCAAATCCCACATATACTCAGACGCCGGCACACCCATCGGCCCTCAAATCCTGTATATCTCGGAGGAATCACGAGTGCCCAACATCGGCACCCAAAACATCATAAAATACCCGTGTCCAGCATCGACACGTAAATCCTCAAATATCGGGCGCCGTCAATCTGGACCGGCCCCACGGGGTCCGTCTGCGGTATCGGCCCTCGGCCCCGGCAGCACGGTCATCCCGCATCCATCACTCGACTCTGGTCAGTATCCTCCGGACAACTGCCAGGTCCAACCAATCACCGGTAGGTACTCGCCCGCCTCCAGACTCAATCGGCAAATCCCATCGATCATCTCGCCGAGGGGAACCATACCGGGCCCACCACGAACCCGCAAACGGAACATCCACTCCTCGAATCGGGTTTCAAGCACACGTCTCAGCACCGAGAAAACGCGTGGTGGACACACCAAAATATCATATCACGAGGTACCGGGTTTTCAAAATAGCATATCTTTCCTTAAATAATTCCACGGTCCTCAAAACAGAAATCACATGAAAATCCAATACCAATAGTAAAATCCAATGTGAGGTACAATATACATCAATCCATGGTATGGGTATAAGGAAAAACCGCTTTTTAAAGTAGTTTCATTTCCGGTTTTAAAAGATGTCATGCGGCTCCCAATATACATGAAAATCATATCAATCACATGTAAGATGAACTACAGCAATAATACAACAGTATAATTATGGCAGTTCTACAGTGAGTGTGGCATGGCAATTACTAACGGTGTGTGTGTAGCATGTAAATAGTGCTCGTGCAACATAAACCGTTAGTAATAGTGTGGTGTTCTATCAGTTCTAGCATATATCAATAACACATAGCAGGGAAATGCAATATGAGATGACAGTCCATAGGTAAATGCAATATGTAATACTAAGATCCTATCAGCCCTGACGCATAATGCCATGCGGGCGATATCCCCGTAGATGTGAAATCTACTCACAGTGTCTCGCGCTAAGTGTATCCAACCACTTGCTTGCCCTTCTTCGCAGCGTCCGTCTCACTGGCCTGCGAACCTAGAATCACATACACATATCACACATAAGCTTTAAGTTACAAAACGCGACATTATAATCCACAAGAAACCTGTGTCGCAAACCAATCGCGCGTGTGCGCGATACGCTAAAACGTGAAAACACGCGCCACGAAACTACCCCGACGCGCCGCGATACGCAGAACCCAAACCTACTCACGTATCACGCGTGTCGCGAAGGTTTAGAAAAACGGCAAAACGGGTAACTGGTCCCAGATTTTTCTACAGAACCAAACTCCCAAAAATATATATATCAAAACACTACACACAAAGGCAGACACCCACTGGACCAAACCCCAACCCAAACCCTACCCATCTGGCCGCAATTGGCGGCCAGAATGAGGAAATTGGCGGCCTACTGTAGCAATATGGGGGTCGGGTTTCACCTGGTGTATCAGCTCTACTCCACTACACTACAGTCTTCCCAAAATCATTCTGCACTCACCGGGTCAATAGCAGTTCCAGAAAACTCACATTTTGCCCAAATACGACATTTTGCATCAAATATGAAATCTGGTGGTATTTTAGTGTAATAGGGGTTCGACTAAGTTACAATGGCCTCAACAGACCACAATCATCCTACTGAAACCAAATCTCGCCTCAATAGCACAAGGTTCTCACTAATCACCCCATATCGCACTAAAACACACTAAATTCTAATAACCGATGCAAAACTACTCTAACTAGGCAAACTAGTGAAGCAAGATAGGAAATATACCTCACTCTCGACCCTAGGGAGCTGCAGGAAGGTGGAGAAGAGAAGAGAAGAGGCTGCAGTTGCTGTTGTGAAGCTTGGTGCTCACTGCTACTCACTGTGCTGCTGTTGCTGAATGTTGCTGCTGCTGCTTGTGCTTCTGCTGCTGCTTCTGTTGCTTCTGCTGCTGCTTCAGTTGCTTCTGCTGCTGCTTGAAGAGGTAAGTGTGTGTGTGAGTGTGTTGGTGTGAGACTTGAGAGAAAACCAAAAGAGAAATGAGAGCCACCACAATCATTCAAACAAAAGTCACCCCTCTCTCTCTCTCTCACCTCATTTAATGCAAGCATGGCCTAAAGCCATGATGCATTCTCTCTCTCTCTCACAAGTCAACACTAATTCCATAATTCAAATTAAAGAAATCTTTTAATTTAACTAATTAATTAAACCCATTTAAGAATCCAAAAGAATTAATCCTACAATTAACCCACCATGGTTAATAATTATTGTATTTACTTGAATTAAAAACCCTAGTTTACATGCACATGTGTGTGCAAGCCTAGGAAAATTTTGGAAAAATGTTTATTAAATTAGGAAAAATATTTAAAACACAGTTTGGTAAACTTTTTATTAAAAATCATTATTTAATTATAATTATACACTAACCCTTATCCTAAGGTGTTACAGATTCTGCCGCGCTCTGCGCTCCGCGCCACGTGTCAGACAAGGTGCGCCAGTGTAGTTGCGCTGCGCTCTGCGCTGCACGCCGCGTGTCAGACAAGGTGCGCCAGCGCAGTTGCGCTACGCTGCGCGCCACGTGTCGAACGAAGGTGCGCTAGCGCAAAGTGCGCCAGCACTGGAATTAAAAGAATTCCCCACCGTTAGATCAAAAGATCTAATAATAATAAATTATTAATCAATCAGAATTAAAATTCTGTGATGGAAAGATTTTTCAATCTTATTAAAAGAAGAAGATTATCTTCTGTAAAACAGAAGCCTTAGGAACAAAGATCCAACGGTGGGAAATATTCCCAAATCAATCAGAGAAAGATCTCTTAAACTGATTTAACAAATCATTTGTCCCTATATAAAGGACCCTAGACTTCAAGTCTGATATACAGAATAGAGAACACATAGAAAAGAGAGAGAAAAACCCTCTGCAAAAAGAAGAGAAAGCACTTAGAAAGAAGAAGATCATTTCTTCATATTCAAGGTAAAAAGAACTATGTTCTTGAATAACAGAGATGAATCCATCTAGTAAAAAGAAGAACCATCTTCTAAAAAGATCTTAGATCTATACAAAGACCAAGGTCTTTGATTTAAAAGAAAAGATCAAAAGATCTAATAATAATAAACAAAAGAAGTATTTTACTTCATTCATAGATCTTTGATCTATAAAGGCAGAGCACTTTTATAAAACAAGAACTTTTGTTCTTGAATCTTGAGGCAAAGCCTCTTTTAAGAGGAACATAAATCTGTTCTTTGATCTTAAAATTGATCAAAATGCGCTCTGCGCAATGGAAAAGTGCCTTGCACTCATGAATTGCGCTCTTGCGCTCATTGGACCGGCGCTCAGCGCCAAAACCTTCCACGTGTCAACTAGAGACACAATCTGCGCTTTGCGCTTCTAAAACAGAACACTGCGAGCATGGGCTGGCGCTCAGCGCCAAGCGCGCCACGTGTCACTCACTGGTGCGCCAACAGACTAGTGCAATGCGCTCATAAATTAAAAGCGCAATGCGCTAAAACACTAGAGCTTAGCGCTAAGCGCGACACGTGTCCCCTTTGTGTGCGCTACCCGACAGAAGCGCAATGTGCTCTTTGACTGGCGCAACGCGCCTGGCGCGCCACGTGGCGCACTGTCAGAACAAACTTTATTTCTGATGAATGCTATGCATTCAATACTGTTAGTTATATGTATGCCCTAGAGGCCATTACTGTACATAGGATGTATATTGTAGTGGATGCTGGGACATATATAGGGAGGACTTTCTTGCTCGACATGATAGTATGCTATCTGGTTACTCTTTACCTTAACGTGTATACTGATTGTCTCTCTGTTACATGTTGGTAAAGCCCTTAGGATGTGTACTTGACTACCTGGACTATGATGCGGATCATACAAGTGGGGACATGGTAGTCCATAAGCACATCCTTCAAGGTCCCTAGTCGTGGGTGTATCGAGACGGGGCATCGATATACCAGAGTAGACTAGCGTATACCTTCTCGACCCATACAGATGGGCGATGGATGATCCCATATCCATTGGTGTTTGACATCAGAGATGATATACGGGTGCTCAGTGGAGACTGGGTACACTGGAAGGACTCGCCGAGAACTCCCAGATGGTATTATACCTCACGTCAGATGGCAGTTCTCAGGTGACACTGGTACAGAGTAGTCTGTTGACCCGAGATCGTCATAGAGTCTTGTGTGGTTCCCACTGTGCTTTGATTTCCACCTTACCACGTCCAAGAGGGCGTGCAAAACGGTGGTTTTTGGGTACAGTCCCGAATCACATGGATGCAATGAGCGATAGGAGGGGATTCGTCTCTCCTGGTATAGGGAGTTGATGTTGCGCTGTGTTCGATTGGCTATAACCGGAAATCCCTGGCCAGGGTTGCTGAGATTTACTGGTAAGTGTTACCAGTAGTTTCTCAAACTGTTATAGACCTCATATCGACACGACTTATCGAGCTATTGGGGTCTGACGTTTACCACCCCTAGGCGAGATATGCGACATATCAGACGACGAGACCGGACTGTACGGTAGTGTTACTGGTTGGATTCACTAGAGTGTGAGCGGGCTTGCTCGTCGATCTTCTGATCGCTCAATACCCGGGTGGCCGTTACGTTTAGCAGACTGCTTGCGGCTTGTGGGTGTTTGATATGATCATCACCTGCTGCCTGCGTATTGACGAGTCTTTAGAGTCCTACACAGAGGTTTCCTGGCTCAAGCGAAAGGAAATAGGAGCGCATATGAGATATGTGCGGGACCGAGAATGATACCAGTATGTGATACTGTATTCGATTCTCGCGATTTGTGACATTGATCGGTTATATGCGATATAGCCGGGTTATCGGATCAAGTGTTGATTCGATAAGTTGTTACTGTTAATATTAGTCGGTTAAATGCGATATGACCGGATCATTAAATCAAGTGTTGATTTAATGATTTAATGCATAATTATATATTTGATATATTACTTTGCATTAACTAGTATTGGTTCACTTTAAATGGATTTTCTCACTTGGATTGTGCACATTGTATATGTGATATACTTTTGTACACAAGATTGTATCATGTTTGATGATACATGCTTACTTGAGTTTGTGTAAAGTTTAAACCTTGGTTAAGTGAATGGTTAGAGTTTTGTTTAATTTGATTATTCATTTATTGATTTGTTTATTTCATTTTGGCAAAAGGAAAATGGTGGCTAATTTTGTTCTTTGTTGAAGATTCATGAAGCTTTGGAAAAAGTCCACTATTTTTGTTTTATGCCTAACCTAACAATTCACCTAACTATAGTTTGCTCTCTACACATAACCATGGTTGGTTTATGATAAGTATTCTTTTCATTTGATTTTTAATTAACTTATCATAACAATTATCATCTTCTTCTTCTTCTTCTTCTTCATATGAAGAAAGCTTGCCTCATCAATGGCAAGTGAAGAAATCAAGTGAGAAATCCAATTCTAAAGTCTACCCACTTCTTATTTCTTCATCCTCTACCTCTTGCCAAGTAGTAGAGTTTTTTTTCTTCATAAGTTTCTTGACTTGGTGAAGTTGGAGCTTGATCTAGTGATGCTTCGACGTAGATCATCTTCGGCATCGTAGTCGACGATCTAGCCCGGTCTTTTCTCCGATGAAACCACCGTGAGAGCCATTGTTCGATTTGGACAGCGGAGAGGACTTCATCACGGAGCTATGGAGGTGGAGAACCGGATCTACAAAGGATGTATTTCCGTACTCTTAGTTAAAGTAGTTAACTAGTCGCTTTGTCGCCTAAATTTCTAGCCAACGATCTTGTTAGGGTTTCTCGGTACACCGTATTTTTGAAATTGGCATGGTTGATGCCTTGTGAGACCTCTTGGGAGTGCCTAGGAACCCTACAGTGGTATCAGAGCCTAGCTAGAGCCTTAGGCGAAGTCTAGACGGAGTTTGAAGTCCGATCGACCCGAAACCCCAACTCAAAACGGCTCTCTGGACTTTTTCTGAATTTGTGGATTTTTGAGTATAAAAAATATGCAGAAAACTAAGAAGGAGTTTCTAAGAATTACTGTACAAAACGGGACTCATGATTCCTCCAAAGGGCGGCGGAACCGCGGCATAAGCATGGCTTATGCGGCGGTTCCGCGGTCAACAAGTCTCATCAGTCAACGATTTTGGCACAGTAACTTCTTTATTTTAATGCTGAGTTTTCTGGGAATTTTTAATATTTATTCCAGAGTTGGATTTTCTGGGGTTGTTTTGGGGATTCGGTGTTTCGATCGGAGTATCAGATTTTGTCTATGTGGCTTTCCGGATAAATTTTAGAATATATTAAAAAGTTCGACCGGATATAAATACCCAATTTTTCCCCTGTCGGGAAATTTCCAAGTGTTGGATTTTTCCATAGTTTAATGATGTTCTAAGTAGTGCAAGTAACGCGATGGACCCTCTAGAAGACAACAAACCTTAACTCGATTATGTGACCGTCTTGAACTGCCCTTTGAACCTTAGGGTTTGGGGCAGTACGGCGTGCCACATGTGAGGCGTTGGCTTGACCCTTTTACGGCTGGACCGTTGGTACTGAGGCACGAACTGAATGTTGTTAGACTTATTTCATGTGTTGGACTGTATCGGGAAAACTTGGGTGTTCGATTGTTCGATCGGAAAGTTTAACATATTCTGCTTATCCGGAATGTGATACAATAATTGGAATTCACAAGCAGTTATGAGATAACTGAATGAATGTTATAAACATAGCAATTTTGTCTCACTTGATCGGTTGCCACGGAATTTTGATGTGATCAAAAGTCCATCGCAATCACGTAGCGTACGTGGATACTCGCCGGGTAAACTTAATAGACAGCCTCACTCCATAGCCCCGACTAAGTGACTGTAGGAGAACCCCGTAGCCGAAAGCATCCGTTCGGGTGCTCGCGGTAGCGGTGTTCCGCCTTGGTGCACTTCGTCGACGGTATCGGGGGTGCGGCCGTCCACTGAAGTTTGCGACGAGCATTCGATCAGAATGTCGGGAATCTTGTTGAATTGCCCTACTTGATATTGAAAAGAGTTTTCGATTTTGAGACTAAAATGTGGGGTTTATAATTGTTAGGCATGCGATGTCTAAGGAATTCATTTGATTAGGCATGCGATGTCTATGCAGGTTGCGGATTCCAACTGTTGTAGTTTTACACTTTTTTTCTGTGACCGTAAGTGTAATATGTGATATCACCGGTTTCGTTGCTATATGTCAACGACAATTGGGATGTACATATTTACTTACGTAGATGACATGTGATGTTATGTGTTGCTGGATATGTTATATTGGATCGTCGTTTTTGAATAGCCGGGTTTTTTTTATGTGAGATGAGTGTTTTTCATTTTCATTCATGTAAAAACTTGTATGTAATATTCTTTTTATTGGGGCGCTTCCAGGTTGCGGAAGTTGTCACCGTTGTTGTATATTATTTACTTTTCCGCACTAAGATAGACCCAAGGAGGAGAGAACGAGTAACCGGGTTCTGGAGTCCAGTGGGAGACCAACTCAAGGAGTCGACTCTGGGTCTCCTAACTCTAGAATTGGTAGGGTTTCTTGTCGATCTCGTAGGGGTCTTGGGGTGTGGGTTTGGCTATTCATCACGACCGTGGAATCCGTGTTTTATACTGGCTCGTATTGAAAACACGGACGCCCTAGTATATCCAATATTTCATATGATTCTTCTGCTGCGATATCTGTGATGTGATCATGTGATGTTCTGTGATAGATACAGTATATAGTATATATGATATATTATATAGGTGTTACTTATGTTTTACACCCGCGCTAGCCCTGCCCCGCTCTGCCGTTAGTTGCCTAACCTAACGGTGCACGAGGGGACATCGAGGCGAATGCGGATGGCATAAGTGTACGTCGTATTTATCTGTGATGTTTAGGTACTTAAATGATGGGACTTCATTAATGTGATTAATGAAATAAAAGAAACCTAAAGATGTTGTGGAATCGAATTTCAAAATAAAACAGGTAGCTACTGTTCTTGCTTTGCACAGCGGTATATGTGATATATCCTGCACCTTATTCGATAAGGAAAGGACCGAGATCCCTTCACCGGGAGTGACTCCTTTAGCAATAACTGGCAGATGCTACACACTCGGTTTGCTTTTGACTGCTTTTGAGAGTTTTTGCTTTGCATAGTGATATATATGATATATCCCGCACCTCATTCGACGAGGAAAGGACCGACGATCCCTTCACCGGGAGTGACTCCTTTAGCAAAACTAGAAAAGCCTCAAAAACACTCCATTTCAAAATTCATTCGATCCTACAACGATATCAAGTTCATTACGCAATAGGTTTTCAGAAAAACCTGTCGTAGCCCTCCGTCATTTCAGATAAGTAGTAGTTAGTATTCGTGCTGCGTTTGTTGACCTTTGTCAAGGCGCAGTGTGCGGTAGCTAACTGGTGCTTATCTGCTTATGCATATGATGCAGATTGGGTTAGGGTAGTCGTGCGACCTTGTTGGCCTTTGTCAAGGGTCGTGCGGGTGGGTTTAATTCAATCAGGAAATGACGGGTTGAACTTGACTAGCATCCTATGGTTTGTTGGCCTTTGTCAAGGTCATAGGAGGTTAGGGGCAAAATATTATCGGGAATTTCAAGTGTTGAAATTTGCAATGAGATTGCATACCTTCTATGAGATAGTTGGATCCCGATACCCGCTGCGAGTAAGAGTTACTCCTGGGAGAGTTTTACACATTACAATTAACCGATCAAGTAGGTGTCTAGAAAGGTGTCAACGAGGTTATGCCTCTGGGAAAACGAGGTTTACATTAATTAGGTTCGTGCGAAAGCACGGGGGACCTCCCTCAAAGTACCGACACTGGCCTGGCTGAAAGATTGGCAAACTTGTAGTGTGTAATTAATCCCGGCTAGTCTTTCCTTTTAGGGTTTGAAGGAAGATTTGATAAAAACAGTAGGAGCCATCCTGATTAGATAAAATAATAACCAATCTATTCTTGTAAGAGCGCACGCTGAGTGATTTCTTCTCTCTCTCTCCTGGTAGCGACCATATCACCCCTTAATCAAAATAATAATACGGAATATTGACCGAACCCGCTTGTTTTAATGAGCTGGGGAACGTTGGTCCCGCTCCAACTTATAATTGTTATAAGACAGAGCAGGAAATTGGGGATTACCAGAATTCCCGTGCCACCCAAACGAAGAGAGTGCATGCTGATGCATCATCTTCGGGTGTGTTCATTACAAAGAACTGTTTCTCAGTATCCTCCGAATCCTGGGTATATGATACCGGATCAGGATCCCAGATATGTAATCTGTTACGTAGGGCTACAAATGGGTAGAAAAACTGAGAACGGGTGATAAGTTTTATGAGGCAGAAAACGGGGCAAGAGTTGCAGCCAAGTCTGTCGGTCACTGTCACCCTGTATTACCAATACATTGGTTCTGAACGAATGTTATTAGATACCGAACCTGATATACAAAATCATATCAGTCTCTTTATTATTAAAGAAATGATAAAATTTTGTATCGTTGGATAATGTTTTGAACATTTCCTATATCAAAAGTTGATCGGTTCAGGCACGTTATCTAAAAGCATTGATTGTTCTAAATCAAACTACAGTTCTTAGTATACGGAACACATACAAGAGGAAGAGTTCACATATGAACGAATCCTTCTTGAGGTATTGTAGACTAGGTCATATCAATGCGACCCGACTAGCTAAAGTTACATTTAGATGTATATTTAAATCAGTTTGAATTTACATCTTGTGAAACTTGCCAGTCATGTCACAAA
This sequence comes from Agapanthus africanus, assembly GCA_030015575.1. Taxonomy (NCBI): domain Eukaryota; kingdom Viridiplantae; phylum Streptophyta; class Magnoliopsida; order Asparagales; family Amaryllidaceae; genus Agapanthus; species Agapanthus africanus. The sequence goes on from JASDDO010000031.1 coordinate 336,394,470, forward strand.
GATTAGATGACCGTAGCTCTGTTTACTGGAAACAGAGAAAGAGTTAGTGAACTCTTGGGATGATACATATGGATGTATGGAGGTCCCCTGTCTACATGTGCCTAGACCGGTTCTTTGTACTTCATTACATTCTCTGATAATCTCTCAAGATTCAGACATATGTTCCTGTTGAAACACAAGTCCGAACCTTTTGAGATATTCACAGAATATGATTTAGAACTAGAGAACCAAAATACGGGTATAAGTATTATGTCCTATGATGAGATCAGGGAGGAGAATACTTGTGCATGGAATTCCTGGACTATTCTAATGGAGAATGAGATTCTCTCTCAGCATTACTCCTCCACATACACCATAGCACGATGGTATATCGGGACGGAGCAATCACACCCTATATGATAAGGTGTGCTCTATGATGAGTACTACTGAGTTACCTGTTTCCTTTAGGGAGTTATGCACTTGAGAAGCTGCATACCTATTGAATAGGGTTTAAATCAAATCAGTTGCCTACCACTCCATATGAGATATGGTATGGGAATAGCCCATGTCTTAAGCTAGTTAAGATTTGGGGTTGTCCGGCCTATATCTAAAAGAAAAATCCGGACAAGCTCGAGGCAAGGTCTGTTATGTTCAACTGGAAAGGTTCCAGCTATACAAACTACAGCAGATGATTTGGTAGAACCGAAGGATTCAGTAGATTCCAACGAACCTCAGCCTCTCCGCCGATCTAGCAGGGTTCCTCACCCACCTGAGAGTTACTTCGGTTTCTCTATGACAGTGGGAGCGAGGATTGCATCATGAGATGATGACCCAACTAGTTTCGAGCTGGCCATCAAGAGTAAGACTCTGTAAGAATGGCTGGATGCTTAGTGATCTGAGATGGAATCCTTATACACCAACAAAGTATGGACTTTGGTTGCTATATCTGAAGGGTTAAATCCCCATCAGGAGAAAGTATATCTTGAGAAGATTACTTGGTGTACTTGGAAAAGTTGTGACTTTCAAAGCTAGACTTGTTAAAGGTTTTCATCATGTGACCAGGCGTGGATAATGATGAAACCTTTTTCCAGTGGTTATGCTTAAGTCCATCCGGATCCTACTTGCCACGGCTACATACCATGACTACAATATCTGGTGGTTGGGTGTCATGACTGCTTTTCTAAATGAAGTTTTAGAAGAGAGCGTCTATAAGTACACAGCCAGAGGGCCTCGTAGACAGTGGGAGCAGCGGAAACGTGTGCAAGATGCTTTATAGGATAAAGCAGGCATCGTGGAGTTGGAACATCTATTTTGATGAAGTAGTCAAAGAGTTTGACATCATCAAAATGGTAAATGAACCTTGTATAAACAAAAAGGTAGTAGGGAGTATGGTGGTGATCCTCGTAGAGTACGTGGATGACATACTCTTGATAAGAAAGGAGTTTCCTATGCTACGCTCGGTCAGTCTCCACTTATCACATGGATTCTCCAATTAGGATCAAAGTGATACCTTCTAAATCCTAGGTTTTGGATCTATGAGATAGATCTAATTGGATAATAGGACACTCACTAGTTGTAGTGAGTTGGTATCAATTGGTCCTGGGGAGAATCACTGGAAGGGTTCCAGGGTGATAAGGACGACTGAAAGTCAGTCACTGGCATTGTCTTTACCCTCCTTAAAGGGAAGGTTTGTTGGAAGAGTTCCAAGCTAGATACCGTAGCATACTAGACGATAAAGGCTGGAAACATCGCTACTTAAGATGCTACCAAAGAGGCTGTTTGGGTATATAATGGTTCATGAGATGAACTATGTTCCTCCCATTGTGTGACAATGGAGTTGTGGCTTATGCCAAGGAACGTCCGTCCCATCAGTGATCCAGACATATTCTAAGGCAGTATCACCTGATCATGGAGATAGTTGATCTCAAGGGTGATCGAGGTATGGAGAGCGGACTCAGAGGATAACACGGCGGATCCACTCACGAAGTCCTATTCCCAGAGAGAGATTTTATTTTGGGATGGTTGAGTATGAGATACTACAACCACTGCTACAGATGTCCCTAGTGCAAGTGGGAGATTGTTAGTTATATGTATGCCCTAGAGGCCATTACTGTACATAGGATGTATATTGTAGTGGATGCTGGGACATATATAGGGAGGACTTTCTTGCTCGACATGATAGTATGCTATCTGGTTACTCTTTACCTTAACGTGTATACTGATTGTCTCTCTGTTACATGTTGGTAAAGCTCTTAGGATGTGTACTTGACTACCTAGACTATGATGCAGATCATACAAGTGGGGACATGGTAGTCCATATGTACATCCTTCAAGGTCCCTAGTCGTGGGTGTATCGAGACGGGGCATCGATATACCAGAGTAGACTAGCGTATACCTTCTCGACCCATACAGATGGGCGATGGATGATCCCATATCCTTTGGTGTTTGACATCAGAGATGATATACGGGTGCTCAGTGGAGACTGGGTACACTGGACGGACTCGCCGAGAACTCCCAGATGGTATTATACCTCACGTCAGATGGCAGTTCTCAGGTGACACTGGTACAGAGTAGTCTGTTGACCCGAGATCTTCATAGAGTCTTGTGTGGTTCCCACTGTGCTTTGATTTCCACCTTACCACGTCCAAGAGGGCATGCAAAATGGTGGTTTTTGGGTACAGTCCTGAATCACATGGATGCAATGAGCGATAGGAGGGGATTCGTCTCTCCCGGTATAGGGAGTTGATGTTGCGCTGTGTTCGATTGGCTATAACCGGAAATCCCTGGCCAGGGTTGCTGAGATTTACTGGTAAGTGTTACTAGTAGTTTCTCGAACTGTTATAGACCTCATATCGACACGACTTATCGAGCTATTGGGGTCTGACGTTTACCACCCCTAGGCGAGATATGCGACATATCAGACGACGAGACCGGACTGTACGGTAGTGTTACTGGTTGGATTCACTGGAGTGTGAGCGGGCTTGCACGTCGATCTTCTGATCGCTCAATACCTGGGTGGCCGTTACGTTTAGCAGACCGCTTGCGGCTTGTGGGTGTTTGATATGATCATCACCTGCTGCCAGCGTATTGACGAGTCTTTAGAGTCCTACACAAAGGTTTCCTGGCTCAAGCGAAACGAAATAGGAGCGCATATGAGATATGTGCGGGACCGAGAATGATACCAGTATGTGATACTGTATTCGATTCTCGCGATTTGTGACATTGATCGGTTATATGCGATATAGCCGGGTTATCAGATTTAGTGTTGATTCGATAAGTTGTTACTGTTAATATTAGTCGGTTAAATGCGATATGACCGGATCATTAAATCAAGTGTTGATTTAATGATTTAATGCATAATTATATATTTGATATATTACTTTGTATTAAATAGTATTGGTTCACTTTAAATGGATTTTCTCACTTGGATTGTGCACATTGTATATGTGATATACTTTTGTACACAAGATTGTATCATGTTTGATGATACATGCTTACTTGAGTTTGTGTAAAGTTTAAACCTTGGTTAAGTGAATGGTTAGAGTTTTGTTTAATTTGATTATTCATTTATTGATTTGTTTATTTCATTTTGGCAAAAGGAAAATGGTGGCTAATTTTGTTCTTTATTGAAGATTCATGAAGCTTTGGAAAAAGTCCACCATTTTTGTTTTATGCCTAACCTAACCATTCGCCTAACTATAGTTTGCTCTCTACACATAACCATGGTTGGTTTATGATAAGTATTCTTTTCATTTGATTTTTAATTAACTTATCATAACAATTATCATCTTCTTCTTCTTCTTCATATGAAGAAAGCTTGCCTCATCAATGGCAAGTGAAGAAATCAAGTGAGAAATCCAATTCTAAAGTCTACCCACTTCTTATTTCTTCATCCTCTACCTCTTGCCAAGTAGTAGAGTGTGTTTTCTTCATAAGTTTCTTGACTTGGTGAAGTTGGAGCTTGATCTAGTGATGCCTCGACGTAGATCATCTTCGGCATCGTAGTCGACGACCTAGCCCGGTCTTTTCTCCGATGAAACCACCGTGAGAGCCATGGTTCGATTTGGACAGCGGAGAGGACTTCATCACGGAGCTATGGAGGTGGAGAACCGGATCTACAAAGGTTGTATTTCCGTACTCTTAGTTAAAGTAGTTAACTAGTTGCTTTGTCGCCTAAATTTCTAGCCAACGATCTTGTTAGGGTTTCTCGGTACACCGTATTTGAAATTGGGATGGTTGATGCCTTGTGAGACCTCTTGGGAGTGCCTAGGAACCCTACAAATACAAGACAAAAATGTCAGAGCCCAATGCCTAGCATTATTAAAAAGGCTGAGCCCAAATAAAGGCCTAATGGCCAGAACAAAAATAAAATGTTAAACATTTTTAGCTGGACTTAGCCCAATTCTGTCCATAAGTCCTCAACTTAAATTGAACTGAGCCCATCTGCTCTTTCAACCAATTTACATCGGTTCGAGGGTACATCTCTTTAATCTTCTGATATCTGTCGTTGTAATCCTTCAACGTCATCAGAGAGGTGACGGGTCCCGACAACCACATATAACAACGGACTTTGGGGTCCATAAACTCATGGAGTATGATGTCCTTAACCTCGACCGTGACGTCTTAAAACTAACATTGGACTGTGGGGTCCTTAAACTCATGGACTATGATGTCCTTAACCTTGATCGTGACGTCTTAAAACTAACATCGGACTGTGGAGTCCTTAAATCCACGGACTATGATGTCCTTAACCTCGACCGTGATGTCTTAAAACTAACAACGGACTGTGGGGTCCTTAAACCCATGGACTATGATGTCCTTAACCTCGACCGTGATGTCTTTAAACTAACATCGGACTGTGAGGTCCTTAAACCCATGGACTAGGATTTCCTTAACCTCGACCGTGATGTCTTTAAACTAATGACGAACTGTGGAGTCCTTAAATCCACGGACTTTGATGTCCTTAACCTCGACCGTGATGTCTTTAAACTAACATCGGACTGTGGGGTCCTTAAACCCACGGACTATGATGTCCTTAACCTCGACCGTGATGTCTTTAAACTAACAATGGACCCCCATGTCCTTAAACTGGCAATCTACCGCAATGTCAGTAAACTAAACAATAGAGCCCAATTGCTCTCTTGTCGGATCTAAATGGTCCCGTTAAGTTGATCTTAGTCTAAATTTAGACTAACGTATCCTTAACAAACGTTTAAGTTGATCTTAGTCTCAAATGAGGTTAACGTATCTTTAAACCCAACCCCCAAACCCAAATCTAAGAAAGATACGAATTTGGACTAGTCCACGCCCTACGAGCGACGACATAACTTAGTCTCCGTATACAATCCACGGGCAACCACAAACAAAACAAACACCCACGACACGAAGTGACCATCTGGAGAAGGAGAAAGTTGTTATCGCGATGCGGTAGCGTAATTAACTGCAGGGGCTTGTGCCTGCAGGGAAGAGCGTCCCCACAATCAAAAACCCCTCAGATGAGGGGGGATCTGACGAAGTCTGCTACATCGGCCGCATCCGTTTAAACCTTTGATACATGGTTCCATAAATCAACTTGGCATCTTCGGAGAGGTGGACGGATAGCACCAATTAGCATCTGCCCCGAATTTCAGGCAAGACGTCCGCCACATCTCCGCCGCGTCTTTCGGAGGGGAACTGATTCTGGCACGCCCGGTGGGACCTTTTCCTCTTTCCACTCCACACTTCGTGTGTCGTGTTCGCGAACGAATCGCGGTTTGCTAATGGTTGCTCGTGGGTTTCGAGGTACTAAGATTTGGCGTTTTGCTTGGTGCAAAAAGCAAAGGATCAATGGCGTTCACCTGCTCAAAGTGTTCCATATGCAACTACAACCCACGTCCTGCCTCAACTGGGGGTATATCTTATGGACCCCAGGCAGCTTCCTTGTTCACAATGCCGGTGGAACAGGTCACTCAAGCCACCACAGGATTGTTTTTCGGGACTATGCTCCCTCCAATGAGCTTCACCGCTCCTGTGCCAACAACGGAAGCTCCCAAGAAGTCAGTCTTCGATCGGCTTACAGCTACTGCGGCCCCTCTCAACGAGTCATTCAACTCCAGCTCGTCGGTCTTCGCCAGACTGGGCCAAAATTCCTGTAGGCCCACAATGAAGCTTGCAATCCCAGAGAAGGTTGTTCCAAAGAAGATAGCCATCTCTGCTCCTGAAGTCGTCAAGGCGGCTTCTCCTGCCAAAGAGTCGGTCTTTACAAGACTGACTATTCCGGCTCCCGTTCCTGCTCGAAGGTCTGTCTTTGACAGATTGGATGTCGCTACTCAAAAGAAGTCAGTCTTCAAGAGGCTGGCACCAGCGACGCCTCATCTGGACAAGGGGCAAGACAAAGCCATCCCCATCACCGAACCAACACTGTCCGCTCGACACGCTCGACGTCGCCACTGGCGCCGACTAAGGAAGGCTGGGGGCAACTCCCCCTCTAGGCTAACGCCACCAGCTCCAACGGTGGAAATTAATGCTGCTGTTCCAATCGGGAACAGCTTTTAGCTGCTGAGTAAGGTACGCAGGAACTCGCCTACCGCCGTACTAAAAAGATCTCCGCCGCCGGTGGAGACTGTCACAGGAATAAAGTCGGAACAGTCCCCTCAATGGCTGTCTTCTAAAGTTTACAAAATCTGGCTGCAAGTCCGAGAGTCAGTGGTTGATCAAGACTATCCCCGCCAGCAAAAGAAGCTGAAGGTCCGACAGGAAGAAAACCGTCCTGTTAATCCACAAAAGGTAGCGACCACTTGGGTGCCTGCTGCAACGGCCCCCTCAACTTCGACCGCGCATAAGAGAAGAAGGCCGGAGAAAATCCCTATGCCTGCGATAAATGTCAAAGGCACTGAGCCCAAACGCCCTAAGTCTAAGGGAATGTTGGTACATTCTGTTTACATGGCTTCCGGGAAAGAGGATAGCATCACTTCTACGGGTCATCGACCGCTCATCCGATCCATCACAAGAGCTCAGGAACAACAACAGCAGAAGCTCCAAGAGATGCTGACTGCAATGGCCGCACTTACCAGGCCAAAAGAAAGCCTGGAGGTGTCATAAGAACAACGTCACGAACATGAGACTGATGCTGAATTCCTTCGGAGAATGCTCGAAAAGAAGGATAAGGAGGCTATGGAACAAGCGGCCAATATAAAGCAAATGGCCCCTTTATTTCAAGATATGGTTGGCATGATGATCCAGCCGGGCCCTCCAGCCGAAGATCCTCCAGTGATAATTGAAGATGATAGAGGAGAAATATCAAACCCTCTGCCGGCTCTATCAACAGCCAAGGAGGAGACAATCTCCAAGGCCGCCCTGGACGATTATATTGCTCAGCAAATAAGAGTTCGCCAGGAAAATGAAGCGGCCGTCCAAGTTGTTAGAACTGGGCGACCGTATCCAGGCTGGTATGATCAGATAAAGTACCTGCCGGGCTACACGATCCCGAAATTCCATGTGTACAAGGGGACAGGCAATCCCCATCAACATGTTGCTCAGTTCAGGGCCCTCTATGGCAATACTGGTGGCGATGATAAGCTCTTGCTCCGCCAATTCGTCGGCAACTTATCGGAGACGGCGTTTGAGTGGTACTCCGAACTTCCAAACGACTCCGTAAAAACTTTCGCGGAAATGGAGTAGTTGTTCACCCAGCGATTCGCAAGTGCTAGTGAACGCACCCCAATAACGGCGTTGATCAATGCCAGGGTGAAGCCGGGCAAGAAATGGGTTTAGTACGCAATCTGATGGCGGAACATGTGGTCGAAGTGCGAACAGCGCATCGAAGAAGCACCAGCGGTGGGCATGTTCATAGGCACCCTAGACCCTCATGCAACTATTTCACATTTCATGATGTTCTTCAAGCCGACCACGTTACAGGCTTTAATCGACAAGCTAGCCCAGATGGACCAGATGGGGCATAGACCGTCTCCTCCGAAGCCAGAGCCGCGGAACGAAAAAGGTAAGGGGAAGGCGACCTTCGTTGCAAACACCCAACATCAGCCTAATGCTCCAAGACTAACGGATCAATTGGAAGAGAGACGGCGCTATTATAATGAGAAAATGAATCGCTTTTACTCATTCTCGCGGGATAAAACGAAGAGGCTGTTCGAGCTGGCGATGCGCAACAGGCTTATCAATTTACCGAATCCAAGGCGACCATCACAACCCAGTGAAGTGAATAATCCCAATTATTTCCCTTACCACCAAACGGTAAGCCATCCGATCGAAGATTGCTTCATCTTTAAGGGATGGATCAAGGATCAGTACCTACAAGGCAAGTTTGCGCTGTCTGAGAAGTGTAAAGTAAACCCACCACAACCACACACTCCTAAGAAGGCGGACACAGCGGGGACAACATGCTGTTTTGTTGAGGAAGCTACATGGGAGGTGGCTCTTTCGGCCAAAACCAAAAGGATGCTGAATGATCTCCAGACATGCCCGGCAATTAGGTGGAAGAATCCGCTGGAACCCCAGATCATCGAAGAGATGCTGAAGCCGCGCCCAACTCCAAATATTGGTAGTGATAGCCAAATTGCTCACACCCAGCCGTCGAAATCTTCGAAAAAGAAAAAGAAATCCAAGAAGCCCGTGAACTCTGGAGACAAACGCACGGACCTGCAGAAACAGATCGACGCGTTGGAAGAGTATAACCAGAAGACGCGGACTCCAATCACGTTCCAAGAGTTCCTCGATCACGTCCTTGAGGACGAAAGTGATGGAGAAGAGTCGTCGGACGAATCTGAGGATTACAAAGCAAGTTTCCATGTGATCTCTCACTCATCGATGAACGATGAAGAAGCTCCTCACATAGAGAAACTGAGGGCAGGTCCTGAACCGGAACTTCCAGGGCCATCAGACAAAATGATCGATGCATTCCTAAACGAAGCTCTTCTGAAAAGTAAAGCTGATCGGGAGCGTGCGATGGCCATCTTTGAAAAGGCCAAACGCCAGCGACTGGACGAAAGAGTCGAGACACTCCCGCCGAATCAAAGGACATACGTCGTGAATAAAAGCAGGTTCAAGACAAGGAAGAGGTTCGCAAAAGCCATGTCGATGGGAATGAAGCTACCACCCTCCGAAGGAAACGCTACTAATGAAGTGGAAATACATCCTAGCTATTGCTTATATCACCGGAAGATTACTCACCCCACCGAAGAGTACAACGCTTTTAAAAGATGGTGTCAAGGGTATGTCGCTCACCGGCAGCATTTCAAACGGATGAAACGCAAAACTCGTCGAGAGCGAAAAAGTACGACCGATGAGCTTAGAAGAACTACCGGCAACTGTCACATGGTTCACGCCGGGGGATCGCAAGTTCTCACCTTCGGGAGCGACTCCGACGAAGAAATGACTCTTGGCCCTCTCTTCAAAGAACCCACCCCGGGGAAAGAGGAATAACCAAATACCTGCGAAAATATTCAGCTGCGCAATCGTACGCTGCCCGAAAAGAATCTCGGACCCGTAAACAGAAAAGATAAGGGAAAAGAGAAGGTCTCCGAAGATATCGCCCTAGATGACCAAGTCATGAAAGAGCTGACCGCCAAGGACCCGCCAAGGAAAAGTAAGGTAGACTATAACATTCTGGCACACTTGAGGAAGTTACCCTCACAGCTCAGCATTCTCGACGCTCTTTTACTATCAAAAGAAGCAAGGGACATATTTAGCAAGGCGCTACAAGTGCCAGAGCAATTCCAAGCTTTTCTCGCCGAAGAAAAGATGAAGGACGAGCTGGAAGAAGTACACACAGCCGATATTACCTTCGGCGATGAAGATCTCCTCCTCGGGACATGCGAGCACAACCGTCCCCTATATGTCTCCGGATATTGTCATGATATCAAGACAGGCAAAATATGTTAGTTATATGTAAGCCTTAGAGGCCATTACTGTACATACGATGTATATTGTAGTGGATGCTTGGACATATATAGGGAGGACTTTCTTGCTCGACATGATAGTACACTATCTGGTTGCTCTTTATCTTAACATGTACTCTGATTGTCTCTATGTTACATGTTGATAAAGCCCTTAGGATGAGTACTTGACTATCAGGACTATGATGTGGATCATACTAGTGAGGACAGTGTAGTCGCCAAGTACATCCTTCAAATGTTCCTAGTCGTGGGAGTACCGAGACAGGGCATCGATACTCCAGAGTAGACTAGCGTATGCGCTTCATGACCCATATGATGGGCGATGGATGATCTTATATCCATTGGTGTTTGACATCAGAGAAGGTATACGGGTGCTCAGTGGAGACTGGATACACTGGACGGACTCGCCGAGAACTCCCAGATGGTATTATACCTCACGTCAGATGGCAGTTCTCTAGTGACACTGGTATAGGTTAATATGTAGACCCAAGATCGTCATAGAGTCCTGTGTGATTCCTACTGTGCTTTGATTTCCATCATACCACGTCCAATAGGGCGTGCAAAAAGGTGGCTTTTGGGTACAGTCCCGAATCACATGGAGTCATTGAGCGATAGGAGGGGATTCGTCTCTCCCGGTATAGGGAGTTGATGTTGTGCTGTGTTCGATTGGCTAAAACTGGAAATCCCTGGCCAGGGTTGCTGAGATTTACTGGTAAGTGTTATCAGTAGTTTCTCGAACTGTTATAGACCTCATATCGACACGACTTATCAAGCTACTGGGGTCTGACGTTTACCACCCCTAGGCGAGATATGCGACATATCAGACGAAGAGACCGGACTGTACGGGAGTGTTACTGATTGGATTCGCGGGAGAATGTACAGGCTTGCTTGTTGATCTTATGATCGCTCAATACCTGCGTGGCTGTTACGTTTAGCTGACCGCTTGCAGCTTATAGGTGTTTGATATGATCATCACCTACTGCCGGCATATTGACGATTCATTAGAATCCTACACAGAGGTTTCTTGGCTCAGGCAAAACGGAGTAGGAGCACATATATGATATATGCGGGACCGAGAACAATACGTGTATGTGATACCGTATTAGATTCTCACGATATGAGATATCGGCCGGGTATATGTGATATAGCCGGGTCATCGGATCAAGTGTTGATTCGATGAACTGATACAGATTATATTAGTCGGTTATTTGTGAAATAGCCGGATTATCGGATCAAGTGTTGATTCGATAATTTAATGTATAATTATATATTTGATATATGAAATTACATTAACTGATATAAGCTCACTAAAAGATTCTTTTTCTCACTCGGGTAATACATTGATATATATGCGATATATGTTAATTGAATTATTTTATTTTGTTACAATAAATATTGTATATGTGATATATAATATCGTAACATGTTATGGTTATAAATGCAACATGTTTTGTGGAGTTTAATTGAGGTTAGGGTTTGGATTAGGGTAAAGTCTTCATGAAGCTTTCAAGAAGCTTCTTGAAGCTTTGACTTTGACTAGGATATTTTGCATAGATATTTCCTTAACCCAACCCAACCCTTTACCATAGTTAAATATCTACATCGGTTAAGTCTTCACACTTAACCCATGGTTGCAATTCTAACCACACTAGAGTTTCATTATTCATCACAAAAGAAAAGGTTCTTCTTCTTCCTTCTTCTTTCATGGAAAAGCTTTCTAGATTTTTCCAAGGTGATGAAAATGAGTGAGAAATAGAAAACAAATGAGAGCTAAAATCCTACTTCATTATCCTAATCTATCCTAGCCATTTAGATTAGGGTGTTCACTTCATTTTGTGAGTGAGACCTTGTGTTAAAGAAACTTCAAGGTAGATCATCTTTGTTATCGAAGATCGGAAGCACGCTTGCATCTTTCTCTTCGTGGAGCCTCTCTAGAGTCCGGATACTCGATGATCGCAGCGAAGGGACCTCAACACAGAGCTTTAGAAGTGAAGGACCGGACTACAAAGATTGTAATCCCAAGCTCGTAGATGTAAAGATGTTTACATGCTTTGTTTCGCCTAATATCTTGTTTAAAGATCTTGGTTAGGGTTGTTCGGCACGTCTAAATTTTAAATCGGGCATGTTTGATGCCTTATAGACCCTTGTGAGAATTCCTAGTAACCCTACAGTGGTATCAGAGCCAAGCTAGAGCTTTAGGCGAAGTCTAGGCGAAGTTTAAAGTCCGATCGAACTCCGTATACCCGTAGAACCCCAGTTTCTGGAAATTATTCAAAAAGTTGATTTTTTCATATTAAAAATGCTCAGAAAATTCAACATGTAATTTTATGGAACTGTGTGAATAACGACAACGTAATTCGCCCAAGGCGCCACGGAACCGCGGCATGAGCATGGGTCGCGCGGCGGTTCCGCGGCCGTACAGTGAAATCATTGTTTACTTTTTGCACAGTAAAATCCGTAGGTGTTTCCTGATGCTTCTGGGGATTTTTAAATTTACTCAAGTGTTGAGTTTTCTGGGTTGTATTGGGGACTCGTTGATTCGATCGGATAATTTAACTTCGTTTAAGTTTTTTCCGGATAATTTTAGAACGTGTTAAAAAGTTCGAACGGATATCAATAACTCACTTTTTCTCCTGTCGGAAATTTTTTTCAAAAGTTGGATTTTTTATCGAGTTTGAAACTTCCGGAAAATCATGCAAGTAACGCGGTGGACCCTCTAGAAGAACACAAACCTTAACTCGATTATGTAACCGTCCGAACCGCCTCTAAACCTTAGGGTTTGGGGCAGTACGGCGTTGCCACATGTGAGGCGTTGGCTTGACCCTTCTACGGCTGGACCATTGGTACTGTGGCATGTGATGGATACTTTTTGAACTCCGCTCAAGTGTTGAGCTATTTCGGAAATCTTAGGTGTTTGTTTATTCGATCGGAAACTTTAACACTGTCTATTTATCTGGAATGTGATACAATATTTGGAATCCACATGTAGTTATGAGATAACTAATTTAAATATTATAAATCTAGCAGTTCAGTCTCAGATGATCGGTTCCCACGGGATTTTGATGCGATCAAAAGTCTGTCGCAATCACGTAGCGTATGCGGATACTCGCCGGGTAAACTTAATAGATAGACATGCCCCATAGCCCTGACCAAGTGACTGTAGGAGAACCCCGTTGCCAAAAGCATCCGTTCGGGTGCTCGCGGCAGCGGTGTTCCGCCTTAGTGCACTTCGTCGACGGTATCCAGGGATGCGGCCGTCTACTAAAGTTTGCGACGTGCATTCGATCAGGACAATCGGGAATCTTGTTGAATTGCCCGACTTGATATTGAACAGAGTTTTCGATAATGAGACTAAAATGCGGGGTTTATAATTGTTAGGCATGCGATGTCTAAGGAATTCATTTGGTTAGGCATGCGATGTCTAAGTAGGTTGCGGATTCCAACTGTTGTAGTTTTACACTTTCTTTTCTGCGACCGTAAGCGTAGTATGTGGTGTATCGCCGGCTTCGTTGCTATACATCAACGACAATCGGGATACGCATACTTGCTTATGTTGATGATATGAGATATTATGTGTTGCTGTGATATATTATATTGGATCGTCGTGTTCTGAATAGCCGGGGGTTTTATGTGAGATGAGTGTTTTTCTTTTTCATTCATGTAAAATTCATTTCTATGTAATATTCTTTTATTGGGGCACTTCCGGGCTGAGGATGATGTCACCGTTGTATATTATTTATTTTTCTGCATTAGGTAGACCCAAGGCGGGGAGCATAAGTAACCGGGTTCTAGGGTCCAGTGGGAGACCATCTCGAGGCGTCGAGTCCGGGTCTCCTAACCCTAGAATTGGCAGTGTTGCTTGCCGCTCTCGTAGGGGTCTAGGGATGTGGGTTTTTTTATTCATCGTGACCGTGGAATCCGCGTTTTATACAGGCTCGCATAAAACACGGAAATCCTAGTATATCCAATATTTCATATGTTATCTTCTACTGCAATGTTCTGTGATGAGATCATAATACTGCCTGAGACGAATGTTTATATTATATATATGAGATATATGTTATATTGCAGATTTCGTTTCAAATGTTATGCTTGTGAAGCATAATAAAATGGGACTTCATTGATGAGATTAATGAAACTAAAAGAAACCTAAAGATGTTGTAGAAACTTGTTTAAAAACTGGTAGCTCTAGTTCTTGCTTTTCATAGCGGTGTTCCTTGTAGAACATCCAGCACCTTATTCGATAAGGAAAGAGCCGTGATCCCTTCAACGGGAGTGACCTCTTTAGTGAAAGTAGCAGATGCTGCATACTCGGTTTGTCTTTTGATTGTTTTTATAGTTTTTGCTTTGCATAGTGATATTTGTGAAATATCCTGCACCTTATTCGATGAGGAAAGAGCCGACGATCCCTTCACCGGGAGTGACCTCTTTAGCAAAACTAGAAAAGGCCTAAAAAACATTCCATTTAAAATCACTCGATTCTACAACGATATCAAGTTCATTACGCAAAGGGTTTTCTTAAAAACCTGTCGTAGCCCTCCGTCATTTCAGATAAGTACTACTTAGTATTCGTGCTGTGGTAGTTTGGCATTCATCAAGGCATAGTGTACGGTAGATAACTACTGATTATCTGCAAGCATACGATGCGATTGGATTAGGGTATTCGTACGACGTTGTTTGGCATTCGTCAAGGGTCGTGCGGGTGGGTTTAATTCAATCAGGAAATGTACGGGTTGAACTTGACTAGCGGACTATGGGTGGTTTGGCATTCATCAAGGTCATAGGACGCTAGGGGTAAAATATTATTGGGAATTTCAAGTGTTGAAATTTGCAATGAGATTGCATACCTTCTATGAGATAGTTGGATCCCGATACCCGCAACGAGTAAGAGTTACTCCTGGGAGAGTTTTACACATTACAATTAGCCGATCAAGTAGGTGTCTAGAAAGGTGTTAACGGGGTTACGCCCCTGGGAAAATGAGGTTTACTTTAATTAGGTCCGTGCGAAAGCACGTGAAACCTCCCTCAAAGTACCGGCACTGGCCAGGCTGAAAGATTGGCGAACTTGTATAATGTAATTAATCCCGGCTAGTCTTTCCTTTTAGGGTTTGAAGGAAGATTTGACTAAAACAGTGGGAAACATCCTGATTAGATAAATTGATAACCAATCTAATCTTGTAAAAACGCACGCTGAGTGTTTTCTTCTCTCTCTCTCTCCTGGTTACGACTATGTCATGCCTTAATCAAGATAATAATACGGATGTATTGACCGAACCCGCTTGTTATACTGCGCTAAAGGAACGTTGGTCCCGCTCCAACTTATAATTGTTATAAGACAGAGCACGAAATAGGGGATTACTAGAATTCCCGTGCTGCCCAAACGAAGAAAGTACATGTTGATTCATCTTCTTCGGGTGTGTTCATTATACAGAACTGTTTATCAATATCCATTACGTCCTGGGTATTTGATACCGGATCAGGATCCCACATATGTAATTTGTTACATGGGCTACAGATAGGTAGAGAACTGAGAACGGGTGATAAATTTCATGAGATAGAAATGGTGTAAGTGTTGCAGCCAAGTCTGTTGGTAGTTATCACCCTGTATTACAAGAATACATTGATTCTGAACGAATGTTATCAGATACCGAACCTGATATACAACATCATATCAGTCTCTTTATTAGTAAAGAAAGGATATAATTTTGTATTGTTGGATAATGTTTTGAACATTTCCTATATCAAGAGTTGATCGGTTCAGGCACGTTATATAAAAGCATAGACGTTCTAAATCAAACCACAGTTCTTAACGTACAGAACACACACAAGAGGAAGAGTTCAGATATGAACGAATCCGTCTTGAGGCATTGTAGACTAGGTCATATCAATGCGACCCGACTAGCTGAAGTTACATAAAGATGCATATTTAAATTAGTTTGAATTTACATCTTGTGAAACTTGCCGGTCATGTCACAGAGATAAGATGACCACAACTCCGTTTATTGGAAACAGAGAAAGAGTTAGTGAACTCTTGGGATAGATACATGTTGATGTATGAAGGTCCCTTGTCTACACATGCCAAGACCGGTTCTTTGTACTTCATTACATTCAATGATGATCTCTCAAGATTCAGACATAGGTTCTTGTTGAAACACAAGTCCGAAACTTTTGAGATAATCACAGAATATAAGATGGAAGTAGAGAACCAAAAACGGGTATAAGTATTATGTCCTTTGATGAGATCAAGGGGGAGAATACTTGAGCATGGAATTCCTGGACTATTCTATAGGAGAATGAGATTCACTTTCAGCATTACTCCTTCGTATACACCATAGCACGATGGTATATCGGGGCAGAGCAATTGCACCTTATATGATATGGTGTGCTCTATGATGAGTACTACTGAGTTGCCTATTTCCTTTTTGGAGTTATGCACTTGAGAAGCTGCATACCTATTGAATAGGGTTCAAATCAAATCAGTTGCCTACCACTTCATATGTGATATGGAATGGGAAGAGCCCATATCTTAAGTATGTTAAGATTTGGGGTTGTCCGGCCTATTTCTAAAAGCATAATCCGGACAAGCTCGAGGCAAAGTCAGTTCTGTGGAAGTTTGTTGGATATCCCAAGCATTAGCAAGGGAATATCTTCTACCAAACCGAGGAACAAAAGATGTTTTGTTTCTCAACATGCCACCTTTTTGAAAGGGAATTTCTTGTGATGAAATTTGTGGTCATGAGGTAGAACTGGAAATACTTCCAGCTATACAAACTGCAGCTGATGATTTGGTAGAACCAAAGGATTCAATAGTTTCCAACGAACCTCAGCCACTCCGCCGATCTAGTAGGGTTCCTCACCCACCAGAGAGATACTTCGGTTTTCTCTTTGACAGTGGGAGCGAGAATTGCATCATGAGATGATGACCCAACTAGTTTCGAGCTGGCCATCAGGAGTGGGACTCTGTAAGAATGGCTGGATGCTTAGCGATCTGAGATGGAATCCTTATACACCAACAAAAGTATGGACTTTGGTTGCTTTATCTGAAGGGTTAAATCCCCATCAGGAGCAAGTATATCTTGAGAAGATTACTTGGTGTACATGGAAAAGTTGAGAATTTCGAAGCTATGCTTAAGTCCATCCAGATCCTACATGCCACGGCTACATACCATGACTATGATATCTGGCGGTTGGGTGTCATGACTGCTTTTGTAAATGATGATTTGGAAGAGAGCGTCTATAAGTACACAGCTAGAGGGCTTCGTAGACAGTGGGAGCAGTGGAAACGTGTGCAAGATGTTTTATGTGATAAATCAGGCATCGCGGAGTTGGAACGTCTGTTTTGATGAGGTAGTCAAAGAGTTTGACTTCATCAAAATGGTAGATGAACCTTGTTTATACAAAAAGGTAGTAGGGAGTATGGTGGTGATCCTCGTAGAGTACGTGGATGACATATTCTTGATAGGGAAGGAGTTTCCTATGCTACGCTCGGTCAATCTCCTCTTATCACAAAGATTATCCATATAGGATCAAGGTGATACCTCCTAAAACCTGAGTTATGGATCTATGAGATAGATCTAATTGGATGTTAGGAATCTCACTAGTTGTAGTGAGATGGTATCAATCGATCCTGGCGAGAATCACTGGAATGGTTCCAGGGTGATAAGGACGACTGAATGTCAGTCGCACGCATTGTCTTTACTCTCAGTGGAGGGACGGTATGTTGGAAGAGTTCCAAGCTAGATACTGTGACTTACTAGACGATTCAAGGAATAATACATCGTTACCAAGGATGCTACCAAAGAGGCGGTCTGGATATATATAAGTTCATGAGATGAACTTCGTTCCTACCATTGTGTGACAATGGAGTTGTGGCTTATGCCAAGGAACCCCCGTCCCATCAGAAATCCAGATAAAATTCTTAGGCAATATCACCTGATCATGGAGATGGTTGATCTTCAGGGAGATCAAGGTTAGGAGAGTAGACACAGAGGACAACAGCGCGGATCCACTCATAAAGGCCTTTTTCTTAGTAGAGACTTTTATGGGATGGTTGATTATGAGATACTTCAACCACAACTAATTGTTGGGTATGTGATACCATAACAGATGGCCCTAGTGCAAGTGGGAGATTGTTAGTTATATGTATGCTGTAGAGGCCATTACTGTACGTACGATGTATATTGTAGTGGATGCTTGGACATATATAGGGAGGACTTTCTTGCTCGACATGATAGTACGCTATCTGGTTGCTCTTTATCTTATCATGTACTCCGATTGTCTCTATCTTACATGTTGATAAAGCCCTTTGGATGAGTACTTGACTACCAGGACTATGATGCGGATCATACTAGTGAGGACTGTGTAGTCTCCAAGTACAGCCTTCAAATGTTCCTAGTCATGGGAGTACCGAGACAGGGCATCGATACTCCAGAGTAGACTAGAGTATGCGCTTCTTCACCCATATGATAGGCGATGGATGATCTCATATCCATTGGTGTTTGACATCAGAAAAGGTATAAGGGTGCTCAGTGGAGACTGGGTACACTGGAAGGACTCGCCGAGAACTCCCAGATGGTATTATACCTCATGTCAGATGGCAGTTCTCTGGTGACACTGGTACATGTTAGTCTTTAGACCCGAGATCGTCATAGAGTCTTGTGTGATTCCCACTGTGCTTTGATTCCCATCATACCACGTCCAAGAGGGCATGCAAAAAGGTGGCTTTTGGGTACAGTCCCGAATCACATGGAGGCAATGAGCGATAGGAGGGGATTCGTCTCTCCCGGTATAGGGAGTTGATGTGGTGCAGTGTTCGATTGGCTATAATTGGAAATCCCTGGCCAGGGTTGCTGAGATTTACTGGTAAGTGTTAACAGTAGTTTCTCGAACTGTTATAGACCTCATATCGACACGACTTATCAAGCTACTGGGATCTGACGTTTACCACCCCTAGGCGAGATATGCGACATATCAGACGAAGAGACCGGATTGTCCGGGAGTGTTACTGATTGGATTCGTGGAAGAATGTACATGCTTGCTTGTTGATCTTCTGATCGCTCAATACCTGGGTGGCTGTTACATTTAGCTGACCGCTTGCAGCTTGTGGGTGTTTGATATGATCATCACCTACTGCCGGCGTATTGATGATTCTTTAGAGTCCTACACAGAGGTTTCTTGGCTCGGGCAAAACGGAGCAGGAGCACATATATGATATGTGCGGGACCGAGAACAATACGTGTATGTGATACCGTATTAGATTCTCACTCTATGAGATATCGGCCGGGTATATGTGATATAGCCGGGTCATCGGATCAAATGTTGATTCGATGAACTGATACAGATTATATTAGTCGGTTATTTGTGAAATAGCCGGATTATCGGATCAAGTGTTGATTCGATAATTTAATGTATAATTATATATTTGATATATTAAATTACATTAACTGATATAAGCTCACTAAAAGATTCTTTTTCTCACTCGGGTAATACATTGATATATATGCGATATATGTTAATTGTATTATTTTATTTTGTTACAATAAATATTGTATATGTGATATATAATATTGTAACATGTTATAGTTATAAATGCAACATGTTTTGTGGAGTTTAATTGAGGTTAGGGTTTGGATTAGGGTTAAGTCTTCATGAAGCTTTCAAGAAGCTTCTTGAAGCTTTGACTTTGACTAGGATATTTTGCATAGATATTTCCTTAACCCAACCCAATCCTTTACCCTAGTTAAATATCTACATGGGTTAAGTCTTCATACTTAACCCATGGTTGCAATTCTAACTACACTAGAGTTTCATTATTCATCACAAAAGAAAAGGTTCTTCTTCTTCCTTTTTTCATGGAAAAGCTTTCTAGCTTTTTCAAAGGTGATGAAAATGAGTGAGAAATAGAAAACAAATGAGAGATAAAATCCTACTTCATCATCCTAATCTATCCTAGCCATTTAGATTAGGGTGTTCACTTCATTTTGTGAGTGAGAGCTTGTATTAAAGAAACTTCAAGGTAGATCATCTTTGTTATCGAAGATCGGAAGCACGCTTGCATCTTTCTCTTCGTGGAGTCTCTCTAGAGTCCGGATACTCGATGTTCGCAGCGAAGGGACCTCAACACGGAGCTTTAGAAGTGAAGGACCGGACTACAAAGGTTGTAATCCCAAACTCTTAGATGTAAAGATGTTTACATGCTTTGTTTCGCCTAATCTCTAGTTTAAAGATCTTGGTTAGGGTTGTTAGGCATGTCTAAATTTTAAATCGGGCATGATTGATGCCTTATAGACCCTTGTGAGAGTGCCTAGTAACCCTACAAAATCCTGGCCGACAATGGATCTTCCATCAATCTTCTCAACGTGCAGGTGTTGAAGGAAATCTGCATGAGCGTCCAGCACCTCGCTCGTGATAAAATCACCATCTCCGGGTTTGACTCCCTGTCATCACGGACGCTTGGGTCCGTAATACTGATGTTACGCTTTGGGTTGCTTGTCACGGACATCAAGTTCCATGTTATTGATGCCAAGACATGCTACAACGCTTTGCTCGGCCGGCCCTGGTTACACGAGTACAACATCATCCGCTCTACACAACATCAGTGTATGAAGTATTTCAAGGATGGTCTCGAGTATACTGTAACAGGAGAGCTAAATCCATTCTCCATAAACGAAGTCCGCATGTACGAAGATGCAAAATACTTCTTACCAGACTTTGAGGACACAGAGAGATGTCATAAACCGGAGAACAAAGCTATCACCACCATTCCGGTCTTTCGGAGTGATACCGAGGAAGAGGAAGAGATAGTTTATTCAGAGCCACCCCAGTACAACAAGCCAGGACCGTCCGCTCCTATGTTGATCTTTGGCAGCGACTCGGAAGATGAGGTCCATGCTATATTCTCCGCTCGGCCTTCAATACAAACATCCGCTGATGAAGAGCAAAGTTTGAAAGTTGCCATGGTTCCGCCCAAGCATCATAAAGAACTAGACACGCTTGATACCTACAGTGTGGAAGAGCTGCAGACGTTCTATGTCTCTCCCAGGAGAGAAGGTGAAAATGCAATCTTATTCTACTGATCAGGGGAAGCTAAAGTGGAGAAAGAAATCTGGCACGGTGCGGATTCCACACTCGACAGGCTCCAGCCCATCCGTTTGCCCAGATATTACACAGACGGACTAAGGAGACTCTTGAGACGCCAAAGTGTACCCCTTAAGAAAACTGCGCGACAAGCACGGTTCTATAACAGGATCTGGAACGTCCCTGGAACTCAGCGGAAATTGCCCAATGGGAGAATGGAAACGACCGGACTTGGGTATGTTCAATCCAAGAAACGGGAGTTACTCCGCGACTGCTACTTCATACATAACTTTGATGAAGAAGAAGATGATTTTTGGGAAAATGCTAACCCTGAATCAGAAAGAGCTCACGACGTAAAAATGCCCAGTCCATCGTTCGAAGAACAAATGGACAAGCTTATAAGGGAAGCGGGTCAAAAGGTTAGAGACGACCATAATCGCGAAATGACCATCTACGAGAAAGGCAGGACGCAACGCCTTCTTCAACAGGCCGCGAAAGATGAAAATACTCTTCCTTATCAACCCGTCATACAAGGCCCGACGCAGAGGCAAAAATAAGTCAAAAAGCGGGAAAAGCGTTCGAGAGCACCAAAGCGAGACCAAGAAGCCACGTGATTGGGAAGCGAGCAATTCGGATTCATCTCTTATAAAAATGATGAGCCGAGCATACTCTTTTCCTCAGAACAAAACACGGAAGATACTTGATCTCGCCATAAGACATCAAATGATTATACTTCCGGAGTCTAAACACCCCGAGCAAGCTAACGAGGTCTCTCACCCAGACTATTGCTCATATCACCGAGCGATATGACATCCTCTCGAAGACTGCTTCACCTTCAAGAACTGGGTCGAAAACCAATATCAGTTCGGTAAGTTCGCTCTATCCGACAGTTGGAGGATAACTCTGCCGCAGAAGCATGAACCCAAATCCATGAGGGTAGAACCAGATCAACATAGGTCTTAGAAGCGAGCTCGTACCTGTCATATGATAACACTATCAAAAGAAGAGCCCGAGAATATGGATAACCTCCCTTGGTGCTTCGAAAGAAAAGATGACGAGGTGATCTCAGAGTTTCCACCGGTGCCGAAAGAGCTGGAAGATGGAATACGTACCACTGCAGATGAGCTCAAGAAAATTGATTTGGGGACAGCAAGTGACCCGCGGCCGACGTTCGTCAGCGAATTGCTATCTGAAGGACGGGTGACCACATTAAAGGACGTGCTCATGCAGCATAAAGATTTCTTCGCATGGAATTATTCCGAGATGCCAGGTCTAGACTCAGAGATTGCGGTTCACAAACTGGCCATATCCCCAAACGTCAAGCCAATCAAACAAGCACCAAGAAGGATGCGGCTCGAGCTTGAAATGAGCATCAGCGCCGAGGTCAAGAAGCTGATCGACTCTGGTTTCATCTAAGAGGTTCAGTATCCTGACTGGATCGCCAACATCGTCCCGGTAATGAAGAAAAATGGGACAGTGCGCATATGTGTGGAATTTCGGGATCTCAATAATGCCTGCCCGAAAGACGACTTCCCAGTACCGGTTACTGAGCTAATGATAGACAATACGTCCACCCACGAAGTCTTCTCCTTCATGGATGGATCGTCAGGATATAATCAGATAAAGATGCATCCCGAAGACTAGAAGCACACTGCTTTCCGGAACCCTTTGGGTATATTCTGCTACAAGGTGGTGCCCTTCGGTCTAAAGAACGCTGGTGCTACCTATCAGAGGGCCATGAAGAAGATCTTCGATGATCTCATACATGAAATCGTCGAATTCTATATCGACGACCTCGTGGTTAAAAGCAAATCATATGAGGAACATCTAGAGCATCTGAAGATCGTGTTTCAACGCCTTCGGCAATACAACTTGAAGATGAACCCTCTCAAATGTGCGTTCGGTGTTTCCTCAGGCAAATTCCTAGGATTCATCGTCCGACACCGAGGCATCGAGATAGATCCGTCAAAGATCAAGGCAATTATGGAGATGCCCCCGCCAAGGAATCTCAAGCAATTGCGGTCTCTCCAAGGGAAGCTCGCGTATATTCGGCGATTTATATCCAATCACTCAGGCAAGTGTCGTCCTTACAGTCACCTGATGAAGAAGGGAACCCCGTTCATCTGGGATCATAAATTCCAAAGCGCGCTGGACGAAATCAAACAATACATGCAGAATCCACCAGTGCGGGCTGCTCCGGTCAAGGGAAAGCCTCTCATTCTGTATACAACCGCCCTTGAAGGTTCTTTAGGTGCGCTATGGGCACAAGAGAACGACCAAGGGAAGGAGAGAGCCCTCTACTATTTGAGTCGAGTTCTGCTGGGGGCAGAAAGCTATTATTCCCCCATCGAAAAACACTGCTTGGCATTGATCTTCGCGATAACGAAGCTCAGGCACTATGCGTTGGCACTTGAAGTCCGCCTCATATCGAAGGTGGATCCTCTCAAGTATTTGATGTCAAAGGCCATATTGATAGGGCGACTCGCTAAATGGGCCCTGCTCTTGATGGAGTTCTCAATAACTTATCAGCCTCTTAAGGCAGTGAAAGGTTAGTCCATCGCCGACTTCCTCGCTGAGCATCCGATACTTGCCGATTCTCCCCTGAATTGCGAACTTCCAGACGAGCATGCGTTTGACACGATTAACGGGAGTGATACCCGATGGGAACTTTATTTTGATGGAGCATCTTCCATGAAGAAACGCAAGCAAAGCACCCCTATAATCAAATCAGGGGTAGGCCTCATCTTTGTAACTCTACAAGAGGGGATAATGCGCTTTGCTTTCTCCTTAACAGAGCCGAGAACAAACAATGAAGCCGAGTATGAAGCATTGATAGCAGGTCTCGAGATCGCCATCGACATGGGGATTGAGAACCTCCTCAACGGAGACTCCCAGTTGGTCGTTAGTCAAGTAAATGGCGACTACCAGAAGTGCAAACCAGAATTGGTGAAGTACGGCGAGAGAGTACAACAGCTGCTGACCCAAATACCTTCCTACACCTTGGAAAGCATACCGCGTGTGGAAAATATCAAGGCGGACGCATTAGCCAAGCTCGCTAAAGAACTAGCCGACGAGAACCTCGATGACGTGAGGATCGTTGTGCAAAGCCGTCGGGTCCTCGCACCGGCAGAAATATCTCCGGAATCATCAGAGGAAAAGGAAGCGTCTGAGTAGACGGCCCTGCAAATAAAAGAACAAGAAATGGTTGAAGATTTGAGAGAAGGCTTTATAGACTACTTCAAATCCCGTCGAACGCCTAAAGATGCATCCTCAAAACATCAGCTCATGAAGCGAGCCCTATCTTTCGCCTTCGTGAATGATACCCTGTATAAGAGATCATTTGACTCTTTATGGCTAAGATGCTTAGGACCTTGTTAGTTATATGTATGCCCTAGAGGCCATTACTGTACATAGGATGTATATTGTAGTGGATGCTGGGATATATATAGGGAGGACTTTCTTGCTCGACATGATAGTATGCTATCTGGTTACTCTTTACCTTAACGTGTATACTAATTGTCTCTCTGTTACATGTTGGTAAAGCCCTTAGGATGTGTACTTGACTACCTGGACTATGATGCGGATCATACTAGTGGGGACATGGTAGTCCATAAGTACATCCTTCAAGGTCCCTAGTCGTGGGTGTATCGAGACGGGGCATCGATATACCAGAGTAGACTAGCGTATACCTTCTCGACCCATACAGATGGACGATGGATGATCCCATATCCATTGGTGTTTGACATCAGAGATTATATACGGGTGCTCAGTGGAGACTGGGTACACTGGACGGACTCGCCGAGAACTCCCAGATGGTATTATACCTCACGTCAGATGGCAGTTCTCTGGTGACACTGGTACAGGTTAGTCTGTAGACCCGAGATCGTCATAGAGTCTTGTGTGATTCGCACTGTGCTTTGATTTCCACCTTACCACATCCAAGAGGGCGTGCAAAACGGTGGCTTTTGGGTACAGTCCCGAATCACATGGAGGCAATGAGCGATAGGAGGGGATTCGTCTCTCCCGGTATAGGGAGTTGATGTTGCACTGTGTTCGATTGGCTATAACCGGAAATCCCTGGCCAGGGTTGCTGAGATTTTCTGGTAAGTGTTACCAGAAGTTTCTCGAACTGTTATAGACCTCATATCGACACGACTTATCGAGTTATTGGGGTCTGACGTTTACCACCCCTAGGCGAGATATGCGACATATCAGACGAACAGACCGGACTGTACGGTAAGTGTTACTGGTTGGATTCATAGGAGTGTGAGCGGGCTTGCTCGTCGATCTTCTGATCGCTCAAGACCTGGCTGGTTGTTATGTTTGACAGACCGCTTGCGGCTTGTGGGTGATTGATATGATCATCACCTGCTGCCGGCGTATTGACGAGTCTTTAGAGTCCTATACAGAGGTTTCCTGGCTCAAGCGAAACGAAATAGGAGCGCATATGAGATATGTGCGGGACCGAGAATAATACTAGTTTGTGATACTGTATTTGATTCTCGCGATTTGTGACATTGATCGGTTATATGTGATATAGCCGAGTTATCGGATCAAGTGTTGATTCGATAAGTTGTTACTATGGATACTAGTCGGTTATGTGCGACATGGCCGGATCATTGAATCAAATGTTGATTTAATGATTTAATGTATAATTATATATTTGATATATTACTTTGCATTAACTAGTATTTGTTCACTTTAAATGGATTTTCTCACTTGAAGTACACAAGTTGTATATGTGATATACTTTTGTGCACTAGTTTGTATCATGTTTGATGATACATGCTAACTTGGGTTTGTGTAAGACTTAAACCTTGGTTAAGTAAATGGTTAGGGTTTTATCATCTTCTCTTGATTATTTAGTTTATTTATTTATTCTTTATTTTAGGAAAAGAAAATGATATGGTTGCTTCTTTTGTTCTTTTGTTAGATGTTTCAAGAAGCTTTGACCATTCTTGTTCTTTTCCTAAACCTAACCATTTAGCTAACCTTAGTTAATTCTCTACACTTGACCATGGTTGTGAATATGATAAGTATCATATTATTTCCCACTTTTAAAATACTTATCATATTCTATCATCTTCTTCTTCTTTTTCTTCAAGAAGAAAGCTTGCCACCATTAATGGCATCTTGAGAAAAAGAGTGAGAAATCCAATTCTAAAGTGAACCCACTTCCTATTTCTTCATCCTCTACCTCTTGCCAAGTAGTATAGGGTGTTTTCTTCACAAGTTTCATGACTTGGTGAAGTGGGAGCTTGATCTTGTGATGCCTCGACGTAGATCAACTTCGGCATCGTAGTCGATGACCTAGCCCGCCCATTTCTCCGATGAAGCCGACACTAGAGTCCAAGATCCGATGATCGCAGCGAGGGGTCTTCATCGCGGAGCTATAGAGGTGGAGGACCGGATCTACAAAGGTTGTATTTTCGTTTACCCTTTAGTTAAGTTGTTAACTAGCTTCTCGTTTTCGCCTAAACTCTAGTCAACGATCCGTATTAGGGTTTCTCGGCACTTGTAATTTTTGAAATTGGCATGGATGATGCCTTGTGAGACCTCCTTAGAGTGCCTAGGAACCCTACAGTAGTATCAGAGCCTAGCTAGAGCCTTAGGCGATGCGTAGACGACGTTTGAAATCCGAACGAACATCGAAACCCTAACTCAAATTGCTCTCTGGAAATTTTCTGAAAATTTTGATTTTTGTGAATTAAAAATTGCCAAAAAATTCAGCAGGGAATTGTATGAGTTACTGTGAAGCACGTGATGCTAACTCGACCAAAGCGCCGCGGAACCGCGGCACCACCCTGGGTTTCGCGGCGGTTCCGCGACCATTTTGGTGAGTTAGACCACGTGGCTTGCACAGTAATTCTTGTCTTGAAATGCTGAGTCTTCTGGAAATTTTTATATTTTACTCAACAGTTGAGTTTTTCTGGGGTTGTTTTGGGGATTCGATTATTCGATCGGATTGTCTAATTTTGTCTATGTGTTTTTCGGATAATTTTTGAATATGTTAAAAAGTTCGACCGGATATAAATACCCAATTTTTCCCCTGTCGGGAAATTTCCAAGTGTTGGATTTTTCCGTGGTTTAAAGACGTTCTAAGTAGTGCAAGTAACGCGATGGTCCCTCTAGAAGACAACAAACCTTAACTCGATTATGTGACCGTCTTGAACTGCCCTTTGAACCTTCGGGTTTGGGGCAGTACGGCGTGACACATGTGAGGCGTTGGCTTGACCCTTCTACGGCTAGACCGTTGGTACTGAGGCATGAACTGGATGTTTTTAAACTTGTTTCATGTGTTGAGCTGTTTCGGGAAAACTTGGGTGTTCGATCGTTCGATCGGAAAGTTTAACGTTTTCTGTTTATCTGGAATGTGATACAATAATTGGAATTCACAAATAGTTATGTGATAACTGAATGGATGTTATAAACATAGCACTTTAGTCGCACTTGATCGGTTGACACGGAATTTTGATGTGATCAAAAGTCCGTCGCAATCACGTAGCGTACGCGGATACTCGCCGGATAAACTTATTAGTCTGCTACACCCCATAGCCCCGACCAAGTGACTGTAGGAGAACCCCGTCGCCGAAAGTATCCGTTCGGGTGCTCGCGGCAGCGGTGTTCTGCCTTGGTGCACTTCGTCGACGGCATCGAGGGTGCGGCCGTCTACTGAAGTTTGCGACGAGCATTCGTTCTGGATGCCGGGAATCTTGTTGAATTGCCCGACTTAATATTGAAAAGTGTTTTCGATATTGAGACTAAAATGCGGGGTTTATAATTGTTAGGCATGCGATGTCTAAGGAATTCATTTGATTAGGCATGCGATGTCTAAAGAGTTTGCGGATTCTAACTGTTGTAGTATTACACTTTCTTTTCTGTGACCGTAAGTGTAATATGTGATATCGCCGGTTTCGTTGCTATATGCCAACGACAATTGGGATACGCATGTTTACTTACGTTGATGACATGTGATGTTATGTGTTGCTGGATATGTTATATTGGATCGTCGCGTTTGAATAGCCGGGGGTTTTTATGTGAGATGAGTGTTTTTCATTTTCATTCATGTAAAAAAATGTATGTGAAAGGTTCCTAGGCACTCTAGTAAGGTCTCACAAGGCATCGGACATGCCAATTTAAAATTTTTGGTGCCGAGAAACCCTAGACTACGAATCGTTGCTAGAATTTTAGGCGAAAAGTAAACTAGTTAACACTTAACTACTTGGATATGGAAATAACAACCTTTGTAGATCCGGATATCCACCTCCACGGCTCCGCAACGAAGTCTCCTCGCTGTCCATGTTGAACCCCGGGCTCAAGCGTCGGCTTCGTCGAAGAAACGGGTGAGCTAGGTCGCCGGCTTCGTGTCAAAGACGATCTACGTCGAGGCATCGCAAGTTCAAGCTCCGACTTCACAAACTTATGAAACTTGTGAAGTAAACACCCAAAACAACTTGGCAAGAGGTAGAGGGTGAAGAAATAGGAGGTGGGTTCTCTTTAGATTTGGATTTCTCTCACTAATACTCAAGTTGCCATTGGAGTAGCAAGCTTGAAGAAGAAGAAGAAGATGAAGAAGATGATCTAGTATTATGATAAGTCTTTTAAAATAAAAAGAAAAAGCAATGCTTATCATAATTCTTACTAGGGTTAAGTGTAGAGAATATACCATGGTTAATGGATGGGTTAGGGTTAAGCATGATGATAAGAAAGGATAAGAAGTCAAAGCTTCATGAAGCCTCAACTAAAAGACAAAGAAAGCCACCATCCTTTTTAAATCATTTCCAAATAAATAAATGAAAAAATAAATAAATAAATATGCAAAACCCTAATTATCATAATAACCATGGTTTAATTCTATTCACTTAACCATATGATCAAGTATCATCAAACATGATACAAAAAGTGCACAAAAGTATATCACATATACAATGTGCAGTCCAAGTGAGAAAAATCCGTTTAAAGTGAACCAATACTAGGTAATGCAAAGTAATATATCAAATATATATAATTATACATTAAATCATTAAATCAACATTTGATTCAATGATCCGGTCATGTCGCACATAACCGACTAGTATGCAATGTATCGATTTATCGAATCAATGATTCGATAACTAGGTCATATCGAATATAACCAATCGAAACATTTATCGCGAGAATGAAATGCGGTATCACATACACGCATTATTCTCGGTCCTGCACATATCTCATATGCGCTCCTATTTCGTTTCGCTTGAACCAGGAAACCTCTGTGTAGGACTCTAAAGACTCGTCAATACGCCGCTAGCAGATGATGATCATATCAAGCATCCACAAGCCGCAAGCGGTCTGCTAAACGTAACGGCCACCCGGGTATTGAGCGATCAGAAGATCGATGAGCTAGCCCGCTCACACTCCTGCGAATCCGACCAGTAACACTTACCGTACAGTCCGGTCTCTTCGTCTGATATGTCGCATATCAAGTCTAGGGGTGGTAAACGTCAGACCCCAATAACCCGATAAGTCGTGCCGATGTGAGGCTCGTAACGGGTCGAGAAACTACTGGTAACACTTACCAGCAAATCTCTGATCAGCCCTGGCCAGGGACTTCCCTGTTACGGCCAATCGAGCACAGCGCAACATCAACTCCCAATACCGGGAGAGACGAAACCCCTCCTATCGCTCATTGCCTCCATGTGACTCGGGACTGTACCCAAAGACCACCGTTTTGCACGCCCTCTTGGACGTGGTAAGGTGGAGATCAAATCACAGTGGGAATCACACAAGAATCTATGACGATCTCGGGTCTACAGACTAACCTGTACAAGTGTCACCTGAGAACTGCCATCTGACGTGAGGTATAATACCATCTGGGAGTTCTCGGCGAGTCCGTCCAGTGTACCCAGTCTCCACTGAGCACCCGTCTACCATCTCTGATGTCAAACACCAATGGATATGGGATCATCCATCGCCCATCACATGGGTCGAGAAGCGTATACGCTAGTGTACTCTGGTATATTGATGCCCCGTCTCGATACACCCACGACTAGGGACCTTGAAGGATGTACTTATGGACTACCATGTCCCCACTAGTATGATCTGCATCATAGTCCAGGTAGTCAAGTACACATCCTAAGGGCTTTACCAACATGTAACTACAAGACAGTATAAAGAGACTAGTGTACATGTTAAGATAAAGAGTAACCAGATAGCATACTATCATATAGAGCAAGAAAGTCATCTCTATATATGTCCAAGCATCCAATATAATATACAACATCTGTACAATACTGGCCTCTAGGGCATACATACAACTATCAATCTCCCACTTGCACTAGGGACAGCTGCTGTAGTATCGCATACCGAGCATCCCGAAGAGTCTCTCAAACTGTGTCTGGGGAATGGCCTTCGTGAGTGGATCCGCCGTGTTGTTCTTCGTGTCAACTCTCCTGACCTCGATCTCCCGGCGATCAACTATCTCCCGGATCAGGTGATACCGCCTCAGAATATGCCTGGATCGCTGATGGGACCTGGGTTCCTTGGCCAAAGCCACCGCTCCATTGCTATCGCAATACAAAGGTATTGGATGTTCAATGGATGGAACCACTCCAAGTTCAGAAATGAACTTCTTGATCCAGACAGCTTCTTTAGCAGCATCGTTGGCAGCGATGTATTCAGCCTCCATCGTCGAGTCTGCCACGGTTTCCTGCTTGGAACTCTTCCAGCTAACCGCCCTTCCGTAAAGGGTAAAGACAAAACCCGATTGTGACTTAGAGTCGTCCTTATCACTCTGGAAGCTCGAATCGGTAAAGGACTCCACTTGGAGTTCTCCGTTACCATACACCAAGAACATATCTCTAGTCCTTCGCAAGTACTTGTGAATGCTCTTCACAGCTGTCCAGTGACTCTCTCCAGGATCAGCTTGATACCTGCTCACTATACTTAGTGAGTATGCTACATCGGGTCTGGTACATAGCATCGCATACATGATAGAGCCTACTGCCGAAGCATAGGGTATCCCTTGCATGCGAGCTCTCTCCAAATCAGTCTTAGGAGACATCTCTTTGGAGAGAGTGACTCCCGAGATCGTGGGTAAATTCCCACGCTTGGACTCTTCCATACTAAACCTCTTTAGTATGGTGTCAATGTACCTGGATTGGGACAATCCCAAAATCCGTTTGGATCTATCTCTATAGATCCTAATTCCCAATATGCAGGAGGCATCACAAAGATCTTTCATTGAGAATCTTTGTGATAAGAAGAGCTTAACCGATTGCAGCATAGGAATATCATTTCCAATCAAGAGTATGTCGTCCACGTACAATACGAGGAAGACAACCTTACTCTCTGCCACCTTCCTGTAGATACAAGGTTCATCTGGATTTTTGACGAAATCAAACTCTTTGATAACGACCTCAAAGCAGATGTTCCAACTCCGCGATTCTTGCTTTAATCCATAAATGG
This sequence comes from Agapanthus africanus, assembly GCA_030015575.1. Classification (NCBI taxonomy): domain Eukaryota; kingdom Viridiplantae; phylum Streptophyta; class Magnoliopsida; order Asparagales; family Amaryllidaceae; genus Agapanthus; species Agapanthus africanus. The sequence continues at coordinate 336,425,858 of JASDDO010000031.1, forward strand.
ATTTAAGCAGCTTGCACACCTTCCCGCTGCTCCCACTGTCTACGAAGCCCTCTGGCTGAGTCATGTACACGCACTCTTCTAAATCACCATTTAGAAAGGCGGTCTTAACATCCATTTGCCAGATTTCGTAATCATGATTAGCAGCGATGGCAAGCATGATCCGGATGGATTTAAGCATAGCCACTGGAGAAAAGGTCTCGTCATAGTCCACACCTGGTCTTTGACGAAAACCCTTTGCTACAAGTCTAGCTTTGAAAGTCTCCACTTTCCCATCTACACCAAGTTTCTTCTTGAAGATCCACTTGCTCCCAATGGGTTTTACCCCTTCAGGAGCAACTTCCAAAGTCCATACTTTGTTGGTGTACATGGAATCCATCTCAGACCGCATAGCATCCAGCCATTTCACTGAGTCCCCACTCGTGATGGCCTGCTCGAAGCTAGTTGGGTCATCATCCTCCATGATGCAATCCTCACTACCACCATCAATGAGAAAACCATAGTATCTCTCAGGTGGATGAGAAACCCTACTAGATCGGCGGAGAGGCTGGGGTACGTCGGGCACCACTGAATCCTCTGGTTCTACTAAATCGTCAGTTGCAGTTTGTGGTGCTGGAACCTCTTCCAGCTCTACCTCTTTGCCATTATTTTCTTTTGCAAGAAATTCCCTTTCCAAAAAGGTGGCATGTTGAGCAACAAACACTCTTTGTTCCTCAGCTTGGTAGAAAAAATATCCTTGAGAATTCTTAGGATATCCCACAAACTTGCAAAGGACTGACCGTGCCTCGAGTTTGTCCGGATTTTGCTTTTGACATAGGCCGGACAACCCCATATCTTAATTCGCTTAAAATATGGTCTCTTCCCACTCCATATCTCATATGGTGTGGTAGGTACAGATTTAGACGGAACCAGATTCAATAGGTATATGGCTGTCTCAAGCGCATACCCCCAAAAGGAAATAGGTAACTCAGCATTACTCATCATTGAACGCACCATATCTAATAGGGTGCGATTCCTTCGTTCCGATACACCGTTGTGCTGTGGTGTATAAGGAGGAGTAAGCTGAGAGAGAATCCCATTCTCTTTTAGATAATCCAGGAATTCACTGCTTAAGTATTCACCTCCTCGATCAGATCGAAGAACCTTAATACTTTTGCCCGTTTGGTTCTCTACCTCGTGCTTATATTCTTTGAATTTCTCAAAAGCTTCAGACTTGTGTTTCAACAGGAACACATGCCCGTGTCTAGAGAGATCGTCAGTGAATGTAATGAAGTAGGAAGAACCATTTCTGGCGTGTGTAGACATTGGACCGCATACATCACTATGCACCAGTCCCAAGAGTTCAGTAACTCTTTCTCCGTGTCCTTTAAACGGAGTTTTGGTCATTTTTCCTTTAAGACATGAATGGCAAGTGTCATAGGATGATAATTCGAATGAATTCAAATATTCGTTCTTATGCAACTTAGCTAGTCGTGTCTCATTGATATGGCCAAGTCTACAGTGCCACAAGAAAGATTCGTTCATTTCTGAGCTTTTCCTTTTGTGTGTGTTTTGTATATTGAAGACTGTATTTTGATTAAGAATGAATATGCCATTATGTAGCGAGCCTGATGCAATCAACCTTTGATCTAGGAATATGTTCATAACATTATCCTTTACTACAAAATTATAACCTTCTTTACTTAATAAAGAAATTAATATAATGTTGCACATCATGTTCGGTATATAATAGCACTCATTCAGGACTAGTGTATCACCATTTGGTAATACCAGGTGATATATGCCAACTGCTTTGGCTGCAACATTTGCCCCATTCCCTACAAGAACGGAATGTTCACCTTTTCTCAGTTCTCTACCTTTTCGCAGCCCATGTAACATCTTACATATGTGGGATCCTGACCCGGTATCTAATACCCAGGACGTAGGGTGAACTGAGAAACAGTTCTCAATAACAAACACACCCGAAGATGATGCATCAACATGCATGTTCTTCGTTTGGGCGGTGTGAGAATCCAGATATTCTCTTGTTTCCTGTTCAGTCTTATAACATTTATAAGATAGAACAGGTCCAACGTTCCCCTGCACAGTATAACATGCGGGTTCGGTCAATACATCCATATTATTATCTTGATTAAGGCATGAACTGGTCGCTACCTGGAGAGAGAGAGAGAGAAGAAAACACTTTAGCGTATGCTCGTGCAAGATCAGATTGGTTATTATCTTATCTAATCAGTTATCAAATCTTCCTTCAAACCCTAAAAGGAAAGACTAGCCGGGATTAATTACACACTACAAGTTCGCCAATCTTTCAGCCAGGCCAGTGTCGGTACTTTGAGGGAGGTCCCCCGTGCTTTCGCACGAACCTAATTAATGTAAACCTCGTTTTCCCAGAGGCGTAACCTCGTTAACACCTTTCTAGACACCTACTTGATCGGCTAATTGTAATGTATAAAACTCTCCCAGGAGTAACAATTACTCGCAGTGGGTATCGGGATCCAACTATCTCATAGAAGGTATGCAATCTCATTGCAAATTTCAACACTTGAAATTCCCGATAATATTTTGCCCCAGGCGATCTATGACCTTGACTGAGTCAACAAACCATAGACCGCAAGTAAAGTTCAACCCGTCATTTCCTGATTGAATTAAACCCACCCGCACGACCCTTGACTAAGTCAACAAGGCCGCACGACTACCCTAATCCAATCTGCATCATATGCATAAACAGATAAATAGTAATCAGCTACCGCACACTACGCCTTGACTGAGTCAACAAACGCAGCACGAATACTAACTATTACTCATCTGAAATGACGGAGGGCTACGTCAGGTTTTTAAGAAAACCCTTTGCGTAATGAACTTTATATCGTTGTAGAATCAAATGAAGTATTGAAATGGAGTGATTTTGAGGCTTTTCTAGTTTTGCTAAAGGAGTCACTCCCGGCGAAGGGATCTCGGTCCTTTCCTCATCGAATAAGGTGCGGGGTATATCATATATACCGCTGTGCAAAGCAAAAACTCAAAAGCAGTCAAAAGCAAACCGAGTGTGTAGCATCTGCCAGTTATTGCTAAAGGAGTCACTCCCGGTGAAGGGATCTCGGTCCTTTCCTCATCGAATAAGGTGCGGGGTATATCATATATACCGCTGTGCAAAGCAAGAACTGTAGCTACCTGTTTTATTTTAAAATTCGATTCTACAACATCTTAGGTTTCTTATCTTTCATTAATCACATTAATGAAGTCCCGTCATTTAAATACCTAAACATCACAGATAGATATGACGTACACTTATGCCATCCGCATTTGCCTCGATGTCCCCTCATGCACCGTTAGGTTAGGTAACTAACGACAGAGCAGGGCAGGGCTAGCGCGGGTGTAAAACATAAGTAACGTCTATCTAATATATCATATATACTATATACTATATCCATCACAGAGTCACAACACAGATATCGCAGCAGAATAAACATATGAAATATTGGATATACTAGGACGTCCGTGTTTTCAAAACGAGCCAGCATAAAACACGGATTCCACGGTCGTGATGAATAGCCAATCCCACACCCCTAGACCCCTACGAGAGCGGCAAGCAACCCTGCCAATTCTAGGGTTAGGAGACCCGGACTCGACTCTTCGAGTTGGTCTCCCACTGGACCCCAGAACCCGGTTACTTGTGCTCTCCTCCTTGGGTCTATCCTAATGCGGAAAAGTAAATAATATACAAAAGGTGACATCTTCCGCTACCTGGAAGTGCCCCAAATAAAAGAATATTACATACAAGTTTTTACATGAATGAAAATGAAAAACACTCATCTCACATAAAAAACCCCGGCTATTCGAATACGACGATCCAATATAACATATCCAGCAACACATAACATCACATGTCATCAACGTAAGCAAGTATGCATACCCCAATTGTCGTTGACGTATAGCAACGAAACCGGCGATATGAACATACTACACTTACGGTCACAGAAAAGAATGTGTAAAACTACAACAGTTGGAATCCGCAACCACTTTAGACATCACATGCCTAACAGTTACAAACCCCGCATTTTAGTCTCATTATCGAAAACTCTTTTCAATATCATATGGGACTAAACTGCTAAATTTATAACATTCATTCAGTTATCACATAACATCTTGTGAATTCCAATTATTGTATCCCATTCCGGATAAACAGAAAATGTTAAACTTTCCGATCGAACAGTCGAATACCCAAGTTTTCCCGACACGGTCCAACACATGAAATGAGTCTAGCAACATTCAGTTCGTGCCTCAGTACCAACGGTCCAGCCGTAGAAGGGTCAAGCCAACGCCTCACATGTGGCATGCCGTACTGCCCCAAACCCGAAGGTTTAAAGGGCAGTTTAAGACGGTCACATAATCGAGTTAAGGTTTGTTGTCTTCTAGAGGGTCCATCGCATTACTTGCACTACTTAGAACGTCGTTAAACCACGGAAAAATCCAACACTTGGAAATTTCCCGACAGGGGAAAATTTGGGTATTTGTATCCGGTCGAACTTTTTAATATATTCTAAAATTTATCCGGAAAACCAAATAGACAAAATTTGATAACCCGATCGAAACACCGAATCCCCAAAACAACTGCAGAAAATTCAACTCTTGAATAAATAAAAAAAAATTCCAGAAAATCCAGCACCAGAATTAATGAATTACAGTACAAACAGTGAATGATGATGTCAACAAACTGCCGCGGAACCGCCGCAGAAGCTGGGCTTCTGCCGCGGTTCCGCCGCCGTTTAAATGAATCATGGGCCTGAGTTTTTACCGTAATCCTTAGAATTGTTTACTGAATTTCCTGGACATTTTTAATACACAAAAATCCACATTTTTGAAATCTGGACAGAGAGCATTTTTGTGATCGGGATTCGGGTTCGTTCGGACTTCAAATTCCGTCTGGACTTCGCCTAAGGCTCTAGCTAGGCTCTGATACCAGTGAAAGGTTCCTAGGCACTCTAGTAAGGTCTCACAAGGCATCGGACATGCCAATTTAAAATTTTTGGTGCCGAGAAACCCTAGACTATGGATCGTTGCTAGAATTTTAGGCGAAAAGTAAACTAGTTAACACTTAACTACTTGGATATGGAAATAACAACCTTTGTAGATCCGGATATCCACCTCCACGGCTCCGCAATGAAGTCTCCTCGCTGTCTATGTTGAATCCCGGGCTCAAGCGTCGGCTTCGTCGAAGAAACGGGTGAGCTAGGTCGCCGGCTTCGTGTTAAAGACGATCTACGTCGAGGCATCGCAAGTTCAAGCTCCGACTTCACAAACTTGTGAAACTTGTGAAGTAAACACCCAAAACAACTTGGCAAGAGGTAGAGGGTGAAGAAATAGGAGGTGGGTTCTCTTTAGATTTGGATTTCTCTCACTAATACTCAAGTTGCCATTGGAGTAGCAAGCTTGAAGAAGAAGAAGAAGATGAAGAAGATGATCTAGTATTATGATAAGTCTTTTAAAATAAAAAGAAAAAGCAATACTTATCATAATTCTTACTAGGGTTAAGTGTAGAGAATATACCATGGTTAATGGATGGGTTAGGGTTAAGCATGATGATAAGAAAGGATAAGAAGTCAAAGCTTCATGAAGCTTCAACTAAAAGACAAAGAAAGCCACCATCCTTTTTAAATCATTTCCAAATAAATAAATGAAAAAATAAATAAATAAATAAATATGCAAAACCCTAATTATCATAATAACCATGGTTTAATTCTATTCACTTAACCATATGATCAAGTATCATCAAACATGATACAAAAAGTGCACAAAAGTATATCACATATACAATGTGCAATCCAAGTGAGAAAAATCCGTTTAAAGTGAACCAATACTAGTTAATGCAAAGTAATATATCAAATATATATAATTATACATTAAATCATTAAATCAACATTTGATTCAATGATCCGGTCATGTCGCACATAACCGACTAGTATGCAATGTATCGATTTATCGAATCAATGATTCGATAACTAGGTCATATCGAATATAACCAATCGAAACATTTATCGCGAGAATGAAATGCGGTATCACATACACGCATTATTCTCGGTCCTGCACATATCTCATATGCGCTCCTATTTCGTTTCGCTTGAACCAGGAAACCTCTGTGTAGGACTCTAAAGACTCGTCAATACGCCGCTAGCAGATGATGATCATATCAAGCATCCACAAGCCGCAAGCGGTCTGCTAAACGTAACGGCCACCCGGGTATTGAGCGATCAGAAGATCGACGAGCTAGCCCGCTCACACTCCTACGAATCCGACCAGTAACACTTACCGTACAGTCCGGTCTCTTCGTCTGATATGTCGCATATCAAGTCTAGGAGTGGTAAACGTCAGACCCCAATAACCCGATAAGTCGTGCCGATGTGAGGCTCGTAACGGGTCGAGAAACTACTGGTAACACTTACCAGCAAATCTCTGATCAGCCCTGGCCAGGGACTTCCCTGTTACGGCCAATCGAGCACAGCGCAACATCAACTCCCAATACCGGGAGAGACGAAACCCCTCCTATCGCTCATTGCCTCCATGTGACTCGGGACTGTACCCAAAGACCACCGTTTTGCACGCCCTCATGGACGTGGTAAGGTGGAGATCAAAGCACAGTGGGAATCACACAAGAATCTATGACGATCTCGGGTCTACAGACTAACCTGTACAAGTGTCACCTGAGAACTGCCATCTGACGTGAGGTATAATACCATCTGGGAGTTCTCGGCGAGTCCGTCCAGTGTACCCAGTCTCCACTGAGCACCCGTATACCATCTCTGATGTCAAACACCAATGGATATGGGATCATCCATCGCCCATCACATGGGTCGAGAAGCGTATACGCTAGTCTACTCTGGTATATCGATGCCCCGTCTCGATACACCCACGACTAGGGACCTTGAAGGATGTACTTATGGACTACCATGTCCCCACTAGTATGATCTGCATCATAGTCCAGGTAGTCAAGTACACATCCTAAGGGCTTTACCAACATGTAACTACAAGACAGTATAAAGAGACTAGTGTACATGTTAAGATAAAGAGTAACCAGATAGCATACTATCATATCGAGCAAGAAAGTCATCTCTATATATGTCCAAGCATCCAATATAATATACAACATCTGTACAATACTGGCCTCTAGGGCATACATACAACTAACAGTATGTAATATTCTTTTATTGGGGCACTTCCAGGTTGCGGAAGTTGTCACCGTTGATGTATATTATTTACTTTTCCGCACTAGGATAGACCCAAGGAGGAGGGCACAAGTAACAGGGTTCTAGAGTCCAGTGGGAGACCAACTCGAGGAGTCGTGTCCGGGTCTCCTAACTCTAGAATTGGTAGGGTTGCTTGCCGCTCTCGTAGGGGTCTAGGGGTGTGGGTTTGGCTATTCATCGTGACCGTGGAATCCGTGTTTTATACTGGCTCGTATTGAAAACACGGACGTCCTAGTATATCCAATACTTCATATATGTTTCTTCTGCTGCGATATCTGTGATGTGATCATGTGATGTTCTGTGATAAATTCTGTATATAGTATATATGATATATTATATAGGCGATACTTATGTTTTACACCCGCGCTAGCCCTGCCCCGCTCTGTCATTAGTTACCTAACCTAACGGTGCACGAGGGGACATCGAGGCGAATGCGGATGGCATAAGTGTACGTCGTATTTATCTGTGATGTTTAGGTACTTAAATGATGGGACTTCATTAATGTGATTAATGAAAGAAAAGAAACCTAAGATGTTGTGGAATCGAATTTCTAAATAAAACAGGTAGCTACAGTTCTTGCTTTGCATCGCGGTGTTTCTTGTAGAACATCCTGCACCTTATTCGATAAGGAAAGGACCGAGATCCCTTCACCGGGAGTGACTCCTTTAGCAATAACTGGCAGATGCTACAACCCTCGGTGTGTCTTTTGATTGCTTCTATAGTTTCTGCTTTGCACAGTGATATATATGATATATCCCGCACCTCATTCGACGAGGAAAGGACCGACGATCCCTTCACCGGGAGTGACTCCTTTAGCAAAACTAGAAAAGCCTCAAAAACACTCCATTTCAAAATTAATTCGATCCTACAACGATATCAAGTTCATTACGCAATAGGTTTTCAGAAAAACCTGTCGTAGCCCTCCGTCATTTCAGATAAGTCCTACTTAGTATTCGTGCTACGTTTGTTGGCCTGCGTCAAAAAGTTGTGTGCGGTAGCTAACTAGTATTTATCTGCTTATGCATATGATGCAGATTGGATTAGGGTAGTCGTGCGACTTTGTTGGCCTGCGTCAAGGGTCGTGCGGGTGGGTTTAATTCAATCAGGAAATGACAGGTTGAACTTGACTAGCGCACTATAGTTTGTTGGCCTGCGTCAAGGTCATAGGACGCTAGGGGCAAAATTATCGGGAATTTCAAGTGTTGAAATTTGCAATGAGATTGCATACCTTCTATGAGATAGTTGGATCCCGATACCCGCTGCGAGTAAGAGTTAATCCTGGGAGAGTTTTACACATTGCAACTAGACGATCAAGTAGGTGTCTAGAAAGGTGTCAACGGGGTTACGCCTCTGGGAAAACGAGGTTTACATTAATTAGGTTCGTGCGAAAGCACGGGGGACCTCCCTCAAAGTACCGACACTGGCCTGGCTGAAAGATTGGCGAACTTATAGCGTGTAATTAATCCCGGCTAGTCTTTCCTTTTAGGGTTTGAAGGAAGATTTGATAAAAACAGTGGGAGCCATCCTGATTAGATAAAATAAAAACCAATCTATTCTTGCAAGAGCGCACGCTGAGTGTTTTCTTCTCTCTCTCTCCTGGTAGCGACCATATCACGCCTTAATCAAGATAATAATACGGATATATTGACCGAACCCGCTTGTTATACTGAGCTGGGGAACGTTGGTCCCGCTCCAACTTATAATTGCTATAAGACAGAGCAGAAAATTGGGGAATACCAGATTTCCCATGCCGCCCAAACGAAGAAAGTGCATATGATGCATCTTCTTCGGGTGTGTTCGTTACAAAGAACTGTTTCTCTGTATCCTCTACGTCCTGGGTATATTGATACCAGATCAGGATCCCAGATATGTAATCTGTTACATAGGGCTACAGATAGGTAGAGAACTGAGAATGGGTGATAAGTTTCATGAGGCAGAAAACGGGGCAAGTGTTGCAGCCAAGTCTGTTGGTCACTGTCACCCTGTATTACAAATACATTGATTCTAAACGAATGTTATTAGATACCGAACCTGATATAAAAAATCATATCAGTCTCTTTATTAGTAAAGAAATGATAAAATTTTGTATTGTTGGATAATGTTTTGAACATTTCCTATATCAAAAGTTGATCGGTTCAGGCACGTTATCTAAAAGCATTGATGTTCTAAATCAAACTACAGTTCTTAGTATACGGAATACACACAAGAGGAAGAGTTCAGAAATGAACGAATCCTTCTTGAGGTATTGTAGACTAGGTCATATCAATGCGACCCGACTAGCTAAGTTACATATAGATGCATATTTAAACTAGTTTGAATTTACATCTTGTGAAACTTGCCAGTCATGTCACAGAGATAAAATGACCATAGCTCTGTTTATTGGAAAGAGAGAAAGAGTTAGTGAACTTTTGGGATGATACATGTTGATGTATTTAGGTCCTCAGTCTACACATGCCAAGACCGGTTCTTTGTACTTCATTACATTCTCTGATAATCTTTCTAGATTCAGACATCTGTTCGTGTTGAAACATAAGTCCGAACCTTTTGAGATATTCAAATAATATAAGTTAGAAGTAGAGAACCAAAATACGGGTATAAGTATTATGTCCTTTGATGTGATCGAGGAGGAGAATACTTGAGCATGGAAATCCTGGACTATTCTAAAGGAGAATGAGATTCTCTCTCAGAATTACTCCTCCGTATACACCATAGCACGATGGTATATCGGGGCGGAGCAGATACACCCTATTTGATATGGTGTGCTCTATGATGAGTATTACTGAGTTACCTTTTTCCTTTTGGGAGTTATGCACTTGAGAAGCTGCATACCTATTGAATAGGGTTCAAATCAAATCAGTTGCCTACCACTTCATATATGATATGGAAAGGGAAGAGCCCATATCTTAAGTTAGTTAAGATTTGGGGTTGTCCGGCCTATGTCTAAAAGAAAAATCCGGACAAGCTCGAGGCAAGGTCTGTTATGTAGAACTGGAAATTTTCCATCTATACAAACTGCTGCTGATGATTTGACAGAACCAAAGGATTCAGTAGATTCCAACGAACCTCAGCCTCTCCGCCGATCTAGTAGGGTTCCTCACCCACCTGAGAGATACTTCGGTTTCTCTATGACAGTGGGAGCGAGGAATGCATCATGAGATGATGACCCAACTAGTTTCGAGCTGGCCATCAAGAGTGGAACTCTATAAGAATGGCTGGATGCTTAGCGATCTGAGATGGAATCCTTATACACCAACAAAGTATGGACTTTGATTGCTATATCTGAAGGGTTAAATCCCCATCAGGAGCAAGTATATCTTGAGAAGATTACTTGGTGTATATGGAAAAGTTGAGACTTTTAAAGCTAGACCTGTTAAAGGTTTTCGTCATCGACCAGGCGTGGATAATGTTGAAACTTTTTCCAGTGCCTATGCTTAAGTCCATCCAGATCCTACTTGCCACGGCTACACACCATGACTACGATATTTGGCGGTTGGGTGTCATGACTGCTTTTCTAAATAATGATTTAGAAGACAGAGTCTATAAGTACACAGTCAGAGGGATTCGTAAACAGTGGGAGCAGCGGAAACGTGTGTAAGATGTTTTATATGATAAAGCAGGCATCGCGGAGTTGGAACATCTGTTTTGATGAGTTAGTCAATGAGTTTGACATCATCAAAATGGTAGATGAACCTTGTATAAACAAAAAGGTAGTAGGGAGTATGGTAGTGATTCTCGTAGAGTACGTGGATGACATACTCTTGATAGGGAAGGAGTTTCCTATGCTACGCTCGTTCGATCTCCGCTTATCACATGGATTCTCCATATAGGATCAAAATGATACCTCCTAAATCCTGAGTTTTCATCTATGAGATAGATGTTATTTGGGTGTTAGAAAACTTACTAGCTGTAGTGAGATGGTATCAATTGATCCTGGGGAGAATCACTGGAAGGGTTCCAGGGTGATAAGGATGACTGAAAGTAAGTCACAGGCATTGTCTCATACCCTCAGTGGAGGGACGGTATGTTGGAAGAGTTCCAAGCTAGATACCGTGACATACTGGACGATTAAGGCTGGATACATCGCTACTTAAGATGCTACCAAAGAGGCAGTCTGGATGTATATTGGTTCATAAGATGAACTTAGTTCCTCCCATTGTGTGACAATAGAGTTGTGGCTTATGCCAAGGAACGTTCGTCCCATCAGTGATCCAGACATATTCTAAGGCAGTATCACCTGATCATGGAGATGGCTGATCTCCAAGGTGATCGAGGTTAGGAGAGTAGACTCAGAGGATAACACGGTGGATCCACTCACGAAGGCCTATTCCCAGAGAGAGACTTTTATGGGATGGTTGAGTATGAGATACTACAACCACTGCTACATATGTCCCTAGTGCAAGTGGGAGATTGTTAGTTATATGTATGCCCTAGAGGCCATTACTGTACATAGGATGTATATTGTAGTGGATGCTGGTACATATATAGGGAGGACTTTCTTGCTCGACATGATAGTATGCTATCTGGTTACTCTTTACCTTAACGTGTATACTAATTATCTCTTTGTTACATGTTGGTAAAGCCCTTAGGATGTGTACTTGACTACCTGGACTATGATGCGGATCATACTAGTGGGGACATGGTAGTCCATAAGTACATCCTTCAAGGTCCCTAGTCATGGGTGTATCGAGACGGGTATCGATATACCAGAGTAGACTAGCGTATACCTTCTCGACCCATACAGATGGGCGATGGATGATCCCATATCCATTGGTGTTTGACATCAGAGATTATATACGGGTGCTCAGTGGAGACTGGGTACACAGGATGGACTCGCCGAGAACTCCCAGATGGTATTATACCTCACGTCAGATGGCAGTTCTCTGGTGACACTGGTACAGGTTAGTCTGTAGACCCGAGATCGTCATAGAGTCTTGTGTGATTCCCACTGTGCTTTGATTTCCACCTTACCACGTCCAAGAGGGCGTGCAAAACGGTGGCTTTTGGGTACAGTCCCGAATCACATGGAGGCAATGAGCGATAGGAGGGGATTCGTCTCTCCCGGTATAGGGAGTTGATGTTGCACTGTGTTCGATTGGCTATAACCGGAAATCCCTGGCCAGGGTTGCTGAGATTTTCTGGTAAGTGTTACCAGAAGTTTCTCGAACTGTTATAGACCTCATATCGACATGACTTATCGAGTTATTGGGGTCTGACGTTTACCATCCCTAGGCGAGATATGCGACATATCAGACGAACAGACCGGTCTGTACGGTAAGTGTTACTGGTTGGATTCATAGGAGTGCGAGCGGGCTTGCTCGTCGATCTTCTGATCGCTCAATACCCAGGTGGCCGTTACGTTTAGCTGACCGCTTGCGGCTTGTGGGTGATTGATATGATCATCACCTGCTGCCGGCGTATTGACGAGTCTTTAGAGTCCTACACAGAGATTTCCTTGTTCAAGCGAAACGAAATAGGAGCGCATATGAGATATGTGCGGGACCGAGAATAATACTAGTATGTGATACTGTATTTGATTCTCGTGATTTGTGACATTGATCGGTTATATGTGATATAGCCGAGTTATCGGATCAAGTGTTGATTCGATAAGTTGTTACTATGGATACTAGTCGGTTATGTGCGACATGACCGGATCATTGAATCAAATGTTGATTTAATGATTTAATGTATAATTATATATTTGATATATTACTTTGCATTAACTAGTATTTGTTAACTTTAAATGGATTTTCTCACTTGAAGTACACAAGTTGTATTTGTGATATACTTTTGTGCACTAGTTTGTATCATGTTTGATGATACATGCTAACTTGGGTTTGTGTAAGACTTAAACCTTGGTTAAGTAAATGGTTAGAGTTTTATCATCTTCTCTTGATTATTTAGTTTATTTATTTATTCTTTCTTTTAGGAAAAGAAAATGATATGGTTGCTTCTTTTGTTCTTTTCTTAGATGTTTCAAGAAGCTTTGACCATTCTTGTTCTTTTCCTAAACCTAACCATTTAGCTAACCTTAGTTAATTCTCTACACTTGACCATGGTTGTGAATATGATAAGTATCATATTATTTCCCACTTTTAAAATACTTATCATATTCTATCATCTTCTTCTTCTTTTTCTTCAAGAAGAAAGCTTGCCACCATTAATGGCATCTTGAGAAAAAGAGTGAGAAATCCAATTCTAAAGTGAACCCACTTCCTATTTCTTCATCCTCTACCTCTTGCCAAGTAGTATAGGGTGTTTTCTTCACAAGTTTCATGACTTGGTGAAGTGGGAGCTTGATCTTGTGATGCCTCGACGTAGATCATCTTCGGCATCGTAGTCGATGACCTAGCCCGCCCATTTCTCCGATGAAGCCGACACTAGAGTCCAAGATCCGATGATCGCAGCGAGGGGTTTTCATCGCGGAGCTATGGAGGTGGAGGACCGGATCTACAAAGGTTGTATTTCCGTTTACCCTTTAGTTAAGTTGTTAACTAGCTTCTTGTTTTCGCCTAAACTCTAGTCAACGATCCGTATTAGGGTTTCTCGGCACTTGTAATTTTTGAAATTGGCATGGATAATGCCTTGTAAGACCTCCTTAGAGTGCCTAGGAACCCTACAGACCTGAAGAGGCAAAGTGAGTCGTCCAAGAAACTCACGACGGACTCTGTGGTTCTTACCAAGCCGGGCCGAAGATGAAGCTGAAGATCAAACGGATGGGTTATTATTGGCCCACGATGACCCAAGATTGCCTCGAATACGCGAAGCAGTGCCACTCGTGCCAGATTCACGGGGACTTCATCCATCAGCATCCGAATCCGCTACATCCGACAGTGGCTAGCTGGCCGTTCGAAATGTGGGGGACTTACATAATCGGCCCCATCGAACCAGCATCGTCCAGAGGACATCGATTCATTTTGGCGACAACTGATTCCTTCTCCAAATGGGCAGAAGCTGTACCGTTGAGGGAAGTGAAGACGGAGAATATCCTCCATTTCTTCAAGACACACGTCATTTATCGGTTTGGAACTCCACGACGGGTTATCTCCGATAATGGGCCAGCCTACAGAAGCCACAAGATCAGCCGCTTCGCACAACAGCACAACATAGCCTGGGATACTCCTCAGTTTATAATCCCCGAGCTAACGGTCTAGCCGAGGCTTTCAACAAGACCTTGACGAAGATTGTGAAAAAGACGGTGTCCCGAAATAAGAAGGACTGGCATGAGAGACTGCATGAAGCTCTCTGGGCGTACCGAACTACGTTCAAAACGGCCACGAACACAACTCTGTACGCATTGGTATTCGGTACGGAGGCAGTACTCCCCCTTGAGATAGAGCTACACTCTCTACGAGTGGCAGTTCGTTACGAGCTAACGGACGAAGAGAATGTTCACCTTCACCTTGAGGAGCTCGATGCCCTTGATGAAACCCGGGTCATAGCGCAACAAAATCTAGAGGCTTATAAAGCAAAGATGACGCGTTCATATGAGAGATTGACTAGGCCGAGAACGTTCCTCCAAGACGAACTCGTGTTAATGGTCAAAAGACCTATGATTCCCAATCGCGCCAAGCGGGGGAAATTCGAGCCGAACAATGAAGGCACGTACATCATAGACAAGGTCTACCAGGGTGGAGCCCATCTACTCATGGACATGCATGGTGAAAGGCCCTTCAGACCAATAAATGGTCGCTTTCTGAAGAAATACTACGCTTGACGAGTCATGGCCTAGGTCAACGATAGATGACGACGACTATGTCCGCTCGCTATCTTCCTAAGCGTAAACTTTGTAGGTAGTAGTCGGCTTCTTTAACAACGGACCGTAATGGCCTTAAACTAACAACGGACCGAAATTTCCTTAAACTAACAACGGACCGAAACGTCCTTAAACTAACAGCGGACCGAAACGTCCTTAAACTAACGACGGACCGAAACGTCCTTAAACTAACGATGGACCACTATGTCCTAAAACTAGCCATTGACCGAGATGTCGATAAACTACGGTGGATTGCAACACCCCAAAGCTGAAAAAAAAAGAATAAAAAAAAGAGAAAAAGGAAAAGGGTACGTCCATAAGCAAAATAGGCACGGATGAAAACCCGAAAGGGCTCCGTGAATAAAAACAGAAGGACTACCGGCGAGTTTTGTGAAAACCCGAAAGGGCGCAACCTCGTTAGAATAAAAAGAAAAAAAAACGGTACGTCCATAAGCAAAATGGGCACGGATGAAAACCCGAAAGGGCTCCGTGAGTAAAAACAGCAGGGTTACCGGCGAGTGTTTGTGAAAACCCGAAAGGGCGCAACCTCGTTAAAAGACACTTGCAGGGTCCTCTCGACTTTGTAAGGAGAAACCACCTGTGTGAGATCCTTACTACTCACAAGGGAGCAACACACTTAGGGATCCCCATGATTCCTAAGGAAAATTACACTTATGAGATCCTCACGACTAGTAAGGAGAATCCTCTTATGGGACCCTCACGGCTCATAATATTCCAAAGTCTTAAGCTACAGGGATCTGAACCTGTTCTTAAGCAGCCCCCACAACCTCCAATACTGCCCTACAGCCCTACAATGTCCCATCCATGGCTAGGGATAAGTCTATATGGTGAACAACCCTTGTAAGTCCTCTCGATTTATAAGGAGAAAACCCTCTTGTAAGATCTTTACGACTTACAGGAGAACATACACTTAGGAGTCCTCACGACTCCTAAGGAGAAAACGCACCTACGAGATCCTCACGACTCGCAGGGAGAAATACCTTTATGAGACCCTCACGGCTCATGAAGTCAAAAGCCTTAGTCGACAGGATCTTAACCCTGATCGCTAAGCCACCTTTGTTCGACATCGACAGAGGCAAATGATGATTCACTCCTAGTATTATCCCAGTTGTAGCAGTGCTGATGCCGAAATCGGTGTCTAATTCCAGGCTTGCAATGAGAAAATAGCGAGCCAACACATGCATACGAAATAGCCGAAATGATGGAGCAACTTGCAACAAAATCAGCAAGTAAAAATGTATGCATGCAAAATAGCGGAAATGATTGGGCAACTCGCAATCAAAAGCAGCGAGTAAAAATAAAATAAATAGCCGAAATGATTGGGACCCGCGAAAAATACCCGAAATGATTGGGCAATCGCGACCTTCGCGATATAAAAGCTGAAATGATAGAGCATCGCGAAAAAAAAATGAATGAAATTTTTGCCCTACAGGTGATATTACATCAATCCCTGTATACAATCCAGGGGCGCAAAAAAAGAGGGAATCACACCTTTCCTTCCCAGGTTTCATCAGAAGAAGAAGCCAAATCTCAACAGTTCACAGATAGCCTGGAGATCATCTCAGCATTCGTCTCATTGCAACAGACATAACATCAAGCAAAGCGGAACAGTGGCAACTCCCAGTTCCATGACTCGGCAGTGCACAGATGACCGAGAGTCAAACCCCGACCCCGTGAAATGCGGATAAAGTCAAAAATCCCTGGTTACGTGGAACGCGGCTTATGTCAATCCTGACCCCGTGGGAAACGTCCACAGCGGAGCCTGGTCCTCGCCGAACACGGCAGTGAACCCGTAGGAAGCATCCAGAGCAAAATTCCTGGTTACGTGGAACACGGCTTATGTCAATCCTGACCCCGTGGAAAACGTCCAGAGTGGATCCTGGTCCTCGCAGAGCACGGCAATGACAGCCTGTGAAGCATCCAGAGCGGAGCCTGGTCCTCGCCGAACACGGCAGTGAACCCGTGGGAAGCATCCAGAGAAAAATTCCTGGCTATGTGGAACACGGCTTATGTCAATCCTGACCCCGTGGAAAACGTCCAGAGCGGATCCTGGTCCTCGCAGAGTACGGTAATGACTCCGTGTGAACCATCCAGAGCGGGGCCTGGTCCTCGCCGAACACGGCAGTGAACCCGTGGGAAGCATCCAGAGAAAAATTCCTGGCTATGTGGAACGCGGATTATGTCACTCCTGACCCCGTGGAAAACGTCCAGAGCGGATCCTGGTCCTCGCAGAGCACGGCAATGACCCCGTGTGAAGCATCCAGCGTGGAGCCTGGTCCTCGCCGAACACGGCAGTGAACCCGTGGGAAGCATCCAGAGCAAAATTCCTGGCTACGTGGAACGCGGATTATGTCACTCCTGACCCCATGGAAAACGTCTACAGCGGATCCTGGTCCTCGCAGAGCACGGCAATGACCCCGTGTGAAGCATCCAGAGCGGAGCCTGGTCCTCGCCGAACACGGCAGTGAACCCGTGGGAAGCATCCAGAGCAAAATTCCTGGGTACGTGGAACGCGGATTATGTCACTCCTGACCCTGTGGAAAACGTCCAGAGCGGATCCTGGTCCTCGTAGAGCACGGCAGTGAACCCGTGTGAAGCATCCAGAGCGGAGCCTGGTCCTCGCCGAACATGGCAGTGAACCCGTGTGAAGCATCCAGAACAAAATTCATGGCTACGTGGAACGCGGATTATGCCACTTCTGATCCCGTGGAAAACGTCCAGAACGGATCCTGGTCCTCGCAGAGCACGGCAGTGAACCTGTTGAAGCATCCAGAGCGGAGCCTGGTCCTCCCCGAACACGGCAGTGAACCCGTGGGAAGCATCCAGAGCAAACATTGAACTGTGAGGTCCTTAAACTCTTGGACTATGATGTCCTTAACCTCGACTGTGATGTCTTAAAACTAACAACGGACTGTGGAGTCCTTAAATTCACGGACTATGATGTCCTTAACCTCGACCGCGATGTCTTTAAACTACGGTATCCTGGAAAACGTCCAGAACGGAGCCTGGTCCTCGCAGAACACGGCAGTGAACCCGTGGGAAGCATTCTGAGCAACCCCTAGCTCCGTGAAATGCGGATAAGGACAACTTCATCCATCACTTGCGGGTCCTCACGACTCGTAAGGAAGTAAATTCTCTTGTGAGATCCTTACGACTTTCAAGAGAAAACACACTTAGGAATTCTCACGATTCTTAAGGAGAAATTACACCTATGGGATCCTCTCGACCGGTAGGGAGAAAATTCTTTATGAGACCCTCACGGCTCATAAAGTTGAAAAGTCTTAGGTGACAGATCCTAACCCTGTTTTCTAAGCCATCACTACCTTACAAAGAGCACAAGATTGACATCTATATACTATCTACAGTCCGCACTTGCTAAAATCACATGGCAACAACACAGCAAGGAGAAGAAAGCGACAAGGAGCATATCTGATTTGCATTTAATCAAGCGTCAGAGGCATACACATTCAGGCATGTGCAAAAGATTTAATACATAAAATAAAACAGGCTGAAATGAAAAATTTACCATTCATACTGCGAAAAAGTTCTTACATTTATAAAAGCAGTAAACAAAAACATTATCGAGATGGTTACAATGGCAAAACCTCAGACCCAGGACATGGATTGAGGAATTCAAAAGTGACCTTGTCCAGAATCTTCCAGGCCTTTCGAACCATCCTGGTATGCTTTCTTTCGCGATCACAAGCGTCGGGATCCTCACGGATGTCCTCCTCCCTCCGATAGGCAGCAAGTATCGCAGACTGTTGAAAAGCTTGTTGCAGAAGATCGATATGGTTATCTCGCCTTCTCTTTGAGATTAGGCTCATTAGATACACCGAGTGCACCTTATCCTCGGCGGCATCCAATGCCCTAAGTGGCACACCGGTACAGAATAAAGGAAGCGCTTCCCAGATTGCTCCCACGATAAGCTTCAAGAGAGAGGAACGTCGAGGAAACAGTCGACCATTATATGCGTCGAAGTGACTCATGATTTCGGCACACTCGGCGTTTGTGAATTCTCGATTCTGAGAACGGCCGAGTGAGCGGATGTCTCCGTAAGAGATAATCTCGTCGAGGTCGTACATATAAGCGTCCAAAACTCCTGAAAAAGAAAATCAATAAGAATTAGCGGACAGAACGATTAAGCAAACTCTTATTAAAAAATAGGCAACAAATCTTAATTATGACACCTAATAAATTCGAATTTGTGAGAAATCCTGAAAAGAGAATCTCATTTGATAAGCGACCTTTCGAGTCGAAGAGTTAAACTCCTTGAGAGCAATGCTCTACAAACAGGAATGACATTCGTCAGAGTCAATTATGAAAGGAATTTAAAAGAGATTCCCCGAGAATGCTAAGAGCCTGACTCTTTAATGATGATGGAAAAATCCATCAAGAATTAATTAAAATCATTGTAAATTAAAAAAAATTGGGATCTTCAAGATCCATGAAAAAACTCTTAAGAGTTCTTCATCCAAGATTAAGAAAATCTAACAAAAAAGCAGAGCTCTGATGCATGGGTTAAGGAACCCCAACAATGATCTCTTTAGATCTATGGCAGCAAAGCTCTTTTAGTGGAACCCTAAAAGGGTTCTCGTTAGATCAAAGATCTATGAAGAGCAAAGCTCCGTTAATGGGTAAAACCCTAATTTAGTGAAGGTTTTAAACTTGAACTAAATTTTAACAGAGTTCTGACTCTTAAAAGTTTTCAACAGGAGAGCAATGCTCTGACGAAAAGATAATTCTCAAGGAGGAGATGAAAATCATCCAGGGGACCAAAGGTCCTATTTATAGGCATTCAGAGCCGCTTCAACTTCCAAAAGTTGATCCAACGGCCGAGATGCTACCACCGCTGCACTCACGTTTAGGCCACGTAAGCGCAACGATGGGGGGGCATTTGTTTCCCCAGTCAGAGCAAAGCTCTGTTCAAATTTCAAGATTTGAAATGAAGCGACGCTTCCGTTCCCCCAGTTAGAGCAAAGCTCTGTTTTGAATTTCAAAATTCAAAACTTGAAGCAACGCTTTAGATCCCTTGCGCTGCGCGCTGCGTGCCACGTGTCAAAAGCAGATGAGCTAGCGCCAGGTGCGCTGCTCTCTAGGCAGCGCACCCTCAATCAGAGCAAACCTTTGCTTTAAAATTCAAAATTAAATTGAAGCAACGCTTCAGATTCTGCTGCGCTCTGCGCTGCGCGCCACGTGTCAGACAAGGTGCGCTAGCGCAGTTGCGCTGCGCTCTGCGCTGTGTGCCACGTGTCGAACACGTGTGCGCTAGCGCAGTTGCGCTGCACTCTGCGCTGCGCGCCACGTGTCGAACGAAGGTGCGCTAGCTCAAAGTGCGCCAGCGCTGGAATTAAAAGAATTCCCCACCGTAAGATCAAAAGATCTAACAATAATAAATTATTAATTAATCAGAATTAAAATTCTGTGATGGAAATATTTTTCAATCTTATTAAAACAAGAAGATTATCTTCTGTAAAACAGAAGCCTTAGGATCAAAGATCCAACGGTGGGAAATATTCCCAAATCAATCAGAGAAAGATCTCTTAAACTAATTTAACTAATCATTTGACCCTATATAAAAGACCCTAGACTTCAAGTCTACAGAATAGAGAACACATAGAAAAGATAGAGAAAAACCCTCTGCAAAAAGAAGAGAAAGCTCTTAGAAAGAAGAAGATCATTTCTTCATATTCAAGGTAAAAAGAACTATGTTCTTGAATAACAGAGATGAATCCATCTCGTAAAAAGAAGAACCATCTTCTAAAACGATCTTAGATCTATAAAAAGACCAAGGTCTTTGATTTAAAAGAAAAGATCAAAAGATCTAATAATAATAAACAAAAGAAGTATTTTACTTCATTCATAGATCTTTGATCTATAAAGGCAGAGCCCTTTTATAAAACAAGAACTTTTGTTCTTGAATCTTGAGGCAAAACCTCTTTTAAGAGGAACATAAATCTGTTCTATGATCTTAAAATTGATCAAAATGCGCTCTGCGCTATGGAAAAGTGCCTTGCACTCATGAATTGCGCTCTTGCGCTCATTGGACCGGCACTCAGCGCCAAAACCTGCCACGTGTCAACCAGAGACACAATCTGCGCTTTGCGCTTCTAAAACAGAACACTGCGCTCAAGGGCTGGCGCTCAGCGCCAAGCGCGCCACGTGTCACTCACTGGTGCGCCAACAGACTAGCAAAATGCGCTCATAAATTAAAAGCGCAATGCGCTAACAAAATAGCGCTTATCGCTAAGCACGACATGTGTCCCCTTTGTGTGCGCTACCCGACAGAAGCGCAATGCGCTCTTTGACAGGTGCAACGCGCCTAGCGCGCCACGTGGAGCACTGTCAGAACAAAATTTATTTCTGATTAATGCTATGCATTCAATACAAGACAAAAATGTCAGAGCCCAATACCTAGCATTATTAAAAGGGCTGAGCCCAAATAAAGGCCTAATGACCAGAACAAAAATAAAATGTTAAACATTTTTAGCTGGACTTAGCCCAATTCTGGCCATAAGTCCTCAACTTAAATTGAACTGAGCCCATCTGCTCTTTCAACCAATTTACATCGGTTCGAGGGTACATCTCTTTACTCCTCTGATATCTGTCGTTGTAATCCTTCAACGTCATCAGAGAAGTGACGGGTCCCGACAACCACATATAACAAAGGACTTTGGGGTCCTTAAACTCATGGACTATGATATCCTTAACCTCAACCGTGACGTCTTAAAACTAACATTGGACTGTGGGGTCCTTAAACTCATGGACTATGATGTCCTTAACCTCGACCGCGACGTCTTAAAACTAACATCGGACTGTGGAGTCCTTAAATCCACGGACTATGATGTCCTTAACCTCGACCGTGATGTCTTAAAACTAACAACGGACTGTGGGGTCCTTAAACCCATCGACTATGATGTCCTTAACCTCGACCGTGATGTCTTTAAACTAACATCGGACTGTGGGGCCCTTAAACCCATGGACTATGATGTCCTTAACCTCGACCGTGATGTTTTTAAACTAACGACGGACTGTGGAGTCCTTAAATCCACGGACTATGATGTCCTTAACTTCGACCATGATGTCTTTAAATTAACATCGGACTGTGGGGTCCTTAAACCCACGGACTATGATGTCCTTAACCTCGACCGCGATGTCTTTAAACTAACAATGGACCCCTATGTCCTTAAACTGGCAATCGACCTCAATGTCACTAAACTAAACAATAGAGCCCAATTGCTCTCTTGTCGGATCTAAATGGTCCCGTTAAGTTGATCTTAGTCAAAATTTATACTAACGTATCCTTAACAAACGTTTAAGTTTATCTTAGTCTCAAATGAGGCTAACGTATCCTTAAACCCAACCCCCAAACCCAAATCTAAGAAAGATACGGATTTGGACTAGTCCACGCCCTACGGGCGACGACATAACTTAGTCTCCGTATACAATCCACGGGCAACCACAAACAAAACAAACACCCACGACACGAAGTGACCATCTGGAGAAGGAGAAAGTTGTTATCGTGATGCGGTAGCGTAATTAACTGCAGGGGCTTACTCCTGCAGGGAAGAGCGTCCCCATAATCAAAAACCCCTCAGATGAGGGGGAATCTGATGAAGTCTGCTACATCGGCCGCATCCGTTTAAATCTTCGATACATGGTGCCATAAATCAACTTGGCATCTTCGAAGAGTTGGACGGATAGCACCAATTAGCATCTGTCCCGAATTTCAGGCAAGACGTCCGCCGCGTTTTTCGGAGGGGAACATGTGCCAGTTAGTTTTTTCTTTTTCTTTATTTTCTCCTTCTCTTTCTAATAAAACAAGTTTTCCCGAGACGAACAAAATTAAGTTTGGGGGAATTTGATCAGTCGAAAATATTGCATTTTTAATATATCAATTTCCCTACTCTTTGCAATCATCTAAAGGTGTTCGGTATGAATATGGCACATATTAGCAATTTGTCTGTAAAATACCAAATAACATGTGTTATACATTATAACCGGCATTTTGAGGGAAATTGAGTGTTTATTATTGCACGCATGATCTTTGTATATCGCAACACTTGTCTCGAGATTGTGTGCAGGAAATTCCAGGAAAAAAGAACCGGAACTGCTAAAAGTGCTGATAAAATACGCCAAGTCCAAGACTTGTGATCTGGCAGTGAATAAGAAAGTATAAAAATATTCCAGATATAAAATAAGTTCCCAAGGATCAGCACTAATTCGGCCTGGAAGTTTCACACAAAGATGGCACCAAACAGCAGCGGATCTGCTGCCGAATATGCCGATCCGCCGTGGATCTGCGGCCACGTGGACACATCATCGGCAGCTTACTATTTCCAGGCTCTCCTTTCAATAGCCTAGCTTCTTCAAGACACTTCGGTCTCCAGAGATCGCCAGAATCTTGTCTTCTAATAGCCAAGCTTCTTGTACAAGCCTAATACCTACCAAGCTTCTCATGCAAGCTAGCTAACTACCTTAATCTAGAAGCTTCTTCTCATAACAACCAAGCTTCACTTGTAAGCTAAATAACTAACTCATTCTAGAAGATTCTACTCAACTACCAAGCTTTCAAAGGAAGCTAAACCTAGCTTAGCTTCTAAAGGAAGCTAGATCAAGCTTCTAGGGGAAGCTAAAGGAGAAGGCTATATAAAGGGACCCAAGGCATCATTACAAAGGTTGTTCATCATTTTGAGGGTAAAATTCTAGTGAGATCCAAATCAATTCTACACAAATTGAGTGACACAATTTGATCCAAATTAAGATCATTGAGTAGCGATTCAAGCAAGCATTCAACAAGCCTTTTTGAAGCGACGCCGATCTTCATCCGAGCAAGAAATACAAGACGATCCGCGACTCATGAAGACGATGCGAAGCTAATTCGACGATCGAGTTCTCTCCTCAATTCTTATAGTATTTTGAGTGAATTGTAACAAAACATCGAATAATAAAAGGTGAAAATTCTTGATCTTGCTTTTCTTTACATTCGAGCATTATGAAGAGTTACCAATTCTTGATTCTTTTCTTTTTCATGATGTTTGAGTGAAAACTCCGCTCGTGGAGGAATCGAGAAAATAGATAGATGATGATGACTAAATTCTTGAACGATTATTAAGTCTTATGAGTTTTGTAAACTTTAGGAAATTGAATCATCGACAACCTAGTTTTGAGCGAGATGCTTTCTTGAATGTTTTCGCTCTTAATTAGAGATCAACGATCGATGATTGAATTTCCTAGAGGCGAGAATTTGAATGCTAATCAACGAAAGGACAATGGAAGATGATGGAGAAACCCTAGTTTCTTCAAGAGATCCCTAAACCTCGTTGATCATCATCGATCTAGCAACAAATCTTCAATAGATAAGAATTTGTAATCATCACTATCGATTGGATCGATTCCTACGAGGCTCTTTACAAATCTTGATAATTCATTCGATTTGGATATCATCTTGACAATTATTGATTCTTGATCTTTATTTTCTTGATAATTCTTGAAACTAAATTTCACAATTCTTGAACAATTTTCTTTTATCCTTTAATTTTCAACTCAACTAAAACAATAGCGAGCAAATCACACTTTCTCAGTGGAAGATCCGTTCTCATTGACGAAACTACAATAGACACCGTCAATTGATTGCAGTATAAATTTCTTTGGTTGTGATCTTTACACTTTTCTAAACAGACATCGAATTCGATTATCAATCACACGTGTCATGGTTCAGATGGATAATACTAGCGGGCTTTGGTTTAAGCCGG
The DNA here is from genome assembly GCA_030015575.1 of Agapanthus africanus. Taxonomy (NCBI): domain Eukaryota; kingdom Viridiplantae; phylum Streptophyta; class Magnoliopsida; order Asparagales; family Amaryllidaceae; genus Agapanthus; species Agapanthus africanus. The sequence continues at coordinate 336,450,625 of JASDDO010000031.1, forward strand.
ATCCTAGTATTATACTGTGTAGATTTTGTCTCATTGCATTTGTATTTGGTCGGAATACAAATGCGGGTATGTATATACAGTTGCGGAGCAATCCTGTATTTTTTTACGGGATCGCTTTTTGAAGTTGCCAGTTTGATTCCTTTCTTTGGCCAAAACATCATTTATCTTTCTTTGGCTGAAATTCTTAGATACGAGGAGGTTCTTTGCAAAAGTGGCATTTTGTTTGTGAGGGGGTTTTCTGTGGTGCACGGGGCTACAGCAGTTTCATGAAGCCTCTTGATGAGCTTGGCTTCTTGTGTGCATTATTGTTTGCATTGATTGGTTTTTGGAGAGCTTAGGATATTTTGTGTGATCTTTTGTGATATTTTTGGATATATCATCACCACTTGCTCTTCCCCTCACCACACTCCACTGTTTAGCCGAGCACATTCTGCCCCCAATTTTCACAGAGCCTCAATTTTGAGAAAGAGATTGATATCATTGAAAAGAAAATCCTTAGCTCAAAATCCTTAAGCATTTTTCCATCTCTGCTCCTATTTGGCCACTTCGATTAACCCTCACCCGATTCCTTGGGTGACTCAAGACAAAGTATTCTACACTTTCTCTACTTCAATCTTGGACATATCGGCTAGCAAACTTCGTGTCCGAGTTGCCTCGGTTCAGAGGCGGGAGCCCGTATAAAAATTCGTTGATATGGCGCAATTTTCAGCTAGGAGGAGATCGGAGATCGAGCGAGATCGGAGAGCAAACTTCGTCGGCGCAACCGCAACAAGCTAGGGACAGAGCTTAAAGACCGAAGTACACGGATCGATCGGTATAATCTCTAAACCCGCTATTACAGAATACTAGTTTACGGTTAATAGAACGATCCGGGTTTTAAGTTTGCGATAGCGCCAGTTTCGTAAAAAGTTTTTGTTCCGCATTTGACCTCGGAAAGACGGCCGGAGCGCTACCATAGACATACATATACAATAGTCGGTGATCCCGCCTCTATAGTACCACGTACGATACGATACATCAAATGATATCCTCGAGTCAAGAGTGCGGATCTATCATCATAGTTATCTCATACGGTAAATCCGTCGTACGGCATACTAAATCTAGGTACGGGTTAACTATCACATCTATCTCATCATTTACCTGGTATCCTTATCATCACATCATGAATTAGGAGTACTGATCTATATTCTAGTACGATCTGATACCATCAACCTGTATATAAATGCGTGTGTATGAAAACACATCGCCTACCGATCCACAATCATCACATGTCGTATCTCATAATACGATCCAAATCACATCACCGATCGTGGCATCATGACCAGCCTCATCGACTCATCTCAAAATATCATTTACAATCCTCATTATCCAAGTATAGGTATACGTATATATATACATAGTCACATACCTATGTGTGTGTGTGTGTATACGTATCCCCATATACGCACAAGTAATAATAATGCATGCAACGGTGTGTGCGCGTGTGTGCAAACCTATTCTATGGTTTGCGACTAAGAAATCAACCACGACACTTCCATCCAAATTCACAACACATATTTAAACATATATCATATCATCCACTACACTACGAACTGCGGGGGTGCTATACGCCATCCACCCGACTTCCCCCGTAGATATAAATATACTCACCTTGACCTTCGCTTTCCGATGCCGACGTCGCCACGCGCTTTCTTGTCGTCTCGAAGTCCACATGGGGGTACCTACATATCACAACGTATCGTGCCACATTAAAGTCCAATTCGAAATTGAAACGACATACGAAAACCAAATCGGCACGCGTATCACACATAGGTCAAAACCTATAGCCTACGCATGCAAGAATAACCAAACAACCCTCGATGTCGATGTACAAACGTCAAACCATCGAGTTAAAACCAAATTACTAAAACTTGAATTCATAAACACAAAAGAATTCAAAGCAGCAACCAACTAAAATGGTCCCAGATTTCGTTTAAGGTGAAAACAAGGTGCACAAACAATACTGGGATGATATATAGGGTGTATATGAGCGATGGAAGCAACCTAGACACCTGACTCAACCATGTGGCCGGCAACATCCCTAGTAAATCCGGCCTTCTCGGTTTGGGGGGTTCAGTTAGGGTTCGTTTTGGTAGGGTGGTCTCGTGGTGTCTCAATCTGGTCTCTGGACTTGTTTTCTTCTCTCGTAAAAATCCCAGTTCACTCCAGATTTCCCTGCACCCTCAAATACTCACAAAACCGACATAAGAAGTTTCTGTTTTTCCATATTTTGGGTTTCGGGTTTGGTATTAGTGTTTGGTCTGGGTTTATAACACCATGGGGGGTTTTAAGGTTACAAAATACACTCAAGTTCATCACACAACTCAAATTAAACCCTAATCCTCTCTAGTAATTTCCAAAGTGCACTGAATCCCACTTTAACACATCTAATCATGCAAGGTTGCTAAAAGAGTTGAATTACTACACTTAAAGTGAAAGAATTAACTCATTTGGGACTCAAGAATCCCCTAGACCATCAAAATCCCATTTTTCTTTGTCCAAAGTGTAGCTAGGAGACTTGTGCATGTTTTTATTGAAGTGGAGATGGACTTTTGATGAAGATTTGAAGGTGTTTGTGAGGGTTTTGTTGGAGAGGGAGATGGGTGCTGCCATGGGGGTGAGAGAGGGAAAGAAGATGAAGGAAACAAATGAAGGGAGCTAAGTGTCATGATCAAGGTTTGACCCTAACCTCTCCCTCTCTCTTTCCCATACCATATTGTTTAATGTTTTCTATTTTCTTTTCCTTTTCTTTTCACGTCTTACATAAAATCAAAACCATGAATGAAAATGAAGAGAAGACCATGTAGGAAAATGTATCACAAATGTAAAAATGATATGGTGCATGTTTTGCACAAAACAAGCTTAGTGCGCGATTAGCGATATTTAACCGCGATTAGTATTAAAATAGTGCATAATAAGTCATAAAATTTCGTAATTTTCTTACATCCAATAAAGCACCCTCATTTCAGTAATTTCCATAATTTTCCAAATTTATCGGTATTTAATTATACCGCCTTATTAAAATATTCAATATAATATTATTTAATAATAAAAATCCCCAAAAATAATATTTTATTTTTATGAAATGTTACAGTCTTTCCCCCTTAAAGAAACCCGGTCCCCGAATTTAAATTTAAACCCCTCAAATACTAAAACATTTCAGTAAAAAGTCCAAGTCGTCGGGGTTCCGAAATCATCAATACATAAAACGCATCATGGCGCAATGCATGCGCATGAAAAATGAGCAGATAGCTCCAAATCAAAACTCCGTCAAGTATCCCGCAATCATCGGAGTCATGGTGAAGACACAAATGTTAAATCCAATACGAAAACCAATATGATATAAATGTAAACATCTGGAGGAAATGCACGCCAAACCTTTCATGTTGCTATGCGATGCGCGTATCGCGACACAGTGCGGATGTCTATTGTAAGAAAATAACTATATATATACTTATCCTTTGTTTAATATGTACGTCCCGCCGTTTTAAAAATAATTTAGAAGGGTTTCCTTGTTTTTAAACGTTTCGTGTCATATCAGACACGTAGGTAAATACTGAGGCTATAGCTTCCCTTTTTTGGAAATCCCTTCGATAGCTATCAATACATGCAAAATATATCCAGGTACTGTCCTCTGACTAGTCCTGCTCAGTACGAAAACAAATAGCAAATATCATAAAAAGGTACCGCTCCATAATAAATCAATCCCAAAATGTGCATATGAATGCTACGTGCGTCTGGTGTGCACAGAAATCGAAATCCATGAACTTGCCATCCATGTAAATAGAAACAAAATCTAAGTGCAACGGGTGCGCACGAAACACCTGTCAAATGCAACGGGTGTGCCTGACAACAATATCAGGTGCATCTAATATGCACGAAAAATCTCGATTTAGTGCATCTGGTGTGCACCAAAATCGCATCTCATAACATGCGCCCAACATGCGCGAAAATCCAAATCAGGTGCATCCATCATGCTTGAACAAAATCTAAATCGTGTGCTTTCAACATACACGAAATCACGAAATCCAATATCAAGCGCCGAGCATGCGCAAAATCCAATCCGGTGCACAAGGTGCACAAAACAAATATCGAGTATCACAATAAAAATCGACGGTATACAACACATTTCAATCCAAATCCAAATCAGGTATACCGTGGTACATAATCTCACAACCATGTACATCAGCGTGCACAAAAGCAGATCAAATACAGAAAGTGCATGAAAACTATGCCGAAAGCATAAGTCAAATCACATGCATACTATAGGTATGAACTCAAAAATCAGTATCTCGAATGACATCAAATCGAAATCAGGTGCAACCGTGGTGCACAAAATCTCAATCATGCAAATAAATCGTCCAAAATATCAAATCAAAGATGGCGGAAATAGTCCCGCTCTGGCACATCCTCTAAAGATCTCTGTCCAACTATCTCGTCGACAATGCCAAACTCTGGCCTACTGGGTGTGTGCAATATGACCGCTCTAGGGTCCAATTATTTTCGTATAGTACTCCAGAAAGGTCATGTCGGGTCTCTCCCGATCTCGTTTCTGCTGAAATGCCTGGAAGCTATCATCCTTTACTAGATCCATTTCTTGTTCCGGAACGGCTGCATACTCATCATGACTCCTTCTGGAAGATATATCCATATACGACGCCTCTGCATGCGTATCACATCTCTGATGTCGGCGGAGTAGAACGTCATCTCATCAAGATCTCGTACGAACCTCTTACTCAACTTTTCTCTAAGGTCGACTGCTTCGGACTCGTCTCTTCGTGGCTGCATGGACTGTGCTCCAACGGCTATACTCGTATCTGGAGTCTCCCAAGCAATGTATCTCATTACATGATATCCGAATGATGTCAAACCTTTCGATCGATTCGTAAAAGTTCCATAATCCCCCAAGAGCTCAACATCTTGGGTACAGTTTAATAGTATTCCAGTACATGCCACAGCAGCTGTGGACCAACCATAGAAGGGCAAACCCAAGCCTCACTAATGGCACCGCTGAACTGCCGCAAACCCTAAGGTTTCAAAGCGTTCTCATGGTCATTATGTCGAGTTAGGGTTTCATTCTTCTAGAGGGTCCATAGTATTACTTGCATTTGTCTCTGAATACTTTAAACTTGGAAAATAGGCTTCTGACATTCGATCGTCTCCATCGAGTCTCAATGTACCTACGTGAAGTCGTCTTTAGCTGGAATCAATCAATCTGATGACCTCGCATTGGGGTAGGCAACGAATCACTTGTTATAGTCCTTCCTCCATGGGTGACTAGCGATCTTCTATCATATCTCTATGTATACACTCGTGCTGCAACAGCTCCAACCATCTGGGCGATATCTCGTCATTCGCAGCAGAAACTGGCTCATTTGTCCACACGCTGAACAGTGCCTCAATCATCAAATAATCGGTGCATCGACGGTCATCACATTCTAGCTGGCCTCTAGCAGTAGCACAATCCTCTGGTGCTGATCTGCACGTCCGAGAAATCACGTAAAAGCGATCCATCAAATGCTCATGATGTGAGAACATAATAAAACGACGCCACCATGCAATCGTATGTCTCTGGAATCATGCCCTGGTCAGTCCTCGTCCATGAAGAGCTCGTGCTGACGCAACTCTAGCCGTAGCTCTCTCTGCCCGCGTATTCGTGGTAGCAAATACCATAACCCAATATCGATGAGGATAGATCATAGAAATGAATATAATACTGCGCAAGGAAATGTACATCCTAAGGCTCCCTAAGCGGAGTAGCATTTCGTAAGTATGCCGCAGAACATACACACGGTACGTCACTCTACTTAAGTCACCTACTCCATCAACCAAGGTCAACCTACGCGATGAAAGTTCGGGTATAATACCCCCTCGACTAAGTCTAAGTTCCATAAGGTCAAGCCTAGATCCCGTATGTATACAAACGCCCGAGGCTCTGTATAGTCAAACATAGACTCGAACCATGGTTAACCTAGCGCTCTGATACCAATTTTGTCACGACCCGAAATTGCACGTGACTGGCACTTGAATCATATGAAGTCTATAGAACCCCATCTAATTCAAGTAAGCCAAGAAATCCTAGAAAACTAAACCATTTTAAGAAAGAAGTGAAGACAATGTGTTTTTAAAACAAGAGGTTTTAAATAACATAAGCCGAATATGCATTTTAAATTCTCAAGTATTTTCTAAAAAAATTCAGCAGAGTTTCCTTTGTAAAAACTGGCCCTAAACGGGGTACGACATAAATAATATATGCTCAATGGTAAAAGGCATCCCCAAGCAGGAACTAGCTCTTCATTAATTGACGGTCACAACCACACAAGCAATATGATATACAACACCGAAGGGCGAGGATCAAAACTCAAAGTAAACTCAAAATCATCAAGAAAACCATAATAATACAACGCGCGACTCTAAGGTCGAAAGAATAGCAACTGGTTTTCTAAGTCTGAAATAATATACAAGTCTGGTTGATGGCATTTTACTAGATATAACAGAAAATAAATGTACAATGGTGGTCACGATACAAGTGAGTCCACCTACCCAAGCAATCACCTAGAATGGAAGCAGTGTGCTAGAAAGCCGTAATGAAACCTGTACGGAAAAACCTGCAAGAAACTGTGGAACAACGGGGGTGAGTTGCCAACTCGTAAGTAGAAAACATCACAGAGCAGAAATCATATGTATGACTCAATCCTAGGTCAATACGATCAGTAGTATATATCCTCAATATGATAAATTCTGAAGCATGATAAGGTGGCAAGGGTAAACATCTATACCAAGTGTAATACCAAGTGCTTGTGTCAGTGCCTCAGATAGCAACTTATCATAAATATGAGGTATCATCAATGAAATCAGTGCCAACGATAGCATGAAGTCTATAAGTATGTGGATATCATCCAACTATATAATCAATGCCTGTATGCATGTGGATCTCGTCCACGTGTCAACCAATGACACAAAAACATCATGCATGTAAATATCATAAAGCATATGCATGGAAGTATGAGGATATAAATCAACGTGTGTCCCTCGCGACACATCAAAATCATAGAACCTGGGTGTCCAGCATCAACACTCGGAACATCATGAAACCCGTGCTCAGCATCGGCACGTAAATCCTCATATATATATCAGGCTCCGTCAGTCCGGATCGGCCCGTAAATCCTCATATATATCGGGCTCTGTCAGTCCGGATCATCCCATATCATCTCTCGACTCCGGTCGGTATCCTTCGGATATCCGCCGAGCCCAAATACAATCACCGGTAGGTAGTAGTCCCTCTTCCAGGCTCACCGTCTGTATACACAGCATCCCTTTCTTGTCCCGGGGTACCATACCGGGCTCCACCATATACCCGCACACGGCCCACGGCTCCTCCTCGCATGGGGTAAATATATATATATATATATATATATATATATATATATATATATATATATATATATATATATCAGAACCGATAAAACTCATGGTGGCTGCTGAAATATCATATCAAGAGAAACCGGGTTTTTAAAACAGTACATACTTTCTTTTAAAATACCCACGGTTCTCAAATCCAGAAATATCATGGAAATAACATATCTCAATGCGTATAATCATAAAGCATGATGTATTCGACATATAACAGAATTTAAGCATATCCGTATATCATGCAACCTGGAATGGTAATATGCACATATCGAGGGAAAACCGCTCTTATAAAATGAATCCAGTTTTAAAATATATCTTATGGTTCCCAAATCTCCAAAATCAAGCCAGAATCATCTATGTACGTGCAAATACGTATGTATGCAAGTATGTCATGCAAGGAGTCATATCCTGATGTAACAATCCTACTGTGTAGTGACATGACAATTATCAATGATGAAGTGTGTGAGCCGGCAAGCAGGTGTACGTGGAATATACGCATCATCGATAATGGTGCTGGTGTCCTGACAGCATGGGTTTAATATAACAATAAACACATTTAAACATGCAAAGCGATGCGAATAGCAAGAATATGCAGAAAATGAATAATAAACACAACAGTGAAGAATCTACATCAATATGTAAATGTCATACAGTTTTGCCATTTGAAATAAGACGAATCGTGGTGTTTAGAAAAATAAGGGCTACGGTGTTTTTAAGAAAATGTACGTCTTTTGAAAAATCTGTAGTATCCCTTGATATGTCTTTAAAATTCTCACTATTCGTTGGTTTTGGAAATAGGTATGACTCGGGTCCAGCCTAGCATCTACAAGGTAAACTACAGGTCTAACTAACAAACCAATCGAAAGGGGTATGTAAACCACCTAACTCTGAGTCGATATATATACATATTCAATAGTCGGTGATCCCGCCTCTATAGTACCACGTACGATACGATACATCATATGACATCCTCGAGTCAAGAGTGCGGATCTATCATCATAGTTATCTCGTACGGTAAATCCGTCGTACGACATCCCAAATCTGGGTATGGGTCAACTATCACATCTATCTCATCATTTACCTGGTATCCTTATCATCACATCATGAATTAGGGGTACTGATCTACAGTCTAATACGATCTGATACCATCAACATGTATATAAATGCGTGTGTATGAAAACACATCGCCTACCGATCCACTATCATCACAAGTCGTATCCCATAATACGATCCAAATCACATCACCGTTTGTTTAATCATGACCAACCTCATCGACTCATCTCAAAATATCATATACAATCCTCATTATCAAAGTATAGGTATACGTATATATATATATAGTCCCATACCTGTGTGTGTGTATACGTATCCCCATATACGCACAAGTAATAATAATTCATGCAAGGGTGTGTGCGCGTGTGTGCAAACCTATTCTATGGTTCACGACTAAGAAATCAACCACGACACTATCATCCAAATTCACAACACATATGTAAACATATATCATATCATCCACTACACTATGAACTGTGGGGGTGCTATACGCCATCCACCCGACTTCCCCCGTAGATATAAATCTACTCACCTTGACCTTCGCTTGCCGATGCCGACGTCGCCACGGGCTTTCTTGTCGTCTCGAAGTCCGCATGGGGGTACCTACATGTCACAACGTATCGTGCCGCAATAAAGTCCAATTCGAAATCGAAACGACATACGAAAACCAAATCGGCACGCGTATCACACATAGGTCAAAACCTGTAGCCTACGCATGCAAGAATAACCAAACAACCCTCGATGTCGATATACAAACGTCAAACCATCGAGTTAAAACCAAATTACTAAAATTTGAATTCATAAACACAAAAGAATTCAAAGCAGCAACCCACTAAAATGGTCCTAGATTTCGTTTAAGGTGAAAACAAGGTGCACAAACAATACTGGGGTGATATATAGGGTGTATATGAGCTATGGAAGCAACCTAGACACCTGACTCAACCAAGTGGCCGGCCACATCCCTAGTAAATCCGACCTGCTCGGTTTGGGGGGTTCAGTTAGGGTTCGTTTTGGTAGGGTGGTCTCGTGGTGTATCAATTTGGTCTCTGGACTTGTTTGCTTCTCTCGTAAAAATCACAGTTCACTCCAGATTTCCCTGCACCCTCAAATACTCACAAAACCGACATAAAAAGTTTCCGTGTTTCCGTATTTTGGGTTTCAGGTTTGGTATTAGTGTTTGGTCTGGGTTTATAACACCATGGGGGGGGTTTAAGGTTACAAAATACACTTAAGTTCATCACACAACTCAAATTAAACCCTAACCCTCTCTAGTAATTTCCAAAGTGCACTAAATCCCACTTTAACACATCTAAACATGCAAGGTTGCTAAAAGAGTTGAATTACTACACTTAAAGTGAAAGAATTACCTCATTTGGGACTCAAGAATCCCCTAGAGCATCAAAATCCCATTTTTCTTTGTCCAAAGTGTAGCTAGGAGGCTTGTGCATGTTTTTATTGAAGTGGAGATGGACTTTTGATGAAGATTTGAATGTGTTTGTGATGGTTTTGTTGGAGAGGGAGATGGGTGTTACCATGGCAGTGAGAGAGGGAAAGGAGATGAAGGAAACAAATGAAGGGAGCTAAGTGTCATGACCAAGGTTTGACCTTCACCTCTCTCTCTCTCTCTTTCCCATACCATATTATTTAATGTTTTCTATTTTTTTTCCTTTTCTTTTATCTTGTCACATAAAACCAAAACCAAGAATGAAAATGAAGAGAATGCCATATAGGAAAATGTAACACAAATGTAAAAATGATATGGTGCATATTTTGCACAAAACAAGCTTGATGCGCTATTAGTGATATTTAACCGTGATTAGCATTAAAATAGTGCATAATAAATCATAAAATTTCATAATTTTCTTACATCCAATAAAGCAACCTCATTTCAGTAATTTCCCTAATTTTCCAAATTTATCGGTATTTAATTATACTGCCTTATTAAAATATTCAATATAATATTATTTAATTATAAAAATCCCCAAAAATAATATTTTATTTTTTTTGAAATGTTACAGGTATATTCATGAAATTTGTGATTCCATTGTTTAGAAAACATGGAATTTATTATATATATTTAAAATAGATATTTTGATTATATATATATATATAATTTTTAAAATTAGAATTTATTTACTAAATAGAAAATCACATTATTCTTAAAAATTCCATTGAGATCGGATGCTCCGTGAGGAGATCTGCATCTCGCTCTACTAGTACCGAGGATGTACGATAATCCGCAACATCCAAATCGGGTTCCCCAAAATGGGTTGTAGAGGCTCAATTGCAAGGAATTTAATTAAAACAATCTTTAAGAATACGGTTTTATTAGTTTAAGGTATTTTATTGTAAAATTGTATTTATCCCACAAAACACTGTTTCAAAAGCCATAGTTATATGTCATGATGAGTGTTGTGATGAGATAGGTCATTATCTCATGAGTTTTCTAAAGGTAATATGAACAAATATGTTGAAAGATGTCGAATGGAAGTTTGTGGTATTTAACCGTAAAAGTGAAATAAAAATTGCATAGCATTGTGTATTGAATTGACACTTGCTCTAAATGTTTGTTTATTATTACGAAACAAGTTGTAACAATATGGGTGTTTAGTTATTAAGGAAAGTTATGTTTTAATCAAAATTAAAATCGGAAGTAGGAATAACTCCACTTCCGACGAGTTTTGAAAAGAGATCTTTTTAGAATAGGAAGAGAGGAGTGGAGAGGGGATTTACTGGATGAAATAAAAGAGATGAGGTATAGGAACAATTTGATGGCTTCTTGAAGTCGCGGTGTCGCCGGAATTGTCCTGAATCGTCGCTGGAACATGACCTTGGGCTAACTCCACTTGTACACTTCCTTGACTTGGAAAAATTTAAGAATTTTTGATAATAGATTTCAGAATGAAGAGGCTAGGGTGTGATGTTGTATTTATAGGATTAATTAGGGTTTTAAGTATTGAAGAAAGGAATTAAAAATGCATTAAAAGTGGATTAAAAAGGTGAATTTAATCTCTCTGTAAATTTACAGAGAAATCAAACAGTACTGGGGTAGGCCAAGAGGTCTGGTGTTAAATTTTTTGGAGCATTCCCGACGGGGGGCCGGCGCCGCCGGCCCATTGGGCGATCTCGCCGGCCATTCTCCTGAGGTTGAGTGTGGGATTTGTGCCATGTGCTGTAGTCAGTACATATAGCCATGTGCACATGTTTATTTAATATGAATTTTCAATTTTACGTGTATTGCACTTGTAAACTTTTGGGCTTCTAAAAATTTTAAAAGAAAAATCAATAAAAATAATATGTGGCTAAGGGGATTCGAACACATGGGCTATATCATAGCAGTGCAAGGCTTTACCAATGAGCTACAAGAGCTTTCTTGCCGTTCTAAAACAAATTAAATACTTATTGTATACCCAGGGTTGCAAATACTCCATTTAGTACATTAATTATAAATAAATTTCTGTACATTAAAAACAGAGTCGTTACAATATTCGCCAACTGCTTTGGCTGTAACAGTTGCTCCATTCCCTACTCTTAGAGACATATCACCCTTTCCCAGTTCTCTACTTCTCTTTAACCCATGTAACAGATTATAAATCTGGGATCCTGATCCGGTATCTAATACTCAGGACGCAGAGCAGATTGAGAAACAGTTCTCGGTAACTAACATACCCGAAGAATATGCATTATCATGCTCTTTCTCCGTTCGGGGTTGCGTGGGAATCCTTGCATTCCCAAATCCCTTGCTCAGACTTATGACAGTCATAAGATAGAGCGAAACCAACGTTCCCCAGCCTAGTATAATAAACGGGTTTGGTAAATACATCCATATTATTATCTTGATTAAGGCGTGTCATGGTCACTATCTGGAGAGAGAGAGAGAGAGAAGAAAAACTATTTAGCGTGCGGTCTTGCAAGATTAGATTGGTTATTATCTTATCTAATCATGATGGCTCCCACTGTTTTTATCAAATCTTCCTTCAAACCCTAAAAGGTAAGATTAGCTGGGATTAATTACACCCTACAAGTTTGCCAATCGTTCAGCCAGGCAGGTATTGGTACTTCAAGGGAGTCTCCCCGTGCTTTCGCATAGAACTAATTAAATAACCTCGTTTCCGCGGGAGCATAAACCCATTAACACCTTTCTTAGATACCTACTAGATTAGCTAATTGTAAAGTGGAAAACTCTCCCATGAGTAACACTTATACGCAGTGGGTATCGGGATCCAACTATCATATAGAAGGTATGCAATCTCATTGCAAATTTCAACACTTGAAATTCCCAATATCTGTTTTTACCCCATGTGGCTTATCACCTTGACAAGTTCAACAAATCATAAACCGTAAGTCATGTTCAACCTGTCATTTCGTGATTGAATTAAACCTACCCGCACGACACTTGACAAGGTCAACAAGGCTCTACGACAACCCTAATTCAATCGTATCATATATGGAAGATAAGCACTAATCAGCTACTGCACACTATGCCTTGACAAGGTCAACAAACGCAGCACGAATACTAAATAGCACTTATCTATAATGACGAAAGTCTATGACTGGTTTTGAAGAAAACCTTTAGCGTAATGAACTTGATATCGTTGTAGAATCTAGTGATTTGAAAAGGAGTGGTTTAAGCTCCGCTTTTAAAATTGAGTAGTTTTAAAAAAAACCGAGTGGGTTGTAGAATATGCTAGTTTTGCTAAAGTGGTCATTCCTGGTGAAGGGATCTAGGCTCTTTCCTCATCGAATGAGGTGCTGGATATTCATTAAGGAATACCGCTATGCAAAGCAAGAACTAGAGCTACCTTTTTGAAAAATTTGATTCTACAACATCTTTAGGTTTCTTTTCTTTTAATTAATCTCATTAATGACATCCCATAATTTATGTTTCCTAAACATCACAGAAGAAACGAAAATAAAACACACATATAAGCCATCCGCATTCGCCAGAGGGACCCGGGTCTTCACCATAAGATTACTTAACTCATGGCAGGGCGGGGTCAGGACTAGCGCGGATGCAAAACATATATAATGACTACTAGTATATCATATATATAGGTAGCATTCGTCTCACGCAGTTATATGATCACATCATATCACAGAAACCAGCAGAGGCAAACATATGAAATATAAAATATACGAGGAGGTCCGTGTTTTAGATTAAGCCAGTAATGAAAAACACGGATTCCACTGTCGTGATGAATAGACAAGCGCACATCCATAGACCCCTATGAGAGCTATTCGGTTGATAAAACTGCACATTTAATATGACATTTTCCTACTATTTCTATATAGTAAAAGGTGTTTATTATAAATATGACACATATGAAGGTTTATTTGCAAAAATACTATTTTCATGTGTTTATATATTATAATTATCATTATGTAGGAAAAAGTAAGCATATAATATCCATGTAACATTTGTTCTATTTAAATATGGTTACCTTATTAAATATCTTTGACCAATTCTCTTAAAACTAAAATATCATGACAAATGGTTAAAGATAATATCTCAATAAAAACAAATTCTACTAACGTTATTTATTGAGATAATTGTGCAGAAATTATTTCAGGACTGGAATCAAGGAAATCCGAGTTATCGAGATCAAATCTGCCGAAATAATAAAGTAAATTGAAGAAATCAATTCTGGCAGAGACGTAGAGAAGATTTTCAGATTCCAGATACCAAAATAGTCTACATGTGTCACCAGAAGTAACCTCAAGAGAAACGAACCCACGATCCTCCTAATCCACCGTAGATCCGCGGCCAAACCCACCATTACGCCGCGGTTCCGCCGCACTTCTAGGGTAGTTAGGGCATGAGATTTTTTCTGTTGGGATTTTAACCACTGTTTTCCATATTAGGAAACTAGGGTAGTTAGGGCATGAGATTTTTTTCCGTTGGGATCTATAACATTGCTTTCCATATTAGGAAACTGGGGTAGTTAGGGCATGAGATTTTTTCGGTTGGGATCTTAATCACTGGTTTCAATATTAGGAAACTAGGGTTCTGACTCTGGGACTATAAATAAGGACCGAGAGCCTCTTGGAAAATTTATCACACCGACGCGATCACAAAGTCCACGACGGCTTAAGAATCCTGGTTGATCATCAACGATTCATCTACCTCCTTAGAAGAGATCGAGAATCAAACTAGCATTTTTTAATCATTTTCTAAAGGAACAAAGTGTACTTGATCTTGTTGATTAATAAAAGTAGTTTTATTCTATTGCATTTTATTTTCTTCCTGATTTCTATCTTTTCTTTTCCCAACATGCTCGAGTAATTCTCCGCTTGTTAGGGTTCGTAGGATTAGGGTAGATTAATGGATGATGAAGATCCTTAAACTCTTTTTACGTCCTATAAAGTTTATAAACTTTACCAAAAGAATTATTAACATCCTAATCGGGCGCGCTACCAATTTATTGCTAGTCTCGACCGCGATTAGAGATTAGATTAATGATTGTTTTGGTAAAGGCTAGACATGAACAGAGATCCATGTCAAGATAGGGGTTAAGAGTGGGAACCCTTTTCCCTCCAGAAACCCTAATCTACATGCATCACTGTCGATCTAGTTTTAAATCTATTAAAGGATAAAAGGAGTAATCATTAATTAATCATCCACGACAACTAAATCTTAAAGAACCCTACAAGCCCCCTTCTACTATAAAATCTACATCCGTAGTTAATCTAGATCTATATCCTGCATCCGTGTTTGACTTAGATCTAGAACCTACATCCATTCTTCACCATTCTTTATTCTTCCTCCTTTCTTTCTCAACACGTCTAAAGTAAGATTAAAAGATTCAACGTTTCCCAGAGGACGACCCGTACTCATCTCGGTCTAGATACACGCGACACCATTATTGATTGCGGTTAACTACACATAAAACAGATCAATCAAATGGCGCCGTTGCCGGGGATACGTGCGTAAATTTTTATTCTTACTATTTGTGTTGAATTCTTATTCGATCTATATCATAAAAATAAAAAAAAAACCGCATCTTGCATATTTAACGATTAGTGTGCGATTTTGTGAGGGAATATGTAGTCACTTTAGCAAGGAGATAAAGATTCATAGACATTCATCAAGACCCAGAGGGGCAAAGGAAGCAACAGTGAAAAAAAAATTAAACAAAGAACCCCCTAAACCGCGGCAGAACCGTGGCTATTTTGTGCAAACGGCGGCGGAACCGCGACGGTCTTGGGGAGTTGTGCACTCAAAATTTTCTGGTATCTTTTATCTCTCTCTCTCCCCTCTGAAAAATCCAATAATATATTTTCTGCAGGATTCTTTGCAAAATATCGCCGCTCAAAAATCTTTTTGCGAGTTTTGTTTTGCGGTTTGATTTTGCATATTTTAATACGGACATTAAGTGGCAAAGACCAAATTCAGATTAGGTGGGGATTTTATCACCCTTCCTAGGCCCCGCAAATTACAAAACGAGCATCCGCATCAAACCCTACATTAATTTAAAAAATATCTAGACAAGACTCTAAGGACTGTCGCGCTCAATAAGGACAGAGGAAGGTCATAGGTAATCTATCACTTATCCGCATTACTTTTGTGGTGCCTAGGCAAGTGTGTCCAAGGCAAGTGGTTATTTAATTAGGCCCGCTATTTTCGGTGATTCGTATAGCGGATACCTCCCACTTACCTGGCACTTACCTGGCCACAAGAGTAGTAAAGAGATGGTAGAGGATTGATCCTACGGCTTGTCCTTTGGAAGTCTAGGAGCGGTCTAGAGACTTGACCTTGGTAACCTTAGTTCTAGGGTTGATTGTGCATTTTGTGTGATTTGTCTCACGTCCGACATTTTTCAAAAAAAACCAATTTTAAATAACACACATGATGCCACTTGTGCTAAACCCGCTTAGTGCATGCTCGGCTGGACACGGGATTTTAGTGCCCGTCTTGTCCGCGTTTCTGCTATCGACTCTGAAGTCGGTACTTCTTCATCTCCTTTTCCGCTCTACCCACCACATCGATCGAGATGGACGGTTCTCCATCAGATTTTACAACCACCATCCTGCCACCACCCGTTGGTGCGCAGAATCCACCGCGCATCTCTCTCCCAGAAAGATGTTACCCAATGCGTGGACCCCTTCCTACTTGTCTATCTATTCCACCAGCCAACGGGGATAATTTTGAAATTAAACCCCACTACATCAATCGTTTACCAAAATATCACGGTCTCGAGTCTGAAGACGCATACGTCTTTATTACCAAATTTGAAAATGTATGCCCTATGATGGGTACTTCACAGCTTTCTGTGGATGCTATGAGATTACGTCTTCTCCCATTAACTTTGTGCGATATAGCCGAGAAGTGGATTTATAACACAGCCGCATATTATATTTCAAACTGGGGGGAATTTTTCACAGCTTTTCTAAAGAAATTCTACCCTAATTATAAGACAGCTCGAGTCCGTAGAGAAATAAATCAATTTACCCAGCTTCCCAATGAACCATTTTCGAAGTGTTTTGAACGCTTCAAAGATCTGTTAGTTCAATGTCCTCATCACGGAACCCCTAGATGGGATCTGTGCAGAATCGTATATGAGGGCATTAATCCTATATTAAAACAGATACTTGAATCCATGTGTCAAGGCACCTTCATGACTAAAGATGATGGTGAAGCCTGGAGATTTTTAGAAGATTTCACTGAAAAATCTTTACAGTGGGAGAGTGTAAACCAACCATCGTCTAGGGGTGGTATTCACCAATCTGATGTTTCCATAGGAGTTAGAGCTAAAATGGCAGCAATGCAAAAGAAACTCGAAGCTATGGAACATAAATTTTTAGTAGCCTCCCTAAATCAGATGACACTCCCTAAAACTGTCTGTGGATGCTGTTATGATCCATCACATCTTACGGATGAATGTCCTTTGAATTCTCCGTTTCAAGGTCAAGAGCATACAAATGCTGCTTTTCAACAAAGACCTAGAAACGATCCATATTCTTCCACTTATAATCAGGGTTAAAGGAATCACCCTAACTTTGCATGGAACCAATAACAAACTCAAAACACAGTTCCAAACCAAAATAACTTTCAAAGGGTCCTTCCACCACAACAGCAACCACTACAATTGAGTCAGCACCCCTATCAATCACAAAACTTTCAAAATCCGGTCAACACTTCTGCACCGTATAACAATTCTTTGCAATTGACTGGTACTGATAACTCCTCTTCACTCGAACAAACTATGAATTTTCTTTTGAACAAATTCATACAAGTTTCGGCTGAGATGAAGTCTTCCATCGATGACATAAAATGGAACTCTGCCTTACAAGGTGAGAGTATTAAATTGATGGAAGCACAAATTGCACAATTTAAAGCCGAAATAAGTGCTAGAGAGAGAGGGAAACTTCCAGATCAACCTGTACCGAATCCTGGCTACTCACATCATGTGAATGCTATTACCACATTGAGATCTGGAAGAGTGCTTGACAACCATGTCAGTGAAGAGATCGATACTACTAATGATGAATCAATTGATGATACCCCGGCTGAGACTTTTCCTTCCACTTCTACTTCTACTTCTGACCCCAGTTCGTCTACCCCACCATTTTCTTCCGAGCCTATTCTCCGTTTTTTCCAAGGCTCGAACCCTCAGCACACTTCTTCTAGTCCACCAAAGACGATCCCTACTCCTATTCTGGAATCTTTCCTACCCACACCACCTTCTCCACTGCTGGACCCAGCTATTATTGCTAAAGCTCCTTATCCGAATCGGTTAAGGGGAAACAAACCAAGACCGCAGATGGAGAAGATTATTGACATCTTTAAGCAAGTTAACATCAATATCCCTCTCCTAGATGCTATACAACAAGTCCCGGCTTATGTGAAAATTCTCAAGGACTTGTGCACTAGGAAGAGGAAGACTCAAGTGACAAAAAGGTGTTCTTGTCGAGTACTGTAAACACAGCTTTTCACCAACAATTACCAAGGAAACGTAAGGATTACGGCTGTCCTGCAATTTCTATTTCTATTGGGGGTAAAAATATTAACCATGCTCTACTTGACCTTGGCGCAAGTGTTAACCTGCTTCCTTACTCAGTTTATGAGCAGTTAGGGATCGCAGAGTTAAAGCCCTCGAACACAACTCTCCAGATGGCCGACCGATTAATCATTAAACCTAGGGGTGAGCTTGAGGATGTGTTAATAAAAGTCGGGGAATTTGTATTCCCTGTGGACTTTATTGTTCTCGATACGTAGCCCGTAGCGAACCCACAGAACCAAATTCCGGTGATTCTCGGTCGACCCTTTTTGGCCACTTCCAATGATGTAATCAACTGTCGTAATGACTCTATGACCCTATCCTTCGGGAAGATGTCAATAGAGCTTAACATTTACAAGTTAGGGAGTGTACCCTCCGAACCTTCTGCTCAAGCATGTTCTGTCGAATTAATGGATGTCGACAGCAGCGAATTTGATCGGCTTCATGATACCGATCAAGACTCTTTTCATATGTTGTTTTTTGACCCAACCATGTATTATACACATACAGAATCTTCAATTGAGTTGTCCGGGTCAACATCTAACACTGATTATGAACCTTTCATGGAGTCTGACGATTACCCCGTTTTTTCTGATGAGATTATTCTTCGGGGTATCGATGAAAGCTTTGAGGAAATTTTCGATGATGAACTCGCATTTTTAAAAGACACGGGTGTTGAGATGAATCAACTCCAAGATAAAGAAATTGAACCTCCACCCCTTCTTCTGGACAATCACGAGAATGCGAGTAATCCATCATCACTATCACTGTGTCGTCTTTTCAAATTGAGACGCAATCCTTTTCTTTTACACCACTTATCTCTTCCCCACTTCTTCTTGACTCCATACAACATGTTCTTCCACCAACAGGTGCGTTTCACTGATAAATTCTTTGAATGGTTGGTGTTGACTTTTGGTCTTTGCAAACCTTGGCATTGACCAATAACTTTGACCCCCTCTTATAACTTTAAATGCTTAATATGATTTTACTCAAGTTTGGGAGGGGTATATTTTGGCTCTTGAAAGAAATTTTTTTACAAAATTACGAGCCAAAAATAAGTTTGGGGGTGAATTTCACTTTCATTATTTCTTGTCCCCTTTGATAACTTTTCCTCCCAAATCTACAGATTTTGAGATTTAAAAGAGACAACAGTGAGGACACTGCTGCAAACAGATTTGGGGGAGGTTTGTGCTTATTTACGCGTTACTTTACATTATATTATATATAAGCACAAATTTTTTTTTGATAATGGAAGTTAGAAAGTGACAAATTACATTTGAAAGATAGGAATAGTTTAAGAAAAATAAGAAAATTAGATGTTTTCTTAAAAAAAACTAGTAATAAGTAGTTATGAGCTGTTGTCCCAAGGGTTGGTAAGATGAAGAAAATTGCTAATCTGAGGATAAAAATAAGTCTGAAAAATAATCTCTATTCTTGAGGCCAAACTTTTGAACGTTGATACCCTACTATATGCACTGTCACACATCTTGAAACTTGGGATAGTAGAGGATACCTTAAAATGCTCTTGTCTAAAAGCCTTAGTATGAAGGGAAATAAAAAAATATAGTGAGGGTGAAGAAAAAAATGAACACTGGTTTTGTAATTACTAAGGCAGCATAAAAAATATAGCGAGGGTGCTTTATCACCCAGCGCCTTAGACCAACTGGTTTGGGAGCCACTGCTAAGCCCTAGGTGTTGCGAAACGAGGAATTACGCCTAAATATGCAAGCACATTTTGTAATCGGTCGGTTAGTACCTCAAGAAGTATTGACGGTCGCATGAAGAATGTGTGAGCAATTTTATCGACAATATTCACCAACTATAAAGTATATTGGAAGATGGACAAGAGTATGATAGCTTGAATTCAATTCTCTAAGTGTAGGGATGTATTTTACACACACGTAGGGGTATATGATCATGCTTGGAAGAAAGATAGGGAGGAAGACTAAAAGGCGATGTTTTATTGAGGGATGATGTGATTTCTGATATCTTTTCACGACCATTAAGATAGGACTCATAGCAACTGAAAAGCTAGTATAGTTGGAAACTCTTATTGTCAAGTTCTTTCTTTTATAGTTATTATCTTTATATGTAACTTTCACCATCTTTCTTTTATTATGGGATTTTGTGGGTGTAATCCGCTAAAAACCCTCAGGAGACAACACTCCTCCTACTAGGGACACCTAAAGGTTTAATGGCTTGTTGCATGTGCTCAGTGCAATCGTGTTGCCCACGAAAGTGTGCTTACCTAGTTCTTCTTCTTTTTCTCCTTCTCTTAAATAATTAGTTTGCTCTGGACGATCAAAGATAAATTTGGGGGTATTTGTTCAGTTGATAAAACTACACATTTAATATGACATTTTCCTACTATTGCTATATTGTAAAAGGTGTTTATTATAAATATGACACATATGAAGGTTTATTTGCAAAAATACTATTTTCATGTGTTTATATATTATAATTATCATTATGTAGGAAAAAGTAAGCATATAATATCCATGTAACATTTGGTCTATTTAAATATGCTTACCTTATTAAATATCTTTGACCAATTCTCTTAAAACTAAAATATTATGACAAATGGTTAAAGATAATATCTCAATAAAAACAAATTCTACTAACATTATTTATTGAGATAATTGTGCAGAAATTATTTCAGGACTGGAATCAAGAAAATCCGAGTTATCGAGATCAAATCTGCCGAAATAGTAAAGTAAATTGAAGAAATCAATTCTGGTAGAGACGTAGAGAAGATTTTCATATTCCAGATACCAAAATAGTCTACATGTGTCACCAGAAGAAGCCTCAAGAGAAACGAACCCTCGATCCTCCTAATCCACCGCGGATCCACGGCCAAACCCACCATTACGCCGCGGTTCCGCCGCACTTCTAGGGTAGTTAGGGCATGAGATTTTTTCTGTTGGGATCTTAACCACTGGTTTCCATATTAGGAAACTAGGGTAGTTAAGGCATGAGATTTTTTCTGTTGGGTTCTTAACCACTGGTTTCCATATTACGAAACTAGGGTAGTTAGGGCATGAGATTTTTTCTGTTGGGATCTTAACCACTGGTTTCCATATTAGGAAACTAGGGTTCTGACTCCGGGACTATAAATAAGGAACGAGAGCCTCTTAGAAAATTTATCACACCAACGCGATCACGAAGTCCTTGATGGCTCAAGAATCCTGGTTGATCATCAACAATTCATCTACCTCCTTAGAAGTGATCGAGAAGCAAACTAGCATTTTGTAATCATTTTCTAAAGGAACAAAGTGTACTTGATCTTGTTGATTAATAAAGGTAGTTTTATTCTATTGCATTTTATTTTCTTCATGATTTCTATATTTTCTTTTCCCAACATGCGCGAGTAATTCTCCGCTTGTTAGGGTTTGTAGAATTAGGGTAGATTAATGGATGATGAAGATCCTTAAACTCTTTTTACATCCTATAAAGTTTATAAACTTTACCAAAAGAATTATTAATATCCTAATCGGGCGCGCTACCAATTTATTGCTAGTCTCGACCGCGATTAGAGATTATATTAATGATTGTTTTGGAAAAGGCTAGACATGAACGGAGATCTATGTCAAGATAGGGGTTAAGAGTGGGAACCCTTTTCCCTCCAGAAACCCTAATCTACATGCATCACTGTCGATCTAGTTTTAAATCTATTAAAGGTTTAAAAGTGCAATCTTTAATTAATCATCCACAACTACTAAATCTTAAAGAACCTATAAGCCCCCTTCTACTATAAAACCTACATCCGTAGTTAATCTAGATCTATATCCTGCATCCGTGTTTGACGTAGATCTAGAACCTACATCCATTCTTCACCATTCTTTATTCTTCCTCCTTTCTTTCTCAACACGTCTAAAGTAAGATTAAAAGATACAATGTTTCTTAGAGGACGACCCGTACTCATCTCGGTCTAGCTACACGCGACACCGTTATTGATTGCGGTTAACTACACATAAAACAGATCAATTAAGAGCGGCAAGCAACCCTACCAATTCTAGAGTTAAGTGACCCGGTCTCGACTTCTCGAGATGGTCTCACACTGGACTCTAGAACCTGGTTACTTGTGCTCCCTGCCTTAAGTCTATCCTAATGCAGAAAAGTAAATAATATACATCAATGGAGACAACAACCTCAACCCACAATAAAAGAAAATTACCTACAAATTTTACATGAATGAGAATTGAAAATTTCTCATCTCACTCAAAAATCCCTGGCTATTCATTCACGACGATCCAATATAACATATCAACCAGCAATACAATAACATCACATGTCATCAACGTAAGTAAATATGCGTATCCCTAATATCGTTGACGTATAGCAACGAGAACGGGGATACCCCACATATTACACTTACGGTCGTTCTGAAGAAATGAAAACTACAATAATTAGAATCTGCATCATTCTTAGACATCATAAACCCGGATTATCACATATTCCGGATTTGATGCCTAACACTCTAAACCTTGTATTTAAGTCTCGAATTGAAAACACTTTTCAAAAATAAGTCGGGTAATTCAACTAGATTCCTGATAAAATGATCGAATGCTCGTCGGGAACTTTAGTAGATGGTCGCATCCCCGATGCCGTCAACAAAGTGCACTTGGGCAGAACACCGTAGCCGCGAGCACCCATGTGGATTCTTTTGGCTATGGGATTCTCCTATAGTCACTTGGTCGGGGCTATGTGGCGTGGCTATCTATTAGTGTCTCCCGGCGAGTGTTCGCGTACAATATGAGATTGCGACGGAGTTTTGATCCGAATCGAAACTCCGTGGCAATCCATCAAATAAGACTAAAATGCTAGATTGACAAAATGATAACTAGTTTTCACAAAACTAATCTATGTGGATTCCAAAAAATGTATCGCATATCCAAACTATCTAGGCGATGTTAAACATTTCGATCGATATTTCAAACACCAAAAAATCACAGAGACCTCAACAACTTAAGCCTCGTTAAAATACCCAGAAAGTCCAAAATGACACAATGGAGCCGCAGAAGAAATGTAGGAATGCCTAGCACGACAGCAAGATTTCGGGAGGCATTGTACATGCCATTTACAAAATTTTGCAATGCTAAACAAACCTAACCATAGAATCTTAACTTGAGAATTAGACAATACAACATGTAAACAATTTTACATCTAAGTGAATATGGAATACAAGCTCTATAGATCGATCCTTCACTTCAATAGCTCCGTGTAGTATACCTTTCGCTCCAAGTAGTGATCTTCCGGACTCTAGAATGGCTCCACAAGATGAAAGGAATAAGCTTGTACGAAATCTTCGAGGCCGAAGATGATCTACGTCGAGGAGACACAAACCCAAGCTACCTCTTCACTAATTAGGAATTAGTGAAGCAAACACCCTAAACTAAATGGCTAATCTAGTAGAGGATGATGAAGTAGGATTTTTGCTCACTTTAGAATTTATTTTCTCACTAATTTTCTTCACCTCTCAAAACCCTAGTGAGCTTTTGGAGATGAAGAAGAAGATGAAGAGAATAGAATTGTGAATGTGAGTGTGTGAGAATAGCAACCATGGGTGAGGTAATATATCATATTAACTGATGTAGAGAATAAACCATGGCTAGAGATAATGGTTAGGTTAATAAATATCTCATGTAAAACAAATTAGTGCACTAAGTCAATGACTACTACAAGCTTCATAGCCATGACTAATTTTCTTCTAATTATGAATTACGTAGATAAATAAAAACTAATATATTATCTAAAACATGGTGTGAGTCTCATACACCCATGTTGCATGTAGCATCTAACATGACACAATAAAATGTACATCAATATATATCACATATATACTAAGTGTACACACATGTGAGAAAAGGAAATCTTAAGTGAGCTAATATTAGTTAATGCAAGTTAATATATCAAATATATAATTATACATTAAATTATTAAATCAAAAATTGATTTAATAATCCGGCTATATCACATATAACCGACTAATATAATGTGTATCAACTTATCGAATCATCACTTGATTCGATAACCCGACTATTCACATATAACCGGTCGATAACACAAAACGCGAGAATAGAATACGGTATCACATACTTGTATTAATCTCGGTCCCGCACATATCACATATGTGCTCCTACTTCGTTTCGCCTGATCCAGGAAACCTCTGTGTAGGACTCTAAATAATCGTCAATACGCCGGCAGTAGGTGGTGATCATATTAGTCACCCACAAGCCGTCAGCGGTCTGCTAAACGTAACGGCCACCCGGGTATTGAGCGATCAGAAGATCAACAAGCAAGCCTACTCATACTCCTGCGAATCCAATCAGTAACACTACAGTACAGTCTGGTCTCTTCGTCTGATATGTCGTATATCTAGTCTAGGGGTGGTAAACGTCAGACCCTAGTAACTTGATAAGTCGTGCCAATGTGAGTCTCATAACTGGTCGAAAAACTACTGATAACACTTACCAGTAAGTCTCTATATCAGCCCTAGCCCGGGACTTCCTGTTATAGCCAATCGAGCACAGCGCAATATCAACCCCCAATACCAGGGGAGACGAATCCCCTCCTATCGTTCATTGCCTCCATGTGACTCGGGACTGTACCCAAAAGCCACAATTTTGCATGTTCTCTTGAACGTGATAAGATGGAAATCAAAGCATAGTGGGAATCATACAAGACTCTATGACGATCTCGGGTCTACAGACTAACCTGTACCAATGTCACCAGAGAACTGCTATCTGACGATAAGTATAATACCAACTAGGAGTTCTCGGCGAGTCCGTTCATTGTACCCAGTCTCTACTGAGAACCCGTATACGATCATCGATGTCAAACACCAATGGATGTGGGATCATCCATCGCCCATCATATGGGTCAAGAAGCGTATACGCTAGTCTACTCTGGACTATCGATGCCCTGTCTCGATACACCCTCGACTAGGAACAATTAAAGGATGTACTTGTGGACTATACTGGCCCCACTAGTATGATCTCCATCATAGTCCTGGTAGTGAAGTACACATCATAAGGGTTTTATCAACATGTGAGAGCAAGACAGTATCACAATACAAGTCTAAATGTTAAGACAAAGAGCAACCAGATAGCATACTATCATGTGTAGCATGAAATTCCTCTCTAAATATGTCCAAGCATCCACTATAATATATATATCATATGTACAATAATGGCCTCTAGGGCATACATATAACTAACAAGAAAGACGAGACCACAACTCCTCAAATCCGTGGCAAAACCTTAGCCAAACCAAGGTTTAGGCGGCTGTTCCGCGACCATTTGATAGAGTTAGGCTTTCGAACTTCTTGGGGCTCCATAAAATTACCTGCATGATTTTCTGGGAATTTTTAACTTGAAAATTTTCAACTTTTGAAAAATTAGACAGGAACTTGTAATTTTCGGGTTTCGAAACTTCGATAGAACACTTTAACGTCGTCTAGACTACACCTAAGTCTCTACATTGTCTCTGATACCATGAAAGTATGTTTTAGCACCTCTACTAGGTTTATACAAGTATCAAGTATACAATTTAAAAAAATCTAGAGGTTTAAGCTATACTATCCTAGAATCTAATTAGAGAATTAGGGTTTTAGTGTAAGAAAACAAGTTCTACACTAAGTGAAAAAAGAATACAACCTTTGTAGACCAGTCCTTTATTTCTAAAGCTCCAAGTAGTAGTCCCTATAACTCATCATAGCTTCCACGTGTTGAAAGAAACAAGCTTGCTTTGTAGTCTTCGAAGCCGAAGATGATCCACCTTGAAGTCTCTCTAATTCAAGCTCACTCTTCACTAACCAAAGAATTAGTGAAGCAAACAACCTAAACTAAAGGGAGAGTAAAGTGTAGGTTGATGAAGTAGGAATTTTTCTCACTCTAAATATTTTTTTTCTTTCCTTTTTCTCACCTCAAGAATTTTCTAGAGAGAAAGAAGGAGGAGATGAACTTGGATGAGAGAGGCAACCATGAGGTGAAGTGATTAGATGAGAATGAGATAGTGATAAATATCAATGAATAATGCTAAAGGAGAAGTGATGAGTCATGACATCTCAAGGCTTCTACAAGCATCACAAGTAATGACTCATTTCCTTTTCCTTCTAATTCATTAATTAAATCACTATCCACTCATCTCACTTCAAGTGTGATTCTCATACACCCTAGTTCAATGTATCATCAACCATGATACAAATCCAATATATATATATATATATATATATACATAGTTTATGTAAAGAGAAGAAAATCAAAAGTGGTCTAATATTAGTTAATATATATATATATTTATCAAATATATATATATATATATATATCAAATTATTAAATCAACACTTGATTCAATAATCCGGTTATATTATATGTAACCGGCTAATATCATATATATATGTATATCACATTATTAAATCAACACTTGATTCAATAAACCGGTTATATCATATATAACCATCTAATATTCAATACTAGATAATATATATATATATATATATATATCAAATTATTAAATCAACACTTGATTCAATAATCCGGGTATCTCAAATATAATCCGGATAATATCAAATATAAGAATATATATATATATATATATATATATATATATATATATATCAAATAAATATAAACAACATATACATATATCATTGAATCAAAACTTGATTCAATAATCCGGTTATATCACATATAACCTGTGAAAGTCTACCCTAGCACCACTACAAGATTAAAACCAACATCAAGCATGCAACTATTAAAAATTCGGGGTGCTAAGCTACACTATCCAAATATCTAACTAGATTATTAGAGTTTAACATATGATATCACAAGAACTATTCTAAGAGATGGAGATTACAACCTTTGTAGACCGTATCCTTCTCTTCTAAAGCTCCGGGTAGTAGTCCATACGACTCCTTTAGGCTCCACTTGAAGAAGTGCACGAACTTACTTCGCGATCTTCGTGTCGAAGATGATCTACCCGAAGTTCCTCTAATCCAAGCTACCTTTTCACTAAACTCTCTTTAGTGAAGGAAACACCCTAAACTCAAGTGCTAATCAAGTGTAGAATGGTGAAGTGGGGGTTCTAAGCTCACTTAGGATTTACTCAAGCTCTACGGTTCACAACTCATGTGATGGTTTAGAGCTTGAAGCATGGAGGAGGAAGATGGAGAGAACTAGAGGGAAAATGAGCCCAAGCTCAAAATGAACTAAAGAAAAAAGAACAATTGTGTAATGGCTCTTCAAATTTCTCACTTATTGAAACATACATTATTTATCAAATAAATAATTAGAACCATGCTTCAATAGTGAGTCAAGACCAATAAACTAATGAAAATGCCATGCCTCACCCATACCACAAATATCTCCCTATTTTCCACCTCTTTTTCTATTTTCTAAAAAATAGAAAATCCAACTATGCTTCATAATATATATATATATATATATATATATGTTAATATATATTAAGAAAAAAATTGGTGAGCAATATTATTAGTCAATATCTAATTATATCAAATATAAATATATATCATATTATTAAATCAACACTTGATTAAATAATCCGGTTATATCACATATAACCGACTAATATCATTTATTTGTATATCACATTATCCAATCAACACTTGATTCAATAATCCGGTTATATCACATATAACCTGACCGATAACAAATGTCGCCAGATTAGAATACGGTATCTCGTACTAGTATTTAATCAGGCCCCCACACATATCAACATATGTGCCCTACTTCTTTTCGCTTGAACTAGAAATCCTCTTTGTGGGACTCTAAAGACTCGTCAATACGCCAGCAGCAGGTAATGATCACATCAGTTACCCATAAGCCGTCAGCGGTACTAGCTGGACGTAACGGCTACCCACGTATTGAGTGAATAGAAGATCAATAAGCAAGCTTGTCCAAACTCCTATGAAGTCTATAAGTAACACTTACCATACAGTCCGGTCTTTTCATCTGATATGTCGCATATCAAGTTTAGGGGTGGAATTGTCAGACCCCAGTAACTTCCTAAGTCATGCCGATGTATGGCTCATAACTGTTCGAGAAACTTTTGATAAAACTTACCAGTAAATCTCATCGGCCCTGGCCAGAGACTTACTATTATAGCCAATCGAGCATAGCGCAACATCAACTCCCAATACCGGGAGAGATGAAACCCCTCCTATCGCTCACTGCTTCCATGTGACTCGGGACTGTACCCAAAATCCACATATTTGCATGAATCCTTTGAGTCATGATAGGGAGGAAATCAAAGCACAGTGGGAACCACACAAGACTCTATGACGATCTCGGGTCTACAGACTAACCTGTACCAGTGTCACCAGAGAACTGCTATTTGAGGATGGGTATGTTACCATCTAGGAGTTCTCGGCTAGTCATGTTCGGTGTACCCATTCTCTAATGTGCACCTGTGTATAATCTTTGATGTCAAACACCAATGGTTATGGGATCAACCATCGCCCCATACAGGATCAAGAAATGTACACACTAGTCTACTCTGAAATATCGATGCCCTGTCTCGATATATCCTCGACTAGGAACAGTTAAAGGATGTGATTGCGGACTACACAAGTTCCAGTAGTATGATCCACATCATAGTCCTGATAGTCAAGCAAATATCCTAAGGTTTTTATCAACATGTATCAGAGAGACAATATAATAATACTTAGTGTACATATTAAGATAAAGACAACCAGATAGCACACTATCATGTTGAGCAAGAAAGTCCTCTCTCTATATGTCCAAGTATCTACTATATCATACAATAATGGCCTCTAGAGCATATATATTCCAAACAATATCCCACTTGCACTAAGACCAGTTGTTGTAGTATTCCATACACAACATCCCAAAAAGTCTCTCAAACTGCGTCTGGGGGAGGGCCTTCGTGAGTATATCCGCTACATTATCTTTCGTGTCAACTCTCCTGACCTCGATCTCATGTCGATTTACTATCTCTCATATCAGGTGATACCGCCTAAGAATATGTCTGGATCACTGATGGGACCGGGCTTCCTTGGCCAAAGCCACAGCTCCATTGTTATCACAATACACAGGTGTTAGATACTCAATGGATGGAACCATACCAAGTTCAGCTCTGAACTTCTTCATCCAGACAGCCTCTTTGGCAACATCGTTGGTAGCAATGTATTCGGCCTCCATCGTCGAGTCTGCTACGGTATCTTGCTTGGAACTCTTCCAATATATCGCCCCTCCATTGGGGTGGAGACAAAACCCGAGACCGAGTCACTATCGTTCTTATCACTCTGGAAGCTCGAATCGGTAAAGGACTTTACCTGGAGTTCACTGTTTCCATACATCAAAAACATCTCTTTAGTCCTTCTCAAGTACTTAAGAATGTTCTTCACAACTGTCCAGTATTTCTCCCTAGGATCTGATTGATACCTACTCACTACACCTAGTGAGTAAGCTACATCCGGTATAGTACATAACATCGCATACATGATTCACCTGACCGCGGAAGTATAGGGTATCCCTTGCATGCGAGCCCTCTCCAAATAAATCTTGGGAGACATCTCTTTGGAGAGAGTGATTCCTGAGAAAGCGGGTAAATTACCACGCTTAGAATTTTCCATACTAAACTTCTTTAGTATAGTGTTAATGTACCTGGATTTGGACAATCCTAACTTTCGCTTAGATCTATCTCTATAGATCTTAATTCCCAGGATGTAGGAGGCATCACCCAGATCTTTCATGGAGAACTTGTGTGATAAGAAGAGCTTGACCAAGTGTAGCATTGGAACATCATTTCCTATCAAGAATATATCATCCACATACAATACTAGAAATCCAACCTTACTCTCTACAACCTTCTTATATATACAAGGTTCAGCTAAGTTTTTGATGAAATCAAACTCTTTGATAGCTTCATCGAAACAGATGTTCCAGCTCCGCGATACCTTTTTAATCCGTAGATCGATTTAAGCAGATTACATACGCTTTCACTGCTCCTACTGTCTACGAAGCCATCTAGTTGTGTCATGTACACGCTCTCTTCTAAATCACCATTCAAAAAAGCGGTCTTGACGTCCATCTGCCAGATTTCGTAGTGATGGTATGCAGCAATGGCAAGTAAGATCCTGATGGACTTAAGCATAGCCACTGGAGAAAAGGTTTCATCATAATCGAGACCAGGTCGTTGACAAAAACCTTTTGCTACAATTCTAGCTTTGAAAGTATCAACTTTTCCATCTACACCAAGTTTCTTCTTAAAGATCCACTTGCTCCCGATGGGTTTTACCCTTTCAGGAGAAACTTCCAAATTCCATACTTTGTTGGTGTACATGGATTCCATCTCAGATCGCGTAGCATCCAGCCATTTCACAGAGTCTCCACTTGTTATGGCCTGCTCGAAACTAGTTGGATCATCATCTTCCATGATACAATCCTCGCTCCCACCATCTATGAGAAAACCATAGTATCTCTCAGGTGGATAAGGAACCTTACTAGATCTGCGGAGTGGTTAAGGTTCGTCGGGGACTATCGAATCCTCCGGTTCCACCAAATCATCAGTTGTAGTATGTGCGGCTGGAACTTATTCCAGTTCTACCTCATTACCACTAATTTCTTTCACAAGAAATTTTTTTCTAAAAAGGAGGCATGTTGAGAAACAAACACTTTTTGTTCCTCAGTGTAGTAGAAGATATATCCATGTGCATTTTTAGGATATCCCACAAACATGCACAAAACAGATCTTGCCTCCAGCTTGTCCGGATTCTGCTTTTTAACATAGGCTGGACAACCCCATATCTTATCTCATTTAAGAGATGGACTCTTCTCATTCCATATCTCATATGGAGTGGTAGGCACGGATTTAGTCGGAACCCTATTCAATAAGTATGCAGCTGTCTCAAGTGTATAACCCCAAAAGTAAATAAGTAACTCAACAACACCCATCATAGAGCGCACCATATCTAATACGGTGCGATTTCTCCTCTCTGAAACTCCATTGTGCTATGGTGTATACGGAGGAGTAAGCTGAGAGAGAATTCCATTCTCTTTTAAATAGTCTCTGAATTCCGTACTCAAGTATTCTCCTCCCCGATCAGATCGTAGGATTTTAATACTTTTACCTGTCTGGTTTCCTATTTCGTACATATATTCCTTGAATTTCTCAAAAGATTCAGATTTTTGTTTAAACAAGAACACATGTCCGAATCTTGAGAGATCATCGGTAAATGTAATAAAGTACGAGGAACCATTCCTGGCATGTGTAGACATAGGACCGCATACATCACTATGTATTAGTCCCAAGAGTTCAGTAGCCCTTTCTCCGTGTCCAGTAAACGGAGTTTTGGTCATTTTACTTTTGAGACATGATTGCCAAGTTTCATAATATGTAAATTCAGACGGATTTAAATATCCATCTTTATGCAACTTAGCTAGTCTAGTCACATTGATATGACCTAGTCTACAATACCACAAGAAGGCTTCGTTCATTTCTGAACTTTTCCTCTTGTGTGTGTTCTGTATTCTTAGAACTGTCGTTTGATTTAGAACGTATATACCATTACTTAACGTACCAAACACAATCAACACTTGATTTAGAAAAATGTTCATAACATTATCCTCCAATACAAAATTATATCCTTCTTTATGCAACAAAGAAACTGATAAATATTGCACATCATGTTTGGTACATAATAACAGTCGTTCAGAATCATTGTATTACCATTTGGTAATACTAGGTGATATTCACCAACTGCTTTGGCTGCAACACTTGCTCCATTCCCTAATTTTAGAGACATATCATCTTTTCCCGGTTCTCTACCTTTCCTTAGCCCATGTAACAAATTACAGACGTGGATCCTGATCCAGTATCCAATAACTAGGACGTAGAGCAAACTGAGAAACAGTTCTCGGTAACGAACACACCCGAAGAAGATGCATTAGCATGCTCTTTCTTCGTTCGGGTTGCGTGGGAATCCAG
Organism: Agapanthus africanus; assembly: GCA_030015575.1. NCBI lineage: Eukaryota > Viridiplantae > Streptophyta > Magnoliopsida > Asparagales > Amaryllidaceae > Agapanthus > Agapanthus africanus. The sequence continues at coordinate 336,483,096 of JASDDO010000031.1, forward strand.
ATGTTCCCCTATTCCTTGCTCAGACTTATGACAATCATAAGAAAAAGCGGATCCAACATTCTCTAGCTCAGTATAATAATTGGGTTCGGTCAATACATCCATATTATTATCTTGATTAAAGCGTTTCATTGGTCGCAACCTAGAGAGAGAGAGAGAAGGAAACGCTTTAGCGTACGCTCTTTGCAAGATTAGATTGGTTATTATCTTATCTAATCAGAATGGCTCCCACTGTTTTTATCAAATCTTCCTTCAAACCATAAAAGGTAAGATTAGCCGGGATTAATTACACCCTACAAGTTCGCCAATCGATCAACCAGGCAAGTATAGGTACTCCAAAAGAGTCTCACCATGCTTTTGCATTGAACTAATTAAATAACCTCGTTTCCGCAGGGGCATAACCCCGTTAACACCTTTCTTAAACACCTACTGGATCAGCTAATTGTAAAGTGGAAAACTCTCCCAGGAGTAAATCTTACTCACAATGGGTATAGAGATCCAACTATCTCATAGAAGGTATGCAATCTTATTGAAAATTTCAACACTTGAAATTCCCTGTAATGCCCCATGCCCCAGTACAGATGGTATTGTCTGCATTGGCCAAAACCGCACGGTTTTTCCCTTTAGAGCGAACCGGACCCGACCAGGGGCCACTACCCAGGAAGTCACCCATCCCAAGATTTCCCTGGCCTGAGCACGCTTAACTACGGAGTTCTCAAGCTCCTGTAGTTCCGGTTCACTTAAAAGGGACCTCTGTAATTGAGGGTGGTATCATTATATTTATAATGCAGTTCGGTCCTCTTTCGGAATGTGCTTTAGGGACCCGATCCCATTGTTCTGAAATGGCTCCCTCACTCAGATCACCAAGATGTCCACAACAGACCGCACTGAGTGTGGACAGAGCAGATGACCATGATGTCTTAAAACCGCACTGCTCTGGGGTATTACATTCCCCCCATCTAAAAACAGTGGTTCGTCCTCGAACCACAAACCTACTATTGAGGGACCTGCATGGGCTATCATAAATGTAACGCCCCACGCCCCAGTACAGATGGTATTGTCCGCTTTGGCCGAAACCGCACAGTTTTTCCCTTTACAACGAACTGGACCCGACCAGGGGCCACTTCCCAGGAGGTCACCCATCCCAAGACTTCCCTGGCCTAAGCATGCTTAACTACGGAGTTCTAAAGCTCTTGTAGTTCCGGTTCACTTAAAAGGTGCCTCTGTAATTGACGGTGGTATCATTATATTTATAATGCAGTTCGGTTCTCTTTCGGAATGTGCTTTAGCGACCCGATCCCATTGTTCTGAAATAGCTTCCTCACTCAGATCACCAAGATGTCCGCAACAGACCGCACTGAGTGTGGACAGAGCAGATCACCATGATGTTTTAAGACCACACTTCTTTGGGGTATTACATTCCTAATATCTGTTTTTACCCCTAGCAACTTATGACCTTAACTATGGTCAACAAATCATAAGCGCTAGCCAAGTTCAACCTGTCATTTCGTGCTTGAATTAAACCCACACGTACGACCCTTAACAAGGTCAACAAATCCGTACGACTACCCTAATCCAATCGCATCACATGCGGTAAATAAGCACTAATCAGCTACCGCACACAATGTCTTGACGGAGGCCAACAAACGTACACGAATACTAAATAGTACATATCTAAAATGATGGAGGGCTACGACTGGTTTTGAAGAAAACCTTTAACGTGATGAACTTGATATCGTTGCAAAATCTAGTGATTTGAAAAGGAGTGTTTTTGTAGCATTTGCTAGTTTTGCTAAAGAGGTCACTCCCGGTGAAGGGATATCGGCTCTTTCCTCATTGAATGAGGTGATGGATATTCATCAAGGAATACCACTATGCAAAGAAAGAACTAGAGAAGCTATAAAATCAAAACCGGTTGGGTTGTAGCATTTTCTAGTTTTGCTAAAGAGCTCACTCCAAGTGAAGGGATCGCGGCTCTTTCCTCATCGAATGAGATGCTGGATATTCATCAAGGAATACCACTATGCAAAGCAAGAACTAGGGCTACCTTTTTAAAAAATTTGATTCTACAACATCTTTAGGTTTCTTTTCATTCCATTAATCTCATTAATGAAGTCCCATCATTTATGTTTCCCTAAACATCACAGAAAAGAAACGAAAATAGAACGTACACTTATGCCATCCGCATTCACCACGGGGCCCCATCATGCACCGTTAGGTTACTTAAATAATGGCAGAGCGGGGACTGGACTAGCGCGGGTGCAAAACATAAGCAACTTTTATTATATATATATATATATAGCATTCGTCTCACACAGTTATATGATCACATCACAGAACACAAGCAGCAGAAAACATATGAAATATTGGATATACTAGGAGGTTCGTGTTTTAAATTCAACTAGTAATGAAAAACACGGATTCCACGGTCGTGATGAATAGCTAGACCCGCATCCTTAGACCCCTACGAGAGTGGAAAGCAACCCTGCCAATTCTAGAGTTAGGAGACCTGGTCTCGACTTCTCAAGATGGTCTCCCACTGGACTCTAGAACCCGGTTACTTGTGCTCCGTGCCTTGGGTCTATCCTAATGCGGAAAAGTAAATAATATACATAAATGGTGACATCATCTTCATCGCGGAAGTATCCCAATAAAAGAATATTACATACAATTTTACATGAATGAAAATTAAAAAACTCTCGACTCACGCAAAACCCCTGGCTATTCAATCACAACGATCCAATATAACATATTATAACAACACATAACATCACATGTCATCAACGTAAGTAAATATGCATATCCCAAATTCCGCTGACATATAGCAATGAGATCGAGGTTACAACACATATTACACTTACGGTCGCAGAAAAGAAATGAAAAACTATAATATTTAGAATCCGAAAATACCTTAGACATCATAAACCCGGAAATCTCATATTCCGAATTTCATGCCTAACACTATAAACCTTGAATTTTAGTCTCAAATTGAAAACTCTTTTCAATAAGCAGTCGGATAATTCAACAAGATTCCTGACTAGGTGTTCACGTACTATACGTGATGGCGACGGAGCTTTGATCCGAATCGAAACTCCATTGCAATCCATCAACTGAGTCTAAAACGCTAGATTTATAAAACACTAACTAGTTTTCTCAAAACTAATTGTTGTGGATTCCAAATATTGTATCATATATCATCAAAATCTAGACGACGTTAAACATTTCGATCGATTTTTCAAACACTCACAAATCCCAGAGACCTCAACAACATGAGCATCACTAAAAACATCCATAAAGTGCCAAATATAACAATGGAGCAACACAAGAAGTATGAACTCACAATCTCTTAAACATGCGGCATATTTATGGCCAAACAAGGGGTTAGGCCGCGGTTCCGCGGCTATTTAGAGGAATTGGAGCCTCGTACTTCTTGTGGCTCCATAAAATACCCTGCACGATTTTTTGCATATTTTTAATTTGAAAATTTTCAACTTTTGAAACTCTGGACAGAAACATGTAAAAAGTCTGGTTTTGAAAATCGATCGAACACTTTAACGACTTAAAGACTTTCTCTAATGTTCCAGCTTGGCTCTGAAACCATGAAAGTCTACCTTAGCACCACTACATGGTTAAACCGGCATCAAGCATGGAACTTTTAAAAATTCGGGGTGCTAAGCTACACTATTAAAAGATTTAGCTAGATTATTAGGGTTTAACATATGATATCACAAGAACTATTTGAAGATATGGAGATTACAACCATTGTAGACTGTGCCCTTCTCTTCTAAAGCTCCGAGTAGTATTCCTTACGAATCCTCTAGGCTCCACCTGAATAAGTGCACGAACTTGCTTCGCGATCTTCATATCGAACATGATCCACCCGAAGTTCCACTAATCCAAGCTACTTCTTCACTAAACTCTCTTTAGTGAAAGAAACACCTTAAACTCAAGTGCTAATCAAGTGTAGGATGGTGAAGTAGGGGTTCTAAGCTCACTTAGGATTTACTTAAGCTCTAGGGTTCACAACTCATGTGATGGTATAGAGCTTAAAGCATGGAGGAGGAAGATGGAGAGAGCTAGAGAGAAAATGAGCTCAAGCAAAAAATGAACTAAAGAAAAAAGAACAAGTGTGTAATGGCTCTTCATATTTCTCACTTATTGAAGCATCCATTATTCATCAAATAAATAATTAGAACCATACTTCAATAGTGAGTCAAGACCAATAAACTAATAAAAATGCCATGCCTCACCCATACCACAAATATATCCCCATTTTCAACCTCTTTTTCTATTTTCTAAAAATAAGAAAATCCAACCATGCATCATAATATATATATATATATTAATATATATTTTTTCTCGAGCCGTATGAGGAGAAAACCTCCTATATATTAAGAAAATAATTAGTGAGCAATAATAATAGTTAATAAATAATTATATCAAATATAAATAAATATCATATTATTAAATCAACACTTAATTTAATAATCCGGTTATATCACATATAACTGACTAATATCATTTATCTGTATATCAAATTATCAAATCAACACTTGATTCAAAAATCCGGTTATATCACATATAACCTGACCGATAACAAATGTCGCTACGTTAGAATACGGTATCTCATACTCGTATTTAATCAGGCCCCCGCACATATCAACATATGTGCCCTACTTTGTTTCGCATGAACTAGGAAAGATCTATGTGGAACTCTAAAGATTCATCCATACGCCAGAAGTAGCTAACGATCACATCAGTTACCCACAAGCCGTCAGCGGTACTAGCTGGACGTAACGGCTACCCAAGTATTGAGAGAATAGAAGATCAATAAGCAAGCTTGTCCAAACACCCATGAAGCCTATAAATAACACTTACTGTACAGTCCAGTCTCTTTGTCTGATATGTCGCATATCAAGTCTAGGGGTGGAATCGTCAGACCCCGGTAACTTGATAAGTCATGCCGTTGTATGGCTCATAACGGTTTTAGAATCTACTGATACCACTTACCAGTAAATCTCATCAGCCCTGGCCAGAGACTTACTGTTATAGACAATCGAACATAGTGCAACATCAACTCCCTATACCGGGAGAGACGAAACCCCTCCTATCGGTCACTGCCTCTATGTGACTTGGGACTGTACCCAAAATCAACCTGTTTGCACGACTCCTTTGAGCCATGGTAGGGAGGAAATCAAAGCATGCTGAGAACCACACAAGACTCTACGACGATCTCGGGTCTACAGACTAGCCTGTACCAGTGTCACCAGAGAACTGCTATCTGACAATAGGTATGGTACCATCAAGGAGTTCTCGGCGAGTCCTGTTTGGTGTACCCATTCTTTAATGAGCACCTGTGTACAATCTTTGATGTCAAACACCAATAGTTATGGGATCAACCATCGCCTCATACAAGGTCAAGAAACGTACACACTAGTCTACTCTGGAATATCGATGCCCTGTCTCGATACTCCCTCGACTGGGAACAGTTAAAAGATGTGCTTGTGGACTACACAAGTCCTAGTAGTATGATCCACATCATAGTCATGGTAGTCTAGCAAATATCCTAAGGGCTTTATCAACATGTATCAGAGAAATAGTATAATAATACTAAGTGTACATATTAAGATAAGGAGCAACCAGATAGCATACTATCATGTCGAGCAAGAAAGTCCTCTATGTATATATCCAAGCATTCACTATATCATACAATAATGGCCTCTAGGGCATACATATTCCTAACAACCTGACTGATATCAAATATTGCTAGATTAGAATACGGTATTACTATTATGACCCGAAATATCAGCTCGTGACCAACACTTAAATCACGCAACTTCTAAAGGCGTAACGTAATTCAAGTAAGCTGAAACCCAGAAATCTAAACCTTTTTAAGAAAATAAAGAGGTGAAGTTTTGAAATAAAGGTATAATGAAATCAAGTTTTCTTAAAATGCATAGAAAAGGAACATTAAAATTCAAGTGGAATATATTAGTTTTAAAACATGTTTCGTCTTTTAAATTTTTGGGCAGCACCTCCTTTGTATTTTTTGATCCAAAACCACATATACAAGATAAGAATAATGGCATCCCCAAGCGGGAGCTAGCTCTTCGCCAAACGGCGGATCACAACCACGCAAGACAGTATAAGTACGCCCAACGGCGAAGTTCACCACAAAAGATAAAGAAATAAGCAAGACATCAATACCACAAATAGCGGAAAATCCCTCGCTCTATGTCTCGCAACCACAAGCTCACTAAGTCTCATTACTTATACAATTACTAAATTTGATTTGATGGAGTTAACTAGATACAATATGAAATATAGATACAAGAGTGTGTACGATACAAATGTCCCACCTACCAATGCAAAACACCCAAACGAAGCTATGTGCCAGCGATGCCACAACGGATCCATGCGGTCAAGCTGCAAGAACCGTGGCACAACGGGGGTGAGTAGCCAACTCATGAGTAGAAAACCATCTACAAGTAGAAATCGAATAAAAAACGACACCTAGGTCAACTATATCATGAAGGTAATACTATGATATCTAGGGTGACCGGGCCGTATATGTGCCAACAATGTAATCAACACCTATGTGTATGCGGATATCATCCAACTATATACTCAATGTATGTATACATGTGGATCCCGTCCAACCATATGATCAATGTCTGTATGCACGTAAATATCATAAACGAGTGTGCATGAAAGTATGAGGATATAAATCAACGGTGTCCCTCGCGACACATCAAAATCATGGAACCTGGGTGTCCAACATCGACACCCGAAAACATCATGAAACCCGTGTCCAGCATTGACACGTAAATCCTCATATCTCGGGCTCCGTCAGTCCGGATCGGCCTACGGGCTTCGTCAGTCCGGATCGGCCCATATCATCTCTCGACTCCGGTCGGTATCCTTCGGATATCCGCCGAGCCCAAATACTATCACCGATGGGTAGTGCTCCCCTGCCAGGCTCACCGTCTAACATATACGAGTCTTCTTGCCCCGGGGTAGCTCACCGGGTCCACCATGTACCTGCAGACGGTGCCTACCGCTCCTCGAATCCGGTTTCACATGCCACTCTCAGAATCGAGAAAACACATGGTGGACACACTGAAATATCATATCAAGAGAAACCAGGTTTTTAAAACAGTACATGCTTTCCTTTGAAATCGCCACGGTTCTCAAATCCAGAAATCTCATGAAAACAGCATATCTCAATGCGTAAAATCATAGAGCAAGATGTATGCGACATATAATAGAAATGTAAGCATAACCTTATATCATGCAACATGGAATAGTGATATGACATATTAAGGGAAAATCGCTCTTTAAATGATTCCAGTTTTTAAAATATAATACGCGGTTTCCAATTTCCCAATAAAACCAGTTATCTATGTAGGTACAATATGTATATGTGCAAATATAGAGGTACCAATGTGTATATGCGCCAATATGGGTATGCAATGTGTATATACGCAAGTATGGATGTATCAATGTATAGGTGCACCAATATGGATATACAATGGTATATACGCAAGCATGAGTGTGCAATATGTATATCATGATGCAGCAACCCTACTGTGTAGTGACATGTCAATTATCGATGATGAAGTGTGTGAGCTGGCAAATCTATGTACGTATAACATACACATCATCGATAATTGTGTAAGTGTACTAGCACAGGTATAAGTAATGCAATGCGAATAACATGAATGTAGCATAAGGTGAATCAAATGCAAATGCTGACGGGTATACGTGTCTAACGTGACTGAGTCGGTGAATCTATCAATCGGCATCCAGCCTCACAACATCCCGTACGGTATACTCCATCGTATGGCATCCTCTAGTCAAGGGTAAGGATCAAACCTCAAGTCAAACTCATCACGTACGGAAAATCATCGTACGACGACATTAAGCTATCAGGGATCCTTTCATCCTATAAGACGCTGAGGATACGGACCTAACATCTCGTACGGCTATCACTCACGATTCACAACATATAAAAATATCTCTATATACCTATGTCCCAGGTCACATCCACAATAATCTCATATCAGGGGACCGGCAGTGTAAAAATCCTCTCAATCGACTCGCATCCGTATACCGACATATCACCAAATAATCATATCGCGTCATATATCTTTTTCATCGATTTATATCCCTCATCAAGTCAATTTTACAAATACACTCTACCTTTACTATAAGTATCTAATCTAACATACACACCTGAACCATACAAACAGTTTTTTTTGAAAGATGTGAATCGTAGTTTTGAAAATAGGGGTTACGGTGTTTTTAAGGAAAAGATATCATTTGAAAATCCGTAACGTCCCTCAAGGTATCTGTTTAAAAGATGCATACGATTCTTCAGTTTGGAAATAGGTATGGTTCGGATGTCACATCTACGTCGGCTATCTAGTCCTATAGTACCCTAAACGGCAATATCGTCAAATATCATCCTCAAGTTCCGTCATCACATACTAGTCGTATCATATCACTTCTAACTATCCTTAGTTTCTAACATAGATTCACTAAAAATCTTTTAATTCTAATCCTAGTTTCCTAATCTAGGTTTTCTTAACCATATGCTACAAATCGGTTTCCACCAAAACTTTGCGGGGGTGCTATACGCCATCCACCCAACTTCCCCCGTAGATATAGATCTACTCACCTTGATCCTTGCTTTTCGAAGTCAATGACGCCACGCTCCATCGCCTCGGAATCCACTCGAAGGTACCTACAATGATATACAATCATAATCGCTATTAAAATCAAGTCCGGAAAACAAAACGGCACACGGATCGCCTATAAGATAGAACCTATAGCCCACGTATGCAAAACCAACAAATTACCCCTAGTCGTTGATGTAAAAACATACAACAACCAATAACGAACCCAAAAGAAAAATCAAATATTCTAAAATATTGAAAAACATAGCCAAAAGCTCTCTAATTTGTTCCCAGATTTTGACTCAGGCCAAAAGGAGTTGCACAAACAAGTCTCGGGTGTAGTACAAGGTGATATGACTTACTGAACAAACCTAGACACCTACCCTCACCAAGTGGACAGCCCCCATGCCCTAAAATCCGGTGAGCTCGGCCCCCAGGGCTCCTCTGGGCTTCGTTTGGTCATGGTGGTATCCTATGGTCCAAAATGGGTCCCTGGTACTGTTTGCTAAACTCAGAAAGTCCCCGGGTTGCTCCAGATTTCCCTGCACACCCTACATCCTCACAAAACTGACATGGATCAATTTCTAAATCCGTATTTTAGGGTTCTAAGCTATGGTCCAGGTCAAGAATCACCTCAAAAGTCTTATTGACAGCCACACAACATCACTAATTCCCCCAAAATCCTCAAACCCTTCTATAGAAATTCTCAAGTTCACAAATCCATCATCAAACCAATTCTAAACTAAAACTAGAATAGAAAGAAGATTAAAACTAACTAAATTGAAGAAGATATACCTCATTTAGGCCACTCTAGACAGCCCTAGCTTCCCAAAGTCATCAAAATCCCACTTTGCTTGGTTCAATTTGTAAAGGAAGAGATGGGGATTAATTTTTGTGAAGGAAGTATAAGGTTTTGGGAATTATTTGAAGATGGATCTAGGGGTAGAAGTGGAGGGAAGTGAGCTTGAGGAGATGAAGAAGGAGATGAAAATGATGGGAGAAAAAGTCATGGCAGCTGCCCCCCTCTCTCTCACTTATTCTCACACTCTCTCTCTCTCCAATCATTAACCTTTTTAACCTATTTTTATTTCTTTTTCTTTTCTCTTTCAAATTTCAAAACCAAATCACATAATACCCATAAAACAACACAAATGCAATAACAAGTAACCAAATGTAACATGACATGGTGCACTAGCCATGGAAACTGTAAAAACACGGATTTGGCCTAATCGCGATTAGCAGTGCACTAATCGTGTTTTTATCAAAACTGCATATAATAAATTTTTAAAAATGCCAAATCCATTAAATATATTTTTAAATGAATAAATCATATTAATTTCCATTTATTTCACAATTATTGGTATATATTTATAACCTTTTTCGAAAACCCCAATTTCGCAAATCGGTAGTTTTTGGGAAAATATTATTTTAATATTAAATTCCAAAAATAATATTTTATATTTTCTGAAATATTACAATCTTCCCCCTTAAATAAATTCGGTCCCCAAATTTAAATTTAAACCCCAAAAATCTAAAACATTTCAATAATCAGCTCAAATCAATGGGGCTCCGAAATCACGGAAGATGAAGAAACAACACAGCGCGTCAAGTGCGCATGAAAACGAGTACAAAACTCAAAGTCGAACTCCGTCAAGCGTCACGCAAATCATCGGATTTGCACGCATATCGTCGGAGTTACAATAGAGATACAGATCTCAAAATCCACTACTGAAATCGAATATACACTAGTCAAATACTATAATACGTGTATAGTACGCATCCTTGAAAAACTTTCAAGAACTGAATAAAACTCATGAAAAAATCTTTTCTAAATTGCCGTGTGAATGCGTAACTCACGGAATAAGTGAAGGACTCTCGTTTTAAAATAATAATATATGTCCATATATGTTTTCCTAAATACACGTTCCGTTTTTTTTCAAAATATCCCAAAAGGTTTTCCTTTATAAACGTTCGTGTCGCTCACGGACACGTAGAAAATAGCGAGACTATATAGCTCCTTTTGAAAACCTCTTGGTAATCTTTTAATGCATGCAAAGTACTCAGGTACTGTCCTCAGATCAGTCCTGTTTGGCTACTACACAATATAGTGCCCAATATGAAAACAAAGTGCTCAAAAGCAAAATCAGCCTCAAAAGGCGTATCCAACAATCACATGCGTCTGGTGCGCACGGAAATCAAATCCAACATAGGTGCCACTATACGCACAAAGCAAAACTAAGTGTAACGGGTGTGCACAAAAGCATCTATCCATTGTAACGGGTGTGCACGACAACCATATCTGGTGCTTCTATTGTGCACGAAAATCTTAAATCTGGCGCATCAAATGCGCGAAATACAAGTACGGTGCAACCAATGCACGAAAATCACATTAATAACTCAAACGCGTAAAAAGCAACACCGAGTGTACCAGGATGTATAAATAAAAAACGTGTGCAACTATGTGCACAAAATCTGTATCAATGCACTGCAAGCACATGTGAGCTATACCGAGTGCAAAAATCACATCATCCGTATGAAATCCACGAAATCATAAACACATACTACGAAGGTACAAATTGACATAAAATGCAATGGATATGCACAAATCGCAATCAACACAACGGTGTATAAAATATCTATCAAGTGCGATAACTATGTGCAAAATGTAAATACCCAACAGGTGCAGCCATGGTGCACGAGAATGATATCACGAAACTCAATCATCAAAACTCAAATCCAAGCGATATAAGCGTGATACTTAGATCACAAATGCAAATCGCAACAAAGGACATTGAGTTACACCTCCTACAATGTCGAAGAATAAATCGGTGCGCCTAAAATCGGCAGAACAAGAACATCCGCTTGCCTCCTACTCACGGTCTGGCATCCTCGGTCTCTGGGTCCTTATCTTCTCTGTGGATTTACTAATCTCGCAATCCATCGGCTCATCGGCCTAGTCAGGTGTGCTAACGGGGATGATTCCGTCCTAGCACTTCTCTGGTCACCTCTCGGTCAATCATCACGATCCCTCGTAAAGCAGCACGTCACTGGCGTCGGCCTATGAATACTTGCGACACAACTGATCCTGGGTGCCCATCTCATTGCAGCAGTGTCCTGGAAGGAATCCTGCTCAAGGTCTCTTCCGATCTCGCCTATGCCGAACTGTACGGAAGCTGGTACTCTTATATAATCTGTTCTCGTTTTCTGGACATCTGCGTTCTCAGCACAACATTTCCTTGGAAACTGGCCGTATCCCAACGCTTCTGTATACTTATTAGATATCTAATCTCGACGGGGAGTAACAACAGCTCGTCAGCATCTCACACGAACCTCTAGTTCCACTCGTCTGTATTATCGTCCTCTTCGACGTCACGTCATGCTATCTGCGTATTGCAGATGTTCTCGGCTACAGTCAATCCGGGATCGCTCACACGGACTCGAAATGACGAACTCAGTATCTTCATGACTCTGTAGAAGATATCTAGCCGAACACGTACTCGGAAACTCATCCCAACCATCGAAGGAATACTCTCTACTCGTCCGCTCTCAATCAACTCACAACACATCTGGGTGAGGTCCTCTATCCGAAGTTGGTCAGCTTGCTGATCTCATATCACATGATATCTGGACGACGTCAAAACTTTTAGATCGATCCATCGAGGTCCCAAAATTTCCCGAAAGCTCAACACCTGAGCACAATCTAAAATATCTGGTACATACCACAGTACCTCTGGATCAGCCGTAGAAAGGCAAACCCAAGCCTCACTGATGGCACCGCTAAAATGCCGTAAACCCAAAGGTTCAAAAGTGGTTCCATGGTCATCATATTGAGTTAGGGTTTCATTCTTCTAGAGGGTCCACAGAATCACTTGCATGTTTCTCCGAACACTTTAAACTTGGGAAAAATGGGTTTTCTGACATTCGTTCGAACTTTTTAACTTCGTCCAGGCAACATGCGAATACCCTTCGTCCGCATGCTAAACAATGCCTCAATCTTCCAGGAAAGGCGATACATCGACGGTCATATCTGGATCGGTCTGCTCTAGATCTGAGTAAGAGTCTCCACACTGGAAATCTTCAACTGGACTGGGCCTGTGTCGGTTCATCAATCTAACGAATTACCTTCGTTTCTCAAATCGGGGTAGACTAGCTATCACCTGTTGCATCTCTTCCTAGAAGCTCCAGCGATCTCAGCTCGTAAGCTCTGGAAGCGACATCCTATCAATCTCAGCAACAGCTGGGTCATCTGCCTGCACGGTAGGCGACATCACAATCTTTGAGGTATGCTGTACATCAACAGTCCTCTCGCAACAGGCAGCTCTAACAATGGCCTGATCATCCGGTGTAAAACCAAGCACTCGCCTCCATAAGAGGTCACAACATAACACTACATCGTTACGTTCCCATGTCATCAGAAAACACAATGGTCAGCCCTCGTACCAGACGAGCTCGCCCTGACCGCATCACTAGCAGCAGCTCAATCTGTGCTCAAACCATGGTGACAGGAACCTCAATCGAGTATCGATAAAAACAGATCAAAGGCATGAAAGGAAACTACAGAGCCAGAATCGATACATGATCATAAGAAGGAACAACATCAATGAGAGTATGATCATGGAAACAAATAGAATCAAAGATCGCAAATGGATGTATAATCATGGGTATGAAGAGAATCATAGATCTCAAAATATGTACATCCTAATGTTTCTTAAGTGGAGTATCGTATCGTAAATATGCCGCGGAATATACATACGGTACGTCACTCTACTCAAGCTACCTACTCCATCAATCAGGGTCATCCTATGAAACGAAAGTTCGGGTCTAATACCCCCCCGTTCAAGTCTAAGTTCCGTAAGGTCAAGCCTAGGTTCCGAAATACATACCCGCCCTAGAATCCGTATACTCAAACATAGATTCGAACCAAGGTTAAACATAGAGCTCTGATACCAACTTTGTCACGACCCGAAATATTAGCTCGTGACCAGCACTTAAATCACGCAACGTCTAAAGGCGTAACGTAATTCAAGTAAGCTGAAACCCAGAAATCTAAACCTTTTTAAGAAAATAAAGAGGTGAAGTTTTGAAATAAATGTATAATGAAATCAAGTTTTCTTAAATTGCATAGAAAAGGAACATTAAAATGCAAGTGGAATTTATTAGTTTTAAAACATGTTTCGTCTTTTAAAAATTTGGGCAGCACCTCCTTTGTATTTTTTGATCCAAAACCATATATACAAGATAAGAATAATGGCATCCCCAAGCGGGAGCTAGCTCTTCACCAAACGGAGGATCACAACCTTGCAAGATAGTATAAGTATGTATACGACGCCCAACGACGAAGGTCACCACCAAAGATAAAGAAATAAGCAAGACATCAAAACCACAAATAGCGGAAAATCCCTCGCTCTATGTCTCGCAACCACAAGTCTCACTAAGTCTCATTAGTATACAATTAATAAATTTGATTTGATGGAGTTAACTAGATACAATATGAAATATAAATACAAGAGTGGGTACGATACAATTGTCCCACCTACCAATGCAAAACACCCAAACGAAGTTATGTGCCAGCGATGCCGCTATGGATCCATGCGGTCAACCTGCAAGAACTGTGGCACAATGGGGGTGAGTTGCCAACTCGTGAGTAGAAAAACATCTACAAGTAGAAATCGAATAAAAAACAACTCCTAGGTCAACTATATCATGAAGGTAATACTATGATATCTAGGGTGACCGGGTCGTATATGTGCCAACAATGTAATCAACACCTATGTGTATGCGGATATCATCCAACCATATACTCAATGTATGTATGCATGTGGATCCCGTCCAACCATATGATCAATGTCTGTATTCACGTAAATATCATAAACGAGTGTGCATGAAAGTATGAGGATATAAATCAACGGTGTCCCTCGCGAAACATCAAAATCATGGAACATGGGTGTCCAACATCGACACCCGAAAACATCATGAAACCCGTGTCCAGCATCGACACGTAAATCCTCATATCTCGGGCTCCATCAGTCCGGATCGGCCCACGGGCTCCGTCAGTCCGGATCGACCCATATCATCTCTCGACCCCGATTGGTATCCTCCGGATATCCGCCGAGCCCAAATACTATCACCGAAGGGTAGTGCCCCCTTGCCAGGCTCACTTTCTAACATATACGAGTTTTCTTGCCCCTGGGTACCTCACCGGGTCCACCATGTACCTGCAGACGGTGCCTAAGGCTCTTCGAATCGGGTTTCACATGCCACTCTCAGAACCGAGAAAACACATAGTGGACGCACTGAAATATCATATCAAGAGAAACCGGGTTTTTAAAACGGTACATGCATTCCTTTGAAATCGCCACGGTTCTCAAATCCAGAAATCTCATGAAAACAGTATATCTCAATGCATAAAATCATAGAGCATGATGTATGCGACATATAATAGAAATGTAAGCATATCCGTATATCATGCAACATGGAACAGTGATATGACATATTTAGGGAAAACTGCTCTTTAAATGATTCCAGTTTTTAAAATATAATACGTGGTTTCCAATTTCCCAATAAAACCAGTTATCTATGTAGGTACAATATGTATATGCGCAAGTATAGAGGTACCAATGTGTATATGCGCCAATATGGGTATGCAATGTGTATATGCGCAAGTATGGATATATCAATGTATAGATGCACCAATATGGATATACAATGGTATATACGCAAGCATGAGTGTTATGTATATCATGATGCAGCAACCCTACTGTGTAGTGACATGGCAATTATCGATGATGAAGTGTGTGAGCCGGTAAATCTGTGTACGTGTAACATACGCATCATCAATAATTGTGTAAGTGTACTAGCACAGGTATAAGTAATGCAATGCGAATAACATGAATGCAGCATAAGGTAAATCATATGCAAATGCTGACGGTTATACGTATCTAACGTGACCGAGTCGGTGAATCTATCAATCGGCGTCCAGCCTCACAACATCCCGTACGGTATACTCCATCGTACGACATCCTCTAGTCAAGGGTATGGATAAAACCTCAAGTCAAACTCATCACATACGGAAAATCATCGTACGACGGCATTAAGCTATTTGGGATCCTGTCATCCTATAAGACGAGGAGGGTACGGACCAAACGTCTCGTACGACTATCACTCAAGATTCACAACATATATAAATATCTCTATATACCTATGTCCCAGGTCACATCCGCAATAATCTCATATCAGGGGACTGGCAGGGTATAAATCCTCTCAATCGACTCGCATCCGTATACCGACATATCACCAAATCAACATATCGCGTCATATATCCTTTTCATCGCATTTATATCCCTCATCTAGTCAATTTTACAAATACACTCTACCTTTACTATAAGCATAAGTATCTAATCTAACATACACACCCGAACCATACAAACAGTTTTTTTGAAAGATGTGAATCGTAGTTTTGAAAATAGGGGTTACGGTGTTTTTAAGGAAAAAGATATCATTTGAAAATCTGTAACATCCCTCAAGGTATCTGTTTAAAAGATACATACGATTCTTCAGTTTGGAAATAGGTATGGTTCGGATGACACATCTACGTCGGCTATCTAGTCCTATAGTATCCTAAACGGCAATATCGTCAAATATCATCCTCAAGTTCCGTCATCACATACTAGTCGTATCATATCACTTCTAACAATCCTTAGTTTCTAATATAGATTCACTAACAATCTTTTAATTCTAATCCTAGTTTCCTAATCTAGGTTTTCTTAACCATATGCTACAAATCGGTTTCCACTAAAACTTTGCGGGGGTGCTATACGCCATCCACCCGACTTCCCCCGTAGATATAGATCTACTCACCTTGATCCTTGCTTCTCGAAGTCGATGATGCCATGCTCCGTCGCCTCGGAATCCACGCGAAGGTACCTACAATGATTTACAATTGTAATCGCTATTAAAATCAAGTCCGGAAACCAAAACGGCACACGGATTGCCTATAGGTTAGAACCTATAGCCCACGTATGCAAAACCAACAAATTACCCCTAATCGTTGATGTAAAAACATACAACAACCAATAACGAACCCAAAAGCAAAATCAAACATTCCAAAATACGGAAAAAATAGCCAAAAGCACTCTATTGTGTTCCCAGATTTTGACTCGGGCCAAAAGGAGTTAGATAAACTAGTTTAGGGTGTAGTACAAGGTGTATATGCCCTACTGAACCAACCTAGACCCCTACCCTCAGCAAGTGGACGGCCCCCATGCCCTAAAATCCAGCAAGCTTGGCACCCAGGGCTCCTCTGGGCTTCGTTTGGTCATGGTGGTCTCCTATGGTCCAAAATAGGTCCCTGGTACTGTTTGCTAAACTCAGAAAGTCCCCGGGTTGCTCCAGATTACCCTGCACACCCTACATCCTCACAAAACTGACATGGATCAATTTATATATCCGTATTTTAGAGTTCTAAGCTATGGTTTAGGTCAAGAATCACCTCAAAAGTCTTATTGACAGCCACAAAACATCACTAATTCCCCAAAAATCCTCAAACCCTTCTCTAGAAATTCTTAAGTTCACAAATCCATCATCAAACCAATTCTAAACTAAAACTAGAATAGAAAGAAGCTTAAAACTAACTAAATTGAAGAAGCTATACCTCATTTAGGCCACTCTAGAGAGCCCTAGCTTTCCAAAGTCGTCAAAATACCATTTTCTTGGTTCAATATGTAGAGAAAGAGATGGGGATTAATTTTTGTGATGGGAGTATAAGGTTTTGGAGATTATTTGAAGATGGATCTAGGGGTAGAAGTGGAAGGAAGTGAGCTTGAGGAGATGAAGAAGGAGATGAAAATGATGGGGGAAAAAGTCATGGCAGCAGCCCCCCCTCTCTCACTTATTCTCACACACTCTCTCTCTCCAATCATTAACATTTTTAACCTTTTTTCATTTTTTTTTCTTTTCTCTTTCAAATTTCAAAACCAAATCACATAATACCCATAAAATAATACAAATGCAATAACATGTAACCAAATGTAACATGGCATGGTGCACTAGCCATGGAAACTATAAAAACACGGATTTGGCCTAATCGTGATTAGCAGTGCACTAATCGTGTTTTTATCAAAACTACATATAATAAATTTTTAAAAATGCCAAATTCTTTAAATATATTTTTAAATGGATAAATCATTTTAATTTCCATTTATTTCACAATTATTGGTATATATTTATACCCTTTTTCGAAAACCCCAATTTCGCAAATCGACAATTTTCGGAAAATATTATTTTAATATTAAATTCCGAAAATAATATTTTATATTTTCTGAAATCTTACAATTACATACTTGTATCCAATCAAGCTCCCGTACATATCTTCATATGTGCCCTATTTCGCTTCGCTTGAGCTAGGAAACCTCGGGACTTTAAAGACTTGTCAATACGCCAGCAGTAGGTAATGATCACATCAGATACCCATAAGCCATCAGCGATACTAGTTGGACGTAACAGCTACCCAGGTATTGAATAAATAGAAGATCAACAAGCAAACTTGTCCAAACTCCCGTAGAGCCTGTAAGCAAAACTTACCGTACAGTCCGGTCTCTTCGTCCGATATGTCGCATATCGATTCTTGGGTTGGAATCGTCAGACCTTTGTAACTTGATAAATCATGCCGATGTGTGGCCTATAACCATTCGAGACACTACTGATAACACTTACCAGTAAATCTCATCAGATCTGGCCAGGGACTTGCTGTTATAGATAATCGAGCATAGCGCAACATCAACTCCCAATACCAGGAGAGACGAAAACTTTCCTTTCGCTCACTACCTCCCTGTGACTTGGGACTGTACCCAAAATTCACCTGTTTTCACGACTCCTTTGAGCCGTGGTAGAGAGGAAATCAAAGCACAGTAGGAACCACACAAGACACTATGACGATCTTGGGTCTACAGACTAACCTTTACAAGTGTCACCAGAGAACTGCAATCTGAAGATAGGAAGTTCTCGGCGAGTACTGTTTGGTGTACCCATTCTCTAATGAGCACCTATGTACAATCTTTGATGTTAAACACCAATGGTTGTGGGATCAACCATCTCCCCATACAGAGTCAAGAAACGTACACACTAGTCTAATCTGGAATATAGATTCCCTGTCTCGATACTCCCTCGACTAGGAACTGTTAAAGGATATGCTTGTGGACTACACAAGTCCCACTAGTATGATCTACATCATAGTCCGGGTAGTCAAGCTAACATCCTAAGGGATTTATCAACATGTATCAGAGAGACAGTATAATAATACAAGCGTACATGTTAAGATAAAGAGCAACCAGATAGCATACTATCATGTCGAGCAAGAAAGTCCTCTATATATATGTCCAAGCATCCACTATATCATACAATAATGGCCTCTAGGGCATACATATTCCTGACAAAAATTCTGTCGATCGAAACTCTAAATTAGTGCTGACAAGCTAGTTAAGGTTTATGGAGTGGCTCTGATACCATGTTAGGGTTCGGTGCCCGCACCGCGGAAGCAGCGGCCGAGGCGGATGTTAGTTGTATGTATGCCCTAGAGGCCAGTATTGTACAGATGATGTATATTATATTGGATGCTTGGACATATATAGAGATGACTTTCTTGCTCGATATGATAGTATGCTATCTGGTTACTCTTTATCTTAACGTGTACACTAGTCTCTTTAAACTGTCTTATGGTTACATTTTGGTAAAGCCCTTAGGATGTGTACTTGACTACCTGGACTATGATGCAGATCATACTAGTGGGGACATGGTAGTCCATAAGTACATCCTTCAAGGTCCCTAGTCGTGGGTGTATCGAGACGGGGCATCGATATACCAGAGTAGACTAGCGTATACGCTTCTCGACCCATGAGATGGGCGATGGATGATCCCATATCCATTGGTGTTTGACATCAGAGATGGTGTACGGGTGCTCAGTGGAGACTGGGTACACTGGACGGACTCGCCGAGAACTCCCAGATGGTATTATACCTCACGTCAGATGGCAGTTCTCAGGTGACACTTGTGCAGGTTAGTCTGTAGACCCGAGATCGTCATAGAGTCTTGTGTGATTCCCACTGTGCTTTGATCTCCACCTTACCACGTCCACGAGGGCGTGCAAAACGGTGGTCTTTGGGTACAGTCCCGAGTCACATGGAGGCAATGAACGATAGGAGGGGTTTCGTCTCTCCCGGTATTGGGGGTTGATGTTGCGCTGTACTCGATTGGCCGTAACAGGGAAGTCCCTGGCCAGGGCTGATCAGAGATTTGCTGGTAAGTGTTACCAGCAGTTTCTCGACCCGTTATGAGCCTCATATCGGCACGACTTATCGGTTATTGGGGTCTGACGTTTACCACCCCTAAACTTGATATGCGACGTATCAGACGAACAGACCGGACTGTACGGTAAGTGTTACAGGTTGGATTCACCGGAGTATGAGCGGGCTAGCTCGTCGATCTTCTGATCGCTCAATACCCGGATGGCCGTTACGTTTAGCAGACCGCTTGCGGCTTGTGGGTGCTTGATATGATCATCATCTGCTACAGGCATATTGACGAGTCTTTAGAGTCCTACACAGAGGTTTCCTGGCTCAAGCGAAACGAAATAGGAGCGCATATGAGATATGTGCGGGACCGAGAACAATGCGCGTATGTGATACCGCATTTCATTCTCGCGATAAATGTTTCGATTGGTTATATTCGATATGACCTTGTTATCGAATCATTGATTTGATAAGCCGATACATTGAATACTAGTCGGTCATGTGTGACATGACCGGATCATTGAATCAAGTGTTGATTTAATGATTTAATGTATAATTATGTATTTGATATATTACTTTACATTAACTAGTATTGGTTCACTTTAAACGGATTTTTCTCACTTGATGCACATTGTATATGTGCTATGCTTTTGTGCGCATTTATGTATCATGTTTGATGATACTTGATCACTTTGTTAAGTATAAAGAATTAAAACCATGGTTAAGTGTTGATTAGGGTTTTGCATATTTATTTATTTGTTCATTTATTTAGTTGGAAATGATTTAAAGAGAATGGTTGCTTTCTTTTGTCCTTAGTTGAAGCTTCATGAAGCCTTGACTTTAGCAACCATTCTTGTCCTCATGCTTAACCCTAACTCTCCAAATGACCATGGTTTATTCTCTACACTTAACCCATGTTAGATTATGATAAGTATGTATTTTCTTTTCATTTTAAAAACAACTTATCATAAACTAGCTTCTTCTTCTTCTTCATCTTCAAGATAGAAACCTTGAGGCCATTAATGGCAACTTGAGTTCTAGTGAGAGAAATCCAATTCTAAAGTGTACCCACCTCCTATTTCTTCACCCTCTACCTCTTGCCAAGTTGTTTTGGGTGTTTTCTTCACAAGTTTCACAAGTTTGTGAAGTCGGAGCTTGAACTTGCGATGCCTCGAGGTATATCGTCTTTGACACAAAGCCGACGACCAAGCTTGCCCGTTTCTCCGATGAAGCCAACGTTCGAGTTTGGGAATCGAGATGGAAAGCGAGAGGATGCCTTCGTGGAGCCAAGGAAGAGGGTAACCGGATCTACAAAGGTTGTAGCATCTAACCTTTAGTTAATATGTTAACTAGTTTAGTTTTTCGCCTAGAATTCTAGCAACGATCCGTTAACTAGGGTTTCTCGGCACCATATTTTTGTAAAATGGCATGGTTGATGCCTTGTGAGACCTCTATAGAGTGCATAGGAACCCTACAGTGGTATCAGAGCCTAGCTAGAGCCTTAGGCGAAGTCTAGACGCAATTTGAAGCCCGAACGAACCCGAAACCCTAAACTAAACATGCTCTCTGTACATTTTCTAAAATCTGGGATTTTTCAATATTAAAAATGCGTAAAAAAATCAGCAGGAAGATCTAAGAATTATGGTGAAACACGAGATCATGAGGCTTCCAAACAGCCGCGGAAACGCGGCAGAAGCATGGCTTCTGCCGCGGTTCCGCCGCCAACTGTTCACATTACCCAATTTGTGTTGCACAGTAATTCATCTTTTCTTCAGCTGAGTTTTATGGGTATTTTTAATAATTATTCAAGAGTTGGATTTTCTGGGGTGTTTTAGAGCTTCGGTGTTTCGATCGGGGTATCAAATTTCGTCTTTGTGTTTTTCCGGATAATTTTTAGAACATGTTAAAAAGTTCGACCGAATATAAATACCCAATTTTTCCCCTGTCGGGAAATTTCCATGTGTTGGATTTTTCCGTAGTTTAACGACGTTCTAAGTAGTGCAAGTAACGCGATGGACCCTCTAGAAGACAACAAACCTTAACTCGATTATGTGACCGTCTTGAACTGCCCTTTGAACCTTCGGGTTTGGGGCAGTACGGCGTGCCACATGTGAGGCGTTGGCTTGGCCCTTCTACGGCTGGACCGTTGGTACTGAGGCACGAACTGAATGTTGTTAGACTTATTTCATGTGTTGAGCTGTATCGGGAAAACTTGGGTATTCGACTGTTCGATCGGAAAGTTTAACATTTTCTGTTTATCTGGAATGTGATACAATAATTGGAATTCACAAACAGTTATGAGATAACTGAATGAATGTTATAAATTTAGCAGTTTAGTCCCATATGATATTGAAAAGAGTTTTCGATAATGAGACTAAAATGCGGGATTTATATCTGTTAGGCATGTGATGTCTAAGTATTTCATTTGATTAGGCATGCGATGTCTAAAGTAGTTGCGGATTCCAATTGTTGTAGTTTTACACTTTCTTTTCTGTGACCGTAAGTGTAGTATGTTCATATCGCCGGTTTCGTTGCTATACGTCAACGACAATTGGGGTATGCATACTTACTTATGTTGATGACATATGATGTTATGTGTTGCTGGATATGTTATATTGGATCGTCGTGTTCGAATAGCCGGGGGGTTTTTATGTGAGATGAGTGTTTTACATTTTCATTCATGTAAAAACTTGTATGTAATATTCTTTTATTTGGGGCACTTCCAGGTAGCGGAAGTTGTCACCCTTTGTATATTATTTACTTTTCCGCATTAGGATAGACCCAAGGAGGGGAGCACAAGTAACCGGGTTCTGGGGTCCAGTGGGAGACCAACTCGAGGAGTCGAGTCCGGGTCTCTTAACCCTAGAATTGGCAGGGTTGCTTGCCGCTCTCGTAGGGGTCTAGGGGTGTGGGATTGGCTATTCATCATGACCGTGGAATCCGTGTTTTATACTGGCTCGTATTGAAAACACGGACGTCCTAGTATATCCAATATTTCATATGTTTATTCTGCTGCGATATCTGTGTTGTGACTCTGTGATGGATATAGTATATAGTATATATGATATATTATATAGACGCTACTTATGTTTTACACCCGCGCTAGCCCTGCCCTGCTCTGTCGTTAGTTACCTAACCTAACGGTGCACGAGGGGACATCGAGGCGAATGCGGATGGCATAAGTGTACGTCATATCTATCTGTGATGTTTAGGTATTTAAATGATGGGACTTCATTAATGTGATTAATGAAAGATAAGAAACCTAAGATGTTGTGGAATCGAATTTTAAAATAAAACAGGTAGCTACAGTTCTTGCTTTGCACAGAGGTATATGTGATATATCCTGCACCTTATTCGATGAGGAAAGGACCGAGATCCCTTCACCGGGAGTGACTCCTTTAGAAATACCTGGCAGATGCTACACACTCGGTTTGCTTTTGATTGCTTCTATAGTTTATGCTTTGCACAGCGATATATATGATATATCCCGCACCTCATTCGACGAGGAAAGGACCGAGATCCCTTCGCCGGGAGTGACTCCTTTAGCAAAACTAGAAAAGCCTCAAAACCACTCCATTTCAAAACTTCATTCGATTCTACAACGATATCAAGTTCATTACGCTCATGGTTTTTATGAAAGAACCCGTGTAGCCCTCCGTCATTTCAGATAGATATTATTTAGTATTCGTGCTATGTTTGTTGACTTAGTCAAGGCATAGTGTATGGTAGCTAAATTATGTTTATCTGTAACAACATGAGATGTGATTGGATTAGAGCATTCGCACGGCCTTGTTGACTCAGTCAAGGGTCGTACGGGTGGGTTTAATTCAATCGGGAAATGTACGGGTTGAACTTGACTTGCGATCTATGGTTTGTTGACTTAGTCAAGGTCATAGATCGCTAGGGGTAAAAGCATTATCGGGAATTTCAAGTGTTGAAATTTGCAATGAGATTGCATACCTTCTATGAGATAGTTGGATCCCGATACCCACTGCGAGTAAGAGTTACTCCTGGGACAGTTTTACACATTACAATTAGCCGATCAAGTAGGTGTCTAGAAAGGTGTTAACGAGGTTACGCCTCTGGGAAAATGAGGTTTACATTAATTAGGTTCGTGCGAAAGCACGGGGGACCTCCCTCAAAGTACCGACACTGGCCTGGCTGAAAGATTGACGAACCTGTAGTGTGTAATTAATCCCGGCTAGTCTTTCCTTTTAGGGTTTGAAGGAAGATTTGATAAAAAGCAGTGGGAGCCATCCTGATTAGATAAGATAATAACCAATCTGATCTTGCACGAGCTTACGCTAAAGTGTTTTCTTCTCTCTCTCTTCAGGTAGCGACCATTTCATACCCTAATAAAGATAATAATATGGATGTATTGACCGAACCCGCATGTTATACTATGCAGGGGAACGTTGGACCCGTTCTATCTTATAAATATTATAAGACTGAACAGGAAACAGGAGAATATCTGGATTCTCACACCGCCCAAACGGAGAACATGCATGTTGATGCATCATCTTCGGGTGTGTTTGTCATTGAGAACTGTTTCTCAGTTCACCCTACGTCCTGGGTATTAGATACCGGGTCAGGATCCCACATATGTAAGATGTTACATGGGCTGCGAAAAGGTAGAGAACTGAGAAAAGGTGATCATTCCGTTCATGTAGGGAATGGGGCAAATGTTGCAGCCAAAGCAGTTCGCATATATCACCTGGTATTACCAAATGGTGATACACTAGTCCTGAATGAGTGCTATTATATACCGAACATGATGTGCAACATTATATCAGTTTCTTTATTAAGTAAAGAAGGATATAATTTTGTAGTAAAGGATAATGTTATGAACATATTCCTGGATCAAAAGTTGATTGCATCAGGCTCGCTACATAATGGCATATTCATTCTCAATCAAAATACAATCTTCAATATACAAAACACACACAAAAGGAAAAGCTCAGAAATGAACGAATCCTTCTTGTGGCACTGTAGACTTGGCCATATCAATGAGACACGACTAGCTAAGTTGCATAAGAATGGATATTTGAATTCATTCGAATTATCATCTTATGACACTTGCCATTCATGTCTCAAAGGAAAAATGACCAAAACTCCGTTTACGGGACACGGAGAAAGAGTAACTGAACTCTTGGGACTGGTGCATAGTGATGTATGCGGTCCAATGTCTACACACGCCAGAAATGGTTCTTCCTACTTCATTACATTCACCGACGATCTCTCTAGATACGAGCATGTGTTCCTGTTGAAACACAAGTCTGAAGCTTTTGAGAAATTCAAAGAATATAAGCACGAGGTAGAGAACCAAACGGGCAAAAGTATTAAGGTTCTTTGATCTGATCGAGGAGGTGAATACTTAAGCAGTGGATTCCTGGATTATCTAAAAGAGAATGGGATTCTCTCTCAGCTTACTCCTCCTTATACACCACAGCACAACGGTGTATCGGAACGAAGGAATCGCACCCTATTAGATATGGTGCGTTCAATGATGAGTAATGCTGAGTTACCTATTTCCTTTTGGGGGTATGCGCTTGAGACAGCCATATACCTATTAAATCTGGTTCCGTCTAAATCTGTACCTACCACACCATATGAGATATGGAGTGGGAAGAGACCATATTTTAAACGAATTAAGATATGGGGTTGTCCGGCCTATGTCAAAAAACAAAATCCGGACAAACTCGAGGTACGATCAGTCCTTTGCAAGTTTGTGGGATATCCTAAGAATTCTCAAGGATATTTTTTCTACCAACCTGAGGAACAAAGAGTGTTTGTTGCTCAACATGCCACCTTTTTGGAAAGGGAATTTCTTGCAAAAGAAATTAATGGCAAAGAGGTAGAGCT
Source organism: Agapanthus africanus (assembly GCA_030015575.1). NCBI lineage: Eukaryota > Viridiplantae > Streptophyta > Magnoliopsida > Asparagales > Amaryllidaceae > Agapanthus > Agapanthus africanus. The sequence continues at coordinate 336,508,915 of JASDDO010000031.1, forward strand.
GGAAGAGGTTCCCGCACCACAAACTGCAACTAACGATTTGGTAGAACCAGAGGATTCAGTAGTACCCGACGAACCCCAGCCTCTCCGCCGATCTAGTAGGGTTCCTCGCCAACCTGAGAGATACTATGGTTTTCTCATTGATGGTGGCAGTGAGGATTGCATCACGGAGGATGATGACCCAACTAGCTTCGAGCAGGCCATCACGAGTAGGGACTCAGTGAAATGGCTGGATGCTATGCGGTCTGAGATGGAATCCATGTACACCAACAAAGTATGGACTTTGGACGTTGCTCCTGAAGGGTTAAAACCCATTGGGAGCAAGTGGATCTTCAAGAAGAAACTTGGTGTAGATGGGGAAGTGGAGACTTTCAAAGCTAGACTTGTAGCAAAGGGTTTTCGTCAAAGACCAGGTGTGGACTATGACGAAACCTTTTCTCCAGTGGCTATGCTTAAATCCATCCGGATCATGCTTGCCATCGCTGCATATCATGATTACGAAATCTGGCAAATGGATGTTAAGACCGCCTTTCTAAACGGTGATTTAGAAGAGTGCGTGTACATGACTCAGCCAGAGGGCTTCGTAGACAGTGGGAGCAGCGGAATGGTGTGCAAGCTGCTTAAATCCATTTATGGATTAAAGCAAGCATCGCGGAGTTGGAACATCTGCTTTGACGTCGTTATCAAAGAGTTTGATTTCGTCAAAAATCTAGATGAACCTTGTATCTAGAAGAAGGTGGCAGAGAGTAAGGTTGTATTCCTCGTATTGTACGTGGACGACATACTCTTGATAGGAAATGATATTCCTATGCTGCAATCGGTCAAGCTCTTCTTATCACAAAGATTCTCAATGAAAGATCTTGGTGATGCCTCCTGCATATTGGGAATTAGGATCTATAGGGATAGATCCAAACGGATTTTGGGATTGTCCCAATCCAGGTACATTGACACCATACTAAAGAGGTTTAGTATGGAAGAGTCCAAGCGTGGGAACATGTCCACGATCTCTGGAGTCACTCTCTCCAAAGAGATGTCTCCCAAGACTGATTTGGAGAGAGCTCGCATGCAAGGGATACCCTATGCTTCGGCAGTAGGCTCTATCATGTATGCGATGCTGTGTACCAGACCCGATGTAGCATACACACTAAGTATAGTGAGCAGGTATCAAGCTGATCCTGGAGAGAGTCACTGGACAGCTGTGAAGAGCATTCTCAAGTACTTGCGAAGGACTAGAGATATGTTCTTGGTGTATGGTAACGGAGAGCTCCAAGTGGTGTCCTTTACCGATTCGAGCTTCCAGAGTGATAAGGACGACTCTAAGTCGCAGTCGGGCTTTGTCTTTACTCTTTACGGAGGGGCGGTTAGCTGGAAGAGTTCAAAGCAGGAAACCGTGGCAGACTCGTCGATGGAGGCGGAATACATCGCTGCCAACGATGCTGCCAAAGAGGCTGTCTGGATCAAGAAGTTCATTACTGAACTTGGAGTGGTTCCATCCATTGAGCATCCAATACCTTTGTATTGTAATAACAATGGAGCGGTGGCTTTGGCCAAGGAACCCAGGTCCCATCAGCGATCCAGGCATATTCTGAGGCGGTATCACCTGATCCGGGAGATAGTTGATCGCCGGGAGATCGAGGTCAGGAGGGTTGACACGAAGAACAACACGGCCGATCCACTCACGAAGGCCATTCCCCAGAAACAGTTTGAGAGACTCTTTGGGATGCTCGGTATGCGATACTATAGCAGCTGGCCCTAGTGCAAGTGGGAGATTGTTAGTTGTATGTATGCCCTAGAGGCCAGTATTGTACAGATGATGTATATTATATTGGATGCTTGGACATATATAGAGATGACTTTCTTGCTCGATATGATAGTATGCTATCTGGTTACTCTTTATCTTAACGTGTACACTAGTCTCTTTAAACTGTCTTATGGTTACATGTTGGTAAAGCCCTTAGGATGTGTACTTGACTACCTGTACTATGATGCAGATCATACTTGTGGGGACATGGTAGTCCATAAGTACATCCTTCAAGGTCCCCAGTCATGGGTGTATCGAGACGGGGCATCGATATACCAGAGTAGACTAGCGTATACGCTTCTCGACCCATGAGATGGGCGATGGATGATCCCATATCCATTGGTGTTTGACATCAGAGATGGTGTACGGGTGCTCAGTGAAGACTGGGTACACTGGACGGACTCGCCGAGAACTCCCAGATGGTATTATACCTCACGTCAGATGGCAGTTCTCAGGTGACACTTGTGCAGGTTAGTCTGTAGACCCGAGATCGTCATAGAGTCTTGTGTGATTCCCACTGTGCTTTGATCTCCACCTTACCACGTCCACGAGGGCGTGCAAAACGGTGGTCTTTGGGTACAGTCCCGAGTCATATGGAGGCAATGAGCGATAGGAGGGGTTTCGTCTCTCCCGGTATTGGGGGTTGATGTTGCGCTGTACTCGATTGGCCGTAACAGGGAAGTCCCTGGCCAGGGCTGATCAGAGATTTGCTGGTAAGTGTTACCAGCAGTTTCTCGACCCATTATGAGCCTCATATCGGAACGACTTATCGGTTATTGGGGTCTGACGTTTACCACCCCTAGACTTGATATGCGACGTATCAGACGAACAGACCGGACTGTACGGTAAGTGTTACTGGTTGGATTCACAGGAGTATGAGCGGGCTAGCTCGTCGATCTTCTGATCGCTCAATACCCGGATGGCCGTTATGTTTAGCAGACCGCTTGCGGCTTGTGGGTGCTTGATATGATCATCATCTGCTACCGGCGTATTGATGAGTTTTTAGAGTCCTACACAGAGGTTTCCTGGCTCAAGCGAAACGAAACAGGAGCGCATATGAGATATGTGCGGGACCGAGAACAATGCGCGTATGTGATACCGCATTTCATTCTCGCGATAAATGTTTCGATTGGTTATATTCGATATGATCTTGTTATCGAATCATTGATTCGATAAGCCGATACATTGAATACTAGTCGGTCATGTGCGACATGACCGGATCATTGAATCAAGTGTTGATTTAATGATTTAATATATAATTATGTATTTGATATATTACTTTATATTAACTAGTATTGGTTCACTTTAAACGTATTTTTCTCACTTGATGCACATTGTATATGTGATATGCTTTTGTGCGCATTTATGTATCATGTTTGATGATACTTGATCACTTTGTTAAGTATAAAGAATTAAAAACATGGTTAAGTGTTGATTAGGGTTTTGCATATTTATTTATTTGTTCATTTATTTAGTTGGAAATGATTTAAAGAGAATGGTTGCTTTCTTTTGTCCTTAGTTGTAGCTTCATGAAGCCTTGACTTTAGCAACCATTCTTGTCCTCATGCTTAATCCTAACTCTCCAAATGACCATGGTTTATTCTCTACACTTAACCCATGTTAGATTATGATAAGTATGTATTTTCTTTTCATTTTAAAAACAACTTATCATAAACTAGCTTCTTCTTCTTCTTCATCTTCAAGATAGAAACCTTGAGGCCATTAATGGCAACTTGAGTTCTAGTGAGAGAAATCCAATTCTAAAGTGTACCCACCTCCTATTTCTTCACCCTCTACCTCTTGCCAAGTTGTTTTGGGTGTTTTCTTCACAAGTTTCACAAGTTTGTGAAGTCGGAGCTTGAACTTGCGATGCCTCGAGGTAGATCGTCTTTGACACAAAGCCGACGACCTAGCTTGCCCGTTTCTCCGATGAAGCCAACGTTCGAGTTTGGGAATCGAGATGGACAGCGAGAGGATGCCTTCATGGAGCCAAGGAAGAGGGTAACCGGATCTACAAAGGTTGTAGCATCTAACCTTTAGTTAATATGTTAACTAGTTTAGTTTTTCGCCTAGAATTCTAGCAACGATCTGTTAACTAGGATTTCTCGGCACCATATTTTTGTAAAATGGCATGGTTGATGCCTTGTGAGACCTCTATAGAGTTCCTAGGAACCCTACAGCGGAAGCGAAAACAAAAATTTTACGCGAGCACCAAACACCCGTAACCCAAGAAATCGATCCAAAACCTTAAACTAGCAAACTAGAAATACAGGGGTGAAGAAATTACAACCTTCGACGTGTGTCCACCCAATTGTGGAAGACCCCTCCAAGCTCGTAGCCACTGGGATCGTGCTTGAAAGTTGAGTACCCTCGCCGAAGAAGATCCACCCGAGGGAAACCGGAAGAGACTCCGACCGACGATCCAAACTTGCTATGTGTGGATGGTGGATGATGTAGGAATTTTTCACTAAATTTTTCTCTCATTTTCTCAAGCTCAAGTGAGCAAGAGGGAGAAGAAGGAGAAGAGGTGTGAGGAAGATGGTTGCTAGTCTCAACCATGAAGCATAAAGCATGTATGATGAAGAAATGATCAAGTGTTAAAAGAAAAGAGAATGACTACATAAAAGCAACCGTGCATCAATAGTGCCCCAATAAATGCACATAAATGATCGCACTAATCCATACATCTCTACATGCTCATGCCACCTCATCTCCACCTCATTTTCTCATTTGTTTTTCAAAAACGAAAAAAAATATGAGGTGCCTTCTTCTAGAAGCATTCTCGTATAAATATGGAATACTTCATCTAGTATATGTATCACTACATATACGCGTATCCGTATAAAAATAAGGATAGCACCAAAAAGAGAAAATGAATAGTGAACAATAATACTAATATATATATATATATATCAAAATACATATATAAATTATTAAATCAAAACCTGATTTAATAATCCAGCTTAAGTCTAAGCTGGCTAATATTATCAACCGTCTGATTAAAGTCCTGGCATCCCTTACAGGTATTTAATCGGACCCCTGCACGTACCAACGTACGGCTCCTACATCTATCGCCTGAACTAGGAAAACCCTCTGTGTGGGACTCTTAAGACTCGACAATGCGCTGGCAGTGGGTTTAACCACAAGCACATTGTTTCCTCAATATTTAAACATATTAAAAGAGTAAATCTTTATTAAATTGGAGGCAGCACCTCACGTATTTCTCACGAGGGCGCCAGTGCCAGCTCCAATTTTGTGGTGGCGCCGCACGTACTCCTCACGCCGGCGCCAATGTGCAAAGTACATAAACGCTTTCCGAGTAAGAATTAAATTCGTATATGGCGCCGCCTGTGCTCATCATGCGGGCACCAATATGAAAAGCACAGGAGTACCCATCATAAGAATTAAATTCTTAAGTGGTGTCCACATGCACAACACATGAGCGTCGGCGCCCAAGTAGAATTAATGGAACACCTTAAGACTCAATTAGAGTTAATTAAGCGATATAACGTGGGTTTTTGATAAACTTAACTAATAATTATTTTTCACATATTTTATTTAATTATTTTTGTACTTGTGGTATTTATACCCACACATGTGCATGCTAATCTAGCATTAAGAATATGCTAAAATATTTTGCTAGCCATTGCACATTTACAATATCGTTATGTTATATATATATATTAAGTAAATAAAAAAAGGTTTTATTTTTAATAGAAAAAGAAAAGAAAGGAAATGAAGGTATGGGGGAGACAAGAAGGTAAGGGAACATTTAATGAAGAGAGAGAGAGAGAGAGAGAGAGAGAGAGAGAGAGAGCATGGCTATCAAGAGCCATCCCTCTCCCGTCATCTCTCTCTCTCAACACACAACTCTCTCTCTCTCACTTCTCTTCTTCTTCTTCCTTCTTCAAAAAATTTTCTTCTTGTAAATTTTCCCACCTCAATCTTGAGCCTAGATCACCACTAAACCTCACTTAAGCTCTCAATTAAGCATGTTTAGTCTCGCTTGGAGTCCTGGAGCTTGCATAGCTAGGGTTTCATTCAAGTTTTGGTAAGGTAATGATCTAAAACTCTTAATTAGGCTTTAAGGAAAGTTATTATGTTAACTAGTTTCACTAAACTACCTTATTATTTCGGGTTTAGTGTTAAATACCATATTTAGTTAAGATTAGGTTTCTGTTCGAATCTGCTATCGACCCAGATATCTTTTTGAGAAGTTGCCATCACTGAGAGCTAGTCTAGAGGCTACAAACACAACCCCAAAACCTAAGTCCTCCCCTCTTTTTCTTAGCCGCGGATTTAATCGATCTTGCCACAATTTGCTGCCAGTCTGGGGAGTTGGATTGTGGGTCTTAGTCGAGGGTTCTCTGGAACTACATGTAGGCTTATGGCATCTGCAACTTTCCCCAATTGCTTGTATAGGAAAATCTGGGACTGTTTTACTATATTTCAAATGTTTCGTTAACATGCGATACGAATTTATCCAACTCTCTTTTAGGGTCTTGTGTGGTTGCAACCTTAGGGGTAGTCTTGGATATTGCTGCACACGTTTAGCACGCTTAGCTCACACATGGTTTAGTGTGGGAGTTGGTTGGTTCATTTTGTGTATGTGTTCGTGTTCTTATCGATGATTTTATTAGCCTCACGTGTTATGGTTTTGTGCGATGGTAAGATCGTTTGTGGAGACTTCGAACGCGGCTAAGAAGGGGAAGGAGGTGGTCGGATTCCTATAGCTCGAGACCGTCTTGGATATTGCTGCACCATTACTAACGGTTCATATCGCACGAGCACTGATTTATATGCCCACACACACCATTCGTAATTGACATGACATGCACACTATTGAAATTGACATAAATAACTACATTGTATTACATTCTTAATTGGTAGTTATACTCTTGTTATTGTACTAGTACGTATCATGTCAGCATCATGCATACATTGCTATAGTGCCATATTCTCATATGATGTTTCATGAGATTTCTATTTTCATGGATTTGGGAAACCGCAAAGTACATTTTCAAAACTTGGATATTTGAAAGACGCGGTTTTCCATTGATATGATATTTGATGTCCACCATGGGTTTTCTCGGTTTTGAGTGATGAGTATACCTGATTCGAGGAGTGAGGAGGAACCATCTGCGGGTACATGGTGGGCCCGATATGGTACCCCGGGGTAAGAAGATCGTATAGAAAGGCGTTGATTCCGGCAGGGGAGCACTACCTATTGGAGACTTTATGGAAACTCGGTAGATATCCGGAGGATACCGACCGGATTTATATGATGAGATGGATATGAAGGCCGATCAGAGTAACGGCGCCTGAGATATTAGGATTTGAGTGTCGTTGATTGACAACGGTTTTATGATGATTTATTGATGGTAACACTGTTTTACTCCACATTCAGGACTTATTATAACATGCTCTGTTCATATAGTTGTTGCATCCTGATGTTGTACCTTGCTCATAATTATGTTGCATTCACGCTGTTATACATATGCCATCATAACCTCACATTAGGAATTGTCTCTATTTCGTACATGCTTGCGATTACCATGCATGATGTTATTTACTACTCACGAGCTGGAAACTCACCCCCATTGTTCCACAGTGTCTTGCAGGGCTGATCCTCAGTGTAGTCGCGGCGGGGCACTCTACTTCTTCTATTTCTGCGGATACCGCTACTTTTGGGCTTAATATATTTTGTAGGTGGGTGGCGAGTATTCATGTTGTTTCTACTTGTACTCTTACCCTTGTATCTAGTATACTCTATCTACCATATGTATGTATTGACTTAGAGACGAGACTAAGAGACATGATATCTGTATTATATGTGACTTTGGGTGTTGTGCTCATGTGAGCCGACTTTTGAGCTATGTTGCGATATTGTTACATTTCTTATTCGCTTATTTCTTCGCCTTTGGCGTCGTATATCTGTCGTGGTTATGTTCCGCCTTTAGGCGTCAGATTGCTCTCAAAAAGGGGATGTTTATATATACTATTCTTTTGTATCCGTTTTCGGATCAATTTTTATAAAGGAAATGCTGCCGAAATTTTTAGTAACAACTTGAGATTTTAAAAAGGTTGATATTTTGAAAAAAATGTTTTACCACTCTACTTCATTTCATGGTTTAGATTTCTGGGTTTCGGCTTACTTGAATTACGTTACGCCTTTAGACGCTGTGTGATTTAAGTGCAGGTTGCGTTCCTAAATTGGGTCATGACAAAGTTGGTATCAGAGTGTTAGGTTTTACCTTTCGAAGTGTAGGTTGACCCTTGGTATTATGGAGTAGGTGACTTAAGCAAAGCGACGTAGCGTGTGTATGTTCCGCAGCATGCTCACGACACGATACTCTGCCTAAGTGACCTTAGGATATATTTGCTTGTAATTCCTTCTTTGATTCCATGCATCCTTTTGTTTCGATTGAAATGTTCTTATCGAATCATGTTTCTTTTTCCAACCATTATTCCGCCAAAGACTGCGAGGGCCCAGAGGGTTGCCGCTAAAGATGAGGTTAGGGCGGGCTTGTCTGAGACAAGGGCCGACCAGGGCGGTACGCCTACCCTTCAGGAGCAGATTGATCCACCTTCTCCAGGATAGATTGCTAGGCTGAAGGCGAGTATTCAAGACTTGCGTTAGATGGTTGGATCTTTGGTTGAGACCAGCCGAGCACAGATATCAGATGATGCTCTACCTACTACAGGGACCGTGATTGTACTTACTGCTCAGACAGTTGTACCTGCCACTATCGAGACTATTGCCGTATCATTATCGGAGTTTATGAGGCTGAAGCCTCCCATTTTCACTGGCACAAATGCAGCAGAGGATCCACAGTCATTCTTCGATAGGATGGCCCGGATTTGTCGTTCCCTGAGATGTTCCGATGCGAGATCGGTCAAGCTTACTAATTTTCGTCTGGAGGGTCTTGCACAGACTTGGTGCGAGTCTATTGAGAGAGGCCGAGCCGTAGGTCTTCCTCCTATGACATGGGATGAGTTCGCGACGGTTTTTCCTGGTCATTTCCTTTCGCAGAGTGTCGGGGATGCCTGAGCTCACAGTTTTGAGTCTTTGCGCCAGACTTTCGGTATGACAGTGGTCGAGTATGATATCCAGTTCACCCAGCAATCTATATATGCTCCTTATTTTGTGGACACTGAAGAGAAGCGCGTCAAGAGATTCGTTCGAGGTCTTGATATACAGTAGTTCCTCTCTATTGGCGCCCAGTACTTTATTACATATGTAGCAGCGATGGACGCAGCCTTGCTAGTAGAGGAGCGTATTGCCGAGGCTACGGTTGTTCTGGGACCGAAGCGGATTCATACCAGTGTATCAGCTCCCGGGCAGTTTGGCAGAGGCCGCGGCGGATTCTTTCTAGGCCATGGCGGTAACAGAGGCTTGAGACGAGACTAGTTATATAGCTCTTACCCATAGGGCTAGCCTCCATCGTCGGGATGTTTCCGGTGTCGGAGTCTGTATCACCGCATCAGGGATTGTACTGAGAGGCACCAGGATGAGGCAGCAGTTCCACAGGTCACCTTACCACATTCACCTCCTCTTCTGAGGGCATTGCCTCCTACGCCCTCCATTACTTCATGCCAGACCAATGCTCAGAGAGGCCGTGGCCGTCTTGTTCAGAAGGAACAAGGTAGCACAGGTAGAGGACAGGGCCGAGTTTTTGCTTTGACTACTCATGATGCGCAGGCATCGAATGCAGTTGTGACATGTACTCTTTCGGTATGTACTTTCGATGAACGCATATTGTTCGACCCTGGATCTATGCACTCTTATGTATCCATGCACTTCGTATCGAGATTAGGCCAAGATTCGTCTTTGTTAGATCAGCCACTCGTTGTGATTACTCCCGTTGGAAAGTATTTTGTTGCTCGACATGTGTTTCGCTCGTGTACCATTCTTATTGGAGATAGAGATTCTTCCGTTGATTTGATCCTTCATGATATGTTAGACTTCAACGTTCTCTCGGTATGGACTGATTAGCCACTTGTTATGCATCCGTGGACTGTCGTGAGAAGGCGGTCAGATTTAGTTTTCCGAGAGAGCCAATTCTTGTTATTCAGGGAGACCGTAGTGCCACTCTTCCCAGTTTGATTTCTGCCATTTGCGTTAGTCGGCTCTTGAGTAAAGGATGTCGGGGATTCTTATCTTATATTTATGATACTGGAGCCACAGCGGATCTGTTGAATCAGCTTCCGATTGTGAGAGAGTTTCCAGATGTATTTCCTGAAAAGTTACCTGGATTGCCGCCAGAGCGCGATGTTGAGTTTTGCAACGATTTGATTCCCGGCACAGGGCCTATTTCTATACCGCCTTATCGGATGGCCCCGGCGGAGCTTAAGGATCAATTGCAAGATTTGCTTGACAAGGGACTTATTCATTTGAGTGTGTCACTTTGGGGAACTCTTGTCCTGTTCGTTAAGAAAAAGGACGACAATATAAGATTGTGTATCAACTAACGTCAATTGAACAGTTACGGTGCGGAGTAGGTATCCTTTACCTTGTATTGACGATTTGTTCGATCAGCTCCAGGGAGCAGGATACTTTTTAAAGATTGATTTGCGGTCAGGTTATCATCAGCTGCAGGTCCGGAATGATGACATTTCTAAGTCTACTTTTCGGACGCACTACGGGCATTACGAGTTCTTGGTGATGTCGTTCGGGCTCACCAATGCCCCGGCGGCATTCATGGATTTGATGAACCAGATCTTCAGGCCGTTCCTTGACCAGTTTATTATTGTATTCAATGACGACATTCTGGTCTACTCTAGGATTCGAAAGGAGCATGAGCAGCACTTGAGGATTACTTTGTAGACATTGAGAAAGCGCCAGCTGTTTTCTAAATTCTCAAAGTGTGCTTTTTGGCTTGACAGTATTGACTTCTTAGGTCATGTGATTATGAGAGACGATATATGTTGGATATATATGCCCTAGAGGCCTTCATTGTATATGATGCTGGGGATATGTATGTACATGACAGTCTTTCTTAATAGGATAGTACGCTATTTGGTTTGTCTTTATCTTAACATATGATATATTTTGCGTAGTATTCATATATATATATACATGTTGATAAAGCCCATAGGGTATTTGCTTGACTACCGACGTTGTGATGGCAGTCATACTAGTGGGAGCTGTAGGGTCAATAGGCACATCCTTAGAGGTCCCTGGTCGTAGGAGTATCGAGACCGGGCATCGATACTCTGGAGTAGACTAGTGTATACATATCTAGACCCTGAGGAGGGGCGATGGATTGGTCCCGTAGCCATTGGTGGAGTGCACCTAAGATTGTATACATATGCTCACTGGGTGTGAGTACACCGGATAGGACTCGCCGAGAACTGACTGGATGGTATTTATACCTAACGTCAGATAGCAGTTCTCAGGTGACATGTGTGCAGATAGTCCGTTGACTTAAGGTCGTCATTTGTCTCGTGTGAGTTCCCACTGTGCTTTGATTACTACCCTACCACGGTTCAAAGGAGTCTTGCAAACAGGTTTTAGTTGGGCACAGTCCCGAGCCACGTGGAGGCAGTGAGTGACTGTTAGGGATTCGTCTCTCCCGGTATAGGGAGTTGATATCGCACGGTGATCGGTTGGTCATTACCATAAGTCCCTGGCCAGGGCTGATTGAGAATTACTGATAGATTGATCAGTAGATTCTCGGATGGTGATAGAGCCATACCGACACGACTTGTACGGTTATTAGGGGTCTGACATTTACCACCTCCTTAGACCATACATGCGATACTCTAAGACGAACAGACCGGACTGCACGGATATTGTCACGGACAGGCTCAGTAGGAGTTCGGATGGGTATCCTCTTCGGCCTTCTTATCGACATCTACCTGGGGACCGTTACGTACAGCTAGTGCCGCTTGCGGTCTGTGGTTAAACCCACTGCCAGCATAGTAGTCGAGTCTTTAGAGTCCCACACAGAGTTTTCCCAACTCCAGGCGAAACCATATAGAGGTCGTACAGTTTTACGATAAGGGTTCGGACGAATACGTGTTTAAACGCACGTACGACATTCGGACAGTTTTTTCTAGACGGCTTTGGTTTATGCCAGATTCTAGTATCAGGTTATTGGATTTATACAGTCCAAAGTTTTTCCGTGTTTTCACGGATGGGAGGGGCATTCTCGTAATTTCCGGGAAGCTTCTAGAAGCATGGTGACTTGAGGGGTTAAGGTGGCATTGTCATTAATGTTATTGTGACTCATTATGTGGGATTCACTATGTCATTAATGCATTATTAAATGCTTAATGATTCACATAGTGAATCACTCATATACATTTATGAAGCATGATTAATAATCTCTTATTATTCATTTTATTGATTTATACATTATGCTTGATATATTAAGTGAGAAGCAATTTCATTTCATTATTCTAGTTCACATCCTCTCTCCTCAAGCTCTCTTTTCTTCAAGCTCTAATCCTACCACTCATGAGTTGAGAACAAGGATTAGATAAGACTAAACATCCCATAACCTAACTCTATATGACCTAAGTTCATTTGATTAGCAACTAGAGAAACTTAGTTACCTCAAGTTTTGAGGTGAAGCTTGGATTAGGGTTCTCGGGTGGATCATCTATCACTTGGAGGAGGCCGAGGAGGACGAGGAGATCGTAAAGACGAAGGACACGTATCACTAGGTATAATCTCTTTACATAGTAGTTTAGAACTTCTATGGTAGTTGTTAATTATCGTTTAGCAAAGATCTTCGGTTAGTCGATGTATGCTTCAAGAACAAGATCGTTTTTCATATTTCCGCCTCCCCGCAACTCGTGGGGTGTTGCACATCGACTTACAGTGGTATCAGAGCCTCACTAAACAATAAATAACTCACTTGCAAAGTCGTATGAATTTCTAACGCAAAACGAACCGGAAAATACCCCGATATCACATAGTTTCTGTCGTTTTTAAAATGAGGTCCAAAATTTTTTCAGGTTCCTCCAGAACACCCCAAATGAAATTATAAGAACACACAGAAAAATGGGCTCCTGAATCGGCCACTGAGCCACGGAACCGCGGCCGATCCCACCGATCCGCCGCGGATCTGCGGCCGAGTTGGGGCCGATTCATCCCAGTTTTTCTCTGTGCATCTTCTGTGATATTTTGTCTTTTCTGGTATGGTTTATTTTTTGCTCAGTTCTCAGGTTTACAGAGAAGTTTTGGAGCAGAATCTAATGGGTTTGATCGATCGAAATTATACGATGTTTGCTTGTTTGATTATATCTGTGAACTGTATTATGTGTTCGTAAACCTCCCCTAACTGCTAGTATGTCGGTTAGCAGGGGGTTGCACATATCTGTAATGTTTTAACTGTTTGTGATTATGAACTATATTGAACTGTTGTGATGATTAGCCGGGGTTTTGTTATGGGTTATTGTATTAATTCATTCGATGTAATTGTAATAATTTGTAATATTATTTTGCGGGGCACATCCAGGTTGCGGTTGTAGCCACCGTTGTATTATTTCTTTTTACTGTTTTTTCTCCTAGGATAGACTCAAGGTGGGGTGCACAAACTACCAGGTATTTCGAAGTGCTTAGTGTCCTACTCACGTTGTTGAGGGAGACCGCTTCACTTCGGGTACTTGGCGGGTAGTTTGCCGTACCCGTAGGGGTCTGGGGTGGGGTAATGGCTACTCATCACAACTGTGTAATCCGTCTTTTCTTACAGGCTCAAAAGAAACGCGGATTGCTTGCATATCCAATAAAGTTTATCTGTGATCTGGAATGCCTATTATTGCGTCTGACGAATGTACAATATCTATATATGATAGCTATTTAGACGTCACTTATGTTTTACACCCGCACTAGCCCAGCCCCCGCTCTGCCGTTAGTTAAGTAACCTAACGGGTGATGACGGGACCCCGTGGCGAATGCGGATGGCATAAGAGGACGTTGTATTTTCGTTGTTAGATAGGTTAAATATGGGACGCATTATTTTTAATGCAAAGAAAAATAAAACCTAAACTGAATCGTTGGAACAATTTCTAAAACCACTCGGTTTTCTTCAAAAAGCAAATTTTAAATGCGGAGCTTAAACCACTCCTTTTAATAAAGGCTATATTGGTTCCTTCGATCAAATCAAGTTCACTACATTAACGGTTTTTGCCAAAAACCAGCCGTAACCCTCCGTCGTTTCAAATAGACAGCACATCGTATTCATGCTATGCTTGTTGGCCTACGTCAAGACATAGTGGATGGTAGCAGTGTGGTTTGCTTATTTGTTGCACAGATAGATGCATTAGTATAGGACAGACGTACAACCTTGTTGGCCTACGTCAAGAGAATGTACGATGTACCTAAATTAATCAGGACAACGACGGGTAGAACTTGACTTGCGTCTTATGACTTGTTGGCCTACGTCAAGGTCAATAAGGGCTTGGGGTAAAAATCACATCTGGAGTTTCAAACATAAAGGAAACTTGCAGATTTAGAATATCTTCTGGAGTGTGGTGACTAGAGTGGCTTCCATCTAGTACATCATGCAATGATAGTTGGATCCCGATCCCACTGATGAGTAGGATTACTCTCAGGAAACATTCTCACTTAACAATCAATGCCATAAACCAAGTAGGTGTCCAGAAAGGTGTTAGAGGGGCTACGCCTCCAGGGAAAAGAGGTTATTTAATTAAGGAACTTCACGAAAGCGTTGGAAAACCTCCCTCGAAGTACCAACACCAGCCTGGCTGAAAGGTTAAGCAAGTATTGTGACGTGTGATTAAATCCTGACTAGTTCTTATTTTAGGTTTTGAAGAAGGATTTGAGGGAACAGTAGGAGCCATCCTGTTTAGATAAACTAATAACCAATCTAAACTTGCAAGAAGCATATGCTGAGTGTTTTCTTTTCTCTCTCTCTAGCAGCTACCATGACAGGACTAAAACTATTACTTGAAAAAAATATACTAATCGGGCAGAACTATAAAGATTAGCTAAGGAACGTCAACATTGCACTGACTTATGACAAAGTAGCATATGTTACCACCGTTGTTCCTCCCCTTATCCCTGGACCAGATTCCTCAGTTGTGGACATGGAAGTTCGCAAAACCCGGGATCTAGATTGTGAGCGAGCTAAGTGTATCGTGCTGGCGTCCATGAACAATGAACTCCAGAAACAGCACGAGAGTATGGATATTATATCCATCTTTCTCCATGTCGAGGAATTATATGGAGAGCACTCCCGTATCGCGAGGTACGGGACCTCAAGGAAACTCTTCCAGATGAGGTTAGCTCCAGGATCGCCTGTAGGAAAGCACTTCCTCAAAATGATCAGCCTCATTGAGGAACTCGCAAACCTGGGATGTGTGCTAGAGAATGATTTGTATATCGACTTGATTTTGCAGTCTCTTCCCTACACCTTCTCTCAGTTCGTGCTTAGCTTCAACATGCACGAAATGGAAGCTGATCTTCCAAAGCTCCTCAACATGTTGAGGGGAGCAGAGAGCTCCTTGAAAAAGGAGAAGACCCCCGTTCTGTATGTTGACCAATCATCCTCTTCTAAATCTAAAGCGAAAGCTAAAGGGAAGAAGAAGATGAAAGCCACCAAACCGAAGGGTGGGGTCAAGAAGGTACAGGGAACGAACAAGGCAGGAAGGGTGAAAGCGGATATAAACGAATGCTTTTATTGTCACAAGCAAGGGCACTGGAAGAAGGACTGTATAGCCTTCAAAATCCAAGGACAAGAAGCAAGCTGTTGCTTCTACTTCAGGTGTGTTCGTAATCGAAAATTATCTTTCAGTAAACTCTACATCATGGGTACTAGATACCGGTTCTGGTTCTCACATCTGTAATTCATTGCAGGATCTGAGAAATAGTAGAGTACTGGGGGCAGGTGATATGACTCTCCGGATGGGCAATGGAATGCATGTAGATGCTATTGAAATAGGGGAATATCACCTAGGGTTGACTAGTGGGCACATTTTGGTGTTGTACAGCTGTTTTTGTATTCCTAGTATGTTATGTAATATTATATCAGTATCTTTGTTATCTAATGAAGGATATAATTTTGCGCTTGAAAGAAATGTCATGAACATTCTCCTAAATCAAGAACTGATTGGTTATGGCACACTGGAAAACAGCATATACATACTTAATCAACCTCGAATTTTCAATATTCAAAACACACTTAAAAGAAAGGCACCAGATTCAAATCAAGCATTCCTATGGCATTGTAAACTTGGTCATATAAACGAAACAAGGTTGACCAAGTTACATAAAGATGGATATCTAGATCCGTTTGAATATTCATCATATGCAACTTGTCAATCATGTATCAAAGGAAAAATGACCAAATCTCCGTTCACCGGACACGGAGCAAGAGCTACTGAACTCTTAGGACTTGTACACAGTGATGTATGTGGTCCAATGTCTATACATGCGCGAAGCGGTCACTCCTACTTCATCACTTTTACTGATGACTTCTCTAGGTATGGACATGTGTTCTTAATGAAACATAAATCCGAGGCCTTTGAGAAGTTTAAGGAGTATAAAAATGAAGTAGAGAAACAAACTGGTAAAAGCATCAAGACACTTCGATCTGATCGAGGTGGAGAATACTTAAGTACCAGTTTCCTTGAATGCTTAAAAGAGAATGGAATTCTCTCTCAGCTTACTCCGCCTTATACACCTCAGCATAATGGTGTATCAGAAAGGAGGAATCGCACGCTATTAGATATGGTGCGTTCAATGATGAGTAGTGCTGAGTTGCCACTTTCCTTCTTGGGATTTACTCTAGAATCAGCAGCATACTTATTGAATAGAGTTCCAACTAAGTCTATGCCTACCACTCCATATGAAATGTGGAGCGGAAAGAGACCATATCTCAAGTATATCAAGATATGGGGGTGTCCGGTATATGTTAAAAAGCATAGACCGGACAAGCTCGAGGCACGATCGGTTTTGTGCAAGTTTGTAGGATACCCCAAACATTCAATGGGGTACATGGTCTACCACACTGAAGAACAAAAGGTGTTTGTCGCTCGCCACATTGTCTTTTTGGAAAGCGAATTTCTTGCAAAAGAAATTAGTGGGAGCGCGGTAGAACTGGAAGAAATTCAAGAACCTCAAACTACTACCGAGGACTTAGAAGAACCTCAGATTTCAATAGAACATGACGAACCAACGCCACTCTGCAGATCTAGTAGGCTTTCTCATCCTCCTGAGAGATACTATGGTTTTCTTCTAGATAGGGATCGAGAGGATTGCATCATCGATGATGATGAGCCTACTAGTTTTCAGCAGGCTATCACGAGTATTGACTCGGTGAAGTGGTTGGATGCTATGAGATCCGAAATGGAATCCATGTACACCAATAAAGTATGGACTTCAGAAGTTGCTCCTCCTGGGGTGAAACCAGTTGGATGCAAATGGATCTTCAAAAAGAAGATTGGTGCACTTAGACAAGTGGAAACCTAGAAAGCTAGACTCGTTGCAAAAGGTTTTCGTCAAAGACCAGGATTGGACTATGATGAAACCTTTTCACCTGTAGCTATGCTTAAATCCATTCGGATCCTGCTTGCCATTGCTGCCTTCCATGACTATGAAATCTGGCAAATGGATGTAAAAACAGCTTTTCTAAATGGACATTTAGAAGAGAGTGTTTACATGGATCACCAGAAGGTTTCTTAGACAGTGGGAGCAGCGGAAGAGTGTGCAGGTTGCTTAAATCCATCTATGGATTAAAGCAAGTATCGCGAAGTTGGAACATCTGCTTTGATGAGACAGTCAAAGAATTTGACTTTATCAAAAATGTAGATGAACCATGTATTTATAGGAAGATTGTAGAAGAAGGAGTAGTCTTCCTCGTTTTGTACGTCGACGACATACTACTGATAGGGAATGATGTCCCTATGCTACAATCAGTAAAGATCTTCTTGTCACAGAAATTCTCTATGAAAAAATTGGGTGATGCAACCTACATTTTCGGCATTAAGATCTATCGTGATAGATCTAATAGAATGTTGGGACTTTCACAGTCCAGGTATATTGACACTATACTAAAGAGATTTATTATGGAAGATTCCAAGCGCGGTAATATGCCCACTTGTCACGGGATCACCCTCTCCAAAGAGATGTCTCCAAAGACTGATGAAGAGAGGGCTCGCATGGGCATTATACCCTACGCTTCGGCAGTAGGATCTATAATGTATCCGATGTTATGTACAAGACCAGATGCAGCTTACGAACTTGGTGTGGTAAGAAGGTATCAGTCTGACCCAGGTGAGAAACATTGGATAGCGGTAAAGAACATTCTCAAGTACCTGAGAAGGACTAAGGAGATGTTCTTGATTTACGGTAATGGGGACCTCCAAGTAGAGGCTTTTACCGACTCCAGCTTCCAAAGTGACAAAGATGATTCTAAATCCATTTCGGGTTTTGTGTTTGCCCTTAATGGAGGGGCGGTATGTTGGAAGAGTTCCAAACAGGATACCGTCGCAGACTCAACTATGGAGGCTGAGTATATAGCTGCTAGTGAAGCCGCAAAAGAGGCTGTCTGGATAAGGAAGTTCATCTCAGGTGGTTCCATCCATTGTCAATCCAATACCTTTGTATTGTGATAACAATGGGGCTATAGCATTAGCGAAGGAACCGAGGTCCCATCAGAAATCCAGGCATATCTTAAGGCGTTTTCACCTGATCAGGGAGATCGTTGATCGTCGGGAGATCAAGGTACGGAGAGTGGACACAAAAGACAACAGGGCAGATCCATTCACCAAGGCCATCCCTCAAGTTCAGTTCGAGAGGCTGTTTGAGATGTTAGGCATGCGGTACTCCGGCAACTGGATCTAGTGAAGACAGTGGGTACTCATTGCACCAATTATAGGCCTTAGTGCAAGTGGGAGATTGTTGGATATATATTCCCTAGAGGCCTTCATTGTATAGGATGCTGGGGATATGTATGTACATGACAGTCTTGCTTAATATGATAGTACGCTATTTGGTTTGTCTTTATCTTAACTATGATATATTTTGCGTAGTATTCATATATATATATACATGTTGATAAAGCCCATAGGGTGTTTGCCTGACTACCGCCGTTGTGATGGCAGTCATACTAGTGGGAGCTGGATAGTCAATAGGCACATCCTTAGAGGTCCCTGGTCGCAGGAGTATCGAGACTGGGCATCGATACTCCGGAGTAGACTGGTGTATACATATCTAGACTCTGAGGAGGGGCGATGGATTGGTCCCGCAGCCATTTGTGGAGTGCACCTAAGATTGTATACAGATGCTCACTAGGTTAGATTACACCGGACAGGACTCACCGAGAACTGACTGGATGGTATTTATACCTAACGTCAGATAGCAGTTCTCAGGTGACATGTGTGCAGATAGTCCGTTGACTTAAGGTCGTCATTTGTCTCGCATGAGTTCCCACTATGCTTTGATTACTACCCTACCACGGTTCAAAGGAGTCGTGCAAACAGGTTTTAGTTAGGCATAGTCCCGAGCAATGTGGAGGCAGTGAGTGACTGTTAGGGATTCGTCTCTCCCGGTATAGGGAGTTGATATCGCACGGTGATCGGTTGGTCGTTACCATAAGTCCCTGGCCAGGGCTGATTGAGAATTACTGATAGATTGATCAGTAGATTCTCGGATGGTGATAGAGCCATACCGACATGACTTGTACGGTTATTAGGGGTCTGACGTTTACCACCTCCCTAGACCATACATGCGATACTCTAAGACGAACAGACCGGACTGCACGGATATTGTCACGGACAGGCTCAGTAGGAGTTCGGATGGGTATCCTCATCGGCCTTCTTATCGACATCTACCTGGGGACCGTTACGTACAGCTAGTGCCGCTTGCGGTCAGTGGTTAAACCCACTGCCAGCGTAGTAGTCGAGTCTTTTGAGCCACACAGAGTTTTCCCAACTCCAGGCGAAACCATATAGAGGTCGTACGGTTTTACGACAAGGGTTCGGACGAATACGTGTTTAAACGCACGTACGTCATTCAGACAGTTTTTTCTAGACGGCTTTGGTTCAAGCCAGATTTTAGTATCAGGTTATTGGATTTATATAGTCTAAAGTTTTTCCGTGTTTTCACGGATGGGAGGGGCGTTCTCGTAATTTCCGGGAAGCTTCTAGAAGCATGGTGACTTGAGGGGTTAAGGTGGCATTGTCATTAATGTTATTGTGACTCATTATGTGTGATTTACTATGTCATTAATGCATTATTAAATGCTTAATGACTCACATAGTGAATCACTCATATACATTTATGAAGCATGATGAATAATCTCTTATTATTCATTTTATTGATTTATTCATTATGCTTGATATATTAAGTGAGAAGCAATTTCATTTCATTATTCTAGTTCACCTTCTCTCTCCTCAAGCTCTCTCTTTCTTCAAGCTATAATCCTACCACTCATGAGTTGAGAACAAGGATTAGATAAGACTAAACATCCCATAACCTAACTCTATATGACCTAAGTTCCTTTGATTAGCAACTAGAGAAACTTAGTTACCTCAAGTTTTGAGGTGAAGCTTGGATTAGGGTTCTCGGGTGGATCATCTATCACTTGGAGGAGGCCGAGGAGGACGAGGAGATCGTAAAGACGAAGGACACGTATCACTAGGTATAATCTCATTACATAGTAGTTTAGAAATTCTATGGTAGTTGTTAATTATCGTTTAGCAAAGATCTTCGGTTAGTCGATGTATGCTTCAAGAACAAGATCGTTTTTCATATTTCCGCCTCCCCGCAACTCGTGGGGTGTTGCACATCGACTTACAGTTTACGTGTGGACCCGAAGAAGATCGATGCCATACAACATTGGCCCAGACCTGTTTCCGTGACAGAGGTCCGCAGCTTCTTGGGCTTAGCCGGTTATTACTGCCGTTTTATACAGGATTTCTCTAGTATCGCTGCACCGCTGACCGGACCGATCCGGAAAGGTGTTCCTTTTCTTTGGACTGAGGCATGTGAGTAGAGTATTCAGCAGTTGAAGACTCGTTTGACGACTGCACCAATTCTATTTCAGCCTTCAGGATTAGGCGGCTATGTTGTTTATTGTGATGCTTCTCGAGTAGTTCTAGGTTGTGTGTGTAAGTCGATGTACAACACCCCAATACTTGTGGGGAGGCGGAATTTTCAAAAACGAACTTGTTTAGTGAACAAACATCGACTAACCGCTTGAATCGAAGCTAAACGATAACTAACTTAAAACATAGAGTTTCTATGCTACTATGTTTAGGGATTATACCTAACGAATCGTGTCCTTCGTCTTTGCGAACTCCACCTCCTCCTCGGCCTTCTCGAAGTAGTAGACGATCCACCCGAGAGATTTACTCCAAGCTTAGCCTCTAAACTTGAGGCAACTAACCTTCTTTAAGTGCTAATCAAAGAAGCTAGGTGATATAGAGTAAGGGTTATGGTTTAGTTAGTCTAACTAATCCTTGTACTCGACACATGAGAGAGGAGGATTAGGGTTTGAAGAGGGAGAGCTTGAGGAGAGAGAAGGTGAGGATAATAATGAAGTGAGAATAATGAGTTATGATAATATATATCAAGCATTTCATTTATCAAGAAAAGAATAAGAAATGAATTTAGCAACCATGCTTGATAATATCTAGTGATTATTCACTCCATGAGTCATTAAGCATTTATCATGTATTAATGACAAGGATGAATCATCCATATGACTCACTAATCACATTCATTGCTTATGCCACCTTAACCTCCTTAGTCACCACCTTCTAGAAGCTTCTCGCGCAATTACGAGAACGCCCCTCCTTTCCGCAAAAATACGGAAAAACTTTAGACTGTATAAATCCAATAACCGGATACCAGTAACTGGCTTAAACCAAAGCCGACTGGTAAAAACTGTCCGAAAGTCGTACGCGCGTAAACGCACGTATGCGTCCGAACCCTTGTCGTAAAAACCATACGACCTCTATATCGTTTTGCCTGGAGTAGGGAAACTCTCTGTGTGGGACTCTAGAGACTCGACTACTATGCTGGCAGTGGGTTTAACCACAGACCGCAAGCGGCACTAGCTGTACGTAACGGTCCCCAGGTAGATGTCGATAAGAAGGCCGATGAGGGAACCCATCCGAACTCCTACTGAGTCTGATGTGACAATCTCCATACAGTCCGGTCCGTTCGTCTAAGACTATCGCATATCGGGCCTAGGGGGCGGCAAGTGTCAGTCCCCTAATAGCGGTATAAGTCGTGTCGGAGGGAAGCCCATTACACCCTGAGAAACTACTGGAACCTACCAGCAAATCTCGTTTGCCCTGGCCAGGGACTTTGCGTAATGGCTCTCTGACACAGCGCGATATCAACTCCCAATACTGGGAGAGACGAATCCAGTCTAACCGCCACTGCCTCCAAGTGCTCGGGACTGCACCCAACTGCTACCTGTTTGCACGACTCCTTTGAGCCGTGGTAGGGTAGCAATCTAAGAACAGTGGGACACACTCGAGGCGAAGTAGCAGTGTCAAGTCTGCGGACTATGCTGTACTCATGTCATCTGGGAACTGTTCACTGACGACTGGTATAAAACTAACCAACAGTCCCCTGTGAGTCCTGTCCGGTGTACCCGTAACCTAACGAGCACCTGTATACTATCTCCAGTACAACGTACTGACGGCGGTGGGACAGACCATCTCCCCAAATGGGATGAGAAGCTTACACACTAGTCTACTCCGGAGTATCGATGCTCTGTCTCGATAATCCAACGACTAGGGACCTGAATAAGGATGTGCTTGTAGACTACCCAGTCCCCACTAGTGTGACTGCCATCACAACGCTGGTAGTCAAGCAAGATCCTAAGAGCTCTATCAATACGTACACTCACATATCAAGATAGAAAAACCAAGTAGCATACTACCATGTTTAGCAAGACTGTTATATACATGTGAATATCCCAAGCTTCCATTAAGTAATATACAAACTAGTATGATACAGTAATGGCCTTCTAGGGCATAAACACTAACAATCTCCCACTTGCACGAGGGCCATCTACTGGCATATCGAAGACCAATGATCTCGAGTAGCCTCTCGAACTGAATCTGAGGTAGGGCCTTCGTGAATGGATCAGCAATGTTCTCTTCAGAAGCAACTCTCCGAACCTCGATCTCCTGACGATCAATGATCTCCCTGATCAGGTGATACCGCCTCAAGATGTGTCTGGACTTCTGATGGGACCTTGGTTTCTTCGCTAAAGCAATAGCTCCGTTGTTTTCGCAATACAGAGGTATTGGATCAACTATGGTAGGAACCACCTGAAGTTCTGTTAGGAACTTCTTCATCCAGACTGCTTCTTTTGCGGCATCGCAAGCAGCTATATACTCCGCTTCCATCGTCGAGTCAGCAACGGTGTCCTGCTTGGAGCTCTTGCAGCACACCGCCCCTTGATTAATCCAAAAATTGTAGTTTACCGTAATCAGAAACGGCGTCGCTTCGCAGCTAGCCGGTGAATACGGGTCGATCCGCAGGGATGTGTTAATTTCTAATTTTGTGTTATAACGAGTTGATTCAAATCGTGGTTGGTTTTTTATCGATTGAGTTTAAGATGAATTTATGTGATAAGAAAGGACTCGTTAGGGTTAGGTCGAAGGTAGGGGTGTTGAGATCTATGTTTTCACCTCTTTCAATGCCATGATTTAAGCTTTTTAGAAATATCACAACAATTATTAGCAAAGGGGATTAGGATGATCGGGAAGAAACAAAGTTTCTTCCTCTAGATCCTTGTCCGTCCTTTCCTATTAATTGATGTGATCTTCATGGATGTCATATAAGTCCGGCCTTTTATACTGAGGTTCACCGTTACCTTGTAGGTAGGGTGCCGTAGGGGGCGGATCGTATATGAATGCATGAAGATTTCGTTTTTTAAAAATAAGTTGGCGTTGAAGGAGGTGAGAGACATTCATCTCTCACTTGCTCCCTTGTTCCTAACCCTAACGAGCGAGGATTTTATTCGCTCATTAGGGAATTGTTGCAAAGAGACATTTTTATGTTTATGTTTTAAAGGTTAACTACTTGGTGCAGATTAAGGAGGATTACACTAGAGCAAGAATTAACTAACTAGGGCAAGTAAAAGATTATACTAAGGCAAGAATTAAATAAAACTAAAAACTTACAAGAAAAAGTGATGCTCCGAATTCTTCAACAAATCTCACTTTTATTGATTATCAAGAGGCATCTTTTTTACAGATCTAGATTACAATTTATAAGTAACTAGTGAAGCTAGGGTTACAGACTCTCGTAGATATGAAATTACTGATTTACCCCCTAAAAATCCCAACAATGAAACGACACACCGACACCAGAAGTCGGTGCCGACACGGGCTCTGTATGGCCGCGGTTCCGCGGCAAAGACATGCCTTTGGCCGCGGATCCGCGGCCATTTAGTGGGCTTGGCCCACTATCTTTCTGTGCTGGGTCACTCTTCTCTTGGGCTCTCTGATTTCACTGTTCGTTTCTCTGTTGGGCTTTCCAGTATTCTCCAGATTCTCAGTGAACTAGTAGGGATCTTTTTGACCGTTTCACTTGACGTTCGTCTCGGCTTGAGTAGGATCCGTGTGCTGGTTGGTCAAAAGTCCATTTCCTGTATCAACTTTGTCTTTTTCACTGTATTTGCTTCAAAAGTCTGTACCTGTATCATGTAACAAACGATCGTCAAAAGCACCTGTTTACTTATAAATTGCACAAAAAGTGGGGCGTATAAATTGCAATATTATGATGTGAACAAATACCCCCAAACTTACCTTTTGCTCGTCCTCGAGCAAACTTATTATTTTATTCTGACCTAGCCACACTTTCGCAGGGAAACGCGATTGCACTGAGCACGTGCAACAAGCCGTTAAACCTCTAGGTGTCCCTAGTAGGAGGAGTGTTGTCTCCTGAGGGTTTTCAGCGGATTACACCCACAAAATCCTATCAACTTGGTTTCTCGACTTTTGTTCTCCATTTAGGTTTTCTAACAAGGAAATCTATTATCGTTGACCCGCAAATTATCCACCCATATTCTTCACGCTTGCTCATTATTTAACTTAAGATTACACATATCCTGTAGAATTACCTAGCTTTCGGCATTTCTTAAGTTTTCCTTCTAGAGTTCCATCTCCACTTAGGAATTTCTATCAACTCTATTAAAGACACAAGTTCTATTCTTCATTCCTTTCTCTTATCTAAACTCTAATCACATATCCCCACGTGTGTGTAAATATCACCCCTACACTTGGAAATTCAAATCAAGCAATCGTACTCCAGCCCAGTGTCCAAAGCACTTGTGAGACTTTGCTTTCACATTCTTCATGCGACTGTTAATACTTCTTGAGGTACCAACAACCGATTACCAAATGCGTTAGCACTTTAAGGCGTACTTCCTAGTTTTGCAACACCCAAGGCTTTTAGCACCTTCGCTAAATATTTTTCTTTTTTTTTTTCTTTTTTTTTAGCCTTAAGTAATCACAAAAACCAGTGTCCATTTTTTCTTTATCCACTTTTTTTTTCTTTTTCATTGTGCTAAGGACGTTAGACATGAGTATTTCAAGGTCTCTTCTACTAATCCAAATTTCAAGGTGCGTGTTTGTGCAATTTGTAGGGTATACATTTTCAGAATCCAGACTTAAGTTAGGAACTATTTTTCAAACTTATACTCTAATAAGAGTTTTAATACTTTTCCTTCGTTTCGACTTAGCCCAAGAACTGAACCCAAAATTTGCCTATTTCTAAATAACCTACAAAGACATATGCTTTCCACAGTTAAACTTTAAGGAAGGTTATTTTTAGGGTTTTTAATTTGCTAAGTCTAAGATTTAGTTATTCCTAGCCAGTTAACCTATTTATCAAACTCAAGTCAATTAACCAGAATTGAATACATTAATTTTTATACTTTTTGAAAATTTTCAATTTTTATGGGTTTTTCAGTTTTCTAAATTTTTTTTATTTTTTTCAAATTTTTAAATTTTTATGATTTTTATAAAAAATGCAATGCAGAAATAACTATGCAAAAGGAAAACAAAGATATATATACAATATGCAATGCAAGGATAACTATATACATCACCTCTAATACCCCCAAACTTGAACAAAGCAGTGCCCTCACTGCCCGGCCCCACGTCGCGCTCGTGAGCATGAACGTGATCTCTCCCCCCTAGCCAACAGTGTTTGTATCCCCCTCTCAATCTCCGTCAACCGACGGTCGTGCTCTCGTGCCGTTGCCCGAAACTCATCCCTCAAAGAATCAATCCCTCTCACTGCCCTCCGCATCAATCGCGCATGCTCTTGGGGGGTTAGCTCTTCCCCGCTCGAAGTCGAGCTCGAGCTCGGGGTGCGTGCAGGTACATGTTCTGCCGGGTCGGTCCGTGTCCAAATATCCGTTAGTCTAGAGTAAGAGGACGAGACGCCCTCTAAAAGTGGTCGAACTACGGTACCTTCTGTCAAATAAGAGTCAAATTCCTCGGTTGGGAGGAAATAACGGCAGAGTTGGGTCACAAGCATGGGGCATGGATATACACTACTTAGTTTACCCGAACCTATGGAGTATAGCAAAACTGTGCACATGTCGAATCTAGGGTTTTTCGTCATTAAAGTATGAACGACATGTAAGGACGGGGTGAAAAAGGTTGTGTTGTGAGAACTCCCAAAAATATTGTTTTGTGCCCACCGGCACACAGTTAAAACATTTGCGAAGAGGGTCCGTGCTTGGATCCCCTTGCGCGGTTCTCGCGCACAGTCATTACCCATTAAAGGAATATAATCTTCAAAGCGAAGGGGTTGTTCGTGTGCGGGGACACGAGGTATGAGTGTAACCTCGTGTATCATGCCCCTGTCGATGCGAATTTCTTGAGTTCCCCAATTCAATTTAATATAACCTAAATTGTCTAGGCTATTCTCTTCCATTGACTCATAAAATTGGGTGACTAAGCTAGGGACAGCAAATGCAGATCCATGGTTATAGAGGAGGAAATTCCATCCTCTCTGTGCAATTTCGTGTGGGAAGTATGATCCATAGATCTCGTGGGCGAACACCGGTGAAAAATCTCTCTCGTACTGCATTTTATGGGCCATTTTAAATTTACAGAGAAAAGTCTATGCAGAAACAGAGAGTATTGGTTCAGGTTTACCTCCCCTGAAAATTTCAGGGGGTGACGATGCTGATCGGCGGCGGAAAAGCGGCAGGAGACGTCAGGCGCGGCGGATCCGCGCTCTTCTGGTGGCGGCACGTCTCGAGATTTCTTCAGGGGGTAGGGGCGGCGCCTAGGGTTTTTATGAGGAGAAAATGTTTTTTAGGGTATGAGGGCAGGAGGCTCGGGTTCCATTATATAGGGGGAAAGGGTGATTTGCAAAAGACACCCTCAAGGGTGAGGGTTTTATTCGTAAAAACAGTGTGTAATCTCCAAATTTGTTATTTGGTCCAAATTATTTTTATTATTTATTATTTTTATTTTTATTTTTATGTATTTTTTTATGGTATTTTGGAAATATACATACAAGTGATATACACACCCCCAAACTTATTTGAAATAGTGTCATTGGGAAACAAAGTTTGGGGGTGAAAGCGGAGGAAGTCAATCAGTGTAAATCGGCTCCTGCAAAAACAGGAGCTCCTCCGAAGGATCCGCAGTGAAGAACGGTTTTAGTCGATGCCCATTTACCTTAAATAAGGTACCGTCTTCAGGGTTCTCAAGATCAACCGCACCGTGCGGATAAACGGTACGGACCACAAAAGGTCCTCTCCATCTGGACCTGAGCTTACCAGGATGCAAGTGTAACCGAGTGTCATAAAGTAGAACCTGTTGACCAGGTTCAAATGTTTTTCGTAAAAGGTGTTTGTCGTGGAACACCTTGGCTCGGTTTTTAGCAATTATGGCATTGTCATATGCCTCATCCCTTAGCTCCTCCAACTCATTCAATTGCAACTTTCTGTTGCTGCCCGCATCTCCTAAAGACAAATTTAGCTCTTTGATAGCCCAGAAAGCTTTGTGCTCGATCTCCACTGGGAGGTGGCAAGCCTTCCCATACACAAGCCGGTATGGAGACATACCTAGATCGGTTTTATATGCAGTACGGAAAGCCCATAGTGCATCTATCAATTTAAGCGACCAATCCTTACGGTTTTTAGAAACCGTTTTCTCCAAAATTTGCTTTATCTGCCGATTTGAAACCTCGGCTTGCCCACATGTTTGGGGGTGATATGGCGTTGACAATTTGTGGGTGATAGAATATTTACGCATCAAGGACTCGAAAGTCCTATTGCAGAAGTGAGAACCATTATCACTTATAATTGCCCGAGGGTGCCCGAATCGAGAAAATATGTGTTCTTTAAGGAATCGAACGACAACTTTATTATCGTTCGTTCGACTGGGCACAGCCTCGACCCACTTAGAAACGTAGTCAACCGCCAACAGAATATACACATTTCCAAAAGAGTTAGGAAATGGTCCTATAAAATCTATACCCCAAACATCAAAAATGTCCACCACCAAAATGGGTTGGAGTGGCATTTCGTTTCTCCGCGAAATCCGGCCCAAATGTTGGCACCGGGAGCAAGTTTTGCAGTATTCAAATGGATCCTTGAAGAGTCGTGGCCAATAGAAACCACACTGCAAAACTTTTTCGGCTGTCTTCTTTGGGCCAAAGTGCCCGCCACATGCTTGATCGTGGCAGAAAGACAGCACGCTCTTGACCTCACTCTCGGGCACACACCGACGGATGATTTGGTCGGAACAGTATTTAAAAAGATAGGGTTCATCCCAGTAAAAATGCTTTACTTGGGATAAAAATCGAAGCTTATCCTGTTTCGACCAATCATTAGGAATCAGGCCGGTGGCTAAATAATTTACAATATCGGCGAACCATGGTTCGCAAGAAACAGTCAAGAGCTGCTCGTCGGGAAAAACGTCAGAGATTGGAAGATCGAGCGTGGGCGAAGAAGGGAGTCGTGATAGGTGATCAGCTACTACGTTTTCACATCCCTTTTTGTCCTTAATGACAAGATCAAATTCTTGCAATAAAAGGATCCAACGTATTAGCCTTGACTTAGCATCCTTCTTCGCAAAAAGGTGGCGAAGAGCCGAGTGATCAGTATAAACAATGACTGGAGAGCCGATTAAATAAGGCCGAAATTTTTCAAGTGCAAACACAACAGCTAAAAATTCTTTCTCTGTTGTTGTGTAATTAAGTTGGGCCTCATTTAGTGTTCGGCTGGCATAATAAATCACGTGCGGCATCTTATTAATGTGCTGTCCTAGAACAGCACCAATTGCAAAGTCTGATGCGTCACACATGATTTCAAAAGGGTGCGTCCAGTCAGGAGATGAGAGGATGGGCGCAGTGATGAGTGAATGTTTTAAAGACTCGAATGCTTCAGTGCATGTGGAGTCAAAAGCGAAGGTCGTATCCTTGGCCAGTAAGAGGGTCAAGGGTCTAGCAATCTTGCTAAAGTCCTTGATAAACCGTCTGTAAAAACCGGCGTGGCCAAGGAAGGCTCTGATATCTTTGACGCACTTTGGGGGAGGTAGGTTAGAAATCACTTCGATTTTAGCCCT
The DNA here is from genome assembly GCA_030015575.1 of Agapanthus africanus. Classification (NCBI taxonomy): domain Eukaryota; kingdom Viridiplantae; phylum Streptophyta; class Magnoliopsida; order Asparagales; family Amaryllidaceae; genus Agapanthus; species Agapanthus africanus. The sequence continues at coordinate 336,538,250 of JASDDO010000031.1, forward strand.
GTCTACCTCGATGCCGTTTTGCGAAATGACATGTCCTAGAACAATGCCCTCTTGCACCATGAAATGGCACTTCTCCCAATTTAATGTTAGGTTCTTATCCCTGCAGCGGGTAAGAACAGCGTCAAGATGGAGTAAACACTCGTCGAAGGAGTCGCCAAAGATGGAGAAATCGTCCATAAAAATCTCCAAGAACTTTTCAACCATGTCTGAAAAGATCCCCATCATACACCGCTGAAATGTCGCGGGTGCGTTGCATAACCCAAAGGGCATGCGACGATAAGCAAAGGTGCCAAAGGGACAAGTGAATGTTGTCTTGTCTTGGTCCTCTTTGGCGATGGGGACTTGATTGTAACTGGAATAGCCATCAAGAAAACAATAGAACTCGTGCCCTGCCAATCGCTCGAGCATTTGGTCAATGAAAGGTAAGGGAAAGTGGTCCTTCCTTGTTGCGGCATTGAGTTTCCTATAGTCTATGCAGACTCGCCACCCAGTTTGGGTGCGAGTGGGAATCAACTCATTTGCCTCGTTTGTAATGACCGTAATGCCCGATTTCTTGGGCACGACGTGGATTGGGCTAACCCATTGGCTATCCGAGATAGGGTAAATGATACCGCTATCCAGACATTTGACAATTTCCTTCTTAACCGCCTCTTCCATGATGGCGTTGAGGCGCCTTTGTGGATCTCGTGCTGGCTTGGCATCATCCATTAAGTGTATATGATGTTCGACTATGAGGGGACTAATCCCCTTAATGTCCGCCATAGACCAGCCGAAAGCTTGCCGATTATTAAGTAAGACCGTCAAGAGAGCCTTCTCTTGCTCAAGAGCTAGAGAGGCTGATATAATGACAGGTAAGGTCTCATTATCACCTAGATATGCATATTTTAGATGTGTCGGCAAAAGCTTTAATTCGAGTTTAGAAGGTGAAACAATAGATTGTAACAATGGGGTAGTTGTTTCAAACTCGAATGATTCCATCAAAGGTTCGTACCGAGTGTACGCAACAGTGTCGGATGGTTCTACTAACTCATCCGCAAAAGCAAAAGACTCCAAATCAGGTGATGAGTCTTCGAAATCGTCGACGAATGTAAAACATTCAAAATCGTTATCCGCCGCGAAAGCTGAGTCGGATTCTAGGAGGAACGCACTAGTGGCGTTAACATTACTGTGGTCGAATAAAAAATTCTCGAACTCACAGTCCTCCTCCGCGATCTCATTGATCGAGCAAACGTCAAGTACGCTAGCATTGGGCTCAGCAGGCTGACTTCCTAACTTGAAAATATTGAGCTCAATTGTTATATTGCCGAAAGATAGGTTCATTGAACCATTACGACAATTGATCACTGCGTTGGAAGTAGCCAAAAATGGTCGACCTAGAATTACCGGAATTTGGTTCCGGGGGTTTACAACAGGTTGTGTGTCCATCACTATAAAGTCAACGGGGAAAATGAAATCCCCTACTCTTATTAACACATCCTCCAGCTCTCCCCTAGGATGGGTTATTGACCGGTCGGCCATTTGGAGAGTACAGTGAGTGGGCTTAAGCTCTCCAACGCCCAATTGCTCGTACACAGAATAGGGTAGCAAATTGACGCTCGCGCCAAGATCTAAGAGTGCTCTATTGATATTCTTGTCCCCAATTGTTATCGAAATGGTAGGACACCCGGGGTCCTTTTGTTTTGGGGGAAGGGAATTTACAAGAGCATCACTAATAGCACTGGCCACAAAAACTTTCTTTGGCACTTGCGACTTCCTCTTTTTGGTGCACAAGTCCTTTAAAATTTTGGCATATGAAGGAACTTGCTGAATTGCATCCAAAAGAGGGATGTTTATGCTAACCTGTTTGAACAACTCGACAATCTTTTCCATTTGAGGAGTTGGTTTATTTGATCTCAACCGATTAGGAAAATGAACATTTTGAAAGGTGGTTGAGTCCAATTTTTGTGGATCAGATTGTCGAGTTGGAACGGTACCTCGTGTAGATGTGTTCATGTCGTGAGAATTAGGTCCGTTCAAGCTAGAAGAGGTAGAGCCATGTGAAGGGTGGAGAATAGGCTCTAAAGAAGAAGATGGTGAAGAAGATGAAGAAGACCCACCGGCAGGGGTGTCATTGTTAATGCCCACATTGTTCCGCAACACTTTTCCCAATCTCAACGTGGTCACCGCATTTACGTTATGATTTTGCTGATTGTGTGCAGCATGTGCGTAACCGGGATTGGGCAACGGTTGAGACGGGAGTTTTCCTTTTTCGCGCTCGCTCAAAGCTGCGTTGAGTTGTGCAATTTATGCCTCTATAGATTTGATACTCTGATCATGGGAGGCACTATTTTGCACTAAAGTTTGAATAGAAGTCTCAAGTCTTGCTGTAGACTGTGTAGATTGCTTAAGGAACGCATCTAGACTTCTTTCGAGCGAGCTAACCTTATCATTATTAGGTTGAACATAATTATTTGGCTTGTACGCATTGTTCGGCACAAAGTTGTTCACCTGATTAGGGTAAGGTTGTTGTTGAAATTGTTGCGGTTGATATTGAGTTTGCGAGGGTGCTTGTTGTTGTTGTGGTGGAGGAGGTCTTTGAAAATTATTATTATTTCCTTGGAATTGTTGATTTTGGTTCCAAGCGAAATTTGGGTGACTCCTCCACCCCGGATTATACGTTGAAGAATACGGATCGTTCCTTTGTCGTTGCTGGAATGCAGCATTGACTTGATCCTGTCCTTGTGTAGATGCATTATAAGGACATTCTTCAGTCAGGTGCGATGGATCCGCACAACAAGCACAGACAGTACGTGGGGGCATAGCAGGGGCAGGAGAAGACGACGAGATTTTGGTCTCGATCGCTTCTAGCTTTTTCGTAAGAGCGGACATCTCGGCCTTCATAGCAATCGACATCTCTATTTGATGTATGCCTCCCCTAGATTGACCACTAGAAGCTGATGTGGTCTTTGTGCTCTCCCACTGTATTGTCTGCTCACTAAGATCCTCGAGAAACTGCCACGCCTCATCATTAGACTTAGAGAGAAAATGACCTTGACAGATGGTTTCTAGCAACTGCTTCGTTGCTGAGTTCAATCCCTCATATAATGTTTGGCAAAGTTGCCAACTTTCTATCCCATGGTGCGGGCATTGAACTAATAGGTCCTTGAATCTCTCGAAGCACTTCCAGAAAGGTTCGGAAGGCAGTTGTGAGAATTGAATTATTTCATTTCGAATTCTGGAAGTTTTATGGTGAGGATAGAACTTTTTTAGAAAAGCCTTCACAAACTCATCCCAATTTCTTATGGAATGTGATGCGGTGCTATATAGCCACTTCTCGGCTAGGTCACATAAGGTGAAAGGAATGACCCTTAGCCTTATAGCGTCATCACTCAATTGGGTTGTTTTCATCATAGCACACACATTTTGGAATTTATTAATAAAGATATAAGCGTCTTCCGTTTCCAAACCGTGAAATTTCGGCAGCATATTGATGAAATGTGGTTTAATCTCAAAATTGTCCCCATTTGCCGGTGGTGGTGAAAGACAAGTGGGTAAAGAAGTGCGGATGGGGTAGAAGAGGTCCTGGAGCGCAACTCGTGCGGGCGCTTCAACAGGCGGCTGGTTCGGGTTATTCGCACCTGGTGGAGGTGGAATCATTCCCGTCTGCAAGGTATTATTGGGGTTGAATCCCGACATACCTTCGGTGGAAGAAATTAAAGGTGAAGGTAAGAAAGTGGACGGATTATCGACTTCGGTGTCGAAGGGTTCGTTGGTCGGTACCAACGAAACGCGGACTAATCGGGCGTCTGTATCCCTAGTCCAAAGTGGCATACACTAAAAGGGATAGTGCAGTCAGAAAAAAGAAAAACAGAATGTGGGGGTAAGATAACGTCAATGAAGGAGAGATGGTGGAAATGAGGTGCAAGTTTTCTTAGCGGCAAGTTGCAAGTTTTGAAAAGATTTTTCTTTATTTTTTTTTATTTGTGTGTGAGTTTTGCAAAAGAGGTTTTTTTTTTTTTTTTGAAAACGGACTCGTGACACAACTGTATCAACCACACATGCACAATCATGCCTAGATCTAGGGTCGCCTAGGTCTACTAGACAGCTCCTAACTAGGGCTAGAAATAGACCTCAAACCGCCTTTTCACGGACAAATACGGCCAGGTAAGTGGCAAGGAACCACCACTACAGTGGGCCTAATTAATAACCACTAGCCTAGACACCGCAATGTCGGTTAGGATAAACGGCCGATGCCTACCCTAGTCCTTTTCCTATTGAGCTCGCTGTCCTTAGGTCTGAGTCTAATCTTTTTTAATTAAAGGTGGTCGATGCAAAATGCTTTAGGTGTTTTCTGGGGTCCTGGGAAGGGTGATGAAATCCCCACCCAATCTGAGTTTGGTCAAATAGCCCCTTAAATCCGATTAAAATATGCAAAACAAATAAAATCACTTGCAATCAATTTTAGCGCGGCGCAAAGAAACCTGCAGAAATCTGTTATTTAGAAGGGGGAGAAAGACTCTTTACGCAAAGAATTCCTGCAGAAAATTTCACAGACAGAGATATGGAGGTTGCAGAGGAGATAGAGAGAAAACAAACCACACAAATTTTTAGGGCTGACGTGGCACCTCAAGCGCGGAACCGCGGCAGATGGCCTCCTTTGGCGGCGGAAGCGCGGCACTTTAGTGGTTTCAGCCTCTGGAAAATTGTGTGCTGTTCTGTGATTGCACTTCCTCTCTGTTTTGATGTTCTCTTTACTGTTTTGACCCTCTGTAAAATTCCAGATCCAAAAGTTCTTGTCGTTCCTGCAAGATTCAAACGAGAAACCCTTCAAACAGATAAAAATAATGAAAAGCTAATTTTTGTATTTTGTATTTTCTGATTTTTATAATTTTTCAAAGTTTATATCAACCCGAAATCATACAAAAAAGAGAAAATTACGCCATCCCCGGCAACGGCGCCATTTGATTAATCCAAAAATTGTAGTTTACCGTAATCAGAAACGGCGTCGCTTTGCAGCTAGCCGGTGAATACGGGTCGATCCGCAGGGATGTGTTAATTTCTAATTTTGTGTTATAACGAGTTGATTCAAATCGTGGTTGGTTTTTTATCGATTGAGTTTAAGATGAATTTATGTGATAAGAAAGGACTCGTTAGGGTTAGGTCGAAGGTAGGGGTGTTGAGATCTATGTTTTCACCTCTTTCAATGCCATGATTTAAGCTTTTTAGAAATATCACAACAATTATTAGCAAAGGGGATTAGGATGATCGGGAAGAAACAAAGTTTCTTCCTCTAGATCCTTGTCCGTCCTTTCCTATTAATTGATGTGATCTTCATGGATGTCATATAAGTCCGGCCTTTTATACTAAGGTTCACCGTTACCTTGTAGGTAGGGTGCCGTAGGGGGCGGATCGTATATGAATGCATGAAGATTTCGTTTTTTAAAAATAAGTTGGCGTTGAAGGAGGTGAGAGACATTCATCTCTCACTTGCTCCCTTGTTCCTAACCCTAACGAGCGAGGATTTTATTCGCTCATTAGGGAATTGTTGCAAAGAGACATTTTTATGTTTATGTTTTAAAGGTTAACTACTTGGTGCAGATTAAGGAGGATTACACTAGAGCAAGAATTAACTAACTAAGGCAAGTAAAATATTATACTAAGGCAAGAATTAAATAAAACTAAAAACTTACAAGAAAAAGTGATGCTCCAAATTCTTCAACAAATCTCACTTTTATTGATTATCAAGAGGCATCTTTTTTACAGATCTAGATTACAATTTATAAGTAACTAGTGAAGCTAGGGTTACAGACTCTCGTAGATATGAAATTACTGATTTACCCACTAAAAATCCCAACAATGAAACGACACACCGACACCAGAAGTCGGTGCCGACACGGGCTCTGTATGGCCGCGGTTCCGCGGCAAAGACATGCCTTTGGCCGCGGATCCGCGGCCATTTAGTGGGCTTGGCCCACTATCTTTCTGTGCTGGGTCACTCTTCTCTTGGGCTCTCTGATTTCACTGTTCGTTTCTCTGTTGGGCTTTCCAGTATTCTCCAGATTCTCAGTGAACTAGTAGGGATCTTTTTGACTGTTTCACTTGACGTTCGTCTCGGCTTGAGTAGGATCCGTGTGCTGGTTGGTCAAAAGTCCATTTCCTGTATCAACTTTGTCTTTTTCACTGTATTTGCTTCAAAAGTCTGTATCCTGTATCATGTAACAAACGATCGTCAAAAGCACCTGTTTACTTATAAATTGCACAAAAAGTGGGGCGTATAAATTGCAATATTATGATGTGAACACCCCTCCATTGAGGGTAAAGACATAACCCGACATGGACTTGGAATCGTCCTTATCACTCTGGAAGCCGGAATCAGCAAAGGCCTCCAACCTGAGGTCTTTTCCGTCGTAAACCAAGAACATCTCCTTAGTCCTTCTCAGGTACTTGAGAATGTTCTTTACTGCTATCCAGTGTTTCTCCCCTGGGTCTGACTGATACCGGCTTACCACGCTTAGTGCGTAAGCTACATCTAGTCTGGTGCACAACATCGCATACATTATAGAGCCTACCGCAGAAGCGTAGGGTATAATAGACATGCGTTCCCTTTCCAAATCAGTCTTGGGAGACATCTCTTTGGAGAGGGTGATTCCGTGACAAGCCGGTAGATTACCGCGCTTCGAATCTTCCATACTGAATCTTTTCAGTACATTGTCGATATACCTGGACTGCGAAAGTCCCAACATCCTCTTGGATCTATCACGATAGATCCGGATCCCCAGAATGTAAGAGGCATCACCCAGGTCTTTCATGGAGAACCTGTGTAACAAGAATCCTTTGACAGATTGTAGCATAGGAATGTCATTTCCTATCAATAGAATGTCATCCACGTACAAGACGAGGAATACGACACTTCTGGCTACAACTTTACTATATATGCACGGTTCATTTGGATTTTTGATAAAGTCATATTCTTTGACTATCTCATCAAAACAGATGTTCCAACTCCGCGATGCCTGCTTTAGTCCATAAATGGACTTAAGCAGCTTGCATACTTTCCCGCTGCTCCCACTCTGATTGAAACCCTCTGGCTGATCCATATAGACGCTCTCTTCTAAATTTCCATTCAGAAAAGCCGTCTTTACGTCCATCTGCCAGATTTCATAATCATGGAAGGCAGCAATTGCAAGAAGGACCCGAATGGATTTGAGCATAGCCACTGGAGGAAAAGTTTCGTCATAGTCCAAACCAGGTCTTTGAAGAAAACCCTTTGCAACAAGTCTAGCCTTATAGGTTTCCACTTGTCCATCTACACCAATCTTTTTCTTGAAGATCCATTTGCATCCTATGGGTTTTACCCCATCTGGAGCAAAGTCCAAAGTCCATACTTTGTTGGTGTACATGGACTCCATTTCGGTCCGCATTGCATCTAGCCATCCTACCGAGTCGCCGCTCTGAATGGCCTGCTGGAAGTCAGTAGGTTCATCATCATCTATGATGCAATCCTCTCTATCCCCATCTATGAGAAAACCGTAGTATCTCTCAGGCGGATGAGACGGCCTACTACTCCTACGGAGGGGTGCGGGAATGTCCTGTACTTCTTGAACTTCCGGTTCTACCAAACTTTCAGTATTAGTTTGTGGTTCTGGAATTTCATCCAGTTCTATTTCGCTCCCACTTGATTCCTTTTCTAAAAACTGATGTTCTAGAAAATGGGCATTACGAGAAACAAATACCTTTTGTTCCTCTGCGTAATAGAATAGATATCCCCTGGAGTTCTTTGGATATCACACAAACTTACACTTTACTGATCGTGCCTCGAGCTTGTCCACATGCTGCTTTTTAACAAAAGTTGGACATCCCCAAATCTTTATATACTGTAGATGGGGTTTCTTCCCACTCCACATCTGATATGGAGTGGTAGGCACAGTCTTTATAGGTACCATGTTCAAAAGATATGCCGCTGATTCTAGCGCATAACCCCAGAAAGATCGCGGTAACTCAGCATTACTCATCATGGATCGTACCATATCTAATAGGGTTCGATTCCGTCTCTCCGATACACCATTATGCTGTAGAGTGTATGGAGGAGTAAGCTGAGAGAGAATTCCTTTCTCTTTTAGGTAACCTAGGAACTCGGCACTCAAGTATTCACCACCTCGATCAGATCTTAGTGTCTTGATACTTTTGCCGGTTTGGTTTTCTACTTCATTCTTATACTCTTGGAATTTCTCAAAAGCCTCGGATTTATGTTTCATCAGATAAATGAATCCGTATCTTGAGTAATCATCCGTGAAAGTAATGAAATAGGTAAAACCACCTCTTGCATTTGTAAACAATGGACCGCATACATCGCTGTGTATGAGTCCTAAGAGCTCGCTCGCTCTTACTCCTTGTCCAGTAAATGGAGTCTTTATCATCTTTCCTTTGAGACAAGATTGACAAGTGTCATAAGTTTGATATTCGAACGAGTCCAAATATCCTTCTCTATGCAACTTAGTCAACCTTCTCTCATTGATGTGACCCAGTCTACAATGCCATAAGAAAGCTTTATTTAAATCTGAAGACTTTCTTTTTAGTGTGTTCTGGACATTGAAAATTTGGAGTTGGTTTAAAACATATATACCGTTATTTAATGTACCGGACCCAATCAAACCATGATTAAGGTTGATGTTGACAACATCTCTTACAAACGTGAAATCATAACCTTTATTTGATAACAAGGAAACTGATATGATATTACACGTTAAGCTTGGTACAAAATAACAGTTATGTAAAACCAAAATGTGTCCACTCGTCAATCCTAGGTGATAATCCTCGACGGACGCAGCTCCCACGCTAGCTCCGTTAGCAACCTTTAGGGTCATATCACCTTTCTTCAGCACTCTACGGTTTCTCAGTGCCTGCAATGAATTGCAAATATGAGATCCTGATCCGGTATCCAATACCCAGGAAGTAGAGTTGATCGACAGACAATTCTCAATTACAAACACACCTGAAGTCGAAACCACAGCTTGCTTCGGTTCCTGGTTCTTGGCGTTCCACGCCTTGCAATCCTTCTTCCAGTGCCCTTTCCTGTGACAATGGAAGCACTCATCTTGGCCAACTACCGGTACTGCAAACTTTTTCTTTCCCTTCCCTCCCACCTTACTAACACCTCCTCTAGGTCTGGGTGCGGCCTTCTTCTTCCTTCCTTTGGCCCTAGCCTTGGACCCGGAAGAAGATGAACCGCCAACAAACATAGCGGGTGTTTCCCTTGCTTTCTGCAAGGTTCCCTCTGCACTCCTTAACATGTTCAGGAGTTCCGGAAGTTCAACTTCTTTTCTTTGAATGTTGAAGTTCAGGATAAACTGGGCGTAGGTGGAAGGAAGAGACTGGAGAATAAGGTCTGTATAGAGCTCATTATCCAAAGTCGTCCCAAGGTCTGCGAGCTCTTCTATATAGCCGATCATCTTTAGGACATGTTCTCTTACCGATGACCCGACAGCCAACCTCACTCGAAACAAGTTCTTTGAGGTCTCGTATCTTGCTATACGAGATTGCTCTCCATAAAGTTCCTTTGTATGGAGAAATATGCCATCAAGGTCCATATCCTCGTGCCTCCTCTGATGTTCATTGTTCATCGAGGAAAGCACGATGCACTTGGCTTTCGCGCAATCTAAATCCCAGGTTTTGCGGATTTCCTTATCCGCATTACTGGATTTGGGACCAGGGACAGCAGGTGCCGTAGCGGTGAGGACGCACCCCAATTTGTCATAGGTCAAAGCCATTTTGACATTCCGCAGCCAATCTTTATAGTTTGGCCCTGTCAGTATATTTTTCTCTAAAAGTAACTTAAGTCCAGTCATTTTCAGGGTCGCTGCAATTAGGAGAGAGAGAAGAAAACTCTTTAGCATGATGCTCTTGCAAGTTTAGAGTGGTTTTTAATTTATCTAAACTGGATGGCTCCCACTGTTTCTCGAATCCTTCCTCAAACCATAAAAGAAGAATTAGCCAGGACTATTCTCATCGTACAATAATTGCTTAACCGTTCAGCCAGGCCAGTGTCGATACTTCGAGGGAGGTTTTCGAACGCTTTCGCGAAGTTCCTTAATTAAATAACCTCTTTTCTCTGGGGGCGTAACCCCGCTGACACCTTTCTGGACACCTACTAGGTTTATAGCATTGATCGTTAAGTGACGAATATCCTGATAAGTAGCATATACTCACAGTAGGATCGGGATCCAAATATCATCGTCTGATAATGTTGTAGGAATGCTACCAACATTCATCAAACTCAAAATGGTATGCATCTCTTTGCAAATTTCAGTTTCTTTAGAAATTCCCGATATAAGTTTTTGCCCCATGCTCTTATGACCTTGGCGTTAGGTCAAAATGTCATAAGTCACATGTCAAGTTCTACCCATCATTATCTTGTTAATTTGAACCCATCCGTATATATCCTTGACGTTCGGCCAAAATGATAATACGACTGTCCCAAACTAACTCATCTATCTATGCAACAAATGAATATCCAGTAGCTACCAAACATTATGCCTTGGCGTTAGGTCAAAATACATAGCTTGAATACTACTGAATACCCAGATGAAATGACGGAGGGCTACGAATGGTTTTGGCAAAACCGTGAACGTAGTGAACTTGATATAACCGAAGGAACCTGATAGCTTTTAAAAGGAGTGGTTAAAGCTCCGCATTTAAAAATATCTGTTTTTTAAAATTAACCGAGTGGTTTCTTTTAAATTGTTCCAACGATTAAAACTTTGGTTTATTTTTCTTTGCATTATAGATAATGCGTCCCATCATTAACCTATCATTGCAGAAAACAACGAAAATACAACGTCCTCTTATGCCATCCGCATTCGCCACGGGGTCCCGTCATTACCCGTTAGGTTACTTAACTAACGACAGAGCGGGGGCTGGGCTAGCGCGGGTGTAAAACATAAGTGACGTCTAAATAGCTATCATATATATAGATATTTTACATTCGTCTGACGCAATGATATTCATTCCAGATCACAGATGAACTTAATTGGATTTGCAAGCAATCCGTGTTTGTTTTGAGCCTGCAACAAAATACGGGTTACACAGTTGTGATGAATAGCCATTACCCCTCCCACGACCCCTACGGGTGCGGCAAACTACCCGCCGGGCAGTTTGTGCACCCCACCTTGGGTCTGTCCTAGGAGCAAAAACAGTAAAATGAAATAATACAACGGTGGCTACAACCGCAACCTGGAAGTGCCCCGCAAAATAATATTACAACAAATTACATTTACATCAAATGAATTAAATGATAACCCATCACATAACCCCGGCTATACATCACAACAGTCCAACACAGTTCATATGCACAAACAGATAAAATCCATTTCAGAAATGTGCAACCCCCTGCCAACTGACATACTAGCAGTTAGGGGAGGTTTACGAACACATTATACAATCACAGATATAATCCAATAAGCAAATACTGTATAATTTCGATCGATTAAACACATTTAATATTGCTCCAATACTTCTCTGTAAACTTGAAACCTGAGCAAAATTAAAAAACACCAGAAAATCCTAAATATCACAGAGAACCATCACAAGAAAAATGGGTCCCTGAATCGTCAACTCGGCGGCGGAAGCGCGGCGGATCGGTGCTATCCGCCGCGGTTCCGCGGCGCCGTAGGCGATTCAGGGGACCAAAATTTTTGTGTGTTCTAATAATGTCATTTTAAGCTTTCTGAACATCCCTGAAAAATTTTTGGACTTCATTTAAAAATCGACAGAAACTGATATTTTCGGGCTTTTCCGGTTTCGTTTTTTCCGTTCGAAATTCATACAAATTTGCAAGTAAGTTATTTATAGTTTAGCGAGGCTCTGATATCACTGTAAGTCGATGTACAACACCCGAATACTTGTGGGGAGGCGGAATTTTCAAAAACGAACTTGTTTAGTGAACAAACATCGACTAACCGCTTGAATCGAAGCTAAACGATAACTAACTTAAAACATAGAGTTTCTATGCTACTATGTTTAGGGATTATACCTAACGAATCGTGTCCTTCGTCTTTGCGAACTCCACCTCCTCCTCGGCCTTCTCGAAGTAGTAGACGATCCACCCGAGAGCTTTACTCCAAGCTTAGCCTCTAAACTTGAGGCAACTAACCTTCTTTAAGTGCTAATCAAAGAAGCTAGGTGATATAGAGTAAGGGTTATGGTTTAGTTAGTCTAACTAATCCTTGTACTCGACACATGAGAGAGGAGGATTAGGGTTTGAAGAGGGAGAGCTTGAGGAGAGAGAAGGTGAGGATAATAATGAAGTGAGAATAATGAGTTATGATAATATATATCAAGCATTTCATTTATCAAGAAAAGAATAAGAAATGAATTTAGCAACCATTCTTGATAATATCTAGTGATTATTCACTCCATGAGTCATTAAGCATTTATCATGCATTAATGACAAGAATGAATCATCCATATGACTCACTAATCACATTCATTGCTTATGCAACCTTAACCTCCTTAGTCACCACCTTCTAGAAGCTTCTCGCGCAATTACGAGAACGCCCCTCCTTTTCGCAAAATTACGGAAAAACTTTAGACTGTATAAATCCAATAACCGGATACCAGTAACTGGCTTAAACCAAAGCCGACTGGTAAAAACTGTCCGAAAGTCGTACGCGCGTAAACGCACGTATGCGTCCGAACCCTTGTCGTAAAAACCATACGACCTCTATATCGTTTCGCCTGGAGTAGGGAAACTCTCTGTGTGGGACTCTAGAGACTCGACTACTATGCTGGCTGTGGGTTTAACCACAGACCGCAAGCGGCACTAGCTGTACGTAACGGTCCCCAGGTAGATGTCGATAAGAAGGCCGATGAGGGAACCCATCCGAACTCCTACTGAGTCTGATGTGACAATCTCCATACAGTCCGGTCCGTTCGTCCAAGACTATCGCATATCGGGCCAAGGGGGCGGCAAGCGTCAGTCCCCTAATAGCGGTATAAGTCGTGTCGGAGGGAAGCCCATTACACCCTGAGAAACTACTGGAACCTACCAGCAAATCTCGCTTGCCCTGGCCAGGGACTTTGCGTAATGGCTCTCTGACACAGCGCGATATCAACTCCCAATACTGGGAGAGACGAATCCAGTCTAACCGCTACTGCCTCCAAGTGCTCGGGACTGCACCCAACTGCTACCTGTTTGCATGACTCCTTTGAGCCGTGGTAGGGTAGCAATCTAAGAACAGTGGGACACACTCGAGGCGAAGTAGCAGTGTCAAGTCTGCGGACTATGCTGTACTCATGTCACCTGGGAACTGTTCACTGACGACTGGTATAAAACCAACCAACAGTTCCCTGTGAGTCCTGTCCGGTGTACCCGTAACCTAACGAGCACCTGTATACTATCTCCAGTACAACGTACTGACGGCTGTGGGACAGACCATCTCCCCAACTGGGATGAGAAGCGTACACACTAGTCTACTCCGGAGTATCGATGCTCTGTCTCGATAATCCAACGACTAGGGACCTGAATAAGGATGTGCTTGTAGACTACCCAGCCCCCACTAGTGTGACTGCCATCACAACGCTGGTAGTCAAGCAAGATCCTAAGAGCTCTATCAATACGTACACTCACATATCAAGATAGAAAAACCAAGTAGCATACTACCATGTTTAGCAAGACTGTTATATACATGTGAATATCCCAAGCTTCCATTAAGTAATATACAAACTAGTATGATACAGTAATGGCCTTCTAGGGCATAAACACTAACAGTGTGTTGATGCAGCATGGCAGAGTTATCGCTTATGCTTCCTGGCAGTTGAAGAAGCACGAGAAGAACTATCCCACTCACGATCTAGAGTTAGCCGCGGTGGACTTTTCGTTAAAGATGTGGAGACATTACTTGTATGGCAAGTCATGTCAGATCATTACGGACCACAAAAGCTTAAAATACATCTTCCAGCAGCGAGATCTGAATTTGAGGCAGCGCCATTAGATGGAGCTTGTAAAGAATTATGATTGTGAAATCCTTTATCACCCGGCCAAGGCAAATGTGGTAGCTGATACTTTGAGTCATAGGCCCAGAGGTAGCTTGATCCATTTGAGCGTGATCCAGAGACCCTTCTACAGATTAGCAGAACTTATGCGACAGCTGTAGGGTTGCTATGCACGCGCACAAGGTTCTACGAGGCATCAACCATGCCCGATTAAAAATTTAGCCGTGCCGAACAACCCAAAGCCGGATCTTTAAACTAGACTTTAGGCGAAAACAAGCATGTTAAACTCTTTAACACTAAGTGAGAGGGATTACAACCTTTGTAGATCCGGTCCTTCACTTCTTAAGCTCCGTGTTGAGGTCCCTTCGCTGCGATCATCGTGTTCCGGACTCTCGAGAGGCTTCACGAAGAGAAAGATGCAGTCTTGCTTCCGATTTTCGATAACATAGATGATCTACCTTGAAGTTTCGTTAACACAAGCTAACACTCATAATATGAAGTGAACACCCTCATCTAAATGGCAAGGATAGATGAGGATGATGAAGTAGGATTTTTGCACTCTTTTATTTTCTTATTCTCACTCATTTTTCATCACTTAGAAAAAGCTAGAAAGCTTTTTCTTAAAAAGAAAAAGAAGGAAGAAGATGAACAATATGATAAGAATCCTTTTGTGATGAATAATGAAAGGATAAAGATGATGGCTAATGCAACCATGGTCAACTAAACCCATGTAGAGAATTAACTAGGGTTAGGGTTTGGGTTGGGTTAAAGCATGAGTCATTACAAAATATCTTTCACAAAACAAGACAAAACCTTCTAGAATCATCTAGAAAGCATTAACCCAAATCAAACCCTAATCTTGTTTAATCTCTACTAAACATGTTGCATTAGTTATCATATCATGTTACAATATTATATATCACATATATAATATTTATTGTAACAAAATAAAATAATACAATTAACATATATCGCATATATATCAATGTATTACCCGAATGAGAAAAAAAATCTTTTAGTGAGGAAATATTAGTTAATGTAATTTAATATATCATATATATTATTATACATTAAATTATCGAATCAACACTTGATCCGACAATCCGGCTATATCGGATATAACCAACTAATATTTATCCATACCGATTCATCGAATCAACACTTGATCCGATGACTCGGCTGATATCAAATATCGCGAGAATAGAATACGGTATCTCATATCGCATTATCCTCGGTCCCGCACATATCACATATGTGCCCCTACTCCATTTTGCCTGAGTCAAGAAACCTCTGTGTAGGACTCTAAAGAATCGTCAATACGCCGGCTGTAGGTGATGATCATATCAAACACCCACAAGCTGCAAGCGGTCAGCTAAACGTAACAGCCACCCAGGTATTGAGCGCTCAGAAGATCAACAAGCAAGCCTGTACTTTCTCCTGTGAATCCAAACAGTAACACTCCCGTACAGTCCGGTCTCGTCGTCTGATATGTCGCATATCTCGCCTAGGGGTGGTAAACGTCAGACCCCAGTAGCTTGATAAGTCGTGTCGATATGAGGTCTATAACAGTTCGAGAAACTACTGATAACACTTACCAGTATATCTCAGCAACCCTGGCCAGGGATTTCCGGTTATAGCCAATCGAACACAGCACAACATCAACTCCCTATACCGAGAGAGACGAATCCCCTCCTATCGCTCATTGCCTCCATGTGATTCGGGGCTGTACACAAAAGCCACCTTTTTGCACGCCCTCTTGGACGTGGTATGATGGAAATCAAAGCACAGTGGGAATCACACAAGACTCTATGACGATCTCGGGTCAACAGACTACTCTGTACCAGTGTCACCGGAGAACTGCCATCTGACATGAGGTATAATACCATCTGGGAGTTCTCAGCGAGTCCGTCCAGTGTACCCAGTCTCTACTGAGCACCCGTACACCATCCTTGATGTCGAACACCGATGGATATGGGATCATCCATCGCCCAACATATGGGTCAAGATGCGTATACGCTAGTCTACTCTGGTGTATCGATGCCCTGTCTCGATACACCCTCGACTAGGAACAGTTATAGGATGTACTCGTCGACTACCGTGGCCCCACTAGTATGATCTCATCATAGTCCCAGTAGTCGAGTACATATCTTAAGGGCTTTATCAACATGTAATATAGAGACAATCAGAATACATGTTAAGATAAAGTACAACCAGATAGCATACTATCATGTCGAGCAAGAAAGTCCTCCCAATATATGTCCAAGCATCCATTACAATATACATCGTATGTACAGTAATGGCCTCTAGGGCATACATATAACTAACAATCTCCCACTTGCACTAGGGCCATCTGTTGTGGTATCACATACCCAACAATTAGCTGTGGTTGAAGTATCTCATACTCAACCATCCCATAAAAGTCTCTACTTGGAAAAAATGCCTTTGTGAGTGGATCCGTGCTGTTGTCCTCTGTGTCTACTCTCCTAACCTCGATCTCCCTGGAGATCAACCATCTCCATGATCAGGTGATACTGCCTAAGAATTATATCTGGATTTCTGATGGGACGGTAGTTCCTTGGCATAAGCCACAACTCCATTATCACACAATGGCAGGATCGAAGTTCATCTCATGAACCTATATATATCCAGTCTGCCTCTTTGGTAGCATCCTTGGTAACGATGTATCTTGCCTTTAATCGTCTAGTAAGTCAGGGTATCTAGCTTGGAACTCTTCCAACATACCGTCCCTCCACTGAGGGTATAGACAATGCCTGCGACTGACATTCAGTCGTCCCTATCATACTGGAACGTTTCCAACGATTCTCCCCAGGATCGATTGATACCATCTCACTACAACTAGTGAGAATCCTAACATCCAATTAGATCTATCTCATAGATCCAAAACCCAGGATTTAGGAGGTATCGTTCTGATCCTATATGGAGAATCTCTTGTGATAAGCGGAGATTCACCGAGCGTAGCATAGGAAACTCCTTCCCTATCAAGAGTATGTCATCCACGTACTCTACGAGGATCACCACCATACTCCCTACTACCTTTTTGTATATACAAGGTTCATCTACCATTTTGATGAAGTCAAACTCTTTGACTACCACATCAAAACAGATGTTCCAACTACGTGATGCCTGCTTTATCACATAAAACATCTTGCACACATTTTCGCCGCTCCCACTGTCTATGAAGCCCTCTGGCTGTGTACTTATAGACGCTCTCTTCTAAAACATCATTTAGAAAAGCAATCATGACACCTAACCGCCAGATATCGTAGTCATGGTATGTAGCCGTGGCAAGTAGGATCTGGATGGACATAAGCATAGCTTTGAAAGTCTCAACTTTTCCATGTACACCAAGTAATCTTCTCAAGATATACTTGCTCCTGATGAGGATTTAACCCTTCAGATAGAGCAACCAAAGTCCATACTTTGTTGGTGTATAAGGATTCCATCTCAGATCGCTAATCATCCAGCCATTCTTACAGAGTCCCACTCCTGATGGCCAGCCCGAAACTAGTTGGGTCATCATCTCATGATGCAATCCTCGCTCCCACTGTCATAGAGAGACCGAAGTATCTCTCAGGTGGGTGAGGAACCCTGCTAGATCGGCGGAGAGGCTGAGGTTCGTAGGTTACTATTGAATCCTTCGGTTCTACCAAATCATCAGCTGCAGTTTGTATAGCCGGAACCTTTCCAGTTCTACATAATAGACCTTGCCTCGAGCTTGTCCGGATTTTGCTTTTAGACATAGTCCGGACAACCCCAAATCTTAACAAACTTAAGATATGGGCTCTTCCCTTTCCTTATCACATATGAAGTGGTAGGCAACTGATTTGATTTGAACCCTGTTCAATAGGTATGCAGCTTCTCAAGCGCATAACATCCAAAAGGAAATAGGAAACTCAGTAGTACTCATCATAGAGCACATCATATCACATAGGGTGCTATTGCTCCGCCCCGATACACCGACGTGCTGTGGTGTATACGGAGGAGTAATGGTGAAAGAGAATTTCATTCTCCTTTAGAATAGTCCAGGAATTCCATGCTCAAGTATTCTCCTCCTTGATCTCATCAAAGGACATAATACTTATACCCATTTTTGGTTCTCTACTTCTAACTTATATTCTGTCAATATCTCAAAAGGTTCGGATTTGTGTTTCAATAGGAACATATGTCTGAATCTTGAGATATCATCAGAGAATGTAA
The DNA here is from genome assembly GCA_030015575.1 of Agapanthus africanus. NCBI lineage: Eukaryota > Viridiplantae > Streptophyta > Magnoliopsida > Asparagales > Amaryllidaceae > Agapanthus > Agapanthus africanus. Next base: position 336,556,436 of record JASDDO010000031.1, read on the forward strand.
TGAAGTACAAAGAACCGGTCTTGGCATGTGTAGACAGGAGACTTTCATACATCAGCATGTATCAATCCCAAGAGTTCACTAACTCTTTCTCTGTTTCCAATAAACAGAGCTGTGGTCATCTTATCTTTGTGACATGACCGGTAAGTTTCACAAGATGTAAATTCAAAATAAATTAAATATGCATCTAGATGTAACTTAGCTAGTCGGGTCGCATTGATATGACCTACTCTACAATGCCTCAAGAAGGATTCGTTCATTTCTGAACTCTTCCTCTTGTGTTTGTTCTGTATACTAAGAACTGTAGTTTGATTTAGAACGTCAATGCGTTTAGATAACGTGCCTGACCCGATCAACTCTTGATATAGGAAATGTTCAAAATATTATCCAACAATACAAAATTATATCCATTCTTTACTAATAAAGAGACTGATATGATGTTGTATATCAGGTTCGGTATCTAATAACATTCATTCAGATTCAATGTATTCTGGTAATACAGGGTGATAGTGACCAACAGACTTGGCTGCAATAACCCGTTCTCAGTTCTCTACCTTTCTATAGCCCATGTAACAGATTACATATGCGGGATCCTGATCCGGTATCTCATACCCAGGACGTAAAGGATACTGAGAAACAGTTCTCTGTAATGAACACACCCGTAGAAGATGCATCAGCATGCACTTTCTTCGTTTGGGCGGCATGGGAAATCTGGTATTCCCCAATTTCCTGCTCTGTCTTATAACAATTATAAGTTGGAGCGGGACCAACGTTCCCTAGCTCAGTATAACAAGCGGGTTCGGTCAATTCATCCGATTTATTATCTTGATTAAGGCGTGATATGGTCGCTACCTGGAGAGAGAGAGAGAGAAGAAAACACTCAGCGTACGCTCTTGCAAGATTAGATTGGTTATCTAATATATCTAATCAGGATGTTTCCCACTGTTTTAATCAAATCTTCCTTCAAACCCTAAAAGGAAAGACTAGCCGGGATTAATTACACGCTACAAGTTCGCCAATCTTTCAGCCAAGCCAGTGTCGGTACTTTGAGGGAGGTCCCCCGTGCTTTCGCACGAACCTAATTAAAGTAAACCTCGTTTTCTCAGAGGCGTAACCCCGTTAACACCTTTCTAGACACCTACTTGATCGGCTAATTGTAATGTGTAAAACTCTCCCAGGAGTAACTCTTACTCGCAGCGGGTATCGGGATCCAACTATCTCATAGAAGGTATGCAATCTCATTGCAAATTTCAACACTTGAAATTCCCAATAATATTTTACCCCTAGCGTCCTATGACCTTGACGAATGCCAACAAACCATAGGCTACTAGTCAAGTTCAACCCGTCATTTCCCGATTGAATTAAACCCACCCGCACGACCCTTGACGAATGCCAACAAAGTCGCACGACTACCCTAACTCAATCTGCATCATATGCATAAGCAGATAAGCATAAATAGCTACCGCACACTACGCCTTGACGAAAGCCAACAAACGTAGCACGAATACTATAAAGTACTTATCTGAAATGACGGAAGGCTACGACAGGTTTTTAAGAAAACCTTTTGCGTAATGAACTTGATATCGTTGTAGAATCGAGTGATTTTAAATGGATTGTTTTTGAGGCTTTTCTAGTTTTGCTAAAGGGGTCACTCCCGGTGAAGGGATCGTCGGCCCTTTCCTCATCGAATAAGATGCAGGATATTTCACAAATATCACTATGCAAAGTAAGAACTATAGAAGCAATCAAAAGACAGACCGAGTTTGTAGCATCTGCTAGTTTCTCTAAAGAGGTCACTCCCGGTGAAGGGATCTCGGCTCTTTCCTTATCGAATAAGGTGCTGGATGTTCTACAAGGAACACCGCTATGCAAAGCAAAAACTCGAGCTACCAGTTTTTAAACAAGTTTCTACAACATCTTTAGGTTTCTTTTATTTCATTAATCTCATTAATGAAGTCCCATTTTAATATGCTTCACAAGCATCACATTTGAAATGAAATCTGCAATATAACATATATCTCATATATATAATATAAACATTCGTCTCAGGCAGTAATTTGATCTCATCACAGAACATTGCAGCAGAAGAACATATATGAAATATTCGATATACTAGGACGTCCGTGTTTTTAATACGAGCCTGTATAAAACACGGATTCCACGGTCGCGATGAATAGCCAAACCCACATCCCTAGACCCCTACGAGAGCTGCAAGCAACACTGCCAATTCTAGGGTTAGGAGACCCGGTCTCGACTCCTCGATATGGTCTCCCACTGGACCCTAGAACCCGGTTACTTGTTCTCCCCTCCTTGGGTCTACCTAATACGGAAAAGTAAATAATATATAATGGTGACATCATCCTCAGCCCGGAAGTGCCCTAATAAAAGAATATTACATACAAATGAATTTTACATGAATGAAAAAGAAAAACTCTCATCTCACATAAAACCCCCAGCTATTCAGAACGCGACGATCCAATATAACATATCACAGCAACACATAATATCTCATATCATCAACGTAAGAAAGTATGCGTATCCCGATTGTCGTTGATGTATAGCAACGAAGCCGGCGATACACCACATACTACGCTTACGGTCACAGAAAAGAAAGTGTAAAACTACAACAGTTGGTATCCGCATCCTCCTTAGACATCGCATGCCTAACCAAATGAATTCTTTAGACATCGCATGCCTAACAATTATAATCCCCGCATTTTAGTCTCATTATCGAAAACGCTTTTCAATATCAAGTCGGGCAATTCAACAAGATTCCCGACATCCTGATCGAATGCTCGTCGCAAACTTTAGTAGACGGCCGCACCCCCGATGCCGTCGACGAAGTGCAGTAAGGCGGAACACCGTCGCCGCGAGCACCCGAACGGATGCTTTTGGCGACGGGGTTCTCCTACAGTAACTTGGTCGGGGCTATGGGGCGTGGCTGTCTATTAAGTTTACCCGGCGAGTATCCGCGTACGCTACGTGATTGCGACGGACTTTTGATCACATCAAAATTCCGTGGCAACCGATCAATTTGAGACTAAACTGCTAGATTTATAACATTCAAATTAGTTATCTCATAACTACCTGTGGATTCCAAATATTGTATCATATTCCAGATAAATAGACAATGTTAAACTTTCCGATCGAATAATCAAACACCCAAGATTTCCCCAATATATCTCAACACTTGAAATCAGTTTAAAAACATCCATCACATGCCACAGTACCAATAGTCCAGCCGTAGAAGGGTCAAGCCAACGCCTCACATGTGGCACGCCGTACTGCCCCAAACCCTAAGGTTTAGAGGCAGTTCAAGACGGTCACATAATCGAGTTAAGGTTTGTTTTCTTCTAGAGGGTCCACCGCGTTACTTGCATGACTTTACGAAAGTTTCAAACACGAGGAAAAATCCAACTTTTGAAAATTTTCCGACAGGGGAAAAAGTGAGTTATTGATATTCGTTCGAACTTTTTAACAGTTTCTAAAAATTACCCGGACAAAACTAAACGAAGTTAAATTATCCGATCGAATCAACGAGTCCCCAATACAACCATAGAAAACTCAACACTTGAGTGTAATTAAAAAATTCCCAGAAAAAATTGCCAAGAAAGGACCTAAGAATAAATATATGAAATTCCACGGACTAAGTCCAAATTTTGGCCGCGGAACCGCCGCTTGACCCTTGGTTTGGCCGCGGTTCCGCGGTCAAATAATTGAATTAGTTGAACGCACTTCACAGTAATTCTTAGTTTTTCCTGCTTGTTTTTCTGAGCATTTTTAATTCATAAATATTCAACTTTTTGAAAAAAATACAGAGAAGGGTGAACATCGGGGTTTCGGGTTTCGATCGGACTTTAAACTTCGTCTAGACTTTGCCTAAAGCTCTAGCTTGGCTCTGATACCACTGTAGGGTTTCTATGCACGCGCACAAGGGTCTACGAGGCATTAACCATGCCCGATTAAAAATTTAGCCGTGCCGAACAACCCAAAGCCGGATCTTTAAACTTGAGTTTAGGCGAAAACAAGCATGTTAAAATCTTTAACACTAAGTGAGAGGGATTACAACCTTTGTAGATCCGGTCCTTCACTTCTTAAGCTCCGTGTTGAGGTCCCTTCGCTGCGATCATCGTGTTCTAGACTCTCGAGAGGCTTCACGAAGAGAAAGATGCAGTCTTGCTTCCGATTTTCGATAACATAGATGATCTACCTTGAAGTTTCGTTAACACAAGCTAACACTCATAATATGAAGTGAACACCCTCAACTAAATGGAAAGGATAGATGAGGATGATGAAGTAGGATTTTTGCTCTCTTTTATTTTCTTATTCTCACTCATTTTTCATCACTTAGAAAAAGCTAGAAAGCTTTTTCATAAAAAGAAAAAGAAGGAAGAAGATGAACAATATGATAAGAATCCTTTTGTGATGAATAATGAAAGGATAAAGATGATGACTAATGCAACCATGGTCAACTAAACCCATGTAGAGAATTAACAAGGGTTAGGGTTTGGGTTGGGTTAAAGCATGAGTCATAACAAAATATCTTTCACAAGACAAAACAAAACCTTCTAGAATCATCTACAAAGCATTAACCCAAATCAAACCCTAATCTTGTTTAATCTCTACTAAACATGTTGCATTAGTTATCATATCATGTTACAATATTATATATCATATATATAATATTTATTGTAACAAAATAAAATAATACAATTAACATATATCGCATATATATCAAAGTATTACCCGAGTGAGAAAAAGAATCTTTTAGTGAGCAAATATTTGTTAATGTAATTTAATATATCATATATATTATTATACATTAAATTATCGAATCAACACTTGATCCGACAATCCGGCTATATCGCATATAACCGACTAATATTTATCCATACCGATTCATCGAATCAACACTTGATCCGATGACCCGGCTGATATCAAATATCGCGAGAATAGAATACGGTATCTCATATCGCATTATCCTCGGTCCCACACATATCACATATGTGCCCCTACTCCGTTTTGCCTGAGTCAAGAAACTTCTGTGTAGGACTCTAAAGAATCGTCAATACGCCGGCTGTAGGTGATGATCATATCAAACACCCACAAGCTGCAAGCGGTCAGCTAAATGTAACAGCCACCCAGGTATTGAGCGCTCAGAAGATCAATAAGCAAGCCTGTACTTTCTCCTGTGAATCCAAACAGTAACACTCCCGTACAGTTCGGTCTCGTCGTCTGATATGTCGCATATCTCGCCTAGGGGTGGTAAACGTCAGACCCCAGTAGCTTGATAAGTCGTGTCAATATGAGGTCTATAACAGTTCGAGAAACTACTGATAACACTTACCAGTAATCTCAGCAACCCTGGCCAGGGATTTCCGGTTATAGCCAATCGAACACAGCACAACATCAACTCCCTATACCGGGAGAGATGAATCTCCTCGTATCGCTCATTGCCTCCATGTGATTCGGGACTGTACCCAAAAGCCACCTTTTTGCACGCCCTCTTGGACGTGGTATGATGGAAATCAAAGCACAGTGGGAATCACACAAGACTCTATGACGATCTCGGGTCAACAGACTACTCTGTACCAGTGTCACCGGAGAACTGCCATCTGACGTGAAGTATAATACCATCTCGGAGTTCTCGGCGTGTCCGTCCAGTGTACCCAGTCTCTACTGAGCACCCGTACACCATCCTTGATGTCGAACACCGATGGATATGGGATCATCCATCGCCCAACATATGGGTTAAGATGCGTATACGCTAGTCTACTCTGGTTTATCGATGCCCTGTCTCGATACACCCTCGAGTAGGAACAGTTATAGGATGTACTCGTCGACTATCGTGGCCCCACTAGTATGATCTCATCATAGTCCCAGTAGTCGAGTACATATCCTGAGGGCTTTATCAATATGTAATATAGAGACAATCAGAATACATGTTAAGATAAAGTACAACCAGATAGCATACTATCATGTCGAGCAAGAAAGTCCTCCCAATATATGTCCAAGCATCCATTACAATATACATCGTATGTACAGTAATGGCCTATAGGGCATACATATAACTAACAACAGCAAAGTACAGTTCGAGTTCACTTCCACCGGAGGGCAGCTTGCTCATGTCCGCGCCCTTCAACTTGTACTCGATCGCATCCGAGAGGCACAATCCGACGATGCTCGTTTGTTTGAGATTATGAAGCATGTTCGGCAAGGAAGAGATTCGGAGTTTGTGATTGATGGACAGGGAGTGTTACGATTTAGGACTCGTCTATGTGTACCAGATTCTGAGGGGCTGAGACTTGAGATCATAGAGGAGGCACATCAGTCAGCATACAGCGTTCATCCGGGTTCCACTAAGATATATTGTGATTTGAGATATATCTACTGGTGGGAAGGGATGAAGTGAGATGTTTCGGATTTTATTTCGAGATGCCTGACTTGCCAGCAAGTCAGGGCCGAGCATCAGAGGCCGGTGGGAGAGTTACAGCCTTTACCTATTCTGGAGTGGAAATAAGAGCAGATCTCCAAGGATTTCATTATGGGTCTACCCAGGTTCAGTCGAGGGTATGACTCCATTTGGGTGATTGTAGAACAGTTGACGAAAGAGGCTCACTTTCTCCCAGTGAAGACCGCTTTCGGATTTGCTCAATAAGCTCAGTTGTATATTGATGAGGTTGTGCGGTTGCATGGCGTTCCGACATGCATTGTATCCGACAGAGGTACCAGTTTACCAACCGCCTTTGGCAGAAACTTCAGGAGGCTTTGGGTACCCGTTTGAGTTCAGCACCGCTTTCCATCCGCAGAACGATAGTCTGTCAGAGCGGACTATACAGACTCTCGAGGATATGCTCTGAGCGTGCGTATTTGATTTTGGTGACAGTTGGGATCATCACTTGCCCTTGATAGAGTTTTCCTACAATAACAGTTTTCAGGAGACGATTCAGATAGCACTTTTCGAGGCCTTGTATGGGAGAAAGTGTCGATCGCCTGTCTGTTGGACCGAACTCAACGAGAGCAGGATTTTGGGACCACAGCTAGTTCTGGAGACTATGAAAAAGATCCAGTTTATCTAGGACAGGATGAGAGCAGCCCAGTGCAGGCAGAAGTCTTATGCCGACCGACAATGTCGCAAACTTGAGTTCGCAGTGGGTGATCATATTTTCCTACGGATCTCTCCGATGAAGGGGGTGATGAAGTTCAGAAAGAAAGGAAAACTTAGTCCCAGATTTGTGGGTCATTTCGAGATCCTTGAGCGAGTCGGTACCGTTGCCTATCGTTAGGCACTTCCGCCCAGTTTTCCGGATGTACACCCCGTATTTCATGTATCGATACTTCGCAAGTACCTTCATGTTCCTTCTCACGCGATTCAGCACCAGACCATCCAGCTGGAGCTCGATCTTTCTTTCACCGAGGAGCTGGTAGTTATTCTGGACCGGCAAATGAAGAAACTACGGTCAAAAGTCTTACCGTCCGTGAAGGTTCTATAGCATGGCCCGAATAGCGAAGAGGTCGCATGGGAATCCGAGAGCGAGACGCGGAAGAAATTTCTCCATCTCTTCGAATATACGCGTGGTTAGATTTGAAATTCGGGGACCGAATTTATTTAAGGGAGAAAGATTGTAACACCTTAAAACGCGATTAGAGTTAATTAAGCCATATAACGTAGGTTTTTGGTTAACTTAACTAATAATTATTTTTCACATATTTTATTTAATTATTTTTGTACTCGTGGTATTTATGCACACACATGTGCATGCTAATCTTGCATTAAGAATATGCTAAACATGTTTTACTAGCCATAGCACATTTACAATATTGTTATGTTATATATATATATATATAAAGTAAATAAAACAGGTTTTATTTTTAATATAAAAAGAAAAGAAAGGAAATGAAGGCACGGGGGAGACAAGAAGGTAAGGGGGACATTTAATGAAGAGAGAGAAAAAGCAAGGCTATTAAGAGCCATCCCTCTTCCCTCATCTCTCTCTCAACCCTCATCACTCTCTCATTTCTCTTCTTCTTCTTCCTTCTTCAAAAAATTCTCATCTTGCAAATTTTCCCACCTCAACTTTGAGCCTAGATCACCACTAAAGCTCACTTAAGCCCTCAATTAAGTATGTTTTGTTAGTGATATGTATGCCCTAGAGGCCATTATTATATGATATAGTGGATGCTTGTACATATATATGGAGGAGTTTCTTACTCGACATGATAGTATACTATTCGGATGCCTTTTTCTTAACATGTTCACTGGTATTATTATACTATCTCTCGTATACATGTTGATAAAGCCCTTAGGATGTTGGCTTGACTACCAGGATTATGATGCAGATCATACTACTGGGACCTGGGTAGTCCACAAGCATATCCTTCAATTGTTTCTAGTCGAGGGAATATCGAGACAGGGTGTCACGCCCCGCTTCCCAGTGTAAGGAAAAGGGGACGCGACGATGTCCGCTACATATATACTCAGAAGTACATACGCTAAGCGTATGTAAGCAATATAAAAAGAATACACAATAGACAAGAGGTAATAAAAACAGCAACTTTTATTTATTAACATTTTTTTGTACAATGCATGAAAAGAAAATACAACTGAAATAAAAAGATGCCTAAACAGTGGCATAACAGGAAATGAAAAGTACAGAAAGGAAAAGTGTACAATGAAACTAAAGTGCACGGTCTTCGGCAAACTGCTCCAAGTCTTCTTGAGACGGCTCGATCTCTGCCGGGTCCAAATCACCTGACGACATTCAAAGAAGAAAGAAATAGAATGTCGTCAGCGAACAGGTCGCTCAGTAAGTCCCAAAGGTAAGAGGAAAGTAGAATAGACAGAATAAGAAGATATCTCTTAAGGTTGTATAATATTGTTGTAACGTTGTGTTAACGCTGTTGTTTGTAGCTTGGTACAGAAGGATGCCAGTGTAAACGAGGGGGGTCTCTATATGCTAGAGACCAAGGCAAACGGAATGTACAAGGAACCGTTAAGCCACGGTACAACAGCAACGGAATATAGGTTAGGTGTCTTAATCTGACCACCTCGTGCCACTTTTAACACCTTCCGTACCAATCTACCGCTTAAACCCCGCGATGTCTTGTTTGTATTGTTATCTTGTAAATTGTATTGATTGTAAGATTGATTGACTGAATGACCGAAACCATTATATCAGGTTACGGTTGTAACCGTAGGGTCATGTAAATGGAATAACTGAGAATCATGTAAAAGGAATATGTATATCCATGATTCGGTTCAGTCAAGTTGTATAAATTAATAATTGAATTCATGGTATCATGTGTTCATATTGAATTGGAATCTTGTAGATTATAGATTGACTTGAATCATATTCAAGTCAGATTAATCAGACTCAAACCCGAGTCAGACAATCAGGAATGTAAATCGAAGTCTTATAATTTCTAGGGTCCTTAGGGTAATTTATAAAACTTCAAGGGGTTTTATGTAAAAATATTTTTATACACTTTTCTAAAATACACCTCAAGTATTTGTTACTCGTCTTTAGGGTTGTAATGAGGGTGGATTTTATATTGTGACATTTCTAGTGAAAATATCCTAGTTTTTATAAATAAAGGTATTTATCTATAATATTGATTTATTTGAAGTTCATGGTATTTTAATGTAAAATTTATTCTTGTGATTTTTAGAAAAAGGTGGAATATTTATATTATAATAAAATAGATATTTAAATGATAAATATACATATATTTATACAAAAATAATTTTAATAAATATTTTATATTCCAAAAATCTCATTTTTTTAAGATGTCGTATTTTAAACCTTTCGAGACCGAATGCTCCTTGCGGAGGTCTGAATCTCGCACTACTAAGCCCGAGGATGTGCGATAATCCGCACCATCCCGAACGGGTTCCCCAAAAATGGGTTGTAGCGGCGCTTTGCAAAGATTGTAAATACTAATCCTTTAGAAAACGGTTTTATTAAGTAAAAGGTATTTATTTGTAAACATGTAAATTTTCCGTATTTTAGATTCTAGGGTTTCCTAAGTCAACTAGCCTATTTCTAAATGGTCTAAACGACAAGTCGTTAGATGCCTCAAATCGTCTCTTCACCGCCAATTGTGGCCAGGTAAGTACAAATGAGGAAAGGAAGGATCCGCTCACGAATCACCATGAGACGGGCCTTTTAAAGTTACCTTTCTCACTTGCCTAGCCTAGACACCACAAAGTCAGGTTTAGATAAACGATCGATGTCCACTACTTATCGTGTTTTCCTAATAAGAGGTATTTATTTAAAAGTGTATCAAATCTAAAACTTTTAGGAATGGTTTTATTAAGAATATGGTATTTAAATGAAAGTATTGTTTTATCGTATTCTAAGTTTTTTTTGATGATATCGTTTAAGGTTGTATATGCGTGTGTGTGGAGGTAGGTCATTATCTCGTGCTCTACTTTAAATGTATAGTAAGGTTAAGGGGGTTAAATGTGAAATCGAAACATTGTGGTATTTAAGTGAAAATACGATAAATTGAAAAGGCTATCATTTCATGTTATGAAACTTGTTCAAATTATTTGTTAAATGTTTAATAGTCAACAATAAGATGTTTAAGCATGATTGAATTGGTGAGAAGTGAAATTTTATAGAAAACCGAATCAGAAATCGGATTTGTTCCGATTCCGTCGGGTTTTGTAAATTCGTATTTTAGAGAATAAGAAAGAGGGATATAATGGGACTTACGGGTTTCGATTAAGCAAAGGAGTGAGGGGGGACTAAAGGTGTTGCCGATGCGTTGCGTCGTCGCCGGTAGTTCCTAAAAACGCCGCCGGAATTTCCGCTGGAATTTCGTCGGAGCTTCGTCGCGAACTTGTTTTCAAAGTACAGAACTTTTGAGAACTTTTTGAGAGAGTGGGCTCAGGATTTTAGGATGAGAGGGTAGAGGGTAGGGGGTGTATTTATAGGGTAGGCTAAGGGTAGGGTAGGTGAAGGGTTTTTGATAAAAATTTTATTAAAATGAGAGAAAATCATTAAAAATCGTAGTAAATAGGGTATATTGAAGTCTCGGGAATCGATCCATTAATTTAAAGTGTGCAGGGGGTTAGGAAGGCGAAGGGACCCAACTTTAATGCTGGGGACTCGACCGTCCGGCCGAGTCCGGCCGGCGGCGCCGGCCCGAGTCGGGGTGCCGGGGGCTGGGGGGTCTCGTGGGGTAAGCACTGGTATATTTAGTTTTTAAAGTTCAGTTCAAGTTTTGGGAGTTATGGCGTGTGGACTGTTGGGCTTCCAAAGGATTTAAAACAAAAACAATATAAAAATAATGTGGGGCTGGGGATTTGAACTCTGGTGGCTTGGTTCAGCAGTGCAAGGTGTTACCAATGAGCTATAAGCTCCTTCTTGTAATTATTGTGGGAAAATAAATACTTAAAGTGGTAACAACAACATTAAATACCCCAAGTATACATCAAATTTAAATCAATTTTATGTATACAAAAATGGGAGTTGTTACAATCTACCCTCCTTACAAAAATTCCGTCATCGAAATTGACAGCTTTTATTTGAGGACTAGTTTACAAAGAGGTGAGGGTATCTTGCACGCTTTTCATCTTCCCTTTCCCAAGTGGATTCTCCCGGAGTGTCTTTCCTCCACATTACCCGGACCAAGTTAACTTCCTTGTTCCGAATTGTCTTTTCTTTCATGTCCAGGATCTCCACAGGCTGTGGCTCACAAGACAAGTCGGGCTGTATAGTGAGCTTGGAATGATCAAGAACGTGGCTGGGGTCACTCACATACTTTCTGAGTTGGGATATGTGGAACACGTTATGTACTCCTTCCAATGAGGGCGGAAGTGCTAAGCGGTATGCCACTTCACCGACTCGTTCGAGTATGTCGAACGGTCCAATGTATCTCGGACTTAATTTACCCGGTCTTCCAAATCGGATCACTCCGCGATTCGGAGATATCTTCATGAATATGGCTGGAACTCCAAGTGTCGTCTCTTCGCATCAGCCCAGTGTTTCTGTCGATCTTGGGCTATGCGTATTCTTTCCCTGATAGTACGAACCACATCAACGGTCGCTACTATCATCTCTGGTCCAAGAAGTTCCCTATCTTCGATGTCGTCCCAACTTAATTGTGATCGACACTTCCTTCCATACAATGCTGCAAAAGGTGCCATTCATATGCTTGCTTGGTAGCTGTTATTGTACGCGAACTCCACAAGATGCAGGTGATCTTCCCATGATCCTTTGAAGTCTAGCATAAACGCTCTGAGCATATCCTTCAAGATCTGAATAGTTCGTTCCGTCTGACCATCTGTTTGTGGATGATAAGCCGTGTTGAAGTTCAGACTTGTTCCCAAGCTTTCTTGCAGACTCTGCCAAAATTGCGATCGGAACCTGGTGTCACAATCGGAGACAATGCAGACCGGTACTCCATGAAGTCTCACAATTTCCTGTATGAGTTCATGGGTATCTGACATAGTACATTATGAAGTTTTTAAATCTTAAATAGATTATTACCTCCATGTACTTCTTTGCTAGTGCCTCAGTTGATTGGCCAATTCGAAATGGGATGAAATGAGCCGACTTTGTGAGTCGATCCACAATGACCCAAATAGCATCGTTACACTTTGTGCTGCGAGGAAGAGCAGTCACAAAATCCATCGTGATGTGTTGCCACTTCCATTCTGGGATTGGTAACGGTTGAAGTAGTCCAGCTGTCCTGTGATGTTCAGCCTTTACTTGCTGACACACCAAGCATTTTGCGATGCTTCTGGCTACTTCACGCTTCATTCCATGCCACCAATAATTATGACATAGATCTTTGTACATTTTGGTACCTCCAGGATGTACTGAGTAGGGAGAGCTGTGAGCTTCTTTCATTAACTCTTCCCCAATAGGATTTTTTGGTGCACACAATCTGCTGCCTTATCTAAAAGATCCGTCTTCATGGATGATCAAGTCTGTTCTGAGTCCATTCTCCACTTGTTCTTTGATCCTTTGCAACTTAGCATCACTTACTTGAGCTGCTTTGATCTGATTGACAATGGTTGATTGAACTTGTAGATTCATCAAACTTGAAGTATTACCTGGCATGACTACCTCAATCTCTATCCGATGCAAGTCTTGTTGAAGTTTCCACTGAGCGGTGAGATTCATCGATAATGGTTGGCGACTAAGAGCATCAGGTACTACGTTCACCTTTCCTGGGTGATATTGCAATTTGATGTCAAAGTCCGTCATGAGTTCTAACCATCTTCTCTGCCGCATATTCAACTTATTCTGAGTAAACACGTACTTCAGACTTTTATGATCTGTGTAGATGTTCACTCATTCACCAAGTAGATAATGGCGCCAAATCTTGAGAGCAAAGATGAAGGCTGCCAACTCTAGATCATGCGTCAGATAATTATGCTCATGAGTCTTCAGTTGTCTTGAAGCATAAGCCACAACCTTATTGTGCTGATGTAGAACACATCCTAATCCCTTACCGGATGCATCACAATGCACTTCGAATCCTCCAGATTGATCCGGTATTACGAGAATAGGTGCAGATGTCAACCTTGACTTGAGTTCTACGAAAGCTTGTTCGCGTGCTTCTGACCACACAAATTCTTCATCTTTACGTGTGAGTTTGGTCATGGGTGTTGCTATCTTTGAAAAACCTTCAATGAACCTTCTGTAATATCCAGCTAAACCCAAGAAATTCCGAATATCCTTCACTGAATTTGGTGTAGGCCATTCGCTAACTGCTGAAACTTTTGCTGGATCCACAGAAGTTCCTTCTCCTGATACGATATGTCCAAGAAAACCAACTTGATTTAGCCAAAACTTGCACTTGCTGTACTTGGCATAAAGCTTATGTTGTCGAAGTGTTTCCAGGACAATTCGTAGGTGCTCTGCATGCTCTTTCCGACTCTTAGAATACACCAGGATGTCGTCAATGAAGATGACAAAAAACCTATCTATATACTCCCGGAAAACTTAATTCATTAGGTTCATGAATATTGCTGGTGCATTGGTCACTCCAAATGGCATCACTAGAAATTCGTAATGTCCATAGCGAGTTCTGAAAGCTGTTTTGTGAATATCAGCTTCCTTGACCTTCACTTGATGATAACCTGAACGAATATCCAATTTAGAGAAAACAAAAGATCCACTTAGCTGATCGAATAAATTATCGATGCGCGGGAGTGGATACTTGTTCTTTATAGTGACTTCGTTCAAGGCTCTATAATCGATGCACATTCTATATGAACCTTCCTTCTTCTTCACCAGTAGTACAGGTGCTCCCCAACATGAAGTGCTGGGACGAATCCATCCTTTCGCCAATAATTCGTCCAACTGGGTTCGGACTTCCTACAAACCATCTGGACTTAGTCTATAAGGTGCTTTGATCACCGGTTGTGCTCCTGGTTCTAAATCAATACTGAATTCAAGAGCTCGATCGGGAGGCAAACCTGATATATCGTCAGGAAATACATCGTCAAACTCTCGAACTACCTCTGGTCTAAATTCTTCTTCCGCTTGAGCTGCTGCAACTACTTCTTCTCTTGGCTTCGCTTTGTAGGTACTTGGCTCCAGGGTACGGTCTCCGCTCTTGAAATAGAAGACCGGATGGTCTGGAATCTCGAATACTACCCTCCTTTGACGACAGTCGATGGTAGCATAAAAAGTTCCAAGCCAATCCATTCTTAGAACCACATCGAAGTTCGGTATGTCCTGTACTGTGAAGTTAGTATAAAACTCTCTACTGTAGAAGACGACTGGACACAAACTGTATCCCATAGTTGCCTTTAGAACGCCATTTCCGGAACTGACATTCCAGCTGGATACAAGCGGTGAGACTGGAATCGCATGGGTTCGGACGAACCGTTGCGACATAAAGCAGTGTGATGCTCCAGTATCAAACAGTGCAAGTGCAGGTAGTGAGGCTACTAGGATTGTACCTAAGGTATGTGGGATATGTTTTAGGTATAGGGAAAGTGTGTAGATAACCAATACTAAAAGATAAGTTTGAGAAGAAAAGTTTACCAATGATGACTTGGCCAGTGGCCTCAGCTTCTTCCATGGACATCGTGAAAGCCTGGCGCTTTGGTACATTCCTCCTGGCCTGAGGAGCATTCCTCGGAACGTTCCTTTGAGCTTGATGGAACTGACGAGGAGGTGGTGCAGCTTGTGGTCCTCTGGGTGGTGCAGGTAGTGCATGTCTTGGAGCGGGTGCTTGGATGGCTGGGCATTGTGGGTAGTTGTTTGCTGGCCTTGGTGCAGCAACTGGGTTTTGCCTTTGGGGACAAGACCCGATATCATGAGTAGCTGAGCCGCAGACTAAGCAAAGATGATTGGCTCGCCGTAGTCTTTCATCATATGTCCAGCTCTCTTGCTGTAGGTACAAAAGGCTGGGCTGGGATGATGGTTCGGTACTCCGGGTCGCCTTGGCACAAAAGGTGGCCTGGACGAGGCTCCACCTGCCATCTGGTTGGTAGGGCGCTTAACTCCTGCAGACTGAGGTCTGCCATTTGCTTTTATCACTGCCTCATAACTGCGGGCAGCTTCTAGAGCATCCTCATGAGTCAGAAATTTTCCAGTGGCTAGAGCAGCCTGAATCTCCGTATCCAGACCTTGTTGAAAGCGACGGGCTCTGATTTCGTCTGTCGGTATCAAATGTGCAGCGAATCTGTTTAAGGATTGTGTTAGCTGTGTAGTATGTGATATTTTAGAAATTCGAAATTCTGTGACATATCTTACCAACTTAGCATGGTGAATTTAGCGTCATATTCATCCACTGACTTGTCCCACATCGAACCTTGTTGTAGATGAATGAACTGCTACTCCATGGCAAACCTGGCAGTCACAGGGAAGTATTTCGCGTCGAACTTCTCGCGAAAAGTCTTCCATTCAATAGGCTGTGCAAGACGTCTTTCTTCCGCCTTCCACCATTTGCGAACATTGTCCGTGAGCTGTAGTTTCGCCACACGGACCCAAGCTATGTCCGGCACTTGAGATGCTGCCAGATCATCTTCTATGCTTTGTGCCCATTCCTCAGCTTCAAGTGGGCTTCCCTTCCGGGACAACTGCTCAGGATGTAAAGCCCTGAATTGCTTTACCCCCGGTGCGTCAGTCTCGGGACGGTTCAGGAGTTGTTGCTGTCCCTCAAGAAGGCTGCGGATCGCCTCAAGTAGCACTGTTTGCTCGGTGGGTGGCGCAGGAACAGCTGGTGTGAGAGGTAGTGCTGGAGTTGGTGGTGTGTTGTTGAAATTGGTGCTGGTGTTGTTCGGGGAATCCATAACCCTGAAGAAAAATTTGGGTTAGGACAGATTCAAGTACCTGAAATGATAAGATTCAAGGAATATGAAATTGCAAGATTTAAGGAACATGAATTGTAAAGAATGTTTTAGTTGCTGGTTCTTGTGTTATATTGCTTAGGTTGTTCACGCAGAACGGAACTGCATGATAGGGATTCATACAGCTCTGACCTGCATGGGCCACCAACAAAACCTGTCACGCCCCGCTTCCCAGTGTAAGGCGAAGGGGACGCGACGAGGTCCGCTACATATATACTCAGAAGTACACACGCTAAGCGTATCTGATCAATATAAAAAGAATACACAAGAGACAAGAGGTAATAAGAACAGCAACTTTTATTTATTAACATTCTTTTGTACAATGCATGAAAAGGAAATACAACTGAAATAAAAAGATGTCTAAACAGTGGCATAACAGGAAATGAAAAGTACAGAAAGGAAAAGTGTACAATGAAACTAAAGTGCAGGGTCTTCGGCGAACTGCTCTAAGTCTTCTTGAGATGGCTCGATCTCTGCCGGGTCCAAATCACCTGACGACATTCAAAGAAGAAAGAAATAGAATGTCATCAGCGAATAGGTCGCTCGGTAAGTCCCAAAGGTAAGAGGAAAGTGGAATAGACAGAATAAGAAGATATCTCTTAAAGTTGTATAATATTGTTGTAACGTTGTGTTAACGCTGTTGTTTGTAGCTTGGTACAGAAGGATGCCAATGTATACGAGGGGGGTCTCTATATGCTAGAGACCAGGGCAAACGGAATGTATAAGGAACCGTTAAGCCACGGTACAACAGCAAAGGAATATAGGTTAGGTGTCTTAATTTGACCACCTCGTGGCACTTTTAACACCTTCCGTACCAATCTACCCCTTAAACCCCGCGATGTCTTGTTTGTATTGTTATCTTGTAAATTGTATTGATTGTAAGATTGATTGACTGACTGACCGAAACCATGATATCAGAAAACGGTTGTAACCGTAGGGTCATGTAAATGGAATAACTGAGAATCATGTAAAAGGAATATGTATATCCATGGTTCGGTTCAGTCAAGTTGTATAAATTGATAATTGAATTCATGGTATCATGTGTTCATATTGAATTGGAATCTTGTAGCTTATAGATTTACTTGAATCATATTCAAGTCAGATTAATTAGACTCAAACCCGAGTTAGACAATCAGGAATAAAAATCGAAGACTTATAATTTCTAAGGTCCTTAGGATAATTTATAAAACTTGAGGGGGTTTTATGTAAATATATTTTTATACACTTTTCTAAAATACACCTCAAGTATTTGTTACTTGTCTTTAGGGTTGTAATGAGGGTGGATTTTATATTATGACATTTCTAGAGAAAATATCCTAGTTTTTATAAATAGAGGTATTTATCTATAATATTGATTTATTGGAAGTTCATGGTATTTTAATGTAAAATTTATTCTTGTGATTTTTAGAAAAAGATGGAATATTTATATTATAATAAAATAGATATTTAAATGATAAATATACATATATTTATACAAAAATAATTTTAATAAATATTTTATATTCCAAAAATCTCATTTTCTTAAGATGTCGTATTTTAAACCTTTCGAGACCGAATGCTCCTTGCGAGGTCTGAATCCCGCACTACTAAGCCCAAGGATGTGCGATAATCTGTACCATCCCGAACGGGTTCCCCAAAAATGGGTTGTAGCGGCGCTTTGCAAAGATTGTAAATACTAATCTTTAGAAAACGGTTTTATAAAGTAAAAGGTATTTATTTGTAAAAATGTCAATTTTCCGTATTTTAGATTCTAGGGTTTCCTAAGTCAACTAGCCAATTTCTAAATGGTCTAAACGGTAAGTCGTTAGATGCCTCAAATCGCCTCTTCACCGCCAATTGTGGCCAGGTAAGTACAAATGAGGAAATGAGGGATCTGCTCACGAATCACCGTGAGACGGGCCTTTTAAAGTTACCTTTCTCACTTGCCTAGCCTAAACACCACAAAGTCAGGTTTAGATAGACGATCGATGTCAACAACTTATCGTGTTTTCCTAATAAGAGGTGTTTATTTAAAAGTGTATCAAATCTAAAACTTTTAGAAATGGTTTTATTAAGAATATGGTATTTAAATGAAGTATTGTTTTATCGTATCCTATGTTTTTTTTATGATATCGCTTTAGGTTGTATATGCGTGTGTGTGGAGGTAGGTCATTACCTTGTGCTCTACTTTAAATGTATAGTAAGGTTAAGGGGGTTAAATGTGAAATCGAAAAATTGTGGTATTTAAGTGAAAATACGATAAATTGAAAAGGCTATCATTTCATGTGATGAAACTTGTTCAAATTATTTGTTAAATGTTTAATAGTCAACAATAAGATATTAAAGCATGATTGAATTGGTGAGAAGTGAAATTTTATAGAAAACCGAATCGGAAATCGGATTTGTTCCGATTCCGTCGGGTTTTGTAATTTCGTATTTTAGAGAATAAGAAAGAGGGATAGAATGGGACTTACGGGTTTCGATTAAGCAAATGAGTGAGGGGGGACTAAAGGGGTTGCCGATGCGTTGCGTCGTCCCCGGTAGTTCTTAAAAACGTCGCCGGAATTTCCGCCGGAATTTCGTCGGAGCTTCGCCGCGAACTTGTTTTCAAAGTACACAACTCTTGAGAAAATTTTGAGAGAGTGGGCTCAGGATTTTGGGATGATAGGGTAGAGGGTAGGGGGTGTATTTATAGGGTAGGCAAAGGGTAGGGTAGGTGAAGGGTTTTTGATTAAAAAAAATTATAAAAATGTGAGAAAATCATTAAAAATCGTAGCAAATTGGGTATATTGAAGTCTCGGGAACCGATCCATTAATTTAAAGTGTGCAGGGGGGTTAGGAAGGCGAAGAGCCCCAACTTTCATGTTGGGGACTCGGCCGTCCGGCCGAGTCCGGCCGGCGGCGCCGGCCCGAGTCGACCGGTCCGGGTCTGTTGGGTAAGCACTGGTATATTTAGTTTTTAAAGTTCAGTTCAAGTTTAGAAGTTATGGCGTGTGGACTGTTGGGCTTCCAAAGGATTTAATACAAAAACAATATAAAAATAATGTGGGGCTGGGGATTTGAACTCTGGTGGCTTGGTTCAGCAGTGCAAGGTGTTACCAATGAGCTACAAGCTCCTTCTTGTAATTATTGTGGGAAAATAAATACTTAAAGTGGTAGAAGCAACATTAAATATCCCAAGTATACTTCAAATTTAAATCAATTTTATGTATTCAAAAATTGGAGTTGTTACACAAGACATCGATATTCTAGAGTAGAATAGTGTGTACGTTTCTTTACCCTGTATGGAGCGATGGTTGATCCCATATCCATTGGTGTTTGACATCAAAGATTGTACACATGTGCTCATTAAAGAATGGGTACACCGAACTGGACTCGCCGAGAACTCCTAGATGGTACTATACATATCATCAGATAGCAGTTCTCTGGTGACACTGGTACAAGTTAGTCTGTAGACCCGAGATCGTCATAGAGTCTTGTGTGTTTCCCACTATGCTTTGATTTCCTCCCTACCACGGCTCAAAGGAGTCGTGCAAACAGGTGGATTTTGGGTACAATCCCGAATCACATGGAGGAAATGAGCAATAGGAGGGGTTTCGTCTCTCCCGGTATTGGGAGTTGATGTTGCGCTATGCTCGATTGGCTATAACAGGAAGTCCCTGGCCATGGCTGTTGATGAGATTTACTGCTAAGTGTTATCGGTAGTTTCTCGTACCGTTATAGGCCACATATCGGCATGACTTATTAAGTTATTAGGGTCTGACGATTCAACTCCCAGACTCGATATGCGACATATCAGACGAAGAGACCGGACTGTACGCTAAGTGTTACATATAGGCTTCATGGGAGTTTGGACAAGCTTGCTTGTTGATCTTCTATTCGCTCAATATCCGAGTAGCCGTTACGTCCAGCTAGTACCGCTGACGGCTTATGGGCGACTGATGTGATCATCACCTACTGCTGGCGTATTGACGAGTCTTTAGAGTCCCACATAGAAGTTTCCTGGTTCAAACAAAACGAAGTAGGGCACATATGCTGATATATGCGGGGGCCTGATTAAATACGAGTATGTGATACCATTTTCTAATCTGGCGGTTATTTGGTATCAGTTAGGTTATATGTGATATAACCAGATTATTGAATCAAGTGTTGATTCGATAATGTGAAATATAGATAAATGATATTAGTCGGTTATATGTGATATAACCGGATTATTAAATCAAGTGTTGATTTAATAATATGATATATATTTATAATTGATATAATTATATATTAACTAATATTATTGCTCATAAATAATTTTCTTTATATATATATATTTGATATATATATATATATATATATATATATATATATATATATAATGAAGCATTGTTGATTTTCTATTTATTAGAAATGTAAATGATGAGGTGGAAAATGAGGAGCATGAGTGAAGCATGGCTTGGTAGTATTTTTTATTGGTCTCTTATCACTATTGAAGCATGGTTCTATTTGTTTATTTGGAACAAATGGATGCTTCAATAAGTGAGAGGGGTCAAGCCATTCTTCATAACAACAATTGGTTCATTTTTCCTCTTGTTGAGCTCATGAGATAAGTTCTTCTCTTTAGCTCTCTTCATTCTCCTCTTCACCTCCTCCATGCTTAATCTCTCACATGAGTTGTGAACCCTTGATCTTGTGAATACCCTAATGAGAAAACAAAACCCCTACTTCACCATCCTACACTAGATTAGTGCTTTGGTGCAGTGTGTTTTTTTCACTAAAGAGTTTAGTGAAGAGGTAGCTTGGATTAGCGGAGCTTCGAGTGGATCATCTTCGGCACGAAGATCGCAAAGGAAGCTCAATCCAACATCAAGTGGAGTCGTAGGGAATATAACCCAGAGCTTTAGAAGAGAATGACACTATCTACAAAGGTTGTAGCCACCTTTCTCTTAGTATAGTTTTTATGATATCAAGAAAAAACCTTAATCATCTAATTTAAGATCTTGGTTAGTGTTGATTAGCACCCCGAAATTTTTTTAAATGGAATACTTTATGCTAGTAAAACCCAGTGGTGATGCTAACAAACACTTTCATGGTATCAAAGCCAAAGCTAGAAGATTAGACGTTGTTAGCTAGATTATGAAAGCGAAACAACTCCAAAACCGAAACCCAAGAAACCCAGTTTCTATCGATTTTGAAATGAACTCTGAATTTTTTTAAACATATGCAGAAGATTACATTTGATGTAACTAGAACAAATGACAAAATCGAGACCCAAACTTTTTGTTTTGGACGGAAAAATTCCCAAAAGGACCGGCCTCACTGGTTTTACTATTGGTGTTTGGGTTCGAGTTTATTTTGTGTTCTGTGGTGTTGGGTCTAGGGTTTCATGGTTCTGTTTGATTGTCCCCATTTGCTTGTGATGTTAACAATTTTGTTGGGGCTAATACGGAGTGTTTCAAATTCGTAATTTTTTACATCGTTTCGGGTTTAAGTTTGATATGTGATGTAATAGTTGGAATCTACATTTAATTATTTTTGTGAAAACTAGTTTGTTTGTAAATCTAACATGTTAGTCTCTATTGATCGATTGCCACGAAGTTTTGATTTGGATCGAAACTCCGTCGCAATCGCGTATCGTACACGAATACTCGCCGGATAACTTTATTGGGTAGCCACGCCCCATAGCCCCGACCAAGTGAGTATGAGAGAACCCCATCCAGAAGCATCCACTCGGGTGCTTGCGGACACGGAGTTCCGCCTAAATGTACTTGGTCGACGGCATCGGGGGTGCGGCCATCTACTAAAGTTCATGATGTTAGTTATGTATATGCCCTAGAGGCCATTGTTGTACATATGATGTATATTATAATGGATGCTTGGTTATATATAGAGAAGACTTTTTTGCTCGTCATGATTGTATGCTATTTGGTTTCACTTTATCTTAACATGTTGACTTGTATTGGTTTACTGTTTTACTCTCACATGTTGATAAAGCCCTTAGGACTTGTACTCGACTACTGGGACTATGATGAGATCATACTAGTGGGGCCGCGGTAGTCGATGAGTACATCCTATAACTGTTCCTAGTCGAGGGTATATCGAGACAGGGCATCGATACACCAGAGTAGACTAGCGTATACGCATCTTGACCCATATGATGGGCGATGGATGATCCCATATCCATCGGTGTTAGACATCATAGATGGTGTACGGGTGCTCAGTGGAGACTGGGTACACTGGACGGACTCGCCGAGAACTCCCAGATGGTGATATACCATACGTCAGATGGCAGTTCTCCGGTGACACAGGTACAGGGTAGTCTGAAGACCCGAGATCGTCATGGAGTCTTGTGTGATTCCCACTGTGCTTTGATTTCCACCTTACCACGTCCAAAAGGGCGTGCAAAACGGTGGCTTTTGGGTTCAGTCCCGAATCACATGGAGGCAATGAGCGATAGGAGGGGATTCGTCTCTCCCGGTATAGAGAGTTGATGTTGTGCTGTGTTCGATTGGCTATAAGTGGAAGTCCCTGGCCAGGGATGATATAGAGATTTACTGGTAAGTGTTACTAGTAGTTTCTCGACCCGTTATGAGCCATACATCGACACGACTTATCGGTTACTGGGGTCTGACGTTTACCACCCCTAGACTTGATATGCGACATATCAGACGAACAGACCGGACTGTACGGGAGTGTTACTGATCGGATTCACAGGAGAACGCACAGGCTAGCTTGTTGATCTTCTGATCGCTCAATACCTGGATGGCTGTTACGTTTAGCTGACCGCTTGCAGCTTGTGGGTGTTTGATATGATCATCACCTGCTACCGGCGTATTGACGATTCTTTAGAGTCATACACAGAGGTTTCTTGGCTCAGGCGAAACAGAGTAGTGGCACATATGTGATATGCGCAGGAGCGAGAATAATGCGATATGGGATACCGTATTATATTCTCGCGATTTATGGATATGAATCGGGTCATCGGATCAAGTGTTGATTCGATGAATCGGTACATGATATATTAGCCGGTTATATTCGATATAGCCGGATCGTCGGATCAAGTGTTGATTCGATGATTTAATATATAATAATATATATGATATATTATTATATTAACTAATATTGGCTTACTTTATTATTTCATTTTCTCAGTGGATGATACATTGATATATATGCGATATATGTTAATTGTATTATTTTCTTTTGTTGCAAATATATAATATATATATGCTATATATTATTGTGACATGATATGATTAATTGTTAAACATGTTTAAGGATGATTAATTGAGGTTAGGGTTTGATTAGGTTTAGATGCTTCAAGTTCCTTCTAGAAGCAATTTTCTTTTGTCATTTGTAAAGATATTTTGTGATGACACATTATTAACTTAACCAAACCCTAACTCTAGTTGTTTCTCTACTTGTTCTCATCCAATCATCCTTGACCATGGTTAATAATTCAATCATATGTTTATATTTCTATTCATCACAAAAGGAAATGATTATCATTATCTTTTGATTATCCATTATCTTCTTCTTCTTCTCTCTTGAAGAAGCTCTCTTGAAAATTCTTATGTGATGAAAGATTATGAGAAAATGATATAAAAAGAAAGCTAAATTACTACTCTCTCATCCTCATCTCATCTAGCCCATGGGATTAGTGTGTTCACTTCTTTAAGAGTGAGATAGCTTGAGTTCTTTGAGACCTCGAGGTAGATCATCGGAGATTTGGAATACGACAAGCTAGAATGGATCGTTCGAGTCGTGGAGCCTCTCATGAGTCCGGGAGATCGTGGATCGCGGCAAAGGGACTTCTACTCGGAGCTTGTGAAGTGAAGGAGCGGACTACAAAGGTTGTAATCCCTCACACTTAGATAAAAGTTATCATCTTGCATATTAAACCCTAATAATCTAGCAAAGATCCCGGCTTTGGGTTGTTCGGCACGTCTAAAATTTAATCCGGGCATGTTTGATGCCTTATGAACCTTCACAAGAGTGCCTAGGAACCCTACAGTGGTATCAGAGCTACTAGGCATTGGATGTCGACCTATGAGGGGTTCTCACTATGTGACAGTGTGGCGAAGCATAGGCTTTTACCCCAGGGTGTCCCGAGACCGGAAGGTGCTCCGGTGGGTTGTAGTCCTCGCGAGGGGGCATGCGTAAAAAGTAGCGGCTGAGGGACCCGTTGGTGCCACGGCGACCCCATTGGATGGGGTGGCTGCCTGACCTACAGTGGTATCAGAGCCTAGCTAGAGCATTAGGCGATGTGTTTACGAAGTTAAAACTCCGATCGAACCCGAAACGAACAAAATGAACCCCTCTCTGGAAATTTTTTAAATTTTGGGATTTCTCAGAATTAAAAATATGTAAAAAAATCAGCAGGGAATTCTAAGAATTACCATGAAACACGTGCCAACAATTCGACCAACGGAGCGCGGATCCGCGGCAGAAAGAGGGTTCACGCGGCGCTTCCGCGGCGGCACTGTAGGATTGGGACACGTGGCTTCATGGTTTTACCCGTAGGTACTTGCTGACCATTCTGGATATTTTTATTCTGTTCCAGGTGTTTAAAATTCTGGGGTTTGTTTTGTAATAGTAGAGTCGATCGGAAATTTTAAATTCGTATTTCTTTCCGGATATTTAGAAATTGTTAAACTAGTTGAACGGATATCATTAACCGACTTTTTCCCGGCACGGCAAACTTTCAAGCGTTGAATTTTTATTGGGTTTAAATCTTTCGGAAAATTGTACAAGTTAACTGGTGGACCCTCTAGAAGACAACAAACCTTAACTCGATTATGTGACCGTCTTGAACTGCCTTTTGAACCTTCGGGTTTGGGGCAGTACGGCGTGCCACATGTGAGGCGTTGGCTTGACCCTTCTACGGCTGGATCACCGGTACTATGACATATTCTGGGATTATTTGAACTCCGCTCAAGAGTTGAGCACTTTGGGAAATTTTGGGTCTTTGATTATCTGTTCGGAAAGTTTAATACTGTATATTTATCTGGAATGTGATACAATATGTGGAATTCATAGAGTTAGGCATGAAATGCGGAATATGTGATATTTCGGATTTACGATGTCTAAAGTGATTGTGAATTCCAAATATTGTAGTTTTACACTTTCTTTTCTGTGACCGTAAGTGTAATATGTGATATCGCCGGTTTCGTTGCTATATGTCAACGACAATTGGGATGCGCATATTTACTTACGTTGATGATATGAGATATTATGTGTTGCTGTGATATGTTATATTGGATCGTCGCGTTCAGAATAGCCGGGGGTTTTATGTGAGATGAGGGTTTTTATTTTCATTCATGTAAAATTCATTTGTAATGTAATATTCTTTGATTTGGGGCACTTCCAGGATGCAGTTGCTGTCACCAGTGTATATTATTTACTTTTCCGCATTAGGTAGACCCAAGGTGGGGAGCACTAGTAACCGGGTTCTAGGGTCCAGTGGGAGGCCATCTCGAGGAGTCGAGACCGGGTCTCCTAACCCTAGAATTGGCAGTGTTACTTGCAGCTCTCGTAGGGGTCTTGGGATGTGGGTTTGGCTATTCGTCGCGACCGTGGAATCCGTGTTTTATACAGGCTCGTATTGAAAACACAGACGTCCTAGTATATCCAATATTTCATATATGTTCTTCTGCTGCAATGTTCTGTGATGAGATCATATTACTGCCTGAGACGAATGCTTATACTATATATATATGCTGATATATAAATATTACAGCTTTCGTTTCTTCTGTGATGCTTAGGAAGCATAAGCTGATGGGATTTTTTATTAATGAGATTAATAAAAGAAAAGAAACCTAAAGATGTTGTAGAATCAAAAACTTAATAAAAAGAGTAGCTACAGTTTTGCTTTGCACAGTGATATATACGATATATCCTGCACCTTATTCGATGACGAAAGGACCGAGATCCCTTCACCGGGAGTGACTCCTTTAGCGAAACTGGCAGATGCTACAAAACGCGGTTTGTCTTTTGATTGCTTTTAGTGTTTTGCTTTGCACAGCGGTATATATGATATATCCTGCACCTTATTCGATGAGGAAAGGGCCGACGATCCCTTCACCGGGAGTGACCCCTTTAGCGAAACTAAGAAAAGCCTCAAAACACTCCTTTTCAAAAACACATGATTCTACGACGATATCAAATTCATTACGCAATAGGTTTCTGGAAAAACCTGTCGTAGCCCTCCGTCTTTTCAGATAAGTCCTGTTTAGTATTCGTGCTGCGTTTGTTGACCTTGTCAAGGCGCAGTGTGCGGTAGCTAACCAGTATTTATCTGCTTATGCATATGATGCAGATTGGGTTAGGGTAGTCGTGCGGCCTTATTGACCTTGTCAAGGGTCGTGCGGGTGGGTTTGATTCAATCAAGAAATGACGGGTTGAACTTGACTTGCGGTCTATGGTTTGTTGACCTTGTCAAGGTCATAGATCGTTTGGGGCAAAATATTATCGGGAATTTCAAGTGTTGAAATTTGCAATGAGATTGCATACCTCCTATGAGATAGTTGGATCCTGATACCCACTGCGAGTAAGAGTTACTCCTGGGAGAGTTTTACACAGGACAATTAGTCATTCAAGTAGGTGTCTAGAAAAGTGTTAACGAGGTTACGCCTCTGGGAAAACGAGGTTTACATTAATTAGGTCCGTGCGAAAGCACGGGGAACCTCCCTCAAAGTACCGACACTGATCTGGCTGAAAGATTGACGAAGTTGTAGGGTGTAATTAATCCCGGCTAATCTTACCTTTTAGGGTTTGAAGGCAGATTTGATAAAAACAGTGGGAGACATCCTGATTAGATAAGATAATAACCAATCTAATCTTGCAAGAGCATACGCTAAAGTGTTTTCTTCTCTCTCTCTCCAGGTAGCGACCATTTCAGGCCATAATCAAGATAATAATATGGATGTATTGACTGAACCTAATTATTGTACTGAGCAAGGGAACATTGAACCCGTTCTTTCTTATAAGAGTTATAAGACTGAACAGGAAACAGGAGAATATCTAGATTCTCACGCCGCCCATAAGAGCATGCATGTTGATGCATCTTCTTCAGGTGTGTTAGTTATTGAGAACTGTTTCTCAGTTCACCCTACGTCCTGGGTATTAGATACCGGATCAGGATCCCACATATGTAAACAGTTACATGGGCTACGTAAAGGTAGAGAACTGGGAAAAGGTGATCATTCCGTTCAAGTAGGGAACGGTGCAAGTATTGTAGCCAAAGCAGTTGGCGAATATCACCTTGTATTACCAAGTCGTAATACACTGATTCTAAATGAGTGCTATTATATACCGAACATGATGTGCAACATTATATCAGTTTCTTTATTGAGTAAAGAGGGATATAATTTTGTAGTACAGGATAATGTAATGAACATATTCCTAGATCAAAAGTTGATTGCATCAGGCTCGTTACATAATGGCATATTCATTCTAAATCAGAATACAGTCCTAAATATACAAAACACATACAAGAGGAAAAGTTCAGATATGAACGAATCCTTCTTGTGGCATTGTAGACTTGGTCATATCAATGCGACACGACTGGCTAAGTTACATAGAGATGGTTATTTGAATTCGTTCGATTTATCATCTTATGATACTTGCCATTCATGTCTCAAAGGAAAAATGACCAAAGCTCCGTTTAGTGGACACGGAGAAAGAGTTACTGAACTCTTAGGACTGATACATAGTGATGTATGCGGTCCCATGTCTACGCATGCCAGGAACGGTTCTTCCTACTTCATTACATTCACTGACGATCTCTCTAGATACGGACATGTGTTTCTAATGAATCACAAGTCTGAAGCTTTTGAGAAATTCAGAGAATATAAGCACGAAGTAGAGAACCAAACGGGTAAAAGTATTAAGATTCTTCGATCTGATCGAGGAGGTGAATACTTAAGCGGTGAGTTCCTAGATTATCTAAAAGAGAATGGGATTCTCTCTCAGCTTACTCCTCCTTATACACCACAGCACAACGGTGTATCGGAACGAAGAAATCGCACCCTATTAGATATGGTGCGCTCTATGATGAGTACAGCTGAGTTACCTTTTTCCTTCTGGGGGTATGCGCTTGAGACAGCGGCATACCTATTGAATCAAGTTCCAACTAAATCTGTACCTACCACACCATATGAGATATAGAGTGGAAAGAGAACGTATCTTAAACGAGTTAAGATATGGGGTTGTCCGGCCTATGTCAAAAGGCAAAAACCGGACAAACTCGAGGCACGATCAGTTCTTTGCCAGTTTGTAGGATATCCAAAGAATTCATATGGATATTTTTTCTATCACAGTGAGGAGAAAAAAGTGTTTGTTGCTCAACATGCCACCTTCTTAGAAAAGGAATTTCTTGAAAAAGAAATTAGTGGCTCTGAGGTAGAATTGGAAGAAGTTCCAGCAGAATAAACTACAACAGATGATTTAGTGGAACCAGAGGATTCAGTAGTACCCGACGAACCCCAGCCTCTCCGCCGATCTAGTAGGGTTTCTCATCCACCTGAGAGATACTACGGTTTTCTCATTGATGGTGGAAGCGAGGACTGCATCATGGATGATGATGAACCGACTAGTTTCGAGCAGGCCATCACAAGTAGTGACTCTGTGAAATGGCTGGATGCAATGCGATCTGAGATGGAATCCATGTATACCAACAAAGTATGGACTTTGGAAAATGCTCCTGAAGGGGTAAAACCCATTGGGAGCAAGTGGATCTTTAAAAAGAAATTTGGTGTAGATGGAAAAGTTGAGACTTTCAAAGCTAGACTTGTAGCAAAAGGTTTTCGTCAAAGACCAGGTGTGGACTATGACGAAACCTTTTCTCCAGTGGCTATGCTTAAGTCCATCCGGATCTTACTTGCCATTGCTGCATACCATGACTACGAAATCTGGCAAATGGATGTTAAGACCGCCTTTCTAAACGGTGATTTAGAAGAGTGCGTGTACATGACTCAGCCAGAGGGCTTCGTAGATAGTGGGAGCAGCGGAAAGGTGTGCAAGCTGCTTAAATCCATTTATGGGTTAAAGCAAGCATCGCGGAGTTGGAACATCTGTTTTGATGTTGTAGTCAAAGAGTTTGACTTCATCAAAAATATAGATGAACCTTGTATCTATAAGAAGGTAGCAGAGGGTAAGGTTGTCTTCCTCGTATTGTACGTGGATGACATACTCTTGATAGGAAATGATATTCCTATGCTGCAATCAGTCAAGCTCTTCTTATCACAGAGATTCTCAATGAAAGATCTAGGTGATGCCTCCTGCATATTGGGAATCATGATCTATAGAGATAGATCTAAAAGGATACTGGGATTGTCCCAATCCAGGTACATTGACACCATACTAAAGAGGTTTAGTATGGAAGAATCCAAGCGTGGGAATCAGCCCACGATCTCTGGACTCACTCTCTCCAAAGAGATGTCTCCCAAGACTGATTTGGAGAGAGCTCGCATGTAACGTTTTAAAATAAACAAATAAATTCTTTAGGTGAATTTTCCCGATAACCGTTAAAATAACTCGTATTTTCCATAAAATCCAACTATAATTAATTTTTTTAGAATTCAATACGCCTATTTTAACTATATAATTGCTAGTATTTGATATTTATTTAGCCAGTTATAAATTATTAGTTTACTTAAATATTTTTTTATTCATTAATTATTTTAATATTATTTTGAGCTTTCAATTAGACATTAAATTAGCATAAACTACCAATTTGAATGGTTTATTTTTACAATGGTGCACCATGACAGCATAGAATTAAGTTTGTAATATGCTAAATCTTTCTCTCATTGACCCCAAGCTTCTAGAGAAGTATAGGGTTAGAAAATAGAATTAAATGAATTAATTAAGTAAAGGAAATAATATAGGATGCAATTGGGTTAGTTTCTAGACATACAAACTAACACTTCATTTTTTTTTACCTCTCTCTACCTGTTGTTACCGAGCTCATGAGCATCTCTCTCTCTCTCTTCAAAATTTTCCAGCACATTTCTTATTTGTGAAAATAATAAGGAAAATAAAAGAAAAGGGCACTAAATATGTAACTTCTACACAACCATTTACTTCTTTTTTTTTTCCTCACTCCTAATTTGGCTGACCCCCCTTCGCAGCAGCTAATTTTTTTTCCCACTTCCATTCCTCCAAAATAACTTCATCCCATCCCTTTGGCGGCCGACGAGGACAAAGCCCAGGCCAACGCCGTCTTTTCCTCCGACGACTTCACCGCCGCGATCAAGCACTTCTCCGACGTCGTCGCCCTCGCCCCCACCAACCACGTCCTTTACTCCAACCGCTCCGCCGCCTATGCCTTCCTCAACCGCTTCGTTGAAGCCCGAATCTGACGCCCAGAAGACCGTCGAGCTCAACCATAGCTGGTCCATGGGCTACAGCCGCCTCGGCACCGCCCACCTCGGCCTTGGTGACGTCGAGGGCGCCATCGACGCCTACGAGTAGGGCCTCGCCATCGACCCCAACAATGAGGCGCTGAAGTCGGGCCTCACCGATGCGAAATTGAAGCTGCGATCGTCGATGGCGGCGTCGCCTTTTGGGAAGATCTTGAGAGTTTATTGCTAACCCTTGCATATCAACTTTGCTTCTTTAGGTAAATGTGAATAGTAGGTATTCTTACTGTTGTTACATGGATTTTTTTTTTCCATTGATACTTGCTTGTGTTTTGTATAAGGCGATGATGATTCTAGAGGAACAAGAATTCAGGGTTGTTACTCTCAGATCTGGTGAAAAACGGGTTAAATTGCAGGAAACCCCCTTCAATTTTGACCTTTTAGGGATAATTTGGAACTATCAGTCCCTGTGTTTCAATTTGATTGTCTTTTTAAGCTTAGTGTGGCACGAAATTATTGCAAAAATTCTCTTTCAATTGATTTCCCTACATTATATAAGATGGCTTGGAACACCAATGCTTGTGTTCACACACAGGTTATATTAGCAATAATTCTTGGTGTTGGAAACCTGATTTTTTCTAAATCTCTTTCTCTTGAGGATAAATCTAGCTTTGCAGAATCTTTTGAAAACTATTTCCACTCAATCTCTTAACCCTCTGAATCAATATGACTTTATATGATTGGCAATCAAAATGATGTATAAGGCTATTAACTCTACCAATCAGCCTTTTCCTTTTTATAAAATCATATGGTCTAATCCCACCCCTAATTAGATAAAGATTTTTGCTTGGTCGTTGTCTGTAGGTATTTTATGGTTTTTGGTATTGCTTGTTTTCCTTGTTTCTTCTCCAGATAAAATCTGGGACCAAATTACCTATATTTTATTTATTGTGACTTGCGCGACACGTACGTTCCGAGTCTAGGTTTGGTGTCTGCTATGAATCACAGTCAAACGGGGTGGTTTCAGACGTTAGTGCACACGTTTTGGTGCTTCGAGTGCACACGCGTTTAGCTGTGGGCGCTAGTTTTCTCACATGGTCTTGATATCGTGTTTTGCAGAATATTTAGCCTTATGTTTTGTGTTTGTGCAATTCTAGGATCGGTTACGGAGGCAATCGGACGCGGCGCGGAAAGGCAAGGTTGTGATCGGATCTGATTAACTGAGGCGTCCCGGTGAGTAGATATATTCATCTATGGGGGAATCGTCTGGATGGCGTGAGGCCCCCCTCCCTAGTTAGGATTACTCTACTTTATGCAATAATTATATTGTTAGCTAGCTTATCCATTTATGTACATTGCATACCCTTACAGCTAACCCTATACTAGATTGCATGGACATTCATATGACATTCATATATACATATGCGATATCATTTCGTAGGACACGAACACCTTACCATTGGCATCTATTGCACGCGCACTATTCATGTGACACACACGCCTTTGGTATTTGCCATGCCACGTGCACTATAAAACCAGTTTAGCGTAGTAACGCCATTGCATTCATGCATGATATTTGAGATTGTATCGCATGCATATACCTCGCATTACTATCATATTTACATAGATTTCTAGCCAAACTCTCACATCATATATATTGATATCATAGACACTTATCATATATAACATGTGGACATTATGATTTCCTTGATGATTTCAGTTTTTCTGCGATTTCTGGATTTTTTTTGGGGAAAACCGCAAGAATTTAACAAAGCTTATATTTATCATTTTTAAAACAAAGTTGCGGTTTTCTCGTGACGTATGTGTCGTCCACCATGAGTTTTCATGTTTTCTGTTGGATTTCGAGACCCGATTCGAGGAGTGGATGAACCGTCTCGGGTACATGGTGGGCCCGGTATGGTACCCCGGGGCAAGAAGATCGAGTTGTAGACGATGAGCCTGGCAGGGGAAGACTACCTACCGGTGATGTCTGGCGCGGCGGATATCCGGAGGATACCGACCGTTGTCGTGAGATTAATGATATGGGCCGTTCCGGACTGACGGAGCCCGATATTGAGACAGATATGATTCCTTTTTGGTGTCGATGCTTGACACGGGTTTTCAGATGATTTCTTGATGATATTTAGCTATTATACAGATATTCATGTTCTAAAGTCAAGAATTCAATAACCTTAGCAGTTAAAACACTTAAAGACTTAATAATGACATTGCATTCCTGTGCATGCATACTAGAGATATTATAGCACATATGGACATGCATGTTGTGGTGCATTGCGTGCATTCATACGATTGCCTTATTAGATGTTATATTTACTCACGAGCTGGCAACTCACCCCCGTTGTGCCACAGTGTCTTGCAGGTCGGATCCGTCAGTCTTGTAGCGGCGGGCTATCTTGTCATCAGTTCCTTTTGCTCAGACTCGCGACATCGCCCGTAGGTGGGTTGCGAGTATACTTTATTTCTTTTTGCCTATTCATTGTATCTAGTATTCTCCATCTACCAGTTGTTTTGTATATGCGACCTAGTAATGAGACTTAGAGACTGTATATTTGTGGTTCTTTTGGGTCGAGCTCACTTGAGCCGACGTGTGTTTTCTGGTATTTTGCGTTTCTTTATGTTCTTCTCTTGATATTACTATTATATTGCATGTGGTTGTGATCCGCCTTGGGCGAAGAGCTAGCTCCCGCTTGGGGATGCCATTTTTATGATTACAGGTTTATTATCTTGTTGTACCCATTTTGGGGGATAGAAAATAAAGGGGAGACTCTGCCGAAATTTTCGGGAATTTTTGATGTTTTAAAAAGGGATTTTATGCAACTTATTTGATTTAAAAAAAAAACCGTTTTCATTTAAGGTTTTTCCTTCACTCTCTTTTGATTTTGGGTTAGATTTCTGGGCTTTGGCTGACTTAGGTTACGGTACGCCTTTAGACGTCTCGTAATCTAAGTGCCAGTCACGTTCCGTACTTTCGGGTCGTGACAAAGTTGGTATCAGAGCGTAGGTTTTACCTTTCTGAGTGTAGGACGACCTTGGTAGATGGAGTAGGTGACTTAAGCAGAGTGGCGTAGCGTGGGTATGATCCACGGCATACTTACGATACGGTACTCCGCCTAAGTGACCTTAGCATATATATATATATATATATATATATATATATATATATTTGCTTGTATTTCCTTCCTTGATTCCGGAAATCCTTTGATTCGATTGTAATGTTACTATCGATCCTGTTCTTGCTCCAACCATTATGCCGTCGGAGACTACTAGGGCGAGAGGGCTGCGGCCGGGGATGAGAATAGAGTAGGCTCGTTTGAGACGAGGACCGATCGGGGCGGTACGCCTACCCCTCACGAACAGGGTGGTCTTCCTTTTCCAGGACGAATGGCTAGGCTGGAGTCGAGAATTCAGGACTTGCGACTGATGTTGGATTGTTAGTGGTGGTTAGCCGAGCTTCGAGAGCGGATGATGTCCCTTCTATTTCAGGGATTTTGTTTGTACCTATTTCTCAGGCAACCTTTTCTGTTACCAAGATTTTTCCGTATCCTTAAGTGAGTTTTGATGCTGAAACCTCTAGTTTTTACTGTCACATATGCGACGGAGGATCCACAGACATTCCTCGACAGGATAGCTAGGATTAGTCGTTCACAGATATGTTCTGACGAGATATGGATTGAGCTTGCGAATTTTCATCTAGAAGGTCTTGCTCAGACATGGTGCGAGTCAGTCACGAGAGGACGAGCTACAGATCTACTTCTTATGATTTGGGATGAGTTCATAGCTATATTCCTTGCCCGTTTCCTTCTGGAGAGCGTTCGAGATGTCCGAGCTCGTAGTTTTGAGTCTTCGCGCAAGACTCCTGAGATGACAGTGTCCGAGTACAACATTCAGATTTCTTGGTGGTTCGATATGCTCCTTACCTGGAGGACACTAAAGAGAAATGGATAAAGAGGTTCGTGTGGAGATTGGACATACGGTTATTGTTTGCTATAGGCACTCTGAATTTTGACACTTACGTCGTTTCTATGAACGCACCTTATTGTTGAAGGAGCGCATCTCTGAGACTTCAATCGTTTCTGGACCAAAGCGGAATTGTACCAGTATGTCAGCTCTGAGGCGTTTAGATAGACGCCGTTGTGACTGGCTAATCTATTGGTCGCTCGATATGTTGTTTGTTTGTGATTCGCTCGCATCGGAGATAGGTTTTCTCCTGTCAATTTGATTATTCATGTCACTAAGATGTATATGTAGGGTTGTTAGTCATATATTCATACCTCATTACATCAAGATTCATGCATAGTTTCTGGCTGTACTTCGCATGGTATATACTACCAGTTGTGGGTTTGAGAGGAAGATATTTCGCAGATCATTTTTCACACAAGTTACGGGCGTTATGAGTTTTGGTGATATTGTTCGAGCTCACCAATGCCTTAGAAACGTTTATGGATTGGATGAACCAAATATCCAGGCTGTTCTTGATCAGTTTATCATCGTGTTCATTGAGAACATCTTAGTATACTTTTGGATCTGAATGGAGCCTGGGCAGTAATTGAGGATTTCGTTGCAGACTTTGAGGGAGCGCCAGCTATTCCCTGAATTATCTAAGTGTGTTTTCTGGTTGGATGGTATTGACTTCTTGGATCACGTAGTACGAGAGATAGTATGTATGGAACCGAAGAAGATCGAGTCCGTTCAGCACTGGCGCAGATCCGTATCAGTGATGGAGGTTCACAGCATTTTTTTTGTTGACCGGGTTGACCCGGAAGAGAGTTTCTTTCTTTGGACCGATGCATCCGAGTAGAGCTTTAAGCAGTTGAAAACTTGTTTGATGTCGGCGCCAGTATTATCTTTGCCTTAAGGATCAGGCGGTTTTGTTGGTTATTACGATGCTTCTCGACAGTTGAAGAAGAGCGAGCAGAACTATTCTATGCATGACTTAGAGATGGTTGCAGTGATTTTACACTGAATACTTGGAGACACTACTTATACGACAAGTCGTACTAGGTATTTATGGACCACAAGAAGCTTAAAGTATATCTTTCAGCAGCGAGATTCTTTATCGTCTGGGCAAGGTGAATGTTCTGGCGGATGCTTTGAGTTGGAGGCTCGGAGGTAGCTTTTGTCATTCGAGTACAGTTCGAGTTACGGCGATTGGGGGACAATTTGCTCATGTTCGTGTACGTCCACAGTGATTTGATCATGTCCGTGAGGCATAATTCGATGACGTCTGTTTATCAGAAATCAGGGAGCAGGTTCGACAGGGCAGAGATTCAGTGCTAGCGATCGATCATCAGGGAATACTACGAATTGGGACCCGACTATGTGTGCCAGTTTCCGAGGGACTGAGACGCAAGATTTTTAGAAGAGGCACACAAATCGACATATAGTGTTTATCCGGTTTCCACCAGGATGTATTAGGATTGAGAGAAGTCTACTGGCGTGAAGGGATGAAGAAAGATGTCACAGATTGTTTCGGGATACTGGCTTATCAGTATGTCAGGGCCGAGAATCAGGGGTCAGCAGGAGAATTACAACCATTGGCCATTCTGGAGTGGAAATAGGAACAAAATTCTATGGATCTTATTGTGGGCCTACCTAGGACCAGTCAAGAGTATGACTCTATCTAGAGATTGTAGACCGATTGACGGAAAGTATCTCATTTTCTACCAGTCGACTATTTTCGGATTCGTTCAGTATGCTCAGATATAGGTTGATAAGATGGCGCGACTACATGAAGTTTCGACTTGTATCAGCGGTTCGAGTCCGCTTATCTCCAGCCCGTGAACTTAGCTGATACTATGATAACATCCAATTTTTCCAATTCGGCAGTTCTTGTGTCTGACAGAGGCACCCAGTTCACCAGCCGACTATGGCGGAAACTTCAGGGGATTTTGGACAGCCATTTAAGTTTCAGTGCAGTTTTCGATCCGCAAACCGATGATCAGCTAGAGCGGACCATTCAGATTCTTGAGGATATGCTCCGGTCTTGCATTCTTGTTTCGGTGGCGGTTGGGATCGCCACTTGCCCTTGATAAGGTTTTCCTATAATAACAGCTTCCAGGAGAAGATTCAGATAGCACCCTTCGAGGCGTTATAGGGGAGGAGATGTCGATCGTCCCTGTGTTGGATAGAACTAAGTGAGAGCAGTATTTGGAGCCACAGATTGTGCAGTAGATGACCGAAAAGAGATTCAGTTGATTCAAGATAAGGTAAGAGCGGCTTAGAGCAGGCGGAAGTTTAATGCTGATAGACATCGGCGCAGACTTGAGTTTAAAGTAGGTGATCATGTTTTTCTTAAAGGTTTCTCCGATGAAGGGCGTGTTGAGATTCAGGAGGAAAGGTAAGCTTAGTTCCGGATATGTGGGTCGCTTAGAGATTTTCAAGAGTGTTGGCGCGGTGTTTATCGTGTGGTTCTTTTACCTAGTTTTCCAAATTGTTCGTTACGTATTTTATGTATCAATGCTCCGCAAGTACCTACATGATCCTCTCACGCAATACAACATCCGGTTGGAGCGCGATCTTTTTTTTCGCCAAGCTGCCAATAGTTATTCTAGATCGGCAGGTAAAGAAACCAAGATCCGAGGCCATACTGACCACGATTGTTCTTTGGCGTGGCCAAAGCGACGAAAAGGTCACGTAGGAAGACGAGGTCGAGATGCGAGAGGAATATTTCCCATCTTTTCGAGGGTACGTATAGTTAGGTTTTAAATTCGGGGTCCGAATTTCTTAAAGGGGGGAAGATTGTAACGTTTTAAAATAAACAAATAAATTCTTTAGGTGAATTTTCCCGATAACCGTTAAAATAACTCGTATTTTCCATAAAATCCAACTATAATTAATTTTTTTTAGAATTCAATACGCCTATTTTAACTATATAATTGCTAGTATTTGATATTTATTTAGCCAGTTATAAATTATTAGTTTACTTAAATATTTTTTTATTCATTAATTATTTTAATATTATTTTGAGCTTTCAATTAGACATTAAATTAGCATAAACTACCAATTTGAATGGTTTATTTTTACAATGGTGCACCATGACGGCATAGAATTAAGTTTGTAATATGCTAAATCTTTCTCTCATTGACCCCATGCTTCTAGAGAAGTATAGGGTTAGAAAATAGAATTAAATGAATTAATTAAGTAAAGGAAATAATATAGGATGCAATTGGGGTAGTTTCTAGACATACAAACTAACACTTCATTTTTTTTTACCTCTCTCTACCTGTTGTTACCGAGCTCATGAGCATCTCTCTCTCTCTCTCTCTCTCTCTCTTCAAAATTTTCCAGCACATTTCTTATTTGTGAAAATAATAAGGAAAATAAAAGAAAAGGGCACTAAATATGTAACTTCTACACAACCATTTACTTCTTTTTTTTTTCCTCACTCCTAATTTGGCCGACCCCCCTTCGCAGCAGCTAATTTTTTTTCCCACTTCCATTCCTCTAAAATAACTTCATCCCATCCCTTTGGCGGCCGACGAGGACAAAGCCAAGGCCAACGCCGTCTTTTCCTCCGACGACTTCACCGCCGCGATCAAGCACTTCTCCGACGTCGTCGCCCTCGCCCCCACCAACCACGTCCTTTACTCCAACCGCTCCGCCGCCTATGCCTTCCTCAACCGCTTCGTTGAAGCATGAATCTGACGCCCAGAAGACCGTCGAGCTCAACCATAGCTGGTCCATGGGCTACAGCCGCCTCGGCACCGCCCACCTCGGCCTTGGCGACGTCGAGGGCGCCATCGACGCCTACGAGTAGGGCCTCGCCATCGACCCCAACAATGAGGCGCTGAAGTCGGGCCTCACCGATGCGAAATTGAAGCTGCGATCGTCGATGGCGGCGTCGCCTTTTGGGAAGATCTTGAGAGTTTATTGCTAACCCTTGCATATCAACTTTGCTTCTTTAGGTAAATGTGAATAGTAGGTATTCTTACTGTTGTTACATGGATTTTTTTTTTCCATTGATACTTGCTTGTGTTTTGTATAAGGCGATGATGATTCTAGAGGAACAAGAATTCAGGGTTGTTACTCTCAGATCTGGTGAAAAACGGGTTAAATTGCAGGAAACCCCCTTCAATTTTGACCTTTTAGGGATAATTTGGAACTATCAGTCCCTGTGTTTCAATTTGATTGTCTTTTTAAGCTTAGTGTGGCACGAAATTATTGCAAAAATTCTCTTTCAATTGATTTCCCTACATTATATAAGATGGCTTGGAACACCAATGCTTGTGTTCACACACAGGTTATATTAGCAATAATTCTTGGTGTTGGAAACCTGATTTTTTCTAAATCTTTTTCTCTTGAGGATAAATCTAGCTTTGCAGAATCTTTTGAAAACTATTTCCACTCAATCTCTTAACCCTCTGAATCAATATGACTTTATATGATTGGCAATCAAAATGATGTATAAGGCTATTAACTCTACCAATCAGCCTTTTCCTTTTTATAAAATCATATGGTCTAATCCCACCCCTCATTAGATAAAGATTTTTGCTTGGTCGTTGTCTGTAGGTATTTTATGGTTTTTGGTATTGCTTGTTTTCCTTGTTTCTTCTCCAGATAAAATCTGGGACCAAATTACCTATATTTTATTTATTGTGACTTGCGCGACACGTACGTTCCGAGTCTAGGTTTGGTGTCTGCTATGAATCACAGTCAATCAGGGTGGTTTCAGACGTTAGTGCACACGTTTTGGTGCTTCGAGTGCACACGCGTTTAGCTGTGGGCGCTAGTTTTCTCACATGGTCTTGATATCGTGTTTTGCAGAATATTTAGCCTTATGTTTTGTGTTTGTGCAATTCTAGGATCGGTTACGGAGGCAATCGGACGCGGCGCGGAAAGGCAAGGTTGTGATCGGATCTGATTAACTGAGGCGTCCCGGTGAGTAGATATATTCATCTATGGGGGAATCGTCTGGATGGCGTGAGGCCCCCCTCCCTAGTTAGGATTACTCTACTTTATGCAATAATTATATTGTTAGCTAGCTTATCCATTTATGTACATTGCATACCCTTACAGCTAACCCTATACTAGATTGCATGGACATTCATATAACATTCATATATACATATGCGATATCATTTCGTAGGACACGAACACCTTACCATTGGCATCTATTGCACGCGCACTATTCATGTGACACACACGCCTTTGGTATTTGCCATGCCACGTGCACTATAAAACCTGTTTAGCTTAGTAACGCCATTGCATTCATGCATGATATTTGAGATTGTATCGCATGCATATACCTCGCATTACTATCATATTTACATAGATTTCTAGCCAAACTCTCACATCATATACATTGATATCATAGACACTTATCATATATAACATGTGGACATTATGATTTCCTTGATGATTTCAGTTTTTCTGCGATTTCTGGATTTTTTTTGGGGAAAACCGCAAGAATTTAACAAAGCTTATATTTATCATTTTTAAAACAAAGTTGCGGTTTTCTCGTGACGTATGTGTCGTCCACCATGAGTTTTCATGTTTTCTGTTGGATTTCGAGACCCGATTCGAGGAGTGGATGAACCGTCTCGGGTACATGGTGGGCCCGGTATGGTACCCCGGGGCAAGAAGATCGAGTTGTAGACGATGAGCCTGGCAGGGGAAGACTACCTACCGGTGATGTCTGGCGCGGCGGATATCCGGAGGATACCGACCGTTGTCGTGAGATTTATGATATGGGCCGATCCGGACTGACGGAGCCCGATATTGAGACAGATATGATTCGTTTTTGGTGTCGATGCTTGACACGGGTTTTCAGATGATTTCTTGATGATATTTAGCTATTATACAGATATTCATGTTCTAAAGTCAAGAATTCAATAACCTTAGCAGTTAAAACACTTAAAGACTTAATAATGACATTGCATTCCTGTGCATGCATACTAGAGATATTATAGCACATATGGACATGCATGTTGTGGTGCATTGCGTGCATTCTTACGATTGCCTTATTAGATGTTATATTTACTCACGAGCTGGCAACTCACCCCCGTTGTGCCACAGTGTCTTGCAGGTCGGATCCGTCAGTCTTGTAGCGGCGGGCTATCTTGTCATCAGTTCCTTTTGCTCAGACTCGCGACATCGCCCGTAGGTGGGTTGCGAGTATACTTTATTTCTTTTTGCCTTTTCATTGTATCTAGTATTCTCCATCTACCAGTTGTTTTGTATATGCGACCTAGTGATGAGACTTAGAGACTGTATATTTGTGGTTCTTTTGGGTCGAGCTCATTTGAGCCGACGTGTGTTTTCTGGTATTTTGCGTTTCTTTATGTTCTTCTCTTGATATTACTATTATATTGCATGTGGTTGTGATCCGCCTTGGGCGAAGAGCTAGCTCCCGCTTGGGGATGCCATTTTTATGATTACAGGTTTATTATCTTGTTGTACCCATTTTGGGGGATAGAAAATACAGGGGAGACTCTGCCGAAATTTTCGGGAATTTTTGATGTTTTAAAAAGGGATTTTATGCAACTTATTTGATTTAAAAAAAAAACCGTTTTCATTTAAGGTTTTTCCTTCACTCTCTTTTGATTTTGGGTTAGATTTCTGGGCTTTGGCTGACTTAGGTTACGGTACGCCTTTAGACGTCTCGTAATCTAAGTGCCAGTCACGTTCCGTACTTTCGGGTCGTGACATCGCATGCAAGGGATACCCTATGCTTCGGCAGTAGGCTCTATCATGTATGCGATGCTATGTACCAGACCCGATGTAGCATACTCACTAAGTGTAGTGAGTCGGTATCAAGAAGATCCTGGAGAGAGTCATTGGACAGTAGTGAAGAACATTCTCAAGTACTTACGAAGGACTAAGGAGATGTTCTTGGTGTATGGTAATGGAGAACTCCAGGTGGAGTCCTTTACCGATTCCAGCTTCCAAAGTGATAAGGACGACTCTAAGTCGCATTCGGGTTTTGTCTTTACCCTCAATGGAGGGGCGGTATGTTGGAAGAGTTCCAAACAGGATACCGTTGCAGACTCAACGATGGAGGCTGAATACATCGCTGCCAACGATGCTGCCAAAGAGGCTGTCTGGATCAAGAAGTTCATTAGTGAACTTGGTGTGGTTCCATCCATTGAGCATCCAATACCTCTGTATTGCGATAACAATGGAGCTGTGGCTTTGGCCAAGGAACCCAGGTCCCATCAGAAGTCCAGACATATTCTGAGGCGGTATCACCTGATCAGGGAGATAGTTGATCGCCGGGAGATCGAGGTCAGGAGAGTAGATACGAAGGACAACACTGCGGATCCATTCACGAAGGCTATTCCCCAGATACAGTTTGAGAGATTATTCGGGATGCTAGGTATGAGATACTACAGCAGCTGGCCTTAGTGCAAGTGGGAGATTGTTAGTTATGTATATGCCCTAGAGGCCATTGTTGTACATATGATGTATATTATAATGGATGCTTGGTTATATATAGAGAAGACTTTCTTGCTCGTCATGATAGTATGCTATTTGGTTTCACTTTATCTTAACATGTTGACTTGTATTGGTTTACTGTTTTACTCTCACATGTTGATAAAGCCCTTAGGACTTGTACTCGACTACTGGGAATATGATGAGATCATACTAGTGGGGCCGCGGTAGTCGATGAGTACATCCTATAACTGTTCATAGTCGAGGGTATATCGAGACAGGGCATCGATACACCAGAGTAGACTAGCGTATACGCATCTTGACCCATATGATGGGCGATGGATGATCCCATATCCATCGGTGTTAGACATCATAGATGGTGTACGGGTGCTCAGTGGAGACTGGGTACACTGAACGGACTCGCCGAGAACTCCCAGATGGTGATATACCACACGTCAGATGGCAGTTCTCCGGTGACACAGGTATAGGGTAGTCTGAAGACCCGAGATCGTCATGGAGTCTTGTGTGATTCCCACTGTGCTTTGATTTCCACCTTACCACGTCCAAGAGGGCGTGCAAAACGGTGGCTTTTGGGTACAGTCCTGAATCACATGGAGGCAATGAGCGATAGGAGGGGATTCGTCTCTACCGGTATAGGGAGTTGATGTTGTGCTGTGTTCGATTGGCTATAACTGGAAGTCCCTGGCCAGGGCTGATATAGAGATTTACTGGTAAGTGTTACTAGTAGTTTCTCGACCCGTTATGAGCCATACATCGACACGACTTATCGGTTACTGGGGTCTGACGTTTACCACCCCTAGACTTGATATGCGACATATCAGACGAACAGACCGGACTGTACGGGAGTGTTACTGATCGGATTCATAGGAGAACGCACAGGCTAGCTTGTTGATCTTCTGATCGCTCAATACCTGGGTGGCTGTTACGTTTAGCTGACCGCTTGCCGCTTGTGGGTGTTTGATATGATCATCACCTGCTACCGGCGTATTGACGATTCTTTAGAGTCCTACACAGAGGTTTCTTGGCTCAGGCGAAACAGAGTAGTGTCACATATGTGATATACGCAGGAGCGAGAATAATGCGATATGGGATACCGTATTATATTCTCGCGATTTATGGATATGAATCGGGTCATCGGATCAAGTGTTGATTCGATGAATCGGTACATGATATATTAGCCGGTTATATTCGATATAGCCGGATCGTCGGATCAAGTGTTGATTCGATGATTTAATATATAATAATATATATGATATATTATTATATTAACTAATATTGGCTTGCTTTATTATTTCATTTTCTCAGTGGATGATACATTGATATATATGC
Source organism: Agapanthus africanus (assembly GCA_030015575.1). Taxonomy (NCBI): domain Eukaryota; kingdom Viridiplantae; phylum Streptophyta; class Magnoliopsida; order Asparagales; family Amaryllidaceae; genus Agapanthus; species Agapanthus africanus. The sequence goes on from JASDDO010000031.1 coordinate 336,599,822, forward strand.
GATATATGTTAATTGTATTATTTTCTTTTGTTGCAAATATATAATATATATATGATATATATTATTGTGACATGATATGATTAATTGTTAAACATGTTTAAGGATGATTAATTGAGGTTAGGGTTTGATTAGGTTTAGATGCTTCAAGTTCCTTCTAGAAGCAATTTTCTTTTGTCATTTGTAAAGATATTTTGTGATGACACATTATTAACTTAACCAAACCCTAACTCTAGTTGTTTCTCTACTTGTTCTCATCCAATCATCCTTAACCATGGTTAATAATTCAATCATATGTTTATATTTCTATTCATCACAAAAGGAAATGATTATCATTATCTTTTGATTATCCATTATCTTCTTCTTCTTCTCTCTTGAAGAAGCTCTCTTGAAAATTCTTATGTGATGAAAGATTATGATAAAATGATATAAAAAGAAAGCTAAATTACTACTCTCTCATCCTCATCTCATCTAGCCCATGGGATTAGTGTGTTCACTTCTTTAAGAGTGAGATAGCTTGAATTCTTTGAAAGCTCGAGGTAGATCATCGGAGATTTGGAATACGACAAGCTAGAATGGATCGTTCGAGTCGTGGAGCCTCTCATGAGTCCGGGAGATCGTGGATCGCGGCAAAGGGACTTCTACTCGGAGCTTGTGAAGTGAAGGAGCGGGCTACAAAGGTTGTAATCCCTCACACTTAGATAAAAGTTATCATCTTGCATATTAAACCCTAATAATCTAGCAAAGATCCCGGCTTTGGGTTGTTCGGCACGTCTAAAATTTAATCCGGGCATGTTTGATGCCTTATGAACCTTCACAAGAGTGCCTAGGAACCCTACACATGATGTGTATTCGATCGGGTAGTCGGGAATCTTGTTGAATTACCCGACTAAGTTATTGAAAAGTGTTTTCGGTATGAGACTAAAATGCAAGGTTTATAGGTTAGGCATGAAATTCGGAATATGAGATATTCTAGGTTTATGATGTCTAAGGAAATGCGGATTCTAATTATTGTAGTTTTTCATTTATTTTTTGCGATCGTAAGTATAATATGTGGTGTATCCCCGATCTCATTGCTATAAGTCAACGAAATTTAGGATACTCATATTTACTTACATTGATGACATGTGATGTTATGTGTTGCCGTGATATGTTATATTAGATCGTCGTGATTGAATAGCCAGGGGTTTTATGTAAGATGAGAGTTTTTCAATTTTCATTCATGTAAAATTTGTATGTAACATTCTTTTATTTGGACACTTCCGGGTTAAGGATGATGTCACCATTGATGTATATTATTTACTTTTCCGTATTAGGATAGACCCAAGGCGGGGAGCATAAGTGACCGGGTTCTGGAGTCCAGTGGGAGACTATCTCAAGGAGTCAAGACCGGGTCTCCTAAATCTAGAATTGGCAGTGTTGCTTGCCGCTCTCGAAGGGGTCTAGGGATGTCGGTTTGGCTATTCATCATGACTGTGGAATCCGTATTTTTCATTATTGGCTTAATTTAAAACACGAACCTCCTAGTATATCCAATATTTCATATGTTGACTTCTGCTGCTTGGTTCTGTGATGTGAATATATAACCGCGTGAGACGAATGCTATATATATATATGATATATATAATAAACATTGCTTATGTTTTGCACCCGTGCTAGTCCAGCCTTAGCTCTGCCGTTAGTTAAGTAACTTAACGGTGTATGACGGGCCCCGTGGCGAATGCGGATGGCATAAGCATACGTTCTATTTTCGTTTCTTTTTCTATGATGTTTAGGGAAACATAAATGATGGGACTTCATTAATGAGATTAATGAAAAGAAAAGAAACCTAAAAATGTTGTAGAATCAAAAGTTTTTAAAAAGGTAGCTCTAGTTCTTGCTTCGCATAGTGGTATTTCTTGATGAATATTCAGCACCTCATTCTATGAGGAAAGAGCCGAGATCCTTTCACCGGGAGTGACCTCTTTAGCAAAACTAGCAAATGCTACAACCCACTCGCTTTTGTTTTTATAGCTTCTCTAGTTCTTGATTTTCATAGTAGTATTCCTTGATGAATATTCAGCACCTCATTCGATGAGGAAAGAGCCGAGATCCCTTCACCGGGAGTGACCTCTTTAGCGAAACTAGCAAAATCTACAAAAAAACACTCCTTTTCAAATCACTAGATTCTAAAACGATATCAAGTTCATTACGTTAAAGGTTTTCTTCAAAACCAGCCGTAGCCCTCCGTCATTTTAGATAAGTACTATTTAGTATTCGTGCTATGTTTGTTGGCCTTCGTCAAGGCGTTGTGTGCTGTAGCTGATTAGTGCTTATCTGCATCACGAGATGCGATTGGATTAGGATAGTTGTACAGCTTTGTTGACCTTATTAAGGGTCGTACGGGTGGGTTTAATTCAATCAAGAAATGACAGGATGAACTTGGCTAGCGCTTATGATTTGTTGACCTTGTTAAGGTCATAGGTTGCTAGGGGTAAAAATAGATATTAGGAATTTCAAGTGTTGGAATTTGCAATGAGATTGGATACCTTCTATATGATAGTTGGATCCCGATACCCACTGCGAGTAAGAGTTATTCCTGGGAGAGTTTTCCACTTTACAATTAGCCGATCCATTAGGTGTCTAAGAAAGGTGTTAATAGGGTTATGCCCCTACGGAAATAAGGTTATTTAATTAGTTCCATGCGAAAGCATGGGGAGACTTCCTAGGAGTACCAATACCTGCTTGGCCGAAAGATTGACGAAGTTGTAAGGTGTAATTAATTCCGGCTAATCTTACCTTTTAAGGTTTGAAGGAAGATTTGATAAAAACAGAGGGAGCCATCCTGATTAGATAAAATAATAACCAATCTAATATTGCAAAGAGCTCACACAAAAGTGATTATCCTTCTCTCTCTCCTGGTAGCGACCAATGACACGCCTTAATCAAGATAATAATATGGATGTATTGACCGAACCCACTTATTATACTGGGCTAGGTTCCGCCCTATCTTATGATTGTCATAAGTCTTAGCAAAGAATAGGGGAATATCAGGATTCCCACGTCACCTAAACGAAGAATAAGCATGTTGATGTATCTTCTTCGGATGTGTTCGTTACCGAGAACTGTTTCTCAGTTTGCTCTATGTCCTGGGTATTGGATACCAAATCAGGATCCTATATATGTAATTTGTTACATAGGTTAATTAGAGGAAGAGAACTGGGAAAAGGTGATATGTCCCTCAGAGAAAGGAATGGTACAATTGTTGCAGCCAAAGTAGTTGGTGAATATCACCTTGTATTAACAAGTGGTAACACAATGATTCTGAGCGACTGTTATTTCATACCAAAAATATTGTGAATGTTTTCCAAAATCAAGTGTTGATTGGGTATGATAATTTGTATAACGGTATATACTTTCTGAATCAAACAACAGTTCTAAGTATACAGAACACACACAAGAGGAACAGTACAGAAATGAACGAAGCCTTCTTGTGGCATTGTAGACTAGATCATATCAATACAACAAGACTAGCTAAAGTTGCATAAAGATAGATATTTGAAACCGTTCGAATTTACATCCTATGAAACTTGCGAGTCATCTCTCAAAGGCAAGATGACCAAAAACTCCGTTTAATGGACACGGAGAAAGAGCTACTGAACTCTTGGGACTGATACACAGTGATGTATGCGGTCCTATGTCTACACATGCCAAGAATGGTTCCTCGTACTTTATTACATTCACCGATGATCTCTCAATATTCGAACATGTGTTCCTGTTGAAACAAAAATCTAAATCTTTTGAGAAATTCAAGGAATATAAGTACGAAGTTGAGAACCTGACGGGTAAAAGTATTAAAATCCAATAATCTGATTGGGGAGGAGAATACTTGAGCACGGAATTCAGAGACTACTTAAAAGAGAATGGGATTCTTTATCAGCTTACTACTCCGTATCCACAGCACAACGGAGTATCGGAGCGGAGGAATCACACCCTATTAGATATTGTGTGCTCTATGATGAGTGTTGCTGAGTTACCTATTTTCTTTTGGGGTTATGCACTTGAGATAGCTGCATACCTATTGAATAGAGTTCCGACCAAATCCGTTGCCTACCACTCCATGGAATGGGAAGAGACCATCTCTTAAACGAGTTAAGATATGGGGTTGTCCGTCTTATGTGAACATACAAAATCCGGACAAGCTCAAGGTAAGATCAGTTCAGTGCAAGTTTTTAGTATATCCTAAACATACGCGAGGGTATATCTTTTACCACACCGAGGAACAAAAGGTGTTTGTTTCTTGACATGGCACCTTTTTAGAAAAGGGATTTCTTGTGAAAGAAATTAGTAGCAATGGGGTAGAACTAGAAAATGTTCCAGAAACACAAACTATAACTGACGATTTTGTGAAACCCGAGGATTCAATAGTCCTCAACGAACCCCAGCCACTCCGCAGATCTAGTAGGGTTCCTCATTCACCTGAGAGATACTACGGTTTTCTCATAGACGGTGGGAGTGAGGATTGCATCATGGAAGATGATGACCCAACTAGATTCGAGCAGGCTATCACAAGTGGAGACTCTGTGAAATGGCTGGATGCTATGCGATCTTAGATGGAATCTATGTATACCAACAAAGTATGGACTTTGAAAGTTGCTCCTGAAGGGGTAAAACCCATCGGGAGCAAGTGGATCTTGAGAAGATAATTGGTGTAGATCGAAAAGTTGAGACTTTCAAAGCTAGACATGTAGCAAAAGGTTTTCGTCAACGACCTGGTGTCGACTATGATGAAACCTTTTCTCCTGTCGCTATGCTTAAGTCCATCAGGATCCTACTTGTCATTGTTGCATACCATAACTACGAAATCTGGCAGTTGGACATCAAGACCGCTTTTCTAAATGGTGATTTAGAAGAGAGCGTGTACATGACACACCAAGAGGGCTTCGTGGACAGTAGGAGCAGCGGAAGCGTGTGCAAGCTGCTTAAATCAATCTATGGATTAAAGCAGGCATCGCGGAGCTGGAACATCTGTTTCGATGAAGTTGTCAAAGAGTTTGACTTCATCAAAAATGTAGATGAACCATGTATATATAAGAAGGTAGTAGAGAGTAAGGTTGTCTTCCTCGTATTGTACGTGGATAACATACTCTTGATAGGAAACGATGTTCCTATGCTACACTCGGTCAAGCTCTTCTTATCACACAAGTTCACCATGATAGATTTAGGTGATACCTCCTACATCCCGGGGATTAAGATATATAGAGATATATCTAAACGAATATTGGAATTGTCCCAATCTAGGTATATAGACACCATACTAAAGAGGTTTAGTATGGAAGATTCTAAGCGTGGTAATTTACCCGCTTGTTCAGTAATCACTCTCTCCAAAGAGATATCTCCCAAGACTTATTTGGAGAGGGCTCGCATGCAAGGGATACCCTATGCTTCGGCAGTTGGGTAAATCATGTATGCGATGTTGTGTACCATATCGGATGTAGCTTACTCGCTAGGTGTAGTGAGTTGGTATCAATCAGATCGTGGGGAGAAACACTGGAAAACTGTGAAGAAAATTCTTAAGTACTTGAGAATGACTAAAGAGATGTTCTTAGTGTTTGGTAACTGTGAACTCCAAGTAGAGTCCTTTAGCGATTCGAGCTTCCAGAGTGATAAGTATGATAGTAAGTCGGTCTCAGGTTTTGTCTTCACCCTCAATAGAGGGGAGGTATGTTGGAAGAGTTCCAAGCAAGATACCGTAGCAGACTCGACGATGGAGGCTGAATACATCACTGCTAGCGATGCTTCCAAAGAGGCTGTCTGGATGAAGAAGTTCATAGCTGAACTTTATGTGGTTCCATCCATTGAGCATCCAATACCTGAGTATTATGATAACAATGGAGCTGTGGCTTTGGCCAAGGAATCCCGGTCCCATCAGTGATCCAGACATATTCTTAGATGGTATCACTTGATCAGGGAGATAGTAGATAGCCGGGAGATCGAGGTTAGGAGAGTTTTCACGAAGGATAACACAGCGGATCCACTGACGAAAGCCCTCCCCTAGAAGCAATTCGAGAGACTTTTTAGGATGTTGGGTATGAGATACTACAACAACTGGCCTTGTGCAAGTGGGATATTGTTAGTGATATGTATGCCCTAGAGGCCATTATTGTATGATATAGTGGATGCTTAAACATATATATGGAGGACTTTCTTACTCGACATGATATTATGCTATCTGGTTTCCTTTATCTTGACATGTTCACTGGTATTATTATACCGTCTCTCATATACATGTTGATAAATCCCTTAGGATGTTGGCTTGACTACCAGGACTATGATGCAGATCATACTACTGGGACCTGGGTAGTCCACAAGCACATCCTTCAATTGTTCTTAGTCGAGGGAATATCGAGACAAGGCATCGATATTCCAGAGTAGATTTGTGTATACGTTTCTTAACCCTGTATGGGGCGATGGGTGATCCCATTTCCATTGGTATTTGACTTCAATGATTGTACACAGGTGCTCATTAGAGAATGGGTGCACCGAACTAGACTCGCTGAAAACTCCTAGATGGTACTATGCCTATCGTCAGATAGCAGTTCTCTGGTGACACTGGTACAAGTTAGTCTGTAGACCCAAGATCATCATAGAGTTATGTGTGGTTCCCACTATGCTTTGATTTCCTCCCTACCACGGCTCAAAGGAGTCATGCAAACAGGTGGATTTTGGGTACAGTCCCGAGTCATATGGAGGCAATGAGCGATAGGAAAGGTTTCTTCTCTTCCGGTATAGGGAGTTTATGTTGCGCTATGTTCGATTGGCTATAACAGAAAGTCCCTGGCCACGGATGTTGATGAGATTTACCGGTAAGTGTTATCAGTAGTTTCTCGTACCATTATAGGCCACACATCGGCATGACTTATCAAGTTATTGGGGTCTGACGATTCCATCCCCAGACTCGATATGCGACATATCAGACGAAAAGACTGGACTATACGGTAAGTGTTACCTATAGGCTTCATGGGAGTTTGGACAAGCTTGCTTGTTAATCTTCTATTCGCTCAATACCTGGGTAGCCGTTACGTCCATCTCGTATCGCTGACGGCTTGTGGGTGAGTGATGTGATCATCACCTACTGCTGGCGTATTGACGAGTCTTTAGAGTCCCAAATAGAAGTTGCCTGGTTCAAGCGAAACAAAGCAGGCACATATGCTAATATGTGCGGGGGCTGATTAAATACGAGTATGTGATACCGTATTCTAATCTGGCGGTTATTTGATATCAGTTAGATTATATGTGATATAACCGGATTATTGAATCAAGTGTTGATTTGATAATGTGATATACAGATAAATGATATTAGTCGGTTATATGTGATATAACCGGATTATTAAATCAAGTTTTGATTTAATAGTATGATATAAATTTATATTTGATATAATTATATATTAACTAATATTATTGCTCACTAATAATTTTCTTTATATATATATTAATATATATATATATTTGATATATATATAAATATATATAAAGAAGCATGGTTGATTTTCTATTTATTGGAAATGGAAATGATGAGGTGGAAAATGAGGAGTATGGGTGAAGCATGGCTTGGTAGTATTTTTTTATTGGTTTCTTATCTCTATTGAAACATGGTTCTATTTTTTTATTTGAAACAAATGGATGCTTCAATAAGTGAGAGGGGTCAAGCCATTCTTCATAACAACACTTGGTTCATTTTTCCTCTTGTTAAGCTCATGAGATGAGTTCTTATATCTAGCTCTCTTCATTTTCCTCCTCACCTCCTCCAAGCTCAATCCCTCACATGAGTTGTGAACCTTTGAGCTTGTGAGAACCCTAGCGAGCAAAAAAAAAACCCACTTCACCATCCTACACTACAATGACGCTTTGGTGTAGTGTGTTTCCTTCATTAAAGTGTTTAGTGAAGAGGTAGCTTGGATTAGCGGAGTTTCGGGTGGATCATCTTTGGCATGAAGATCGCAATGGAAGCTCGATCCAAATTCAAGTGGAGTCGTAGGGACTACAACCAGGAGCTTTAGAAGAGAAGGACACGGTCTACAAAGGTTGTAGCCACCTTTCTCTTAGTATAGTGTTTATGATATCAAGCAAAAACCCTAATCATCTAGTGTAAGATCTTGGTTAGTGTTGATTATCACCCCGAAATTTTTTAAATCGGCATGCTTGATGCTAGTAAAACCCAGTGGTGGTGCTAACAGACACTTTCATGTTTATTCTCTCTTGGAGTCTTGGAGCTTGCATGGCAAGGGTTTCTTACAAGTTTTGGTGAGGTAATGATCTAAAAATATTAATTAGGCTCTAAGGAAAGTTATTATGTTAATTAGTTTCACTAAACTATCTTAATGTTTTGGGTTTAGTGTTAAATACCGTATTTAGTTAAGATTAAGTTTCTGTTCGAATCTGTTATTGTAACACCTTAGAATGCGATTAGTGTTAATTAAGCGATAATGCGGGTTTTCTGTAAAAAGTTTACCAAATTGGTTTCCTCACATTTTATAACAATTAATTAATATTTTATTATTATTTGTTATAGCTTGCACACACCTGTGCATATTAATGTGAGGGTTAGTTAGTGTTAATCTCGTTTAGTGTCCATGACGCCTTAAGTTAATCCTTGCTTTGTTTAACCTTAACCCTATGATATTTGTGTGAGATATTTTCCTTGTGTTTTGGAATTGGAGGGAGGTGGCAAGGTGACACATGCGAGGAGTCATGCTTGCATTTATGATGGAGAGGGAGAGAGTAAGTGTATGGGTGCACTTACCCTACACTCACCCTCTCATCTCTATCTTATCCCTCTCTCTCATTCTTATCTCACTATCTCACTCTCAATTGTTTCCTTCATCTCCTCTTCACTCTCAACTGAAACCTTCACTACCTCTTTACTAAACCTTGCTAAAACTTCATTAAACATCACCAAATCACATCCCAAGTCTTGTTTTAGCCTCTAGGATCCCTTGGAGCTTGGAAAGCTAGGATCTTTGAGCATGTGTGGTTAGGTAATGATCTCAAATTGTTAAATAGGATGTTATAGTGTTGTGTAGGTTGTTAGTTGTTGTTTAGAACACTTAAAGTTTAGTTTTGTGCACATATCGTATTTTTAGTGTCATTATAGAATATCTGTCATCTGTTATGACCCCGAGTGTGTACTGGAAAATCTAGCAGTGCAGTAGTATTGTACCAGTGACCCTAAGCATTCACCTGAAGCACGAACCCCATAGGTTCGGTTTTAGCCGGCGACATTAAGGCAAAATCCGGCGACCTCGGCCAAGTAGGGGAGTTTGAACTTGGTTTTCGTAGGGTAGTTTTCTGCAGCTATTTTAGAGTGTTTGGTACTATTTGATATTTATGTTTTGACAGTATACAAAATCTGGAATCACTTTGCTTGTTTCTAGTGTTACGACTATGCTTGTTACATTATCCGACACGGTACGTGTACCTTGTTTAGCTGTTGCTCTTGGGTTGGTTTCGTAGTGTCGCTATGCACGTTAGCCACTAGACAAACACTTGAGAGTATGTTTGGAGTTGGCGCGTCGGTCAAACGTAGTTGATACGTATTTTGGTCGATTGCTAATGTGAACTTGTTATGTTGTTATATGATTTTAGGGTCGCAGGTGGGGACCTCGGATGTTGCGAAGAAGGGAAAGCAAGTGGTTGGCTTTACTTGGCCCAAGATCATCGGTGAGTAGATTTAACTTCTACAGGGGAATCACCTGCATGGCATTATGCGTATGGGGTAGATTATATGACATGATTATTAGTTATAATTATATGGACATTGATTGTGCATGTGTACCATTGTTGCATAACTCATTTCCTATTGTATATGGACATTGTATTAATGAGACACAACACCATTATTGACGGTTCATATTACACGAGCACTAATTATATGCTACACACACTCCATCGATAATTTCCATGACACGCACAACACCTATACATACGTGATATTGTATTGGTTAGGGACATTGAAATATGATCCTTATTTCCATTATGCATATGAGATATAGCTAACACATATACATACGTGATATTGTATTGGTTAGGGATAATTGAGACATTGACTCTTATTCCATTGCGCATAGGAAAGGTAGTATACTTGCATACCTACATGCTTACACATATGCTTTGCTATACCTACATGCTTACATATATGCCTTGCTATAACTACATGTTTACATATATACCCTATATGGTATTACATCATTATTGATAGGTATATACCCATATCTTGCTATAGCTACATGTACATCATGCATACATACTTACTTGTACACCCATACATATCTTGCTATAACTACATGTTCACCTTTATATGACGTTGAATTGGATTTCGGTGAAATTGGAAACCGCGTGGTATATTTAATAACTTGATGCATTTAAATAGCGGTTTTCCCTTTATATGCTCATATTGTTGTTTTATGTTGCATATATTATATTCATGGATTTACGCATTGAGATATGGATTTCATATGATATTTTCTGGATTTGAGGACCGTGGTATTTCATGAAATTATGCATTGTTTGAAAAACCCGGTTTCTCTTGATATGATATTTAGATGCGTCCACCATGAGATTTCTCGGTTCTGAGACTTGTGTTAGATACCCCATGTGAGGAGTGGACGAGGCCATGTGTAGGTACATGGTGGGGCCCGGAGGTACCCCGGGGCAAGAAGATCGCAGGTGATGGCGACGAGTCCGAGGCAGGGGAGTACTACCTTACCGGTGATATTATTTGGACTCGGCGGATATCTTGAGGATACCGACCGGAGTTATGTACGAACATGCTATGCGGATTGCGAGTGTTGGGCACTCAGGTTCCATGAGATGTACGGACATGAGGGCCGGTCCTGATGACGGCGCCTGAGAGATGAGTATTTATGTGTCGATGATGGACACTAGTTTTCATGATGTTTTCGGGTGTCGATATTGGACACTCAGGTTCCACGAGACTTTCTGGATAGGAGGGCCGATCTGAGGATGCAGTGCCTTTGGTATTGGGATTTGGAGTGTCATTGATGTACACTAGTCTCTCCATGATGAGGATTCCGTGAGGATGACATGTTTTATCCCAAACGCAGCATTTATTTGATATGCATTGCTTCATGTATTAGTAGTGCTTGATAGAGTACCTTTCATGACTGTTGCATATACATATTGCCATATTATACTATCAGCTTGCATATGATAGATTATCGCAGTACTTGCATACCTGCGATTACCTGCATATTTTATTTACTATTCATGATTTGGCAACTCACCCCATTGTGCCACAGTGTTTTGCAGGTTGCCCCTCAGAGCAATCGCGACAGGGCTTCTTCTTATCGTATCATCTTTTGCAGCGGATACCGCTACGGCTGACTGTGAGCAGTTTTGCTATAGGTGGGTTTTGCGATTATCCGATAATGCTCATTGTATATCTTTTTGTATCTAGTACTCTACATCTACTACTTTCATGTATTGACTTAGAGACGAGATCTTAAGACGATATTGTTTATTGTTTTGTGACTTGGGTGTCGTGCTCGTGGAAGCCGGCCTTTTATGCAGCTTTATCTTTTATGCTGTTTGTAGGGTTCCTTGGCACTCATACAATGGTCTATAAGGCATCAACCATGCCCGATTTAAAAATTAGACATGCCGAAACAACCCAAAGCCGGGATCTTTGCTAGATTATTAGGGTTTAACATGTAAGTAAACATCTTTACAACTAAGAGTAAGGGATTACAACCTTTGTAGTCCGCTCCTTCGCTTCATAAGCTCCGAGTAGAAGTCCCTTCTCCGCGATCCACGATCTCCCGGACTCAAGAGATGCTCCACAACTCGAATGATCCATGCTAGCTTGTAGTCTTCCTTTTCTCCGATGATCTACCTCGAAGTTTCTATAACTCAAGCTCTCTCTCTCTAATGAGGTGAACACCCTAATCTAATTGGCTAGATTAGATGAGGATGATGGAGTAGTATTTGTGCTCTCTTTTTATATCAAATTCTCACTTTAATTCATCACCTAAAGAAAACCTAGAAAGCTTTCTCAAAGCTCAAGGGAGAAGAAGAAGGAAAATCCTTTTGTGATGAATAATGAAAAATATCATAATGATTAATAATGCAACCATGGTTGAATATGAAGATGCTAACTCATGTAGAGACTTAACCTAGGGTAAAGGGTGTGGGTTAGGTTAGAAAATATCAAGCAAAATATCTTTTGCTAGAAACAAACTAAAAGCTTCTAGAAGCTACAAGAAAAAGCTAACCCAAATCAAACCCTAACCTTATTTAATCTTCACTAAACATGTTGCATTAGTAATCATATCATGTTACAATATTATATATCACGTATATAATATATATTTGTAACAAAAGAAAATAATACAATTAACATATATCGCATATATATCAATGTATTATCCGGTGAGAAAATGAAATAATAAAGCGAGCCAATATTAGATAATGTAATGCAATATATCACATATATTATTATACATTAAATTATCGAATCAACACTTGATCCGACAATCCGGCTATATCGAATATAACCGACTAATATATCATATACCGATTCATCGAATCAACACTTGATCCGATGACCCGGCTCATATCAAAATATCACGAGAATATAATACGGTATCCCATATCGTATTATTCTCGGTCCTGCACATATCACATATGTGCTCCTACTCCATTTTTCCTGAGTCAAGAAACCTCTGTGTAGGACTCTAAAGAACCATCAATATGCCGGTAGCAGGTGATGATCATATCAAACACCCACAAGCTGCAAACGGTCAGCTAAACGTAACAGCCACCCGGGTATTGAGCGATCTGAAGATCAACAAGCAAGCCTGTACATTCTCCTATGAATCCAATCAGTAACACTCCCGTACAGTCCGGTCTCTTCATCTGATATGTTGCATATCAAGTCTAGGGGTGGTATACGTCAGACACCAGTAACCGATAAGTCGTGTCGATATGAGGCTCATAACAGGTCGAGAAACTACTGGTAACACTTACCAGTAGTACTCAATATCTACCCTGGCCAGGGACTTCCAGTTATAGCCAATCGAACACAGCACAACATCAACTCCCTATACCGGGAGAGACGAATCCCCTCCTATCGCTCATTTCCTCCATGTGATTCGGGACTGTACCCAAAAGCCACCGTTTTGCACGCCCTCTTGGACGTGGTAAGGTGGAAATCAAAGCACAGTGGGAATCACACAAGACTCTATAACGATCTCGGGTCTACAGACTACCCTGTACCAGTGTCACCAGAGAACTGCCATCTGACGTGAGTTATAATACCATCTGGGAGTTCTCGGCGAGTCCGTCCAGTGTACCCAGTCTCCACTGAGCACCTGATTGAAAGAATTAAAGTTAACCGCAATCAAGACGGTGTCGCTATGCAGCTAGCCGGTTGAGCACGGGTCGATCCATAGGGAGATGGTTGAATTTTCCGTTCTTGTCTTAGACGAGTCAATAAAGAATTTGTATGAGTTTGTTCAATCTAACCTATGTGTATTATTTGCAAGTATAAAGTTGTTAAGAAGAAAATACGAGATTGTAAGCTAAAGAAATCCGTACTCAAAACCTTTGAGCCGAGTCTTAACCAATTGAAGCTAGAGCAATCGGCAACAACATGGATTAGGGGATTTAAGCGCGGTATTCGTGGAATCCGGCTTATTGACCCTTGTCCTTCCGTTCTTGTCTCTTGCTTTCACCTCCGGCCAAACCGAACGCAACCGGTCGCGGTTAGGAATCACCGTTACCTTGTTAGGGTAGGGTGCCTAACAGAGCGCTTGCGTAACGTTTGGGCGGAGTTCAATGGAAAATAACGGGAAAAGGAAATGAGCAAAGAAACATTAACTTACAATACCGTATTTATTCTTCACAACAAAGATAATTACAACATTCACAAAATGAACAACAAAGAGCAAAAGAAAAGAACAAAGAAAAGAAAAGATTACAAGTAAGTAAGTGCATGAATTAAATTGCAAGAAAGTAAAGCAAGGTAATAAAAAGAACAAGAAACTAGAACTCAAGACAAGCATGGGATCAATAGCCAACCCTTAAACTTGCAAGCTCAATCAAGAGGTTGCAAGATCAAGAGAAGGGTAAAGAACTCATGTGAAGTGAAGAACCAATTCCATAAGAAAATACGACCCTTGAGATCAATAACTAACCCTTAACCTTTCAAGCTCAATGAAGAGGTTGAAATATCAAGAGAAAGCAAGAATCTCAAGGGGTGGCTAAACTAACAAGAAAAATACAAAAACCCTCATCTTCATTTCATCATCCACTCAAAAAGCTCTCACTACTATTTCATGGAGGAAGAATGAAGAAGAAGAAGAAGAAAGAAACTAAAACCTAACAAAAAGAGGCTAAAGAAGTGCTCCCTTGGTTTGGCTCATATCCGGGATATTTATAGGCAGTGTTCTGAAACCCTAGGGCCAAATTCTGACCCCATATGAAAGTACCAAACTGCCCATGAAAATTGACCCAGCAAGGAGCCTACATGGCCGCGGATCCGCGGCCAATACCCCCTATTGGCCGTGGATCCGCGGCCAAGTGGTGGAGTTGGGTGGTCAAACTTGGTGGCTTTCCCTGGTTTACTTTTTTCTCGTGTTTGAAAACTTCAACAACAACAACAACAACAACAACTGATCCTTTTATCCCAAGCATAAGGGGTAGGCTACATGAACCAACATGAGAATCACGCCGGGTCCAACACATGAATCCTCTGTCTCCACTCACTTCTATCGAACAATATACTTTCATTGAGTCCTTTGGCAACCATATCATTTCGTATCACCTCCATCCATGTTTTCTTCGGTCTCCCTTTTGCCCTTTTGCCATTACCCATATCGAGAGTATCTATTCGTCGAACCGGTGCTTCCATAGGTCTGCGTCGCACATGACCAAACCATCTAAGCCGGTTTTCCCGCATCTTCTCCTCCACGGGTGCTACACCAACTTTTGCACGGATATCCTCATTTCGTACCTTGTCTTTTCTAGTGTTACCGCACATCCAACGAAGCATGCGCATCTCCGCTACGTGCATCTTCTGTGTATGATGCTTCTTAGGAGCCCAGCATTCTGTACCATATAATAAGGCAGGCCGAATAGCGCTCCGATAAAACTTCCCTTTCAATTTTAACGGAAAGTTACGATCACACAAAATCCCTGTTGCACTCCTCCATTTCAACCCACCGTGGCCGGTCCCAAGTCCGGATGAGAAAGGGTGAGGGTTGTGGTAGGCTTGTGACAGCCAACGGAAAACTTTGTCACATTCTATGACATGTTTGAAAACTTCATACTGCACAAAAGTCTTCCAGAATATCTGCAGATTTCTTAGTCCAAGATTGCATTCTTTTCTTTACTTTTGACTTTATCTCCCTCGAGCTCCGCGCACCCATTGATTCTTGTGCAGCCCCCCTCGTGCTCCGTGCATGTCCCAGACACGAATGACCACTGTCACATGTCTTGTATCTGGAACTGATACTTGACACTGGACGGATATGGATGACCGGAACCCGTCTTTTATCTGCTGTGACAGATGTTCTGTATTTGGTGTAACTGTGGAGATTTTTTCTTGATTTACAATATTTGGACTGGAAACCTGTAATCTGTAAACACGTAACAAACACGGATTAAAAGCACCTACCTATAAACACACGAGCGTAAGAATGGGCGGTATAAAATGCAATATTCTGGTATGAACAGCACCCGTACACCATCCTTGATGTCAAACACCGATGGATATGGGATCATCCATCGCCCATCATATGGGTCAAGATGTGTATACGCTAGTCTACTCTAGTGTATCGATGCCCTGTCTCGATACACCCTCGACTAGGAACAGTTATAGGATGTACTCATCGACTACCGTGGCCCCACTAGTATGATCTCATCATAGTCCCAGTAGTCGAGTACAGATCCTAAGGGCTTTATCAACATGTGAGAGTAAGACAGTAAACTAATATAAGTCAACATGTTAAGATAAAATGAAACCAAATAGCATACTATCATGTCGAGCAAGAAAGTCCTCTCTATATATATCCCAGCATCCATTATAATATACATCATATGTACAACAATGGCCTCTAGGGCATATACATAACTAACAATCTCCCACTTGCACTAAGGCCAGCTGCTGTAGTATCTCATGTTAGTTATATGTATGCCCTAGAGGCCAGTATTGTACAGATAATATATATTATATTGGATGCTTGGACATATATAGAGAGGACTTTCTTGCTCGATATGATAGTATGCTATCTGGTTTCTCTTTATCTTAACATGTATACTTGTCTCTTGATACTGTCTTATAGTTACATGTTGGTAAAGCCCTTAGGATGTGTACTTGACTACTAGGACTATGATGTAGATCATACTAGTAGGGCCATGGTAGTCCATAAGTTCATCCTTTAATGTTCCTAGTCGTGGGTGTATCGAGACAGGGCATCGATATACCAGAGTAGATTGGCGTATACGCTTCTCGACCCATGAGATGGGCGATGGATGATCCCATATCCATTGGTGTTTGACATCAGAGATGGTATACGGGTGCTCAGTGGAGACTGGGTACACTGGATGGACTCGCCGAGAACTCCCAGATGGTATTATACCTCACGTCAGATGGCAGTTCTCTGGTGACACTTGTGCAGGTTAGTCTTTAGACCCGAGATCGTCATAGAGTCTTGTGTCGTTCCCACTGTGCTTTGATTTCCACCTTACCACGTCCAAGAGGGCGTGCAAAACGGTGGTTTTTGGGAACAGTCCTGAGTCACATGGAGGCAATGAACGATAGGAGGGGTTTCGTCTCTCCCGGTATTGGGGGTTGATGTTGCGCAGTGCTCGATTGGCCATAACAGGGAAGTACCTGGCCAGGGCTAATTTAGAGATTTGCTGGTAAGTGTTGCCAGTAGTTTCTCGACCCGTTATGAGCCTCATATCGGTACGACTTATCGGTTATTGGGGTCTGACGTTCACCACCCCTAGACTTGATATGCGACATACCCGACGAGGAGACCGGACTGTACGGGAAGTGTTACCGTTAGGCTTTTACAGGAGTTGGAGAGGGCTTGCTTGCTGATCTCTCAATACCCGGGTAGCCGTTACGTCCAGCTAGTACCGCTGACGGCTTGTGGGTGCTTGATGTGATCATCACCTACTGCCGGCGTATTGACGAGTCTTTAGAGTCCTACATAGTGGTTTTACAGGCTCAGGCAAAACGAAATAGGAGCGCATATGTGATATGTGCGGGACCGAGAATAATGCGTGTATGTGATACCGTATTCTATTCTCGCGACTTTTTGTATCGGTCGGTCATATGTGATATAGCCGGGTTATCGAATCAAGTGTTGATTCGATAAGTCGATACATTGGATGTTAGTCGGTTATATGAGATATAACCGGATAATTAAGTCAAGTGTTGATTTAATAATTTAGTGTATAATTGTATATATGATATACTAATTTACATTAACTAACATTTGTTCACTTAAGGATTTTTCTCACATGTGCACAACTTTAATATATATGTGATATATATTAAAATGTGTTTTCTTTTTGTATCATGGTTGTTGATACAACATGCATGGGTGTATGAGACTTACACCATGCTATTTGTTGTGTTGGGTTTAATATTTAAAGTAATTACAAAATTAGTGGAAGATTAGAAAAATGCATGAAGCTTGTGGAAGCTTGTGGATGCATTGACTATATCCACTAAGTTTCTTTTTACTTTGGATATTTGATAACCTAACCATCACACTCAGCCATGATTATGTCTCTACATGAGTTAGTATATGATACTCACTCACCCATGGTTAGCTCACTTAACTTGATCATTATCTTTCTCTCAATTTTTTCCATCTTCTTCCTTGTGCTAAAAAGCTCTCTAGGGTTTGATCCAAAGTGAGAAACATTGTGAGAAAATAAATTCTAAAGTGAACCCACTTCCTATTTCTCCATCCTCTACTAGACTAGCACTTTAGTTTAGGGTGTTTGCTTCACTAATTCTCTAGTTAGTGAAGTAGTAGCTTGACTTGGTATTCCCTCGACGTAGATCATCTTCGGCCTCGAAGACTTCAAGCAAGGACGCTTCTTTCGCCTCGTGAAGCCATGCAAGAGCCCGGGAGAACCATGATCGCAGTGAAGGGACTACAACACGGATCTTTAGAAGTGAAGGACCGATCTACAAAGGTTGTATTTCGTATTCACTTAGTGATAAATGTTATTTACTTGCATGTGTAACCCTAATTATCTAGCAAAGATCTTGTTTAGGGTTATTCGGGACGGCTAAAATTTTAATCGGGCATGGTTAATGCCTTGTAGAACCTTATTAGAGTGCCTAGTAACCCTACAGTGGTATATGTTGGATATAGTGCCCTCAGAGTCAATTATTGGATCACAGGCACGTGATTGCAATGATTGAGGGAGGACCTATACCGGTAGGACAGTCTTACTCAAGATGATAGTATGCTATCTGGTTTATCTTTATCATCGTGTACTTCTTTAGGTGACCTTACAGGTCGCTATTGCGCGTTGATAGAGCCCTTAAGATTCTTGCTTGACGGCCAGCAGTATGATGGCGATCATATACGTGGGAGCTGGGGTCTATAAGCACATCCTTAAAAGGTCCCTAGTTATGGGAGTTTTCTAGACAGGGCATCGATACTCCAGAGTAGACTAGTGTATACACTCGAGACCCCGACGAAGAGCGGTGGCCGGTCTCACAAGCCACTGGTGTCAGTTGGTTCACCTAAGATGTATACAGGTGCTCATTGGGTTATGAGTACACCGGACAGGACTCGCCGGGAACATGCTACTTGGTCTTATACCTGACGTCAGATAGCAGTTCCCTAGTGACATGTGTATAGGTTAGGTCATCGACCTGAGATCGTCATTTGTCTCGTGTGAGTTCCCACTGTACTTTGATTACTACCCTACCACGGCTCAAAGGAGTCGTGCAAACAGGTTTTAGTTGGGTACAGTCCCGAGCCACATGGAGGCAATGAGCGGATCTGCAGGGGTTCGTCTCTCCCGGTATTGGGGGCGAGGTCGCGCTGTGTCTAGGAGAGTCATTACACGAAGTCCTCGGTCAAGGCAGGAGATTTACTGGTAGGTATTCCAGTAGTATCTCAGGGTGTTCTGGGCTACACTCCGACACGACTTGTACCGCTTTTGGGGGTCTGACTTTTACCAACCCCCTAGGCCCGCCTTGCGATGCTCATAGACGAACGGACCGGACTGTACGGATATTGTCACTGACAGGCTCAGTCGGGTGTCGGGATGAGTTCGCTCATCGACGTCCCTTTTGGTCAATACCTGGTAGCCCGTTACGTATGGATAATATCTCTGACGTGCTAGTGGTTAAATCCACAGCCAAAGTATTGACGAGTCTTTAGAGTTCCCCCACAGACAGTTTCTCAAGTTTCGGGTGAAACGCTGTAGAGGCCATATAGAGATATGGCAGGGTTTGATCATATACGTGCGGTATTGCACGGATCGTGATCGGACGGATTATACTAGCGGGCATTGGTTTAAGCCGGATCCTAGTATTATATAGTATAGATTTTGTCTCATTGCATTTGTATTCGGTCGAAATACAAATGCGGGTATGTATATACAGTCGCGCGGTTTTCCTGTAATTTATTACGGGATCAGTTTTTTGAAGTTGCCATTTTACATTCCATTTCGGCCTTTTTTCTTTGTATCTTTCCTTGGCTGAAAATTGGTGGAGGAGGGCTTATTTGCAAACATGCAAATTTGATTAGTGGAGGGTGTTATTTGCAAGTTGTAGTGTCATGATGATTCTACCATCCTTTGACCTTCATTTGTTCATCATGGTTTTGACTTTTGAGTTGTGATGGTTGTTGATGATGTGACTTGGTTGTGATGATTATTCATCATGATAAGCTTTTCTCTTTCTTGCATGATTTTTCTTGGCTCATTCATTCATTCTCCTCTCTTCTCTTGGAGCTTGGCCGGCCATTCCTTGGTGAAGGCAGTCCAAATTTTGTGTGAGGGTTTTTTTTATCTCTTTGGCTCACACAAAAACGCATATAGCACCATTTCAAAGCACATCTCCTTCTACACTTCCAAATGGCAACTTCTTTAAACCCCTTGAGACAAAGAGTACTACACTTAGCCTACAGTATTCTTGGACACGTCGACTCGCCAACTTCGTGCCCGAGTTTCCTCGGTCCAGAGGTGGGAGCCCGTAAAAGAACCCGGCGATGTGGTGCCCTTTCGACGAGGAGATGAAGACCGGAGATTCCGCGGGGAGATCAGGACGACGACGAGAAGACCGAAGGACACGGATCGCTCGGTATATTTCTCTACCCCTTCTCTAGTTAGCTAGGAGTAGGTTAATGGCCCGATCCGGGTTTAAAGTGCGCGGTGGTGCCGGTTTTAAAGTTTAAAGAAAAGTATCGTTTCCGCATTTTGGCCTCGGATTGACGGCCGGGGCGCCGCCGTGCACTTACACTGGTATCAGAGCCACGCCATTAACCTAGTCTAGCTTGCTCTAACGTGTTTACAAGTTCGATCGAACGGATTTTCCGAAAACCCGATTTCTAGAACACAGTTTCTGTCGAAATTTTATAGTTGTCAGAAAATTCTTTGGTGCATTTCAAAAATACATGCAGGGTTTTCTATTCATTCTGGGAAAATTTGGTGGAGTGTTGTCCTGTTCAGCCGCGGAACCGCGGCCTTAACCCTACTTTGGCCGCGGTTCCGCCGCAGTAAGGTGGGATCACTGCACCAGATTTCTTCAGTTGGTTCCTGTGTTGAAAATGGGGTTTTTGGTATATTATTTTTGGGCCCAGATTTTCTTTGAGTGCTACAGTAGTGCTTGGGGCCCACTTCGGTAAATTTGATTGATCGAAAATTTTAAACGTGTTAGTTCACAGTATTTACATTATATCTGCGACCGTGAATTTCATTTGATCGGTAAATCTTGTCTAACTGCTATAGCCCTTTTAGACGGATTTGCGAACGTGACATTCACGTTGATGTTCTGTGTTGTGCTGTGATGTTGCGGATTGTCGTGGTGGATAGCCTAGATGCAATGGTAGTACAGGTTTGTAGTTTATGTACATTTGATATTGCGGGGCGAGCGTCCGACATGTGGACTGTCGTCACTGCCTGTTTGTATATTATTCTTTTGGGGCACGACCGGGCTGAGGTCGATGTACCCGTTGTATGTATATTTTACTTTCTTTACTAGGATTACCCCAAGGTGGGGTGCACGGACAGCCGGGTTCTAGAGGGAAACAAGCCCGCATCTCATGGCGTTGAGACGGAGGGGGCTTCACTCTAGAATTGGCGGGCTATTTGCCGCACTCGTAGGGGGTACAGGTTGACCCAAGGAGGGGTGCCCAAGTTACCGGATTCCGTGAAGTGCTTGGTGGTCCATTCACGTTGCTGAAAGGGACTGCCTCACTTCAAGTTTTGGCGGGTAACTTGCCGCGCCCGTAGGGGTCTAGGATTTCATTGTACAGGCTATCTACACGACCAAGGGAACGTCGGGTTTCAGTAGCGGCTCTATGAAACCCGGGGATCCCAGATATCTGTATTGTTCTGTGATGCTTATTACATTTCTGTGATGTTGCATTTTATCACACCTTGAGCGAATATTATATATTGATATATATACTAGTAGATGTTGTATATGTTTTGCATCCGCGCTAGTCCAGTCCCCGCTCTGTCGTTAGTAAAGTAACCTAACGGGTAATGACGGGACCCAGTGGCGAATGCGGATGGCATATACGTACATCATTATTTTCATTCTTTATTGGTGTGATCAATTGATGGGACTGCGTTGATTCGGATCAATGCAAGCTAAACAAACCTATTCTGATGTTGTTGGAACAATTTTTCAAAAAAAGCTGTTATTGCAAGGACGTTCACTTTTGTTTTGCACAGTGGTATTCGGTTATGAATATCCAACACCTCAGTCGACGAGGCAAGGGCCGAGATCCCTTCACCGGGAGTGACCCCTTTGACAGAAGTTTGCGTCAGGACAATAACTTCACTATAGTAGTTTACTTTTGCTTTGCATCATGGTATTCAGTTGGAATATCCTGCACCTCATTCTACGGGGAAAGAGCCGAGATCCTTTCACCGAGAGTGACCTCTTTAGCAAAGGTTTTCGCCACTATATTTTTATAAAAGCTATCCGGTTCCTTCAACAATATCAAGTTCATTACGTTAAAGGTTTTTCGCCAAAAACCATTCGTAGCCCTCCGTCATTTCATATGGATAGTCAATAGTATTCAAGTTGTGTTTTTTGGCCAAAGTCAAGGCACAGTGTTCGGTAGCTATTGGATATTCATATGCAGCATAGATAGATGCCTTGGTTTGGGACAGTCGTATTGCCTTGTTAGCCAAAGTCAAGGGTAGGTACGGGTGGGTTCAAATTAACCTGGAGAATGACGGGTAGAACTTGACATGTGACTTATGATTTGTTGGCCAAAGTCAAGGTCATAAGAGCATGGGGTAAAAATCACATCTGGAGTTTCTAAAGAAACTGAAACTTGCCAGATATGCGCATACCTTCTGGAGTGTGATAACGTGAGCGGATTCCGTCACGTTATCATGCGATGATAGTTGGATCTCGATTCCCACTGATGAGTTGGTTTACTCCTCGGGTGATCCCGACTAATTCTTCTTTCAGGTTTGGAGGAGAATTTGACGGTATAGTGGGAGGTTTCCAGATTATATAAATTGGTAACCATTCTGATCTAGGTTAGAGTGCACGCTGAGTGTTTCTTTTCTCTCTCTCTCTCTGGCAGCGACCATGACCCGACCTTTGACTATGACTCAGTGACCAAAATTAACCGAACCTTCTTAAACACAGGTTTTGGATTGTCAAAGTTGCATACCTCATTGCCACTCCTACTTTTACCCTTTTCTCCAGTACACCCCGTATTACTACGAACGTCCACTTCCATTGGATAAAACCATCGTATGGTTATATACGAACTCGAAAGAATTTATTAGAGGATGGTTTCCGGTTTTGGAGAAAACGGATAGGACTATTCAGCTGTCTTTTCCTTTTACCTTCTCTCAGGTTGCGAGTGCCCCTTAGATTAGGGGATAGTACACCTATTACGCAAATTGGATAGTCTTCTTCCAAACCATAGGCAGGTGCCGACCGGTAGGGAATGAAGAAAACCAATTAGCCTAACGATGGTGTACAGAAGGTATTATGTAAAGACAAATAAAGGGATTAGAAAGAGGGCAAAGTAAATTGCGACTGCTATTCACGACCAAACCAAGTATTTCATTGCCACTCCCACTTCACCTTTGTATTTCTCCCGGACACTCCGTATCACTACGAAGATCCACAGTTTATTGGATACTCCATCGTATGGTTATATACGAACTCGAAAGGAACTTATTCCAGTTCGGGGATGGATTCTGGTTCAGGAGAAATTGGAATAAGGTTTATTCAGGTGTCTTTTATCTTCACCTTCTTTCGCGTTGCGAGTGCTCCTAGGATTAGGGCAGTACACCCATTACGCATATTGGATAGTCTTCTTCCAAACCATAGGCTGGTGCCGAACGGTAGGGAAGGAAGAAAACCATTTAGCCTAAGAGGGTGTACAGAAGGTAATGACTAAAGACATATGAAGGAATGTGGAGAGATGGCATAGAAATATATGGTTACAGTTGTGAATCTGATAATGGAAGAGTCATTACTAAGAATACCAGGATACCCCATCGAAACATTTCAATGTTTCAGTTTCACTGTGTATTGTTAAAAGAAAACTGATTTCCCAATTAGACACTTGCTCCAGGATATGTATTTACCAGATTTGATTCTCACATCTGTATGGTTTTACAGATGATGAGTGGGAGTAAGTTATTGGGAATTAGGTGATCATCCTCATTATACCGGGATTCGTTGTAATTGGTGATATTTGAGGAAGTCACCTGGGTTGTTTGTCGGACGGCAAATATTTGGTTTTGAATATCCGTTGTTATGCACCAATTTCAAATTGATATATCTGTAAGTCTATTTTTATAGAGTGAGATATACTTTTTTGAAATTATGTCTATGACGTTTTCCTATATCAGTGGATGGTTAGGTAAGGAGCATTGAACAGCGGTGTAATTGTTCTTAACCATAAGTACAGTTTTCAACCTACGACACAGTGAATGAGTCACTAGACTCAGGGGACTTATACAAAGTATTGTATATTGTCCAGTGTCCATTAGGACAGAGGGGTTGGTCCTCGTACTATATTCGGTTTACTTATGACTTCTCTAGTTTTTAGACAAGTGTTTCGTAGAAACACAGGGTCCATGTTTTGAGAAGTTATAGGTATAAGAGTAAAGTAGAGAACCGGGTATTGCAAGTATCGGGATTCTTCAAGGTGATCGAAGATGTAGATACTTGTGTATGGTATTCAGTTGATAGTAATGATTAAAAGAACTTGCTTCTCTTTCAGGTTACTCATAATTGGAAGCACTCCTAAGTTGAGTAATGCTGATCGGCCTCTCTCCATTCAGTTGACATGCACTGGAGACAGCTGCATGATTTGAATCTGGTTTCAATTAAATCAGTGCCTCTGTTTCTATATTGGATATAGAACAGTTCATATCTTGACATTGTTAAGGTACGGGGAGTTGTCCGGCTTATACTTAAAACCAGACTATGGATAACTCAAGGCACGTTTCTGTAATGGTTATTTGTGGGTTGACCCAGGCTATAACGAGGGTTGATTTTCTACCATCTGGAAGATCAATAGTGATTTTGTTCTAGACTCTCTAAAGTTTTAAGTAAAATGGATTTTTTTAGAAAACAGTAGTGGGATGATCGCACGCTTTTGGCGTGTCGGATGTTCAAAGAATTAAAGTATAACCGCGATCAGGACGGTGTCGCTTTGCAGCTAGCCGGTTGAGCATGGGTCGGTCCACAGGGATTTGGTGGTATCTTACCTTCTTGTCTTAGACGAGTCAATAAAGAATCTGTATGTTTGTTTGATTCTAACCTATGTGTTTATTTGAAAGTATAAAGTTGTTAAGAAAAGATACGAGATTGTAAGCTAAGAAATCCGTACTCAAAACCTTTGAGCCGAGTCTTGACCAATTGAAGCTAGAGCAATCGACAACAACGTGGATTAGGGGATTTAAGCGCGGTATTCGTGGAATCCGGCTTATTTACCCTTGTCCTTCCGTTCTTGTCTCTTGCTTTCACCTCCGGCCAAACCGAACGCAACCGGTCGCGGTTAGGAATCACCGTTACCTTGTCAGGGTAGGGTGCCTAACGGAGCGCTTGCGTAACGTTTGGGCGGAGTTCAAATGGAAAATAACGGTAAAAGAAAAAGAGAAAAGAAGTGTTAACTTACAATACCGTATTTCTTCTTAACAATAATAATTACATTCATTCACAAGAAAGAACCAAAAAGAGAGAACAAAAAGAAAAGAACAAAGAAAAGAAAAGATATAAGTAATTAAAGTACATGGAATAAAATTGCAAGTAAGTAAAGCAAGAATGAAGAATGCAAGTAATAAATAGGCAAATAAAAAGAACACGGAAGTAGAACTCAAGCCAAGCATGTGATCAATAACCAACCCTTAAACTTGCAAGCTCAATGAAGAGGTTGCAAGATCAAGGGAAGGGTAGAGAACGCATGTGAAGTGAAGAACTAGTCCCGTGAGAAAATACGACCCTTGAGATCAATAACTAACCTTTAACCATTCAAGCTCAATGAAGAGGTTGAATGATCAAGAGAAAGAAAGAATCTCAAGGGGAAGAAGAAACACAAGAGAATGATACAAAAACCTCATCTTCATTAATCTCCCACTCAAAAAGCTCTCACTACAATTTTCATGGAAAAAGAATGAAGAAGAAGAAGAAAAAGAACTAAAACTACAAAAGAAAGATGAACAAAAGAATGACCCTTGGCTTTGGCAAGTTCTGCTGTATTTATAGGCAGGGAGTTGAAGATCTAGGGCAACCACCAGAGCACATGGGAAGTACCCAAAATACCCCCAAAAGACGACAAGGTGAGGACTCCACATGGCCGCGGATCCGCGGCCCTATAGTGGGATTAGGGGCTGTGTTTTCTTGTACGGCCCTGATCTGTAGTCCCCTGTTGTCTGGTACACCTATTTTCTGAAAATACTTTCACAATTCTTCCAGAATTTCTGTTGAGGAAAGGTGGACTTTTTGTGGATGTTTTTGTCATGATTGCCTCGAGCTCCGCATAGATTTCTTGGAACTTGTTGTTGCCATTGAGCCTTGTGCATGAAGGTGACATTGATTTGACATTTTGTCTTCCTAAACTGGTATCTGGCAACATACGGATGACGAGCGGAGACCGTGTTTTTCTCAGTGGTTGGCAGGAACCCGGATTTTGTCGTGTTTTCCATGAATTTCACCGTTTTAGAACCGAGAACCTGTATCCAGCAAATATGTAACAAACACGGATTAAAATCACCTACCTATAAACACACGAGCATAAGAATGGGCGGTATAAAATGCAGTATTCTGTTATGAACAAATACCCCCAAACTTAACTTTTGCTCGTCCCGAGCAAAACCAATTATTCACAAAAAATAAAATCCTAACCGCACTTACGCAGGGAACGCGATTACACTGAGCACGTGCAACAAGCCGTTAAACCCCTAGGTGTCCCTAGTAGGAGGAGTGTTGTCTCCTGAGGGTTTTCATCGGATTACACCCACAAAATCTGGTCAAGCTAGTTTTGCAAAATAACTATGATTCAAACCCTAAAGTTTTGTTTCAGAAAATAACAAATCTATTATCCTAAGTCTAGACTATCGAACCTTTAGTTTTCACACCTCGCTTCTTATTTAACTACAGGTTTTATATGTCTTTACGTGTAGTGCAAATAGTGTCGTTAAATTCCAGAAAGGTCGATTAAAGTCATCATGTCGCACAATAAAGCCCAGATAACAATTTTAAAAGGATCACATAAGTTTTATAAAGAGTTAAGCATTTTTCAAGTTTCGTTTTCCAGTAAGGTTTCAACTTCAGAATTTCTATCTTCCCTAACAGGAAACTAGGTCTTATTCTTCACTCCACATTTTTCTCGTTTTCATTTCATACACACCTCTGTGAACGTGCAATAGTCTTTATCATAGAATAAAACCTTCATATCTCCGTTAAAATTTTTTATAAAAGCCTGTCTTTTATCAAGATTATTCTCACACGAAGAACCGTTAGGAATTTTAACTCGGAGAGAACACTTGCTTGACTTTGTTTTTATCTGGACTTTCTAGGCTTCTTAGCGAGCTTTGGGCCAATGCACCCAAACCAGTTGGTTTTAGGGCATTAGGTGTAGAAACACCCCAGCGGACTTAATTACTCAAGTTACCTAGGTCCAAAAACAAAAGACAGTTTGTCGTGAAAATCAGATGATTTGATACGAACGGAGATATAACCGGCAGTTCAAATATTTTTTGGATAAAAGACGTGTTTAGTGGGTTTGGTGTGTAATCATTCCAATCAAGTTTTAGATGGGTTATTTTTCAGACTTAGCTCCAATTAAGGCATCAATAACATTCCTTCATATTCGCTTTACTTCATAAACTATTCTTGACATTACTTATTTCAGAACAAACCTATTTGATCCTCAGAAAATCATTTATCTGTTTAAAAGTTTAAACATGAAAGACTTGTCATCTAATTCCCAAAATTCACGACACGTGTAGTGTGATGTAAAGACGTATATCAGCTATAGTTAACTTCAAAGGAGAGTTATGTTTCAGGTTTTCAAAATCTAAACATAAGATTTAGTTATTCCTATTTTTTCAAACAAAAACCGTCGAATGTTGAATCAGAGTTCTTCCACAATCTAACTTGACAAAAAGTTTTTATAATTTTTAGAAATTTTTCGATTTTTGTGGGTTTTTAATAAGGTATGCAAATCCCAAATATACAAATGAATGCGAAGGAAGAAAGCTTACCGAGCACACCCCCAAACTTAAACTTGACAGTGCCCTCACTGTCAGGCTATACCAAGAGGGTCAAAATTGCCGGCGCTCCCTAAAAACAAATTATATACAACAAAGAAAACAAAAAATATATACAAAAAAGGTGTCCCCCCCAAACTTAAGTAAAACAGTGTTTCCACTGTTAAGCGTTGAAATTCAGGATTAGGGGGGAAAGAGAACAGTATCCATCTATACAAGGCCTTACACAGGCCAAAAGTTAACACCAACCATTCAAATATTTTATCTCTATAATGTGCTGGTTGGTGAAAGAAGGCGTAGAGAAAAGAAATGGAGACTACGCGAGACCGTATGTGGAGAGAAGTGGAATGCGGTCTCGGTAGATGAGAGGAAGAATGGCGGAAGGAAGAAAGAAGCGTAATACGAACTTGAGGGTGCAAATGGAGTAAATAGATTAGCACAATTTGTGATGACCGATGTGCGAAAAGCGATTGTGCTAATATATTTACCCGTCGAGAAATGGGGTCAAATCCCTCAAGATTCGTAAGAAACCATGAGTACGCCGAACTTGGTAAACCAGACATATGAAATGTAAGTGATACGGGTTCTTGCAAGGTCGGAACGATGGAAAGGATAGAGGGAAGTGGTTGAGGAAGGTTATCGGTTAAAGGTGCAGGAGAGTGTACACAGTCGGTGGAAGGAATAGGATGAATTGGAAAATCCGACTTATCAATTAAAACTGGTTCATCCTCAAAACTATCCTCAATGTTCTCCTCAAAATTTAGTACATCCATGCATTTTTCTTCAAAATCCAGACGCATATAAAGTTCGGAAAAAACATTTAATGACTCGGGATGATGATTTGAAGAGACAAACTCAGCCAAATCTACGGTTTCATCATCCAAAATATTCCCAGCGTCGATATCCTCAATCAAGTGAAAATCAAAATTCTCTGACACCTCATCAAAAGCATGGATATTAATTGATTATGGTTCTAAAGTGGAGGTGTAAAGGTCAAAAGGTTTAGGATCGGTTTCACTTGGAAGAGACCCTTCACAATCGGGCAAATCAAACACTACGGAGTCGCACAACTCATTCATCATTCTATCGTTAATTGATAAATCATGTGGGATACTCGATAGACTTTCAAAACAGGAGTTGTGGGATTCAATTTGGGACGGGCAGGTTTGATTTGGAAGGGGGTACATCTCACTCTCTCCACTCAAATTCACAGCCTGTCCTGCCGCCTCATCATATATTGAAAAAGTTGGAGCTAGCTGGAAACTAGCTACCGGGTCACTAGGTTGCATGAGGGCGGCCAGGGACGCATTCAAATCCATCATCTGTTGGCTTGACGCTACCCTAAACTCTTCCAACGACTGTTCTAGACTAGACATTGGTTGTGAAGGGGTTTCAGTAAAAGATTCAAAGTTGTTTGGATACTGAAAACTCCCAAATGGCGGTTCTGATGCAATGTCTAGGGAAGATGCAAAAGTAGGGTAGGATTGGTAGGAATTGAATGGCTGGACAGGAGCAGGATGAACATTTGGATAAGAAGGTGAATGGAATTGTTGATCCCAAGAATTTGAAGTGGTGAAAGGAGTGAAAGATCGGCTACGGGATTGTTCAATACGTTCAGCGATGGACAAAGGACGACTTGCAGAAGGGGTATCAACATAAGTGGGTGTGGGAGGTTGAAAAGGTTGATACAAAGTGGAATGAGGAGTGCAAGTGTTTGTCCTAGCCGCTGCTATGCGATCTTTCAGTGAGACTTTGGGCATGGAGGGGTCGTTCGAAGTTCGACCAAAACAAGAACCGTAAGAAGTAATGTCTGGTTGTGGGTACCAAAGTTCGGCAAGAGTTTTGCGAGGTGGAGTACCCATGATATGAAGAGAGAGAGAGAAAGGTAGAGAAAAGGAGGGGAAAAAGAATGTGGTTTTTTTTTATATATTAACAGAAGAATGAAATATACACACAAAAAGAATATGGACAAAAACAATCACGACACAAAAAATACCACACACCTAATCGTTCTAGGGTTAACCTAGGTCAACTAGACCTGCTCCAGAACTTGATTGTCGAAGTAAAACTGTGTCGAGAAACAGGCTCAAGATACACTGATCACGAGGCCAGGTAAGTGCAGAGATAAGGGGAGGTTTTCCAACGCTTTCGCGAGGTTCCTTAATTAAATAACCCTTTCTCTTTTGGCGGTTTCGCCGTTAACACTTTCCTAGACACCCCGTAAACAATATACCGTTAAGCAAGGTTCTAAACACAGTTAACTTCTCCTAGTGAGCGCGAAGTCTTTAAGGCTTAAAGTCTAGTTTCTTTTAAAATTTGTGTGGGTAAACGTTATGCTCAAGTTCGTGATTTGTGGGCCACGGAAAAGGTGATGAAATCCTTTACCGTATGTTGTGGGGTTCGCTTGCCCTTAAGTCCGTATTAATGTATGCAATGCGCAATTCAAAAATTCTTTAAAGAATCAAACAATCGTTTTTTAGTTTAGGCGCGGCGCTGCAACAAATACGGGTTAGTCAATTTTTAGCGTTTGCTAGCGAACTTGCAAAGAATCCTGTAAAGAATAGTATATTGGAAGCGTCGGATTTGAGAAGAAGGTGTTAGTAAAATACGTACCGTTAAGTTTTGGGTTAGGAAACCCCCGTTGAATCAAATCCGGTAAGCTTGAAAAGTTCGCTTGTGCGAGTCAAACTACCCGGATCTTTGGCACTGTACTTCGTAATCACCTTAACCTTGAATGTACACTTTGCTCCACAATTGCAGTTTGCAAACTTGCAAAAATCTGCACTCTTGCCCACAAAAATAATCAAAAAAAAACAAAAAGAATTTTTTTTATATATATATATATACAAAAAGAATATTAACCCGAATAACAAGAAAGAAAATACGCTACCGTCTCCCCGGCAACGGCGCCATTTGATCGCACGCTTTTGGCGTGTCGGATGTTCAAAGAATTAAAGTATAACCGCGATCAGGACGGTGTCGCTTTGCAGCTAGCCGGTTGAGCATGGGTCGGTCCACAGGGAGATGGTGGTATCTTACCTTCTTATCTTAGACGAGTCAATAAAGAATCTATATGTTTGTTTGATTCTAACCTATGTGTTTATTTGAAAGTATAAAGTTGTTAAGAAAAGATACGAGATTTTAAGCTAAGAAATCCGTACTCAAAACCTTTGAGCCGAGTCTTGACCAATTGAAGCTAGAGCAATCGGCAACAACGTGGATTAGGGGATTTAAGCGCGGTATTCGTGGAATCCGGCTTATTTACCCTTGTCCTTCCGTTCTTGTCTCTTGCTTTCGCCTCCGGCCAAACCGAACGCAACCGGTCGCGGTTAGGAATCACCGTTACCTTGTCAGGGTAGGGTGCCTAACGGAGCGCTTGCGTAACGTTTGGGCGGAGTTCAAATGGAAAATAACGGGAAAAGGAAAAGAGAAAAGAAGTGTTAACTTACAATACCGTATTTCTTCTTAACAATAATAATTACATTCATTCACAAGAAAGAACCAAAAAGAGAGAACAAAAAGAAAAGAACAAAGAAAAGAAAAGATACAAGTAATTAAAGTACATGGAATAAAATTGCAAGTAAGTAAAGTAAGAATGAAGAATGCAAGTAATAAATAGGCAAATAAAAAGAACACGGAAGTAGAACTCAAGCCAAGCATGTGATCAATAGCCAACCCTTAAACTTGCAAGCTCAATGAAGAGGTTGCAAGATCAAGGGAAGGGTAGAGAACGCATGTGAAGTGAAGAACTAGTCCCGTGAGAAAACACGACCCTTGAGATCAATAACTAACCCTTAACCATTCAAGCTCAATGAAGAGGTTGAATGATCAAGAGAAAGCAAGAATCTCAAGGGAAAGAAGAAACACAAAAGAATGATACAAAAACCTCATCTTCATTAATCTCCCACTCAAAAAGCTCTCACTACAATTTTCATGGAAAAAGAATGAAGAAGAAGAAGAAAAAGAACTAAAACTACAAAAGAAAGATGAACAAAAGAATGACCCTTGGCTTTGGCAAGTTCTGCTGTATTTATAGGCAGGGAGTTGAAGATCTAGGGCAACCACCAGAGCACATGGGAAGTACCCAAAATACCCCCAAAAGACGACAAGGTGAGGACTCCACATGGCCGCGGATCCGCGGCCAATACCCCCTATTGGCCGCGGATCCGCGGCCCTATAGTGGGATTAGGGGCTGTTTTTTCTTGTACGGCCCTGATCTGTAGTCCCCTGTTGTCTGGTACACCTATTTTCTGAAAATACTTTCACAATTCTTCCAGAATCTCTGTTGAGGAAAGGTGGACTTTTTGTGGATGTTTTTGTCATGATTGCCTCGAGCTCCGCGTAGATTTCTTGGAACTTGTTGTTGCCATTGAGCCTTGTGCATGAAGGTGACATTGATTTGACATTTTGTCTTCCTAAACTGGTATCTGGCAACATACGGATGACGAGCGGAGACCGTGTTTTTCTCAGTGGTTGGCAGGAACCCGGATTTTGTCGTGTTTTCCATGAATTTCACCGTTTTAGAACCGAGAACCTGTATCCAGCAAATATGTAACAAACACGGATTAAAAGCACCGACCTATAAACACACGAGCATAAGAATGGGCGGTATAAAATGCAGTGTTCTGTTATGAACATGGGAGTATGGTAGAACTGGAAGTGATTCCAGAACCGCAAACGATTACGGAAAATTTGATAAGAACCTAAAGATTCAATCTGATTTGATATTCCATTGGCCACTCTACAGATTTGGTGGGTAACCTTAGGCAACCGAGAGGTACTCCGGTAGCCTCAAGGATGGTGGCAGGGAGGTTCTTGTTTACCTAGACTTTCCATTGCTGTTGTTCCAGACTATGAGACCCGGCAGGAGGATGAGTATAGCGTCGTCCTAAACTAGCTTTAGAAGTGTACGTTTATATGACTCTTCCAGAGGGTTGTCGTAGTCAGTGGGAGCAGCGGAAGCATAGTGGACAAGTGGCTTATGTCTATTTGTAGACTAAAGCAGATATAGCGGAGAAAGATCATCTATTTCTGATGTGACAGTCATAGGTTTGACTTCATCAGAATAGGGGATGGATCTGTTAAGAAGGTGGTAGGGTGTGATGTCCTGGTATTTGGATGACATACACAGAGTAGGAAGTGAAGTTCCTATACTACGATCGGTTATACTTTGGTTGTCACACAGTGGTTTCTCCACATAGGACTTGGATATAATATCAGACATTCTGGTTACTAGATCTATGGTTTTAGATCTAGATTTGGGTAGTTTCCCAATATGGGTACTTAGACAGTCTAAAGGTGCTTTATAATGGACGACTCCTGGCACGGTAGTGTACCTGCAGGTGATGGAGTCGCCCTCTCTAAAGGTGTCTTACAGACTAAAGGGGAGAGGGATGTGCATGATTGGCAGATCACTTGCTTAGGAAATTGAGTCAATCATGAGATGTCAAGTACCACACCAGAGGTTGTTTTTTGCACGAGATGCAATAAGTTGATATTAATCCAATCCTGGAGAAACAATCGGAAGCAGTTTTAGAACATAAGTGGATGTTCTAGGGATATGATAACGACAGCCTCATTCGGGAGACAGTTATCATTCCAGGCTTCCAAGGTGACCTGGATGACAGAGAGGTTGTCAGAGTTATAGTTTTCGCTCTGACGAGGGGCAGTACTATGGACAGGTGGTCCAGGTAGATACTGAGGGAGGCATGGCGCAGGATACTGATTAAGTTCAGTTGACGATACAGTCTAAGAAGTTTGGATTTGGAGTTCATTTATGAGCTAGGTCCCATCAGACATCCAGACACATTCTAAGACAGGTATTGCTCATTTCGGGAGATGGCTTTCTCCGCGAACTTGAGATATAGAGAGACATAGAAAGAAAAATCAAGGCGGATCCACTCACTGAGGCTATTCCTCGAACGCAATAGTTTCGCAAACAGGTTTTGTGAGACTGATTAGTAGAGGAGTTGGGTGTTCGGTATCACACGGGCTGTGAGTATGCGGCATCGCAATAATTAGCCTTGAGTGCAAGTGGGAGATTGTTGGAGATAGTGCCCTCAGAGTCAATTATTAGATCACAGGCACGTGATTGCAATGATTGATGGAGGACTGTTCATATCAGATATTTGCATTTTTAAACCGCCCAATTTTTATCATATTGCTTATCGGAAGGTACTCTTGAGCCGTGTTTGCTAGTTAATTGCAGGATACAGGTTCTCAACTCTAAACAGTGAAATTCATGTTAAAGCACGACAAATTCCGGATTACTACCAACCACAGATAAAACACGGGTCTCCGCTCTCTATCCGTATGTTGCCGCACACCAGTTTAAGGGACAAAATAGCAAATCAATGTCATTTTCATGCACAAAGCTCAATGTCAACACAAGATCCAACATATCTACGCGGAGCTCAAGAAAAATCATGACAAAAGATCCACATTACATCACCTTTTGTTCTGCTGAAATTCTGGAAATATTGTGAAGAGATTCTGAGAAACAACATATACCACACTGAAGATTACTAAAAACCAGGGAAAACTACCAAATTTTATGACCTAAGTCTTCTAAAGGGCCGCGGTTACGTGGCATAAGCATGCTTTGGCCGCGGAACCGCGGCCATGCTGGCTCGTCAGATGGAAACTTTTCGGGGGCTGTTTTGTCTTTTCATGATGATCCAGAATGTTGCCATAGAATTCCAGTTCCCTGCCTATAAATAGCCCAGAACATTGTCAAGCCAAGGGTGCTTGTTCTTGTATTTAGATTTTAGGATATATGTTGTTGTTCTTCTTCCTCTTCTCATCTCTTCTCCATTAAAACCTTGGAGTGAGCTTTTGTGAGTGAATTGATGAATAAAAGAGTTCTTTTTGTTACCATGCTTGTCTTGTTATGATTGTTAATTACAATTGCTTGTATTTTTCATTTGCTAATCTAGTTGTTGTTATTTGTTGTTTGTTTCTTTCTTGTTCTTTTTTTTCTTTATCCTTAAACAACAATGATGCTTAAGCTTGATCCTTGCCAAGGTGAGGTCTCAAATAGCTAGTTGTAATCTTCTAACCTCTTTCTTTCTGTCTTCATCCTTCGTTTTATTTTCCTTTTTCTTGTAATGGGTGAGTAGTTTTCTCACTTGTTAGGGTAGGATAAGGAAAGTTTGAGAGAAGGAAATCTCTCTCACTCTTTTCTTGCCCAACATCTTAATTCGGACTCCCGTTAATTGAACCACAATCCGCTCCCTACGGCACCCTATCCTACATGATAGCGGTGACTACTTAGTGAGACCGGTTGTGGTTGAATTAACTGGAGGTTACGTCTAAGAGCCAAGAACGGACGGACAAGCACCAAAAGGAAGAACTTAAGCGTTGGAAAGCCTAGCTTATACTCGCAAGTTCCTTCCTAGTCGTGCTAATCCCCGTTGTTGCCGATTACCGTAACACCAATATTAAGAGTGGCAACGAAAGAAGTGAGCGACTCATAACTCAAACTAACCTAATCCTAACCCTAACAAGCCCTCTTTACATATCATTTTAGCACATAGTTAATCTCAAAACAAACCTGGACATTTGGACTTAACTCGTCAAAGCACATAGAAAAAGATTCCCATCTTCCCCCGGACGACCCGTACTCAACCGGCTAGATACAAGCGAAACCGTCTTGATTGCGGTAATTAACTAAGCACGCAAAAAATATACCAATCAAGGACCTATGCCAGTAGGACAATATTACTCAAGATGATAGTATGCTATCTGGTTTATCTTTATCATCGTGTACTGCTTTAGGTGACCTTACAGGTCACTATTACACGTTGATAGAGCCCTTAGGATTCTTGCTTGACGACCAGTAGTATGAGGGCGATCATATACGTGGGAGCTGGGCTCTATAAGCACATCCTTAAAAGGTCCCTAGTCGTGGGAGTTTTCGAGACAGGGCATCGATACTCCTGAGTAGACTAGTGTATACAGTCGAGACCCTGACGAGGGGTGGTGGCCGGTCTTACAAGCCACTGGTGTCAGTTGGTTCACCTAAGATGTATACAGGTGCTCATTGGGTTATGAGTACACCGGACAAGACTCGCCGGGAACATGCTGGTTGGACTTATACCTGACGTCAGATAGCAGTTCCCTGGTGACATGTGTACAGGTTAGTTCATCAACCTGAGATCGTCATTTGTCTCGTGTGAGTTCCCACTGTACTTTGATTACTACCCTACCACGCTCAAAGGAGACGTGCAAACGGGTTTTAGTTAGGTACAGTCCCGAGCCACATGGAGGCAGTGAGAGAATCTGCAGGGGTTCGTCTCTCCCGGTATTGGGGGTGAGGTCGCGCTGTGTCTAGGAGAGCCATTACACGAAGTCCTTGGCCAAGGCAGGAGATTTACTGGTATGTATTCTGGTAGTATCTCAGGGTGTTCCGGGCTACACTCCGACACGACTTGTACCGCTTTTGGGGGTCTGACTTTTACCAACCCCCTAGGCCCGCCATGCGATGCTCATAGACGAACGGACCGGACTGTACGGATATTGTCACTGACAGGCTCAGTAGGGTGTCAGGATGAGTTCGCTCATCGACGTCCCTTTTGGTCAATACCTGGTAGCCCGTTACGTATGGCTAATACCTCTGACGTGCTAGTGGTTAAATCCACAGCCAAAGTATTGACGAGTCTTTAGAGTTCCCCACAGACCGTTTTCTTAAGTTTCGAGCGAAACGCTATAGAGGCCGTATGGAGATATGGAAAGGGTTCGATCATATACGTGCGGTATTGCACGGATCATGATCGGACGGATAATACTAGCGGGCTTTGGTTTAAGCCGGATCCTAGTATTTTGATAGGTTTACCTAGCACCTCATGAAGGGTTTGCAGGCATCACATGTCTCAAAATTAAATTTTTAAGGTGCTAAGTGAACATGCAAAGAATCATCACTAGAATTTTAGGGTTTCTTAAACATACACATCATCATAAGTAGATAAAGCTAGGGTTTTGAGAGTGAAACCTTTGTAGCTCCCTACGCTAGACTCCTCGGCTACTTGAGGGTTGGAAAACATGCGCTTGAGATCCTCTAGGTCCACGATGATCCACCCGGAGTCCTCTTTGTCCAAGCTTGCAAGTTCACAAGTTCAAGAGAAGAAGATGGAAGCTAACACTCTTCACAAGTGGGCAAGACTAGTGTAGAATGGTGTTGTGGTTGGTTTTCTCACTTCAAAATCCTAACTTGGTGAATGTTTTGCTCACTTGAGAGATCTAGAGAGCAAAAGAGCAAGGAGGAAGAAGATGATGGCTTTTGAAATATCAAGAGAATGATAATTGTGTTGTGAAAAATAGAAAATATAAGTATTTATATTTTCTACTCTTCATCTCAAACCATAGTTACAATATATGGATATTATTGTACTTGAGTTAAAACACAAAAGGAAGATTAACACATGGTTAAAAAGTAGGTGAACATGGTTAGTTCAAAGAAGAGTGTAGAAGATAATCATGTATTAATCTTTTTCTTTTCTTTTGTTTTAAAACAAATACAATATATATCCAAATATATAATTATAAGGTGTGAATCTTATATTGCCACCATCTCCTATATATACAACCATGATAACCTTTATGTGTACATGTATGTGTGCATGCATATCCTATGTGCATGAATGAGAATGAGTGCATACATGCATGCATAAAGACAAGAAAAGGATTTGTAGTGAGAAACTAATGGTTAAATGATAAATCAACACTTGATTTATCAACTCGATCATATCACATACGACCCGAACAAAAGCAAGCCGCCCGATTAATATACGGTATCTCATTCGCGCATTTTAACCGGGCCCACGCACATATCGCATATGCGCACCACAACGTTTTGACTGGCCTAGGTAACTCCTTTGTGGGACTCTAAGACTCGTCAATATACCGGCAGTGGGTGATGATCATATCAAGCACCCCCAAGCCGCAAGCAGTCAGCAAAACGTAACGGCCACCCGGGTATTGAGCGATCACAAGAAAATAAGCGAACCTATTACAATTCCCGTCGAGCCAACCGGCAACACTACCGTACAGTCCGGTCTCTTCGTCAGATATGCTGCATATAAAGTCTAGGGATGGTAACGTCGACCCCATTAACTCAATAAGTCGTGCCGATGAATGGTCTATAACAGATCGAGAAACTACCGATAACACTTATCAGTAAATCTCAACAGCCCTGGCCAGGGACTTACTGATATAGCCAGTCGAGCACAGCACAACATCAACCGCCAATACCGGGAGAGATGAAACCCCTCCTATCGCTCATCGACTTCGTGTGTCTCAGGACTGTACCCAACGGCCACCTGTTTGCACGACTCAGTAGAGCCGTGGTAGGGTGGTAATCAAAGTACAGTGGGAGAACACACAAGACTCTATGACGATCTCGGGTCTACAGACTAACCTGCACCAGTGTCACCTGAGAACTGTTATCCGACGATAGATATAATTCCATATAGGAGTTCTCGGTGAGTCCGTCCAGTGTACCCAGTCACCACTGAGCACCCGTATACGATCTTGATGTCAAACATCGATGAATGTGGGAACATCCATCGCCCATCATATGGGTCTAGTATCATATATGCTAGTCTGCACTGGTATATCGATGCCCTGTCTCGATACACCTACGACTAGGGACATTCCAGGATATGCTTATAAACTACTGATGTCCCACTAGTATGATCTCTATCGTAATCACAGTAGTCAAGTCAATATCCTCAGGGCTTTATCAACATGTATGAATGAATAAAAACATGATCAAATCAACATGTCAGATAAAGAAGAACCAGATAGCATACTATCATGTCGAGCAAGAATGTACACTGAATATATATCTATACATGTATAAATACATCCACTATCACATAATGGCCTCTAGGGCATACATATACCCAACAATCTCCCACTTGCACTAAGGCCAGTTATTGGCGTATCTCATACCCAACATCTCAAAAAGTCGCTCATGCTGCGGCTGAGGGAGGTCCTTGGTGAGTGGATTCGCGGCGTTATTCTTTGTGTCAACTCTCATAATCTCAATCTCACGGCGATCAACAATCTCCCGGATCAAATGAAAGCGCCTCAGGATGTGTTTGGACTGCTGATGGGACCTGGGTGTTAGTTATATGTATGCCCTAGAGGCCATTACTGTACATTGGATGTATATTGTAGTGGATGCTGGGACATATATAGGGAGGACTTTCTTGCTCGACATGATAGTATGCTATCTGGTTGCTCTTTACCTTAACGTGTACACAGATTGTCTCTCTATTACATGTTGGTAAAGCCCTTAGGATGTGTACTTGACTACCTGGACTATGATGCGGATCATACTAGTGGGGACATGGTAGTCCATAAGTACATCCTTCAAAGTCCCTAGTCGTGGGTATATCGAGACGGGGCATCGATATACCAGAGTAGACTAGCGTATACCTTCTCGACCCATACAGATGGGCGATGGATGATCCCATATCCATTGGTGTTTGACATCAGAGATGATATACGGGTGCTCAGTAGAGACTCGGTACACTGGACGGACTCGCCGAGAACTCCCAGATGGTATTATAGCTTACGTCAGATGGCAGTTCTCTGGTGACACTGGTACATAGTAGTCTGTTGACCCGAGATCGTCATAGAGTCTTGTGTGGTTCCCACTGTGCTTTGATTTCCATCTTACCACGTCCAAGAGGGCGTGCAAAACGGTGGTTTTTGGGTACAGTCCCGAGTCACATGGAGGCAATGAGCGATAGGAGGGGATTCGTCTCTCCCGGTATAGGGAGTTGATGTTGCGCTGTGTTCGATTGGCTATAACAGGAAATACCTGGCCAGGGTTGCTGAGATTTACTGGTAAGTGTTACCAGTAGTTTCTCGAACAGTTATAGACCTCATATCGACACGACTTATCGAGCTATTGGGGTCTGACGTTTACCACCCCTAGGCAAGATATGCGACATATCAGACGACGAGACCGGACTGTACGGTAGTGTTACTGGTTGGATTCACTGGAGTGTGAGCGGGCTTGCTCGTCGATCTTCTGATCGCTTAATACACGGGTGGCCGTTACGTTTAGCAGACCGCTTGCGGCTTGTGGGTGTTTGATATGATCATCATCTGCTGCCGGCGTATTGACGAGTCTTTAGAGTCCTACACAGAGGTTTCCTGGCTCAAGCGAAACGAAATAGGAGCGCATATGAGATATGTGCGGGACTGAGAATAATGCGTGTATGTGATACCGTATTCTATTCTCGCGATGAATGTATCGAATGGTTGTATGCGATATAACCTAGTTATCGATTCAAGCGTTGATTCGATACGCCGATGCATTGTATACTAGTCGGTTGTGTGCGACATAACCGGATCATTAAATCAAGTGTTGATTTAATGATTTAATGTATAATTATATATTTGATATATTACTTTGCATTAACTAGTATTGGTTCACTTTAAATGGATTTTCTCACTTGAAGTTCACAAGTTGTATATGTGATATACTTTTGTGCACTTGGATGTATCATATTTGATGATACATGTTTACTTGTGTTTGTGTAAAGATTGAACCATGGTTATTTAAATGGTTAGGGTTTTGATTTTCTTATTCATTTATCCATTTATTGATTTATTTATTTATTTGGAAATGATAAGAAAAGAATGGTGGCTTTATTTGTAGTTTAGTTGAATCTTCATGAAGGTTTGACCAAAGCTACCATTCTTGTCTTCTTCTCATAACCCTAACCATTCAACTAACCTTGGTTAATTCTCTACACATTACCATGGTTAATATTATGATAAGAATGGTTTTATTATTCATTTGGAACTTATCATAATAGATATCATCTTCATCTTCTTCTTCTTCTTCACTTGAAGAAAACCTTTCTTCATCAATGGTGGATTGATGAAACAAGTGAGAAATCCAATTCTAAAGTCTACCCACTTCCTATTTCTACATCCTCTGTTAGTTGTATGTATGCCCTAGAGGCCAGTATTGTACAGATGATGTATATTATATTGGATGCTTGGACATATATAGAGATGACTTTCTTGCTCGATATGATAGTATGCTATCTGGTTACTCTTTATCTTAACATGTACACTAATCTCTTTAAACTGTCTTATGGTTACATGTTGGTAAAGCCCTTAGGATGTGTACTTGACTACCTGGACTATGATGCAGATCATACTAGTGGGGACATGGTAGTCCATAAGTACATCCTTCAAGGTCCCTAGTCGTGGGTGTATCGAGACGGGGCATCGATATACCAGAGTAGACTAGCGTATACGCTTCTCGACCCATGGGATGGGCGATGGATGATCCCATATCCATTGGTGTTTGACATCAGAGATGGTATACAGGTGCTCAGTGGAGACTGGGTACACTGGACGGACTCGCCGAGAACTCCCAGATGGTATTATACCTCACGTCAGATGGCAGTTCTCAGGTGACACTTGTGCAGGTTAGTTTGTAGACCCGAGATCGTCATAGAGTCTTGTGTGATTCCCACTGTGCTTTGATCTCCAACTTACCACGTCCATGAGGACGTGCAAAACGGTGGTCTTTGGGTACAGTCCCGAGTCACATGGAGGCAATGAGCGATAGGAGGGGTTTCGTCTCTCCCGGTATTGGGGGTTGATGTTGCGCTGTGCTCGATTGGCCGTAACAGGGAAGTCCCTGGCCAGGGCTGATCAGAGATTTGCTGGTAAGTGTTACCAGTAGTTTCTCGACCCGTTATGAGCCTCACATCGGCACGACTTATCGGTTATTGTGGTCTGACGTTTACCACCCCTAGACTTGATATGCGATGTATCAGACGAACAGACCGGACTGTACGGTAAGTGTTACTGGTTGGATTCACAGGAGTGTGAGCGGGCTAGCTCGTCGATCTTCTGATCGCTCAATACCCGGATGGCCGTTACGTTTAGCAGACCGCTTGCGGCTTGTGGATGCTTGATATGATCATCATCTGCTACCGGCGTATTGACGAGTCTTTAGAGTCCTACACAGAGGTTTCCTGGCTCAAGCGAAACGAAATAGGAGCGCATATGAGATATGTGCAGGACCGAGAATAATGCGTATATGTGATACCGCATTTCATTCTCGTGATATATGTTTCGATTGGTTATATTCGATATGACCTAGTTATCGAATCGTTGATTCGATAAATCGATACAATGGATTCTAGTCGGTTATGTGCGACATGACCG
Source organism: Agapanthus africanus (assembly GCA_030015575.1). Taxonomy (NCBI): domain Eukaryota; kingdom Viridiplantae; phylum Streptophyta; class Magnoliopsida; order Asparagales; family Amaryllidaceae; genus Agapanthus; species Agapanthus africanus. The sequence goes on from JASDDO010000031.1 coordinate 336,641,990, forward strand.
GATCATTGAATCAAATGTTGATTTAATGATTTAATGTATAATTATATATTTGATATATTACTTTGCATTAGCTAGTATTGGTTCACTTTATATGGATTTTCTCACTCGATGTGCAAGAAGTATATATGATATACTTTTGTGCACTACTTTGTGTCATGTTTGATGATACATGTTGTTTGGTGTTGTGTTAAGACTTAAACCATGGTTATGATAATAGTTAGGGTTTTTATTTATTTACTTATTTATTTATCTATTCTTTTTGACAAATAAATATATATGATAACAAAATGGTTTCTTTCATGAAGCTTGATGAAGCTTCATGAAGCTTTGACTAAAGTGACTATTTTGTCATCATCCTTAACCCTAACCTTTCCCATTTACCATGGTTTATTCTCTACACTTAACCTAGGTTAGAACATGATAAGTGTTGGATTTTATTATTCTTTTTTAAAACAACACTTATCATATTCTTTCTTGATCTTCATCTTTTTCTTCAAGAAAAGCTCAAGGTCCATCAATGGCAACTTGAGCTAAAGTGAGATAAATCCAATTCTAAAGTGAACCCACCTCCTATTTCTTCACCCTCTACCTCTTGCCAAGTTGTTTTGGGTGTTTTCTTCACAAGGTTCACCACTTGATGAAGTCGGAGCTTGAACTTGCGATGCCTCGACGTAGATCATCTTCGGCACGAAGCCGACGACCTAGTCCGCCCAATTCTCCGACGAAGCCGACGTTCGAGTTTGGGAATCGAGATGGACAGCGAGAGGATGCTTACGTGGAACCATGGAAGAGGATAACCGGATCTACAAAGGTTGTAGCATCTAACCTTTAGTTAATTTGTTAACTAGTTTATCTTTTCGCCTAGAATTCTAGTCTAAGATCCGCGTTAGGGTTTCGCGGCACCCATATTTTTGAAAATTGGCATGGTTGATGCTTTGTGAGACCACTATAGGGTGCCTAGGAACCTTACAATGGTATCAGAGCCTAGCTAGAGCCGATAGGCGAAGTCTAAACGACGTTTGAAACCCGATCGAACCGAAACCCAAAACCCTAAAATGCTCTCTGGACTTTTTCTAAAAAATGGGATTTTTGTCAATTAAAAATATGCAGAAAATGAAGCAGGGTGTTATTTGAATTACTGTGAAATACGAGGGCCTAATTCAACTTTTCCACCGCGGAACCGCGGCACGTGCTATGCATTCTGCGGCGGTTCCGCGGCCGTACTGTTCCCTTGTATGATGATTTCTGCACAGTAACTCATATAATATAATGCTATATTTTCTGGGACATTTTTATTGTGACTCTACAGAAGAGTATTCTGGGGTTGTATTGGGAATCAAAGATTCGATCGGATTATCAAATTTCGTCTTTGTGTTTTTCCGGATGATTTTAGAGTATGTTAAAAAGTCCGACCGGATATAGATACCCAACTTTTCCCCTGCCGGAAATTTCCAAGTGTTGGATTTTTCCGTAGTTTAACGACGTTCTAAGTAGTGCAAGTAACGCGATGGACCCTCTAGAAGACAACAAACCTTAACTCGATTATGTGACCGTCTTGAACTGCCCTTTGAACTTTCGGGTTTGGGGCAGTACGGCGTGCCACATGTGAGGCGTTGGCTTGACCCTTCTACGGCTGGACCGTTGGTACTGTGGCACGAACTGAATGTTGTTAGACTTATTTCATGTGTTCAGCTGTATCGGGAAAACTTGGGTATTCGACTGTTCGATCGGAAAGTTTAACATTTTCTGTTTATCTGGAATGTGTTACAATAATTGGAATTCACAAACAGTTATGAGATAACTGAATGAATGTTATAAATCTAGCAGTTTAGTCCCACATGATATTGAAAAGAGTTTTCGATAATGAGACTAAAATGCGGGATTTATATCTGTTAGGCATGTGATGTCTAAGTATTTCATTTGATTAGGCATGCGATGTCTAAAGAATTTGCGGATTCCAATTGTTGTAGTTTTACACTTTCTTTTCTGTGACCGTAAGTGTAATATGTGATATCGCCGGTTTCGTTGCTATATGTCAACGACAATTGGGATGCGCATATTTACTTACGTTGATGACATGTGTTGTTATGAGTTGCTGGATATGTTATATTGGATCGTCGTGTTCGAATAGCCCAGGGGGTTTTTATGTGAGATGAGTGTTTTTCATTTTCATTCATGTAAAAACTTGTATGTAATATTCTTTTATTTGGGTCACTTCCAGGTAGCAGAAGATGTCACCCTTTGTATATTATTTACTTTTCCGCATTAGGATAGACCCAAGGAGGGGAGCACAAGTAACCGGGTTCTGGGGTCCAGTGGGAGACCAACTCGAGGAGTCGAGTCCGGGTCTCCTAACCCTAGAATTGGCAGGGTTGCATGCCGATCTCGTAGGGGTCTAGGGGTGTGGGATTGGCTATTCATCACGACCGTGGAATCCGTGTTTTATACTGGCTCGTATTGAAAACACGGACGTCCTAGTATATCCAATATTTCATATGTTTCTTCTGCTGCGATATCTGTGATGTGATTCTGTGATGGATATAGTATATAGTATATATGATATATTATATAGACGTTACTTATGTTTTACACACGCGCTAGCCCTGCCCTGCTCTGTCGTTAGTTACCTAACCTAACGGTGCACGAGGGGACATCGAGGCGAATGCGGATGGCATAAGTGTACGTCATATCTTTCTGTGATGTTTAGGTATTTAAATGATGGGACTTCATTAATGTGATTAATGAAAGATAAGAAACCTAAGATGTTGTGGAATCAAATTTTAAATAAAACAGGTAGCTACAGTTCTTGCTTTGCATAGCGGTATATATGATATACCCTGCACCTTATTCGATGAGGAAAGGACCGAGATCCCTTCACCGGGAGTGACTCCTTTAGCAGTAACTGGCAGATGCTACACACTCGGTTTGACTTTGATTACTTTTAAGAGTTCTTGCTTTGCACAGTGATATATATGATATATCCCGCACCTCATTCGAAGAGGAAAGGGCCGACGATCCTTTCACCGGGAGTGACCCCTTTAGAAAAACTAGAAAAGCCTCAAAATCACTCCATTTCAAAACTTCATTCGATTCTACAACGATATCAAGTTCATTACGCTCATGGTTTTTTCTGAAAGAACCCGCGTAGCCCTCCGTCATTTCAGATAGATATTATTTAGTATTCGTGCTATGTTTGTTGACTTAGTCAAGGCATAGTGTATGGTAGCTAAATTATGTTTATCTGTAACAACATGAGATGTGATTGGATTAGAGCATTCGCACGGCCTTGTTGACTCAGTCAAGGGTCGTACGGGTGGGTTTAATTCAATCGGGAAATGTACGGGTTGAACATGACTTGCGATTTATGGTTTGTTGACTTAGTCAAGGTCATAGATTGCTAGGGGCAAAAGCATTATCGGGAATTTCAAGTGTTGAAATTTGCAATGAGATTGCATACCTTCTATGAGATAGTTGGATCCCGATACCCACTGCGAGTAAGAGTTACTCCTGGGAGAGTTTTACACATTGCAATTAGCTGATCAAGTAGGTGTCTAGAAAGGTGTCAACGGGGTTACGCCTCTGGGAAAACGAGGTTTACATTAATTAGGTTCGTGCGAAAGCACGGGGGACCTCCCTCAAAGTACCGACACTGGCCTGGCTGAAAGATTGGCGAACTTGTAGTGTGTAATTAATCCCGGCTAGTCTTTCCTTTTAGGGTTTGAAGGAAGATTTGATAAAAAGCAGTGGGAGCCATCCTGATTAGATAAGATAATAACCAATCTGATCCTGCACGAGCATACGCTAAAGTGTTTTCTTCTCTCTCTCTCCAGGTAGCTTCCATTTCATGCCTTAATCAAGATAATAATATGGATTTACTGACCGAACCCGCATGTTATACTGTGCAGGGGAACGTTGGACCCGTTCTATCTTATAAGTGTTATAAGAATGAACAGGAAACAGGAGAATATCTGGATTCTCACACCGCCCAAACGGAGAACATGCATGTTGATGCATCATCTTCGGGTGTGTTTGTCATTGAGAACTGTTTCTCAGTTCACCCTACGTCCTGGGTATTAGATACCGGATCAGGATCCCACATATGTAAGATGTTACATGGGCTGAGAAAAGGTAGAGAACTGGGAAAAGGTGATCATTCCGTTCAAGTAGGGAACGGTACAAATGTTGCAGCCAAATCAGTTGGCGAATATCACCAAGTATTACCAAGTGGTGATACAATAATTCTGAATAAGTGCTATTATATACCAAACATGATGTGCAACATTATATCAGTTTCTTTATTGAGTAAAGAAGGATATAATTTTGTAGTAAAGGATAATGTTATGAACATATTCCTGGATCAAAGGTTGATTGCATCAGGCTCGCTACATAATGGCATATTTATTCTCAATCAAAATACAGTCTTCAATATACAAAACACACACAAAAAGAAAAGCTCAGAAATGAACGAATCCTTCTTGTGGCACTGTAGACTTGGCCATATCAATGAGACACGACTAGCTAAGTTGCATAAGAATGGATATTTGAATTCATTCGAATTATCATCTTATGACACTTGCCATTCATGTCTCAAAGGGAAAATGACCAAAACTCCGTTTACGGGACACGGAGAAAGAGTTACTGAACTCTTGGGACTGGTGCATAGTGATGTATGCGGTCCAATGTCTACACACGCCAGAAATGGTTCTTCCTACTTCATTACATTCACTGACGATCTCTCTAGATACGGGCATGTGTTCCTGTTGAAACACAAGTCTGAAGCTTTTGAGAAATTCAAAGAATATAAGCACGAGGTAGAGAACCAAACGGGCAAAAGTATTAAGTTTCTTCGATCTGATCGAGGAGGTGAATACTTAAGCAGTGAGTTCCTGGATTATCTAAAAGAGAATGGGATTCTCTCTCAGCTTACTCCTCCTTATACACCACAGCACAACGGTGTATCGGAACGAAGGAATCGCACCCTATTAGATATGGTGCGTTCAATGATGAGTAATGTTGAGTTACCTATTTCCTTTTGGGGGTATGCGCTTGAGACAGCCATATACCTATTGAATCCGGTTCCGTCTAAATCTGTACCTACCACACCATATAAGATATGGAGTGGGAAGAGACCATATTTTAAACGAATTAAGATATGGGGTTGTCCGGCCTATGTCAAAAAGCAAAATCCGGAGAAACTCGAGGCACGATCAGTCCTGTGCAAGTTTGTGGGATATCCTAAGAATTCTCAAGGATATTTTTTCTACCAAGCTGAGGAACAAAGAGTGTTTGTTGCTCAACATGCCACATTTTTGGAAAGGGAATTTCTTGCAAAAGAAATTAATGGCAAAGAGGTAGAGCTGGAAGAGGTTCCAGCACCACAAACTTGTCACGACCCGAAAGAGCACGTGACTGGCCCTTGAACCATATGAAGTCTATAGGACTCCATCTGATCCAAGTAAGCCAAAAGCCCAGAAATCTAAAACCATTTTTAAGAATAAGTAAAGAAACTGGTTTAAGAAGTGAAGAAAAACATGTTTGAAATCAAGGTTTTTAAATAACTAAGCCGAAAGTGCATTTTGAAAACAATAAAGTCTTTTCTAAAAATTTCGGCAGAGTTTCTTTTGTAAAACTGGCCCCGAATGGGGTACAACAAGGATAACAATATATGCAATGATAAAGGCATCCCCAAGCGGGAGCTAGCTCTTCGTCAATCGACGGTCACAACCACGCAAGCAATAATAATATACAACACTGAAAGGCGAGGGTTAAACCAAAAGGACTCAAAAGCAACAAGAAAACCGCAATACTACTAAGCGCGACTCTAAGGTCGAATAATACATCACTAAAGTCTAGGTCTGAAACAATATACAAGTTTTGGTTGATGGAAATTCTAGATACAATGAATAAAATAACTACAATGGTGGTTCTTGATGCGAAAGGATCCACCTACCAAAAGCAATTCACCCGCAAGAAAGTAGTGTGCCAGAAATGCCGCAATGGAACCTGTACGGCAGAACCTGCAAGAACTGTGGCACAACGGGGGTGAGTTGCCAACTCGTGAATAGAGAATATCTACAAGCAGAAACCGAAAGCAAGACATAATCCTAGGTCAATACGATCAGTATATAAAATCCTCAATATATAACATGCAGCCTATAACAAGGCTAGGGTAAATATCTAACCCGAGTGCAATCTCATGTGCCTGTGTCAGTGCCTCAGGTAGCAATATAACATGTGAATGCGATATGAATGCGTGAAAACAGAATACATTTACATGAAGCAACTGTTTTCGTAATTTAGTGAGATTTTCTTTGTATTTTTAAAATGAGGTATCATAATGAAATCAGCATAAAACTGTGCCTAGCATCGGCACAAAACGTAATCCCAATATCTCGATATCTCAAAGTCTCAACCACAATATCTAGGGCGCCGTCAGTCCAGACCGGCCCCTACCATCAATCTCAAGACCACGACGGTATCCTCCGGATATCCGACGCGTCGGGTAAAATCACCGGTAGGTAGTACTCCCCTGCCAGGCTCAACGTCATCACCACATTCCTCTTGCCCCGGGGTACCGTACCGGGTCCACCATGTACCCGAAACGGTTCATCCGTCTCCTCGAATCGGGTTTCCAAATCCATCAGCAAACTCATGGTGGATGACTCATACATCATGGGAAATCCGCACTTTTTATTTTAAAAGAGAGAATATGATTATTTGTGTCTTTGCGGTTTTCCTTCAAATCCAGAAAATCTCATAGAAATCCAAATCCAAACCTCAATAGCACGTAAAATAGTGAATATATGCATGAGAATCCATGAATGCGGCATAACAATGAATAACAGTATGCATGAAGTAGCAGGTAACAACTACAATGTCTAAACTATTAGCTAATAGGCTATGTCAAGCAATAATATTTTCTAAGGTGTACGTGACATGGCAATTACCGATGAAGATGTGTGTGAGCCGGCAAGTAAGTGTACGTGGTACATACGCATCATCGGTAATGGTGCTGGTGTCCTATCAGCATGATATTAATAATGGAGTATGAAACATAATATACGAATGCGATGCAAAGCGAACCACAAAAAAAGAGTGGGAGCTGAAACTAGACGTAACTAAAACTAATCAGCATTAATCTAATATAAGTCCTACAAATGGTGCCTTTTGAAATAACACGAATCATGGGGTTTTGAAAATAGGGACTACGGTGTTTTTATGAAAGATACGCCTTTTGAAATATCCGTAGATTCCTTAACCTGTCTTTTAAAATACCCACGACCCGCTAGTTTTGAAATAGGTAAGAGTCTAATCTAATCTAACAACTACACTAAACTATACGGCTGAACTAACAAGCTGAGCTACAGGTAAAGAAACCGCCTAACATCTGAGTCGATATATATAGATATAATAGTCGGTGATTCCGCCTCAATAGTATCGCGTACGATACAGTATATCATATGACATCCTCAAGTCATGAGTGCGGATCTATCATCAATGTAAAGCTCATACGGTAAATCGTCGTACGGCATCCCAATAGTTGGGTACGGGTCAATATCACACCATCTCATCACATTTCGGGTATCACTTATCATCATATCATATAATCTGGGGTACTGATCTAAGTCTAGTACAACTGGTATCATCTACAAAGTATGAATGCAGGGGTAAACACACATCCCAAACCCGCAAGAATCACATCTCGTATCCCAAATACGAATCATATCAAATCTCCGATCTCACGGCACAAAGCCCACATCATCGACTCAACTCCAAAGTCATCCCATATCATCAAACACAGTGCAAGTATAAGAAACACACAAGTGTATGCGTGTGGGTGCAAATCTATCCTATGGTTCGCAACTAGGAACTACGCTAGTTATTCCTACCCCTAACTAACCATAACACACTATAACTATCACACATATAAATATACTACATAGTAGTAATTACGGACTGCGGGGGTGCTATACGCCATCCACCCGACTTCCCCCTGTAGATATAATCTACTCACCTTGCATCATCAATTGCGGACGTCACCACGTATTTGCTTGTCGTCCCGAAGTCTTCATGGGTACCTACACATCAAAATATCGTATATGCGCATTAAAATCACATCCAAGCTAAAACGGCGCATGAAATCCAAAACGATACTTTAAGGGGGCCTATAGGTGAGAACCTATGGCACGCCTTCAAAACCACCAATAAATCCTCTATATCGTCGTATAAACGCCAAATACTCGAGCCAAAACACAATCCAAAATTTCAGAATCAAAAATACGGAATACAGAAACACGAATCCAAAATAGCAACTTAGGATATATGTCCCAGATTTTACCCTAGATAGAATCTGTCAAAATTAGAAGTACCCTGGGTCAATACTAGAGGAAATAGGGCCATGCACGCAAAACGAGGAAATTCCTCACTGGTCTGGCCGCAAATTGCGGCCAGAATGGGGATTTCGGCGGCCTCAAGAAGGAATTGGGGGCTGGGGTCTGGGGTGTTGGTTCAATGGTGCCTGCACATGTCACTGTCCACTCAAAATTATTTTCAGGTGTCTCGTATGATAGCAGATTCAAGTTAACTTCACAGATTTCATAAATTTCCCCGATATCGGTTTCTAAAATCCGTATTCTGGTATTTTTTTTTTGCTTCAGGTTTTGGGTTCCAATTCATACACTAAGGTGTTGGTATAACCTTATCTGAGCTTAATTTCCCAATACAACACAAGTTTCCTCAAACCCTAACTTGATTATTCTCAATTCCATAATATCACACAATATCGATTAAAAACTAAACATGGGGTAAAGGGAATGCTATATCTAAGCTAATGGTTCAGAAAAATACCTCATTTGGCAACTCAAGAATTTTCTTGAGTTGCCCCTAGTGGCTAAAATCCATGCTTTCTTGGTCCATCTTGTAGGTCTCGGGTTTTGGGGTTGTTTTAGAGGTGAAGTGAGGAGTTGAAGAGGGGAAGAAGATGGAGGAGAGGCAGCAGCAGCAAGCATGGGAGAGGGAGAGAAATGAGGGGGGAAAAAGAATGGCTAAGGATTTGGTCAATGGTCCCATACCCCTCTCTCTCACCTACCCTCATTCTTTAATCCTTTTCTCTTTTCTTTTCCTTTTTCTTAAATTCCAAAACCTTCTCACACCAATAGTAAACCCAAAGCAATATGGTAGAAAATGCACAAGTGTGATAAAATGATGTGTGCAAGTTTTTGCACAAAAAGCCAAAAAAAAATCCAATTAGCGATTTTTAATCGCGATTAGCACCAAATTAGTGTCAAACTAATCACAAAAACTTAAAAATATCATAATTCTCTAATTTACCCTATTTTAGAATTTTCCATAATTTTTCTCAAAATTTTCCTATTTGTTTGCATTTAATTATAGATTTAATATTAAAATAATCAATAAAATAATATTAAATTATAAAAATTCCCAAAATTAATATTTTACCTTTTTGAAAATGTTACAAAACTGCAATTGACGATTTAGTAGAACCAGAGGATTCAGTGGTGCCCGACGTACCTCAGCCTCTCCGCCGATCTAGTAGGGTTTCTCGTCCACCTGAGAGATACTATGGTTTTCTTATTGATGGTGGCAGTGAGGATTGCATCATGGAGGATGATGACCCAACTAGCTTCGAGCAGGCCATCACGAGTGGGGACTCAGTGAAATGGCTGGATACTATGCGGTCCGAGATGGAATCCATGTACACCAACAAAGTATGGACTTTGGAAGTTGCTCCTGAAGGGGTAAAACCCAATGGGAGCAAGTGGATCTTCAAGAAGAAACTTGGTGTAGATGGGAAAGTGGAGACTTTCAAAGCTAGACTTGTAGCAAAGGGTTTTCGTCAAAGACCAGGTGTGGACTATGACGAGACCTTTTCTCCAGTGGCTATGCTTAAATCCATCCGGATCATGCTTGCCATCGCTGCTTATCATGATTATGAAATCTGGCAAATGGATGTTAAGACCGCCTTTCTAAATGGTGATTTAGAAGAGTGCGTGTACATGACTCAGCCAGAGGGATTCGTAGACAATGGGAGCAGCGGGAAGGTGTGCAAGCTGCTTAAATCCATTTATGGATTAAAGCAAGCATCGCGGAGTTGGAACATCTGCTTTGACGTCGTTATCAAAGAGTTTGATTTCGTCAAAAACCCAGATGAACCTTGTATCTACAAGAAGGTGGCAGAGAGTAAGGTTGTCTTCCTCGTATTATACGTGGACGACATACTCTTGATAGGAAATGATATTCCTATGCTGCAATCGGTCAAGCTCTTCTTATCACAAAGATTCTCAATGAAAGATCTTGGTGATGCCTCCTGCATATTGGGAATTAGGATCTATAGAGATAGATCCAAAAGGATTTTGGGATTGTCCCAATCCAGGTACATTGACACCATACTAAAGAGGTTTAGTATGGAAGAGTCCAAGCGTGGGAACTTGCCCACGATCTCTGGAGTCACTCTCTCCAAAGAGATGTCTCCCAAGACTGATTTGGAGAGAGCTCGCATGCAAGGGATACCCTATGCTTCGGCAGTAGGATCTATCATGTATGCGATGCTATGTACCAGACCCGATGTAGCATACTCACTAAGTATAGTGAGCAGGTATCAAGCTGATCCTGGAGAGAGTCACTGGACAGCTGTGAAGAGCATTCTCAAGTACTTGCGAAGGACTAGAGATATGTTCTTGGTGTATGGTAACGGAGAACTCCAAGTGGAGTCCTTTACCGATTCGAGCTTCCAGAGTGATAAGGACGACTCTAAGTCGCAGTCGGGCTTTGTCTTTACCCTTTACGGAGGGGCGGTTAGCTGGAAGAGTTCCAAGCAGGAAACCGTGGCAGACTCGACGATGGAGGCTGAATACATCGCTGCCAACGATGCTGCCAAAGAGGCTGTCTGGATCAAGAAGTTCATTACTGAACTTGGAGTGGTTCCATCCAATAAGCATCCAATACCTTTGTATTGCGATAACAATGGAGCGGTGGCTTTGGCCAAGGAAACCAGGTCCCATCAGCGATCCAGGCATATTCTGAGGCGGTATCACCTGATCCGGGAGATAGTTGATCGCCGGGAGATCGATGTCAGGAGGGTTGACACGAAGAACAACACGGCGGATCCACTCACGAAGGCCATTCCCCAGATACAGTTTGAGAGACTCTTCGGGATGCTCGGTATGCGATACTACAGCAGCTGGCCCTAGTGCAAGTGGGAGATTGTTAGTTGTATGTATGCCCTAGAGGCCAGTATTGTACAGATGATGTATATTATATTGGATGCTTGGACATATATAGAGATGACTTTCTTGCTCGATATGATAGTATGCTATCTGGTTACTCTTTATCTTAACATGTACACTAGTCTCTTTAAACTGTCTTATGGTTACATGTTGGTAAAGCCCTTAGGATGTGTACTTGACTACCTGGACTATGATGTAGATCATACTAGTGGGGACATGGTAGTCCATAAGTACATCCTTCAAGGTCCCTAGTCGTGGGTGTATCGAGACGGGGCATCGATATACCAGAGTAGACTAGCGTATACGCTTCTCGACCCATGGGATGGGCGATGGATGATCCCATATCCATTGGTGTTTGACATCAGAGATGGTATACGGGTGCTCAGTAGAGACTGGGTACACTAGACGGACTCGCCGATAACTCCCAGATGGTATTATACCTCACGTCAGATGGAAGTTCTTAGGTGACACTTGTGCAGGTTAGTCTGTAGACCCGAGATCGTCATAGAGTCTTGTGTGATTCCCACTGTGCTTTGATCTCCACCTTACCACGTCCATGAGGGCGTGCAAAACGGTGGTCTTTGGGTACAGTCCCGAGTCACATGGAGGCAATGAGCGATAGGAGGGGTTTCGTCTCTCCCGGTATTGGGGGTTGATTTTGCGCTGTGCTCGATTGGCCGTAACAGGGAAGTCCCTGGCCAGGGCTGATCAAAGATTTGCTGGTAAGTGTTACCAGTAGTTTCTCGACACGTTATGAGCCTCACATCGGCACGACTTATCGGTTATTGGGGTCTGACTTTTACCACCCCTAGACTTGATATGCGACGTTTCAGACGAACAGACCGGACTGTACGGTAAGTGTTACTGGTTGGATTCACAGGAGTGTGAGCGGGCTAGCTCTTCGATCTTCTGATCGCTCAATACCCGGATGGCCGTTACGTTTAGCAGACCGCTTGCGGCTTGTGGATGCTTGATATGATCATCATCTGCTACCGGCGTATTGACGAGTCTTTAGAGTCCTACACAGAGGTTTCCTGGCTCAAGCGAAACGAAATAGGAGCGCATATGAGATATGTACAGGACCGAGAATAATGCGTGTATGTGATACCGCATTTCATTCTCGCGATATATGTTTCGATTGGTTATATTCGATATGACCTAGTTATCGAATCGTTGATTCGATAAATCGATACATTGGATTCTAGTCGGTTATGTGCGACATGACCGGATCATTGAATCAAATGTTGATTTAATGATTTAATGCATAATTATATATTTGATATATTACTTTGCATTAGCTAGTATTGGTTCACTTTATATGGATTTTCTCACTCGATGTGCAAGAAGTATATATGATATACTTTTGTGCACTACTTTGTGTCATGTTTGATGATACATGTTGTTTGGTGTTGTGTTAAGACTTAAACCATGGTTATGATAATAGTTAGGGTTTTTATTTATTTACTTATTTATTTATCTATTCTTTTTGATAAATAAATATATATGATAACAAAATGGTTTCTTTCATGAAGCTTGATGAAGCTTCATGAAGCTTTGACTAAAGTGACTATTTTGTCATCATCCTTAACCCTAACCATTCCCATTTACCATGGTTTATTCTCTACACTTAACCTAGGTTAGAACATGATAAGTGTTGGATTTTATTATTCTTTTTTAAAACAACACTTATCATATTCTTTCTTGATCTTCATCTTCTTCTTCAAGAAAAGCTCAAGGTCCATCAATGGCAACTTGAGCTAAAGTGAGATAAATCAAATTCTAAAGTGACCCCACCTCCTATTTCTTCACCCTCTACCTCTTGCCAAGTTGTTTTGGGTGTTTTCTTCACAAGTTTCACCACTTGATGAAGTCGGAGCTTGAACTTGCGATGCCTCGACGTAGATCATCTTCGGCACGAAGCCGACGACCTAGTCCGCCCAATTCTCCGACGAAGCCGACGTTCGAGTTTGGGAATCGAGATGGACAGCGAGAGGATGCTTACGTGGAGCCAAGGAAGAGGATAACCGGATCTACAAAGGTTGTAGCATCTAACCTTTAGTTAATTTGTTAACTAGTTTATCTTTTCGCCTAGAATTATAGTCTAAGATCCGCGTTAGGGTTTCGCGGCACCCATATTTTTGAAAATTGGCATGGTTGATGCCTTGTGAGACCTCTATAGGGTGCCTAGGAACCTTACATCCTCTACCTCTTGCCAAGTAGTAGAGTGTGTTTTCTTCACAAGTTTCTTGACTTGGTGAAGTTGGAGCTTGATCTAGCGATGCCTCGACGTAGATCATCTACGGCATCGTCGTCGATGACCTAGCCCGTCCATTCTCCGATGAAGCCGACGCTAGTGCCCGGGGTTCGACTTGGACAGCGAGGAGACTTCATTGCGGAGCTATGGAGGTGGAGGACCGGATCTACAAAGGTTGTATTTCCGTATTCTTGTAGTTAAGTGTTAACTAGTTTGCTTTGTCGCCTAAAATCTAGCCAACGATCCGTATTAGGGTTTCTCGGCACCGTAAATTTTGTAAATTGGCATGGTTGATGCCTTGTGAGACCTCTTGAGAGTGCCTAGGAACCCTACAGTTGTATCAGAGCCTAGCTAGAGCCTTAGGCGAAGTCTAGACGGAGTTTGAAGTCCGATCGACCCGAAACCCAAACCCTAAACATGCTCTCTGGACATTTTTGTAAAATGTGGTTTTTTCAAAATTAAAAATATGCAGAAAAATCAGCAGGTGATTTTAAGAGTTACTGTGAAGTTCGAGTGTCTAACTCCATCAACATGCCGCGGTTCCGCGGCACGAGCATGGCTCGTGCGGCGGTTCCGCGGCCGTAAGGCCTCATTGTTCAGTATATTTTACACAGTAACTCCTAATTGAAAGTGCTGGTTTTCCTGGAAATTTTTAAACTTTATTCAAGAGTTGTTTTTTCTGGGTTGTTTTGGGGATTCGAATGTTCGATCGGATTATCAAATTTTGTCTGTGTGGCTTTCCGGATAAATTTTAGAATATGTTAAAAAGTTCGACCGGATATAAATACCCAATTTTTCCCCTGTCAGGAAATTTCCAAGTGTTGGATTTTTCCGTAGTTTAACGACGTTCTAAGTAGTGCAAGTAACGCAATGGACCCTCTAGAAGACAACAAACCTTAACTCGATTATGTGACCGTCTTGAACTGCCCTTTGAACCTTCGGGTTTGGGGCAGTACGGCGTGCCACATGTGAGGCGTTGGCTTGACCCTTCTACGGCTGGACCGTTGGTACTGAGGCATGAACAGAATGTTTTTAGACTTATTTCATGTGTTGATCTGTTATGGGAAAACTTGGGTGTTCGATTGTTCGATCAAAAAGTTTAACATTTTCTATTTATCCGGAATGTGATACAATAATTGGAATTCACAAGTAGTTATGAGATAACTGAATGAATGTTATAAATCTAGCGGTTTAGTCTCACTTGATCGGTTGCCACGGAATTTTGATGCGATCAAAAGTCCGTCGCAATCACGTAGCGTACGCGGATACTCGCCGGGTAAACTTAATAGACAGCTACATCCCTTAGCCCCGACCAAGTGACCGTAGGAGAACCCCGTCGCCGAAAGCATCCATCTGGGTGCTCGCGGTAGCGGTGTTCCGTCTTGGTGCACTTCGTCGACGGTATCGGGGGTGCGACTGTCTACTGAAGTTTGCGACGAGCATTCGATCAGAATGTCGGGAATCTTGTTGAATTGCCCGACTTGACATTGAAAAGTGTTTTCAATAATGAGACTAAAATGCGGGGTTTATAATTGTTAGGCATGCGATGTCTAAGTAATTCATTCGGTCAGGCATGCGATGTCTGAGGTGGTTGCGGATTCCAACTGTTGTAGTTTTACACTTTCTTTTCTGTGACCGTAAGTGTAATATGTGATATCGCCGGTTTCGTTGCTATATGTCAACGACAATTGGGATGCGCATATTTACTTACGTTGATGACATGTGATGTTATGTGTTGCTGGATATGTTATATTGGATCGTCGTGTTTGAATAGCCGGGGGTTTTTATGTGAGATGAGCGTTTTTCATTTTCATTCATGTAATAACTTGTATGTAATATTCTTTTAATTGGGGCACTTCCAGGTTGCGGAAGTTGTCACCTTTTGTATATTATTTACTTTTCCGCACTAGGATAGACCCAAGGAGGAGGGCACAAGTAACCGGGTTCTGGAGTCCAGTGGGAGACCAACTCGAGGAGTCGAATCCGGGTCTCCTAACTCTAGAATTGGAAGGGTTGCTTGCCGCTCTCGTAGGGGTCTAGGGGTGTGGGTTTGGCTATTCATCACGACCGTGGAATCCATGTTTTATACTGACTCGTATTGAAAACACGGACGTCCTGGTATATCCAATATTTCATATGATTCTTCTGCTGCGATATCTGTGATGTGATCATGTGATGTTCTGATGATAGATACAGTATATAGTATATATGATATATTATATAGGCGTTACTTATGTTTTACACCCGCGCTAGCCCTGCCCTGCTCTGTCGTTAGTTACCTAACCTAACGGTGCACGAGGGGACATCGAGGCGAATGCGGTTGGCATAAGTGTACGTCGTATTTATCTATGATGTTTAGGTAATTTAAATGATGGGACTTCATTAATGAGATTAATGAAATAAAAGAAACCTAAGATGTTGTAGAATCGAATTTCAAAATAAAACAGGTAGCTACAGTTCTTGCTTTGCACAGCGGTATATATGATATATCCTGCACCTTATTCGATAAGGAAAGGACCGAGATCCCTTCACCGGGAGTGACTCCTTTAGCAATAACTGGCAGATGCTACACCCTCGGTTTGTCTTTTGATTGCTTTTAAGAGTTTTTGCTTTGCACAGTGATATATATGATATATCCCGCACCTCATTCGACGAGGAAAGGACCGACGATCCCTTCACCGGGAGTGACTCCTTTAGCAAAACTAGAAAAGCCTCAAAAGCACTCCATTTTTAAAATCATTTGATTCTACAACGATATCGAGTTCATTACGCAATAGGTTTTCAGAAAAACCTGTCGTAGCCCTCCGTCATTTCAGATAAGTGGTAGTTAGTATTCGTGCTACGTTTGTTGGCCTGCGTCAAGGCGTAGTGTGCGGTAGCTAACTAGTATTTATCTGCTTATGCATATGATGCAGATTGGATTAGGGTAGTCGTGCGACTTTGTTGTCCTGCATCAAGGGTCGTGCGGGTGGGTTTAATTCAATCAGGAAATGACGGGTTGAACTTGACTAGCGCACTATGGTTTGTTGGCCTGCGTCAAGGTCATAGGACGCTAGGGGCAAAATATTATCGGGAATTTCAAGTGTTGAAATTTGCAATGAGATTGCATACCTTCTATGAGATAGTTGGATCCCGATACCCGCTGCGAGTAATTGTTACTCCTGGTAGAGTTTTACACATTACAATTAGCCGATCAAGTAGGTGTCTAGAAAGGTGTCAACGGGGTTACGCCTCTGGGAAAACTAGGTTTACATTAATTAGGTCCGTGCGAAAGCACGGGGCACCTCCCTTAAAGTACCGACACTGGCCTGGCTGAAAGATTGGCGAACTTGTAGTGTGTAATTAATCCCGGCTAGTCTTTCCTTTTAGGGTTTGAAGGAAGATTTGATAAAAAGTAGTGGGAGCCATCCTGATTAGATAAAATAAAACCAATCTGATCTTGTAAGAGCGCACGCTGAGTGTTTTCTTCTCTCTCTCTCTCCAGGTAGCGACCATATCACACCTTAATCAAGATAATAATACGGATTATTGACCGAACCCGCTTGGTATACTGAGCTGGGGAACGTTGGTCCCGCTCCAACTTATAATTGTTATAAGACAGAGCAGGAAATTGGGGAATACCAGATTTCCCGTGCCGCCCAAACGAAGAAAGTGCATATGATGCATCATCTTCGGGTGTGTTCGTTTCAAAGAACTGTTTCTCAGTATTCTCCGCATCCTCGGTATATGATACCGGATCAGGATCCCAGATATGTAATCTGTTACATAGGGCTACAGAAAGGTAGAGAACTGAGAACATGTGATAA
Organism: Agapanthus africanus; assembly: GCA_030015575.1. Classification (NCBI taxonomy): domain Eukaryota; kingdom Viridiplantae; phylum Streptophyta; class Magnoliopsida; order Asparagales; family Amaryllidaceae; genus Agapanthus; species Agapanthus africanus. The sequence goes on from JASDDO010000031.1 coordinate 336,659,296, forward strand.
GTTTCATGAGGCAGAAAACGGGGCAAGAGTTGCAGCCAAGTCTGTCGGTCACTGTCACCCTGTATTACCAATACAATGATTCTGAACGAATGTTATTAGATACCGAACCTGATATACAAAATCATATCAGTCTCTTTATTAGTAAAGAAATGATAAAATTTTGTATTGTTGGATAATGTTTTGAACATTTCCTAAATCAAAAGTTGATCGGTTCAGGCACGTTATCTAAAAGCATTAATGTTCTAAATCAAACTACAGTTCTTCGTATACAGAACACACACAAGAGGAAGAGTTCAGAAATGGACGGATCCTTCTTGAGGTATTGTAGACTAGGTCATATCAATGCGACCCGACTAGCTGGAGTTACATATAGATGCATATTTAAATTAGTTTGAATTTACATCTTGTGAAACTCGCCAGTCATGTCACAAAGATAAGATGACCATAGCTCTGTTTATTGAAAACAGAGAAAGAGTTAGTGAACTCTTGGGATGATACATGTTGATGTATATAGGTCCCCTGTCGACACATGCCAGGACCAGTTCTTTGTACTTCATTACATTCTCTGATGATCTCTTTAGATTCAGTCATATGTTCCTGTTGAAACATGAGTCCGAACCTTTTGAGATATTCACAGAATATAAGTGAGAAGTAGAGAACCAAAATACGGGTATAAGTATTATGTCCTTTGATGTGATCGAGGAGGAGAATACTTGAGCACGGAAATCCTGGACTATTCTAAAGGAGAATGAGATTCTCTCTCAGAATTACTCCTCCGAATACACCATAGAACGATGGTATGTCGGGGCGGAGCAGATACACCTTATTTGATATGGTGTGCTCTGTGATGAGTACTACTGAGTTACCTTTTTCCTTTGGGAGTTATGCGCTTGAGAAGCTGCATACCTATTGAATAGGGTTCCAATCAAATCAGTTGCCTACCATCTCATATGTGATATGGAAAGGGAAGAACCCATCTCTTAAGATAGTTAAGATTTGGGGTTGTCCGGCCTATGTCTAAAAGCAAAATCCGGACAAGCTCGAGGCAACATCAGTTATGTAGAACTGGAAAGGTTCCAGCTATACAAACTACAGCAGATGATTTGGTAGAACCAAAGGATTCAGTAGATTCCAACGAACCTCAGCCTCTCCGCCGATCTAGTAGGGTTCCTCACCCACCTGAGAGATACTTCAGTTTCTCTATGACAGTGGGAGCGAGGATTGCATCATGAGATGATGACCCAACTAGTTTCGAGCTGGCCATCAGGAGTAAGACTCTGTAAGAATGGCTGGATGCTTAGTGATCTGAGATGGAATCCTTATACACCAACAAAGTATGGACTTTGGTTGCTATATCTGAAGGGTTAAATCCCCATCAGGAGCAAGTATATCTTGAGAAGATTACTTGGTGTACATGGAAAAGTTGAGACTTTCAAAGCTAGACTTGTTAAAAGTTTGCATCATTGACCAGGTGTGGATAATGATGAAACCTTTTCAAGTAGCTATGCTTAAGTCCATCCAGATCCTACTTGCCACGGCTGCATACCATGACTACGATATCTGGTGGTTGGGTGTCTTGACTGCTTTTCTAAATGATGTTTTAGAAGAGTGCGTCTATAAGTACACAGCAAGAGGTCCTCGTAGACAGTGGGAGCAGCGGAAACGTGTGCAAGATGTTTTATATAATAAAGCAGGCATCGCGGAGTTGGAACGTCTGTTTTGATGTAGTAGTCAAAGAGTTTGACTTCATCAAAATGGTAGATGAACCTTGTATAAACAAAAAGGTAGTAGGGAGTATGGTGGTGATCCTCGTATAGTACGTGGATGACATACTCTTGATAAGAAAGGAGTTTCCTATGCTACGCTCGGTCAATCTCCGCTTATCACAATGATTCTCCATATAGGATCACTGGAAGTGTTCCAGAGTGATAAAGACTACTGAATGTCAGTCGCAGGCATTGTCTTTACCCTTACTAAAGGGACGGTATGTTGGAAGAGTTCCAAGCTAGATACCGTGACATACTAGACGATAAAGGCAGGATACATCGTTACTTAAGATGCAACCAAAGAGGCTGTTTGGATGTATAATAGTTCATGAGATGAACTTAGTTCCTACCATTATGTGACAATGGAGTTGTGGCTTAAGCCAGGAACCCCCGTCCCATCAGTGATCCAGACATATTCTAAGGCAGTATCACTTGATCATGGAGATGGTTGATCTCTAAGGGATCGAGGTTAGGAGAGTAGACTCAGAAGACAACACGGCAGATCCACTCACGAAGGCCTATTCCCAGAGAGAGAATTTTATGGGATGGTTGAGTATGAGATACTACAACCACTGCTACAGATGGCCCTAGTGCAAGTGGGTAATTGTTAGTTATATGTATGCCCTAGACGCCATTACTGTACATTGGATGTATATTGTAGTGGATGCTGGGACATATATAGGGAGGACTTTCTTGCTCGACATGATAGTATGCTATCTGGTTGCTCTTTACCTTAACGTGTACACAGATTATCTCTCTATTACATGTTGGTAAAGCCCTTAGGATGTGTACTTGACTACCTGGACTATGATGCGGATCATACTAGTGGGGACATGGTAGTCCATAAGTACATCCTTCAAAGTCCCTAGTCGTGGGTATATCGAGACGGGGCATCGATATACCAGAGTAGACTGGCGTATACCTTCTCGACCCATACAGATGGGCGATGGATGATCCCATATCCATTGGTGTTTGACATCAGAGATGATATACGGGTGCTCAGTAGAGACTGGGTACACTGGACGGACTCGCCGAGAACTCCCAGATGGTATTATCCTTACGTCAGATGGCAGTTCTCTGGTGACACTGGTACAGAGTAGTCTGTTGACCCGAGATCGTCATAGAGTCTTGTGTGGTTCCCACTGTGCTTTGATTTCCATCTTACCACGTCCAAGAGGGCGTGCAAAACGGTGGTTTTTGGGTACAGTCCCGAGTCACATGGAGGCAATGAGCGATAGGAGGGGATTCGTCTCTCCCGGTATAGGGAGTTGATGTTGCGCTGTGTTCGATTGGCTATAACAGGAAATCCCTGGCCAGGGTTGCAGAGATTTACTGGTAAGTGTTACCAGTAGTTTCTCGAACAGTTATAGACCTCATATCGACACGACTTATCGAGCTATTGGGGTCTGACGTTTACCACCCCTAGGCAAGATATGCGACATATCAGACGACGAGACCGGACTGTACGGTAGTGTTACTGGTTGGATTCACTGGAGTGTGAGCAAGCTTGCTCGTCGGTCTTCTGATCGCTCAATACCCGGGTGGCCGTTACGTTTAGCAGACCGCTTGCGGCTTGTGGGTGTTTGATATGATCATCATCTGCTGCCGGCGTATTGACGAGTCTTTAGAGTCCTACACAGGGGTTCCTGGCTCAAGCGAAACGAAATAGGAGCGCATATTTGATATGTGCGGGACCGAGAATAATACGTGTATGTGATACCGTATTCTATTCTCGCGATGAATGTATCGAATGGTTGTATGCGATATAACCTAGTTATCGATTCAAGCGTTGATTCGATAAGCCGATGCATTGTATACTAGTCGGTTGTGTGCGACATAACCGGATCATTAAATCAAGTGTTGATTTAATGATTTAATGTATAATTATATATTTGATATATTACTTTGCATTAACTAGTTTTGGTTCACTTTAAATGGATTTTCTCACTTGAAGTTCACAAGTTGCATATGTGATATACTTTTGTGCACTTGGATGTATCATATTTGATGATACATGTTTACTTGTGTTTGTGTAAAGATTGAACCATGGTTATTTAAATGGTTAGGGTTTTGATTTTCTTATTCATTTATCCATTTATTCATTTATTTATTTATTTGGAAATGATAAGAAAAGAATGGTGGCTTTATTTGTAGTTTAGTTGAAGCTTCATGAAGGTTTGATCAAAGCTAACATTCTTGTCTTCTTCTCATAACCCTAACCATTCAACTAACCTTGGTTAATTCTCTACACATTAACATGGTTAATATTATGATAAGAATGGTTTTATTATTCATTTGGAACTTATCATAATAGATATCATCTACATCTTCTTCTTCTTCACTTGAAGAAAACCTTTCTTCATCAATGGTGGATTGATGAAACAAATGAGAAATCCAATTCTAAAGTCTACCCACTTCCTATTTCTTCATCCTCTACCTCTTGCCAAGTAGTAGAGTGTGTTTTCTTCACAAGTTTCTTGACTTGGTGAAGTTGGAGCTTGATCTAGCGATGCCTCGACGTAGATCATCTTCGGCATCGTCGTCGATGACCTAGCCCGTCCATTCTCCGATGAAGCCGACGCTAGAACCCGGGGTTCGACTTGGACAGCGAGGAGACTTCATTGCGGAGCTATGGAGGTGGAGGACCGGATCTACAAAGGTTGTATTTCCGTATTCTTGTAGTTAAGTGTTAACTAGTTTGCTTTGTCGCCTAAAATCTAGCCAACGATCCGTATTAGGGTTTCTCGGCACCGTAATTTTTGTAAATTGGCATGGTTGATGCCTTGTGAGACCTCTTGAGAGTGCCTAGGAACCCTACACTGGGCTCCTTGGGTAACGCCATATCCCCATTATTGTCACAATACAATGGTATTGGATCAATAATAGTTGGAACTACTCCTAGCTCCGAGACGAACTTCCTCATCCAGACGGCTTCCTTGGCGGCATCATTTGCAGCAATGTACTCAGCCTCCATCGTAGAATCTGCAACGGTATCCTGTTTGGAACGCGTCTAACTAACTGCCCCTCCATTGAGGGTAAATACAAACCCTGAGATAGATTTGTTGTCGTCCTTATCGCTCTGGAAGCTCGAATCGGTAAAGGCCTCCATTTGGAGATCTCCATTACCATACACCAAGAACAATTCTTTAGTCTTTCGCAAGTACTTAAGAATGTTCTTCACAGCTATCCAGTGATTCTCCCCTGGGTTGGATTGATACCTGCTTACAACACTAAGTGCATAAGCTACATCTGGGCGTGTACATAACATCGCATACATTATAGATCCTAATGCCGAAGCATAGGGTATAATGCTCATGCAAGCTCTCTCTTCATCGGTCTTTGGGCAAGAATCCTTGGAGAGAGTGACCCCATGGCAAGCGGGTAAGGCACCCCGCTTGGAGTCTTCCATACTAAATCTTTTTAGGCTGGTGTTGATGTACTTGGTTTGGGACAATCCCAATAACCTCTTGGATCTATCCCTATAGATCCTTATGCCCAGGATGTATGTGGCATCACCCAGGTCCTTCATGGAGAACCTTAGTGATAAGAAAGATTTGACCGACTGTAGCATAGAAATATCATTTCCTATCAGAAGAATGTCATCCAAGTACAATACGAGGTATGTGACAGCTCTCCCTACAACCTTCTTATAAACACAAGGTTCATCTGGATTTTTGATGAAATCAAACTCTTTGATAACATCATCGAAACAGATGTTCCAACTCCGTGATGCCTGCTTTAACACATATATGGATTTAAGCAATCTACATGCTTTCCCGCTGCTCCCACTGTCAATGAAGCCCTCCGGCTGATCCATATAAACACATTCTTCAAAATCCCCATTTAGAAATGTCGTTTTAACGTCCATCTGCCAGATTTCATAGTCATAGTGAGCAGCAATAGCAAGTAGGATCCGAATGGATTTAAGCATGGCTACGGGCGAAAAAGTCTCGTCATAGTCCAAACCTGGTCTTTGACGAAAACCCTTCGCCACAAGTCTTGCCTTGTAGGTCTCTACCTGCCCATCTACACCAATCTTTCTTTTAAAGATCCATTTTCATCCCACAGGTTTTACCCCGGAGGGTACAACGTCCAAAGTCCAAACTTTGTTGGTGTACATAGACTCCATTTTCGGATCTCATGGCATCCAGCCAGTTCACAGAGTCACCACTCGTGATAGCTTGCTGAAAATTGGTAGGATCATCATCCCCTATGATGCAGTCTTCTCTGTCACCATCAATGAGGAAACCGTAGTACCTCTTCGGTGGGCGAGAAGTCCTACCAGACCTACGGAGTGGCCGAGGTTCCTCAGTGTCTATTGCAACAGCCGGTTCAACCAAGTCGTCATTTGTAGTTTGTGTCTCTAGAATCTCTTCTAGATCCACCACTTTGACATCATCTTTATCTGTGAAAAACTCTTTTTCTAAGAATGTGGCATACTGAGAAACAAACATCTTTTGTTCCTCCTTGTGGTAGAATATATATCCATAAGAGTTCTTTGGATATCCCACAAAGTTACACATGACCGACCGTGTCTCGAGTTTGTCCGGATTCTGCTTTTTAACATAGGTCGGGCAACCCCAAATCTTAATTCTCTTAAGAGATGGTCTCTTCCCATGCCATATCTCATATGGCGTGGTAGACACGGTTTTGGTTGGAACCCTGTTCAAAAGAAACATTGCAGTCTCCAGTGCATGCCCCCAAAATGAGACAGGTAACTCAGCATCACTCATCATGGATCAGACCATATCTAATAAGGTCCTATTCCGTCGTTTAGACACACCGTTGTGCTGTGGTGTGTAAGGAGGAGTGAGTTGAGAGAGAATCCCATTCTCTTTTAGGAAGTTTGCAAATTCTGTACTGAGGTACTCCCCACCTCGATCTGATCGAAGCATCTTGATACTCAAGCCGGTTTGTTTTTCTACTTCTTGTTTATATTCAGTGAATTTCTCAAAAGCTTCGGATTGGTGCTTTAATAAAAATACATGACCGAATCTTGAGAAATCGTCAGTGAAAGTAATGAAGTAAGAAAAACCGCCTCTAGCTTGTGTAGACATTGGCCCACATACATCACGATATATGAGTACTAGGAGCTCGGTAGCTCTTTCTCCGTGTCCGGTAAACGGAGTTTTGGTCATTTTACCCTTGATACAAGACTGGCAAGTCGCATAAGATTTATATTCAAAAGGGTTTAAATATCCATCTTTGTGTAACTTGTTTAGTCTTGTTTCGTTAATATGACCAAGTCTACAGTGCCAAAGAAAACCTTCATTTATTTCTGAAAGTTTTCTTTTATTAGTGTGTTGTATGCTGAAAACTGTGTGTTGATTTAGGACGTATATCCCGTTATTAAGTATACCATACCCAACCAACATTTGATTCAGGTGAATGTTCATAACATTGTTCTGCAATACAAAATTATATCCTTCATTGTCTAACAAAGAAACATATATTATATTACAAAGCATACTTGGTACAAAATAACATGGGTTCAAAACCAATATACACCCTGATGGCAACCCCAAGTGATACTCTCCTACTGCAACTGTATGTACATTGGAACCATTTCCAACTCGGAGAGTATGGTCACATGTCTTCAAAACTTTGCTATTTCTTAGCCCCTGCATAGAATTGCAAATGTGAGAACCTGAACCGGTATCTAATACCCAGGAAGCAGAGTTTATTGAAAAACAGTTTTCTGTCACAAACACACCTGAAGCGGAAGCATCCCCATGCTTCTTCTTGAGATTCAAGTACTCCGTACAGTTGCGCTTCCAATGTCCTATTTTGTGGCAATGAAAACATTCCCCTTTCCCCGAGTCTCCAGCTTTAGACTTTTCCTTTCCCTTCACCATTTTAACTCCACCCTTAGGATTGGTGGGCTTCTTCTTTTTCTTTCCTTTGGCCTTAGCCTTTGGGCGAGAAGAGGAAGATTGTACAACAGTCATAACGGGAGTTTTCACTGATTTCAGTGTGCTCTCTGCACTCCTTAACATATGAAGGAGTTCAGGTAGTTCCCTCTCCATGTTGTGCATGTTGAAGTTAACTATGAACTGAGCAAAGGTGGAGGGGAGGGACTGCAGAATAATATCAGTATATTGTTCATTGTCCATTGTCCATCCAAGGTTCTGAAGCTCTTCTATGAGAGCTATCATCTTTAGAACATGGTCTCCTACTGATGCGCCAGGGGCCATTCGCATCTGAAATAATTTCTTTGATGCTTCGTATGGTAATACTCGGGATTGCTCTCCATACAACTCCTTTGTATGGAGAAATATGGCTTGAATGTCCATATTCTCGTGCTGCTTTTGATGTGTGTTGTCCATCGATGCGAGCGCGAGGCATTTGGCCGTGGCACAGTCAGCGTCCCATGTCTTGCGGACTTCTTTGTCCGCAACTGAGGATTTTGGACCTGGGACGGGCGGGGCTGAAGCCGTGAGGACATATGATACTTTATCATAAGTCAAGGCTATTTTCAGATTCCTTAGCCAGTCTTTATAATTGGTCCCATTCAGTTTGTTTTTATCTAGTAGAAGCTTGAGTCCAGTCATTGGTATCTGCCATTAAGAGAGAGAAAAGAATACACTCAGCGAAAGCTCTTCCAAAGATCAGATTGGTTATTATCTTGTCTAATCGATGTCTCCCTCTGCTTTAATCAAGTTTTTCTTTCAAACCTTAAAAAGAAAACTAGCCAGGATTAATTATAGTCTACAACTTCGCTAACCGTTCAGCCAGGCCAGTGTCGGTACTTGAGGGAGGTTCCCCGTGCTTTCGCACGGACCTAATTAAAGTAAACCTCGTTTTCCCAGAGGCGTGGCCCCGTTAACACCTTTCTAGGCACCTAATGAGTTAGCTAATTGTAAACTGCAAAACTCTCCTAGGAGCAACTATTGCCCACAGTGGGATCGTGATCCAACCATCATATTGAAGGTATGCAATCTCATTGCAAATCTCAACACTTGAAATTCCCGATGTGATTTTTACCCCTAGTACTTATGACCTTAACTATGGTCAACAAATCATAAGTACCAGTCAGGTTCTACCCGTCATTTTCTGATTAATTAGACCCACCCATATGACCCTTAACTATGGTCAACAAAGTCGCATGAATGTCCTAATCAATCTGCATCATAGGTAGTGTAGGAAGACATCACTTAGCTACCGTACACTACGCCTTAACTAAAGTCAACAAACGTAGCACGAATACTAAGTACTCTACTTCCTAAAATGACGGAGGGTTGCGGATGATTTTTAAGAAAATCTTTAACGCTTTGAACTTGATATCGTCGTAGAATCAAATGGTTTTCAAAAGGAGTGGCTTGTGCTCCGCAGTTTTGAAATATAGCTTTTTCATAAAGAGCCGAGTGGTTTTCAAATCCGATTCTACAACATCTTTTTAGGTTTATTTTCTTTACATTAATCATATTAATGTAATCCCATCATTTAAGTCCTTAAGCCAATCACAGAAAAGAAACGAAAATACAACGTACGCTTATGCCATCCGCATTCGCCACAATGTTCCGTTATGCACCGTTAGGTTACTTAACTAACGGCATACCGGGACGGGACTAGCGCGAGTGTAAAACATAAGCAACGTCTACTATATATCTCATATATAATGTATCATTCGTCTCAGATATCACAGAACACAGGCAGCAGTAACATATATATAATGTGAGATATACTAGGACGTCCGTATTTAGTATTTAGCCAATAATAGAAAATACGGATTCCACAGTCGCGATGAATAGCCAAGCCTACACCCTAGACCCCTACGAGAGCGACAAGCGACCCTACCAATCCTGGAGTTTAGGAGACCCGGTCTCGACTCCTCGAGATGGCCTCCCACTGAACCACAGAACCCGGTCACTTGTGCTCCCCTCCTTGGGTCAATCCTAATGCGGAAAAGTAAATAATATACAACACTGGTGACATCAACCTCAACCCGAAAGTTCCCCAAATAAAAGAATATTACATTACATTTGAATTTTACATGAATGAAAAATAAAACTCTCATCTCACATAAAAACCCCCGGCTATTCGATCGCGACAATCCTGCACATCATATCTCAGCAATACATAATATCATATGTCATCAACGTAAGTAAGTATGCGTACCCCAATTGTCGTTGATGTATAGCAACGAAACCGGCGATATCGACATACTACACTTACGGTCACAGAAAAGAAAGTGTAAAACTACAACATTTGGAATCCACATTCACTTTGGACATCGTAAATCCGAGATATCACATACCTCGCATTTCATGCCTTGCTATATGAATTCCACATATTGTATCACATTCTAGATAAATAGACAGTATTAAACTTTTCGATCGAATAATCAAATACCCAAAATTTCCTAAAGCTCAACACTTGAGCAGAGTTCAAAAAACCTGGAATGTGTCACAGTAGTAGCGGTCCGGCCGTAGAAGGGTCAAGCCAACGCCTCACATGTGGCACGCCGTACTGCCTCAAACCCTAAGGTTCAGAAGGCAGTTCAAGACGGTCACATAATCGAGTTAAGGTTTGTTGTCTTCTAGAGGGTCCACAACAAAACTTGCACGTATTTCCAAAAGATTTAAACCCCGTGAAAAAGTGAGTTAATGATACTCGTTCGAACATTTTAATACTTTCTAAGTTACCCAGAAAAAAGCACGAAATTAAAATTCCGATCGAATCACAGAATCCAAAACAATCTCCAGAACAAATATCACTGAAACCAGATTAAAAATACCCCAAAACATCTATAAGCAGACAAGAAGATCACTGTATAAAAACGAGGCCTTAATGTGTCTATACGGCTGCGGAGCCGCGGCCCAAGCAAGCTTTGGCCGCGGTTCCGCGGTGGGGTATAAGGATTAGGGCTTCGTTTTTTACAACTACGCTTATAATTCCCTGTTAAATTTTTTACATATTTTTATTTCTGGAAAACCCACAGTTTGAAAAAATGTCCAGAGAGTGTTCTAAAAGTCCGTATTTTGGTTCGATCGGAGTTTTAACTTCCTTAAAATGTCGCCTAAAGTTCTAGGTCGGCTTTGATACCAATGTTAGGTTTACCTAGCACCTCATGAAGGGTTTGCAAGCATCACATGTCTCAAAATTAAAATTTTAAGGTGCTAAGTGAACATGCAAAGAATCATCACTAGAATTTTAGGGTTTCTTAAACATACACATCATCATAAGTAGGTAAAGCTAGGGTTTTGAGAGTACAACCTTTGTAGCTCCCTACGCTATACTTCTCGGCTACTTGAAGGTTGGAAAACGTCCGCTTGAGATCCTCTAGATCCACGATGATCCACCCGGAGTCCTCTTTGTCTAAGCTTGCAACTTCACAAGATCAAGAGAAGAAGATGGAAGCTAACACTCTTCACAATTGGTCAAGACTAGTGTAGAATGGTGTTGTGGTTGGTTTTCTCACTTCAAAATCCTAACTTGGTGAATCTTTTGCACTCATGAGAAATCTAGAGAGCAAAAGAGCAAGGAGGAAGAAGATGATGGCTTTTGAAATATCAAGAGAATGATAATTGTGTTGTGAAAAATAGAAAATATAAGTATATATATTTTCTACTCTTCATCTCAATCCATAGTTACAATATATGGATATTATTGTACTTGAGTTCAAACACAAAAGGAAGATTGACACATAGTTAAAAAGTAGGTGAACATGGTTAGTTCAAAGAAGAGTGTAGAAGATAATCATGTATTAATCTTTTTCTTTTCTTTTGTTTTAAAACAAATACAATATATATCCATATATATAATTATAAGGTGTGAGTCTTATATTGCCACCATCTCCTATATATACAACCATGATAACCTTTATGTATGCATGTATGTGTGCATGCACATCCTATGTGCATGAATGAGAATGAATGAGAATGAGTGCATACATGCAAGCATAAAGACAAGAAAATGATTTGTAGTGAGAAACTAATGGTTAAATGATAAATCAACATTTGATTTATCAACCCCGTCATATCACATACGACCTGACCAAAAGCAAGCCGCCCGATTAATATACGGTATCTCATACGCGTATTTTAACTGGGCCCACGCACATATCGCATATGCACACCACAACGTTTTGCCTGGACCAGGTAACTCCTTTGTGGGACTCTAAGACTCGTCAATACGCCGGCAGTGGGTGATGATCATATCAAGCACCCCCAAGCCGCAAGCAGTCAGCAAAACGTAACGGCCACCCGGGTATTGAGCGATTAGAAGAAAACAAGCGAATCTGTTACAACTCCCGTCGAGCCAACCGGCAACACTACCGTACAGTCTGGTCTCTTCGTCAGATATGCTGCATATCAAGTCTAGGGATGGTAACGTCGACCCCAATAACTCAATAAGTCGTGCCGATGAATGGTCTATAACAGATCGAGAAACTACTGATAACACTTATCAGTAAATCTCAACAGCCCTGGCCAGGGACTTACTGATATAGCCAGTCGAGCACGACACAACATCAACCCCCAATACCGGGAGAGGCGAAACCCCTCCTATCGCTCATCGCCTTCGTGTGTCTCGGGACTGTACCCAACGGCCACCTGTTTGCACGACTCAGTAGAGCCGTGGTAGGGTGGTAATCAAAGTACAGTGGGAGAACACACAAGACTCTATGACAATCTCGGGTCTACAGGCTAACCTGAACCAGTGTCACCTGAGAACTGCTATCCGACGATAGATATAATTCCATATAGGAGTTCTCGGTGAGTCCGTCCAGTATACCCAGTCACCACTGAGCACCCGTATACGATCTTGATGTCAAACATCGATGGATGTGGGAACATCCATCGCCCATCTTATGGGTCTGTAGGGTGTTTTTCGTCACTCCATTGAGATGGGAATACGCGCGCGCTTGTCAGGCGTACTACAGATTCCCTCTGCCTGGGATAGGACGGGGTTTATTGATTGTGGTGATCCGAATCTCCGGCAGCCGCGGACTAAGCTGCCGTTAATTACCCCTCGCCTTTGAGGCGAGGGAACCTCCGATTAACGGGTTAAAATGGTCATGCGAACTCAATGTGCGGTGTGCGTGTGTTGTGTTTTGAAAAGGGGTTTTGGATATATCGGAAGCCACGCAGAGTTTTTACGGGGGTCCCGCTACCCGGATAGCGGGCTGGGGGTCAAGGGGTCTAGCAGCCTCCTTGCGGGGCGCGGGGCAGCGCCCCATTAGAAATTTTTTTCTAACAGGGACAGTATCGTGAAGCACGTGTGTGCGCAAATATGTATACATATGTATATGTATATGTATGTACATAAAAAGAGGGGGAAAAGACATCTAAGGGATGCGTGGGGCCAGCGCCTTGAGCGTTGTGCGGTTAGGTGTTGTACGCTCAGGCGCAACCGCGCCACGTGGGCACTTTACGCATGAGCGCTGGGCTCTCGAGCACAAACGCACCACGTGTCGGCACGTGGGCGCTTTGCGCTTGAGCACTGGGCGCCGGAGCGCAAGCGCGCCACGTGTCGGCACGCGGGCGCCTTGCGCTCGGGCGCAGAGCACCGGAGCACAAGCGCGCCACGTGTCGGCACACGGGCGCCTTGCGCTCGGGCGCAGAGCGCAGGAGCGCAAGCGCGCCACGTGTCGGCACGCGGGCGCCTTGCGCTTGGGCGCAGAGCGCCGGAGCGCAAGCGCGCCACGTGTCGGCACGCGGGCGCCTTGCGCTTGGGCGCAGAGCGCTTGATCGCAAGCGCGCCACGTGTCGGCATGCGGGCGCCTTGCGCTCGCGCGCAGTGCGCTTGAGTGCAAGCGCGCCACGTGTCGGTACGTGGGCGCTTTCCGCTCGAGCGCAAGGGCGTTGAAGCGCAAACGTGCGACGTGTCGGCACGTGGGCGCTTTACGCTCGAGCGCTAGCACGCCACGTGTCGGCACGTGGACGCTCGGCGCTTGAGCGCTTGGGTGTCGGCGAGGAAAAGAGGGTTTTTTCCTCCGGCGGTTTGGCCGGATCTTGAAGATCAAAAGATGTATGATCTAAAAATCTCTTCTTTTGAGATCTAACGACAGATCCAAGCTCCCTTTGGTGGGTTTTATGGTGAAAAACTATTTAGTTTTGGAAAAGAAAGAGTAAATCTCTTGATTTAATTCAAAGAAAGAAAAAGGTTTGAAACTTTCAGAAAAGAGAAAGATGTACAAACCTTAGGTTTTTGAGAGAATGGAAAAAGTGTCCTTTATTCATCATCATGTTGCCTTATATAGGTTTACATATTTACATATAGCCCCTTGGGCTTTACAAAAATGGCATTTTATCCATCCCATGGCTCATGTGTCATTTCATTTTTTCACATAAGCCATGGGCTTACAAAATATTGGCTCTATGCCTATTTTGTTTACACTCATGCATAAAAAATTACATAAAAATTATTTATTACATGATTTTGTTGTTGGCACGGGGAGGCTGGCCGCGGGCTCGACTTGGGCATGGGCCCGCTTGACCTGGGCTTGGGCCCACCTGGCTTGGGGTTGACTTTGATTTTGACTTGGTCAACCGGGGTGTAAATTTTTACCCCAACAAATTGCCCCCCATCAATAAATGCACACAGCATATGTGGGTCGTGTGCATTTAATTGATGGATCTTTTCAAGTCCGCCGTCAAATCCCAGGGCTCAACCCTGGACAGGCGGTGGAAACTTTCTTTTGCATGGAGGCGACTTGCTTTGGTTCCCACATTTTGGAATGCACTGCCCTTTTTACGACATGGACGATTGGTTCTGCCCTTTTTGCGACTTTGACGGTCGGCGCTTGACGCGTCTCCGAGACGGAGTGTCCATGGTAGACGTTTCTCTGACCCGGAGTGTCTGTGTTGGACGTATCCCCGATGCAGAGTGTCGCTTGTTGATGTGTCCCCGGCACGGAGTGTCTGCTTGACGTTTCCCCAGAACGGAGTGTCTTTGTCGGACGTTTCCCTGATGCGGAGTGTCTGTGTTGGACATTTTCCCGATGCAGAGTGTCGCTTGTTGACGTGTCCCCGATGCAGAGGGTCGCTGGTTGACGTGTCCCCGGCACGGAGCGTCTGCTTGACGTTTCCCCGGCACGGAGTGTCGCTGGTTGACTTTTCCCCGGCGCGGAGTGTCGCCGGTCGACATTTCCCCGCCGCGGAGTGTCGCCGGTCGACATTTCGCCGGCGCGGAGTGTCGCCGGTCGACTTTTCCCCGGCGCGGAGTGTCGGGTTGTCTTTTCCCCGGCGCGGAGTGTCGCTGATCGACTTTTCCCCGGCGCGGAGTGTCGGGTTGTCTTTTCCCCGGCGCGGAGTGTCGCTGATCGACTTTTCCCCGGCACGGAGTGTCGCTGATCGACTTTTCTCCGGCGCGGAGTGTCGGGTTGACTTTTCCTCGGCGCGGAGTGTCGCTGATCGACTTTTCCCCGGCGCGGAGTGTCGGGTTGACTTTTCCCTGGCACGGAGTGTCGCTGATCGACTTGTCCCCGGCAAGGAGTGTCGCTGGTTAATTCCGAGTCGAAGCATAATTCCGACATGGAAGGCAGATACGCCTGAGGCGAAACATGATTTCGACACGGGGTATATTCTGGTACGAAGCATGATTCCGCCGCAGGGGTTGTTGGTTTGATTTGTTTGATTTGAGTGGACATCAGCATCGCTATACTGGAATATGGTACCAGGAGCGAATCATCATCCGTCTTTGAGTGGATTTGGGAATTGGGGTTTTTGTTTGGCATCTACATTGCTGCACTGGAATAATACCAGGAGCAACTCATCATTTTCCCCGAGAGGATTTGGGAATTGGTTTTTGTTTGGCATCTGCATTGCAGCACTGGGATAATGCCAGGAGCAACTCATCATTTGCCCTAGAAGGATTTTGGAATTGGTTTTTGTTTGGCATCTGCATTGCTGCACTGGAATAATGCCAGGAGCAACTCATCATTTGCCCCGAAAGGATTTGGGAATTGGTGGCTTAGGAGACAGGTTTAGATCCCTATGACCTAAGGCTTTTCAATTTTATGGGTCGTAAGGGTCCCATAAAAGCATTTTCTCCCTACGAGTCGAAAGGATCTCATAGGCGTATTTTCTCCTTAGGAGTCGTGGGGACTCCTAAGTGTGTCGCTCCTTTGTGAGTCGTAAGGATCTCACGCGAGGATTTTCTCCTCACAAAGTCGAGAGGACCTTGTGAGTGCATTTCATCTCCTTTTTTCTTTTACGAGTTTGCGCCTTTTCGGGTTTTCACAAACTCGCCGGCAGTCCTGTTGTTTTTACTCACGGAGCCCTTTCGGGTTTTCATCCGTGCCCATTTTGCTTGCGGACATACCTTTTTTTTTCTATTCTTTTTTTTTATTTTTGGTGGGACTTTGAATGTGGTCTCACTGGTAGGGTGTTTTTCGTCACCCCATTGAGATGGGAATACGCGCGCGCTTGTCAGGCGTACTACAGATTCCCTCTGCCTGGGGTAGGACGGGGTTTATTGATTGTGGGGATCCGAATCTCCGGCAGCCGCGGACTAAGCTGCCGTTAATTACCCCTCGCCTTTGGGGCGAGGGAACCTCCGATTAACGGGTTAAACTGGTCATGCGAACTCAACGTGCGGTGTGCGTGTGTTGTGTTTTGAAAAGGGGTTTTGGATATATCGGGAGCCACGCAGAATTTTTACGGGGGTCCCGCTATCCGGATAGCGGGCTGGGGGTCAAGGGGGCTAGTAGCCTCCTTGTGGGGTGCGGGGCAGCGCCCCGTTAGAAATTTTTTTCTAACAAGGACAGTGTCGTGGAGCACGTGTGTGTGCAAATATGTATACATATGTATATGTATATGTATGTACATAAAAAGAGGGGGAAAAGGCATCTAAGGGATGCGTGGGGCCAGCGCCTTGAGCGCTGTGCGGTTAGGTGTTGTACGCTCAGGCGCAAGAGCGCCACGTGTCGACATGTGGGTGCTTTACGCATGAGCGCTGGGCTCTCGAGCACAAACGCGCCACGTGTCGGCACGTGGGCGCTTTGCGCTTGAGCACTGGGCGCCGGAGCGCAAGCGCGCCATGTGTCGGCACGCGGGCGCCTTGCGCTCGGGCGCAGAGCGCTTGATCGCAAGCGCGCCACGTGTCGGCACGCGGGCGCCTTGCGCGCGCGCGCAGTGCGCTTGAGCGCAAGCGCGCCACGTGTCGGCAGGCGGGCGCCTTGCACTCGAGCACAGTGCGCTGGAGCGCAAGTGCGCCACGTGTCGGTACGTGGGCACTTTGCGCTTGAGCGCAAGGACGCTGAAGCGCAAACGCGCCACGTGTCGGCACGTGGGCGCTTTGCGCTCGAGCGCTAGCGCGCCACGTGTCGGCACGTGGGCGCTCGGCGCTTGAGCGTTTGGGCGTCGGTGAGGAAAAGAGGGTTTTTAGCCCCAGAAACCAGAAGTTATGCTTCAGAAAGGAAATATTATATATATATATATATATATATATATATATGTGGAGTTAAACTCCTAGGATGTGTTGAAGCTGATTAAGGGGGTTCTTCTTCTTCCTCCTGTGGTTTGGCCGGATCGTGGAGATCAAGAGATGTAAGATCTAAAAATCTCTTGTTTTGAGATCTAACGACAGATCCAAGCTCCCCTTGGTGGATTTTATGGTGAAAACCTATTTAGTTTTGGAAAAGAAAAACTAAAACTCTTGATTTAATTCAAAGAAAGAAAAAGGTTTGAAACCATCAGAAAAGGGAAAGATGTACAAACCCTAGGTTTTTGAGAGAATGGAAAAAGTGTCCTTTATTCATCATCATGTTGCCTTATATAGGCTTACATATTTACATATAGCCCCTTGGGCTTTACAAAAATGGCATTTTAGCTATCCCATAGCTCATGTGTCATTTCATTTTTGCACATAAGCCATGGGCTTACAAAATATTGGCTTTATGCCCATTTTGTTTACATTCATGCATAAACAATTACATAAAAATTATTTATTACATGATTTTTTTGTTTCCACGGGGAGGCTGGCCGCGGGCTCGACTTGGGCATGGGCCCGCTTTGTTAGTGTATATGCCCTAGGGGCCATTATTGTATCATACTAGTTTGTATATTACTTAATGGAAGCTTGGGATATTCACATGTATATAACAGTCTTGCTAAACATGGTAGATGCTACTTGGTTTTTCTATCTTAATATGTGAGTATACGTATTGATAGAGCTCTTAGGATCTTTCTTGACTACCAGCGTTGTGATGGCAGTCACACTAGTGGGGGCTGGGTAGTCTACAAGCATATCCTTATTCAGGTCCCTAGTCGTAGGATTATCGAGACAGGGCATCGATACTCCAGAGTAGACTGGAGTGTACGCTTCTCATTCCAGTTGGGGAGATGGTATGTCCCACAGCCGTCAGTACGTCGTACTGGAGATAGTATGCAGGTGCTCATTAGGTTACGGGTAGACCGGACAGGACTCACAGGGAACTGTTGGTTGGTTTTATACCAGTCGTCAGTGAACAGTTCCCAGGTGACATGAGTACAGCATAGTCCGCAGACTTGACACTGCTGCTTCGCCTCGAGTGTGTCCCAATGTTCTTAGATTGCTACCCTACCATGGCTCAAAGGAGTCGTGCAAACAGGTAGCAGTTGGGTGCAGTCCCGAGCACTTGGAGGCAGTGGCGGTTAGACAGGATTCGTCTCTCCCGGTATTGGGGTTGATATCGCGCTGTGTCAGAGAGCCATTACGCAAAGTCCCTGGCCAGGGAAAGCGAGATTTGCTGGTAGGTTCCAGTAGTTTCTCAGGGTGTAATGGGCTTCACTCCGACACGATTTATACCGCTATTAGGGGAATGATGCTTGCCGCCCCCTAGGCCCGATATGCGATAGTCTTAGACGAACAGACCGGACTGTACGGAGATTGTCACAGCAGGCTCAGTAGGAGTTCGGATGGGTTTCTTCATCGGCCATCTTATCGACATCTACTTGGGGACCGTTACGTACAGCTAGTGCCGCTTGCGGTCTGTGGTTAACCCACTTCCAGTGTAGTAGTCGAGTCTCTATAGTCCCACACAGAGAGTTTCCCTACTCCAGGCGAAACGATATAAAGGTCGTATGGTTTTACGACAAGGGTTCGGACGCATACGTGTGTTTACGCACGTACGACATCCGGACAGTTTTTACTAGTCGGCTTTGGTTTAAGCCAGTATCTAGTATCCGGTTATTGGATTTATACAGTCTAAAGTTTTTCCGTGTTTTCACGGATAGGAGGGGCGTTCTCGTAATTGCGCGAGAAGCTTCTAGAAGATGGTGACTTGGGGGTTAAGGTGGCATATGCATTAAATGGGATTAGTGACTCATTTGAGTGATTCATCCATGTCATTAATGCATCATAAATGCTTAATGACTCATAGAGATGAATCATCCATTAGATATTTATGGAGCATGGTTATTAAATCATTTACTTGATTTATCTTGTTATTATTTATGCTTCATATATATTATGAGAGATCATTATCTCATTCCATTCTCTTGCTCACCTTCTCTCTCCTCAAGCTCTCCCTCTTCAAACCCTAATCCTCCCCTCTCATGTGTTGAGTACAAGGATTAGATTAGACTACTAAATCCTTAACCATTCTCTATATCACCTAGGTTGCTTAGATTAGCGGTTTGAGAAACCTTGTTACCTCTAGTTTGAGGTGAAGCTTGTAGTAAAGCTCTCGGGTGGATCTTCTACTACTTAGAGAAGGCCGGAGAGGACGTGGAGAACGACAAGACGAAGGACTCGGATCTTTAGGTATAATCACTTTTCATAGTAGTTGTAAACTCCTATGTTTGTTGTTAGTTATTGTTTATGCAAAGATTCTCGGTTAGTCGATGTTTACACTTTAAACAAGATCGTTTTTTGTTATTCCGCCTCCCCGCAAGTCGTGGGGTGTTGTACATCGACTTACAGTGGTATCAGAGCCTCGCTAAACAATAATTAACTCATTAGCAAAGTCATAAGAATTTCGAACGCAAAAATAACCGGAAACATCGTCGCATTAACACAGTTTCTGTCGAATTTAAAACAGGCCCTAAAATTTTTTCAGGGACCTTCAGAATAACAAGCATGAAATTATAGGGCTACTGAAGAAATTTGGACCCCCAACTCGGCTAACTCACCGCGGATCCGCCGCCGAGTTAGGGCCGAGTCGGCCCAAATTTTTCCAGTGAGCACTTTGTGTTAACAGTGATATTTCTGGATATTTTATTTTCTGCTAAGATCTCAGGTGCACAGAGAAGTTTTGCAGTAGAATCTAAAGTGTTTTGCTCGATCGAAATTTTGCGATGTTTGCTAATATGATTATATCTGTGATTGTATAATGTGTTCGTAAACCTCCCCTAACTGCTAGTATGTCGGTTGGCAGGGGGTTGCACATTTCTGTAATGGTTTTTACTATTTGTGGATGTGAACTGTATTGGGTTGTTGTGATGATTAGCCGGGTTTTGCGATGGGTTATTATTTTAATTCATTCAATGTAATTGTAATATGTTGTAATATTATTTTGCGGGACGCATCCAGGTTGCGGATGTAGCCACCCTTGTATTATTTCATTTATACTGTTTTTGCTCCTAGGATAGACCCAAGATGGGGTGCACAAACTACCGGGTACTTTGAAGTGTTTAGTGGCCTATTCACTTTGTTGAGGGAGACCGCTTCACTTCGGGTATTAGGCGGGTAGTTTGCCGTATCCGTAGGGGTCTAGGGTGGGGTAATGGCTATTCATCACAACTGTGTAATCCGTCTTTTGTTATAGGCTCTAAACAAACACGGATTTCTTGCAGATCCAATAAAGTTCATATGAGATCTGGAATGCCTATTATTGCGTCTGACGAATGTACAATATCTATATATGATAGCTATTTTAGACGTCACTTATGTTTTACACCCGCGCTAGCCCAGCCCCCGCTCTGCCGTTAGTTAAGTAACCTAACGGGTGATGACGGGACACCGTGGCGAATGCAGATGGCATAAGAGGACGTTGTATTTTCGTTGTTTTCTGCAATGATAGGTTAATGATGGGACGCATTATTTATAATGCAAAGAAAATAAACCAAAAAGTTTAATCGTTGGAATAATTTAAAAGAAACCAATCGGTTATTTTAAAACAGATGATATTTTTAATTGCGGAGCTTTAACCACTCCTTTTAAAAGCTATCAGGTTCCTTCGGTCATATCAAGTTCACTACATTCACGGTTTCGCCAAAACCATTCGTAGCCCTCCGTCATTTCATTTGGGTATTCAGTAGTATTCAAGCTATGTATTTTGACCTAACGCCAAGGCATATTGTTTGGTAGCTGCTGGGTATTCATTTGTCGCATAGATAGATGAGTTAGTTTGGGACAGTCGTATTATCATTTTGGCCGAACGTCAAGGATATATACGGATGGGTTCAAATTAACAAGATAATGATGGGTAGAACTTGACATGTGACTTATGACATTTTGACCTAAGGTCATAAGAGCATGGGGCAAAAATATATATCGGGAATTTCTAAAGAAACTGAAATTTGCAAAGAGTTGCATACCTTTTGGAGTTTGATGAATGTTGGTAGGATTCCTTCAACATTATGATACGATGATATTTGGATCCCGATCCTACTTTGAGTATATGCTACTCATCAGGATATTCGTCACTTAACGATCAATGCTATAAACCAAGTAGGTGTCAAGAATGGTGTCAGCGGGGTTACGCCCCCAGAGAAAAGAGGTTATTTAATTAAGGAACTTCGCGAAAGCGTTGGAAAACCTCCCTCGAGGTACCGACACCAGCCTGGCTGAACGGTTAAGCAAGTATTGTACAGTGAGAATAGTCCTGGCTAATTCTTCTTTTATGGTTTGAGGAAGGATTCGAGAAACAGTGGGAGCCATCCAGTTTAGATAAATTAAAAACCATTCTAAACTTGCAAGAGCATCATGCTAAAGAGTTTTCTTCTCTCTCTCCTAATTGCAGCGACCCTGAAAATGACTGGACTTAAGTTACTTTTAGAGAAAAATATACTGACAGGGCCAAACATTAAAGATTGGCTGCGGAATGTCAAAATGGATTTGACCTATGACAAATTGGGGTACGTCCTCACCGCTACGGCACCTAAAGTCCCAGGTCCCAGATCCAGTAATGCGGATAAGGAAATCCGCAAAACCTGGGATTTAGATGGCGCGAAAGCCAAGTGCATCATGCTTGCCTCGATGAACAATGAACATCAGAGGAGGCACGAGGATATGGATCTTGACTCCATATTTCTCCATACAAAAGATCTGTATGAGGAGCAATCTCATATAGCAAGATACGAGACCTCAAAGAAGCTATTTCAAGCGAGGTTGGATGTCGGGTCATCGGTAGGAGAACATGTCCTAAAGATGATCGGCTATATAGAAGAGCTCGCAGACCTTGGGACGACTTTGGATAATGAGCTCTATACAGACCTTATTCTCCAGTCCCTCCCTCCCACCTACGCCCAGTTTATTCTGAACTTCAACATTCAAAGAAAAGAAGTTGAACTTTCAGAACTCCTTAACATGTTGAGGAGTGCAGAGGGCACCTTGCAGAAGGCAAGGGAAACACCCGCTATGTTTGTTCGCGGTACTTCTTCTTCCGGGTCTAAGGCTAAAACCAAAGGAAGGAAGAATAAGGCCCCCAACAGACCTAGAGGAGGTGTTAGTAAGGTGGCAGGGAAGGGAAAGAAAAAGTTTACGGTACCGGTAGTGGCCCAGGATGAGTGCTTCCATTGTCACAAGAAAGGGCACTGGAAAAAGGATTGCAAGGCATCGAGCGCCAAGAACCAGGAACCGAAGCAAGCTGTGGCTTCGACTTCAGGTCTGTTTGTAATTGAGAATTTTCTGTCAATCAACTCTACTTCCTGGGTATTGGATACCGGATCAGGATCTCATATTTGCAATTTATTGCAGGCACTGAGAAACCGTAGAGTGCTGAAGGAAGGTGATATGACCCTGATGGTTGCTAACGGAGCTAGCGTGGGAGCTGTGTCCGTAGGGGATTATCACCTGGGATTGACGAGTGGACACATTTTGGTTTTACATAACTGTTTTTGTGTACCCAGCTTAACGTGTAATATCATATCTGTTTCCTTGTTATCAAATAAAGGTTATGATTTCATGTTTGGAAGTGGTGTTGTTAACATCCACCTTAATCATGGTTTGATTGGGTCCGGTACACTGGATAACGGTATATATGTGTTAAACCAACTCCAAATTTTCAATGTCCAGAACACACTAAAAAGAAAGTCTCCAGATTTAAATAAAGCTTTCTTATGGCATTGTAGACTGGGTCACATCAATGAGAGAAGGTTGACTAAGTTACATAGAGAAGGATATTTGGACTCGTTCGAATATCAAACTTATGCCACTTGTCAATCTTGTCTCAAAGGAAAGATGACAAAGACTCCATTTACTAGACATGGAGTAAGAGCGAGCGAGCTCTTAGGACTCATACACAGCGAAGTGTGTGGTCCAATGTCTACACATGCAAGAGGTGGTTTTTCCTATTTCATTACTTTCACGGATGATTACTCAAGGTACGGATTCATTTATCTGATGAAACATAAATCCGAGGCTTTTGAGAAATTCCAAGAGTATAAGAATGAAGTAGAAAACCAAACCGGCAAAAGTATCAAGACACTAAGATCTGATCGAGGTGGTGAATACTTGAGTGCCGAGTTCCTAGGTTACCTAAAAGAGAAAGGAATTCTCTCTCAGCTTACTCCTCCATACACTCCATAGCATAACGGTGTATCGGAGAGACGGAATCGAACCCTATTGGATATGGTACGATCCATGATGAGTAATGCTGAGTTATCGCGATCTTTTTGGGGTTATGCGCTAGAATCATCGGCATATCTTTTGAACATGGTACCTACCAAGACTGTGCCTACCACTCCATATCAGATGTGGAGTGGGAAGAAACCCCATCTACAGTATATAAAGATTTGGGGATGTCCAGCTTTTTTTAAAAAGCAGCATGTGGACAAGCTCGAGGCACGATCAGTAAAGTGTAAGTTTGTGGGATATCCAAAGAACTCCAGGGGATATCTATTCTATTACGCAGAGGAACAAAAGGTATTAATTTCTCGTAATGCCCATTTTCTAGAACATCAATTTTAGAAAAGGAATCAAGTGGGAGCGAAATAGAACTGGAAGAAATTCCAGAACCACAAACTAATACTGAAAGTTTGGTAGAACCGGTAGTTCAAGAAGAACAGGACATTCTCGCACCCCTCCGCGGAAGTAGTAGGCCGTCTCATCCGCCTGAGAGATACTACGGGTTTCTCATAGATGGGGATAGAGAGGATTGCATCATAGATGATGATGAACCTACTGGCTTCCAGCAGGCCATCCAGAGCGGCGACTCGGTACGATGGCTAGATACAATGCGGACCGAAATGGAGTCCATGTACACCAACAAAGTATGGACTTTAGACTTTGCTCCAGATGGGGTAAAACCCATAGGATGCAAATGGATCTTCAAGAAAAAGATTGGTGTAGATGGACTGGTGGAAACCTATAAGGCTAGACTTGTTGCAAAGGGTTTTCGTCAAAGACCTGGTTTGGACTATGACGAAACTTTTTCTCCAGTGGCTATGCTTAAATCCATTCGGGTCCTTCTTGCTATTGCTGCCTTCCATGATTATGAAATCTGGCAGATGGACGTAAATACGGCTTTTCTAAATGGAAATTTAGAAGAGTGCGTCTATATGGATCAGCCAGAGGGTTTCAATCCGAGTGGGAGCAGCGGGAAAGTATGCAAGTTGCTTAAGTCCATTTATGGACTAAAGCAAGCATCGCGGAGTTGGAACATCTGTTTTGATGAAACAGTCAAAGAATATGACTTTATCAAAAATCCAGATGAACCGTGCATATATAGTAAAGTTGTAGCAAGAACTTTCGTATTCCTCGTCTTGTACGTGGATGACATTCTATTGATAGGAAATGACATTCCTATGCTACAATCTGTCAAAGGATTCTTGTCACACAGGTTCTCCATGAAAGACCTGGGTGATGCCTCTTACATTCTGGGGATCCGGATCTATCGTGATAGATCCAAGAAGATGTTGGGACTTTCGCAGTCCAGGTATATCAACACTGTACTGAAAAGATTCAGTATGGAAGATTGTAAGCGCGGTAATCTACCGGCTTGTCACGGAATCACCCTATCCAAAGTGATGTCTCCCAAGACTGATTTGGAAAGGGAACGCATGTCTATTATACCCTACGCTTCTGCGGTAGGCTCTATAATGTATGCGATGTTGTGCACCAGACCAGATGTAGCATAAGCACTGAGCGTGGTAAGCCGGTATCAGTCTGACCCAGGGGAGAAGCACTGGATAGCAGTAAAGAACATTCTCAAGTACCTGAGGAGGACTAAGGAGATGTTCTTGGTTTACGGCGGAAAAGACCTCAGGATGGAGGCCTTTGCTGATTCCGGCTTCCAGAGTGATAAGGACGATTCCAAATCCATGTCGGGTTATGTCTTTACCCTCAATGGAGGGGCGGTGTGCTGGAAGAGCTCCAAGCAGGACACCGTTGCTGACTCGACGATGGAAGCGGAGTATATAGCTGCTTGCGATGCCGTAAAAGAAGCAGTCTGGATGAAGAAGTTCCTAACAGAACTTCAGGTGGTTCCTACCATTATTGATCCAATACCTCTGTATTGCGACAACAACGGAGCTATAGCTTTAGCGAAGGAACCAAGGTCCCATCAGAAGTCCAGACACATCTTAAGGCAGTATCACCTGATCAGGGAGATCATTGAACGTCGGGAGATCGAGGTTCGGAGAGTTTCTACTGAAGAGAACATTGCTGATCCATTCACAAAGGCCCTACCTCAGATTCAGTTCGAGAGGCTACTCGAGATCATCGGTCTTCGATATGCCAGTACATAGCCCTAGTGCAAGTGGGAGATTGTTAGTGTATGTGCCCTAGGGGCCATTATTGTATCATACTAGTTTGTATATTACTTAATGGAAGCTTGGGATATTCACATGTATATAACAGTCTTGCTAAACATGGTAGTATTCTACTTGGTTTTTCTATCTTAATATGTGAGTATACGTATCGATAGAGCTCTTAGGATCTTGCTTGACTACCAGCGTTGTGATGGCAGTCACATTAGTGGGGGCTGGGTAGTCTACAAGAACATCCTTATTCAGGTCCCTAGTCATAGAATTATCGAGACAGGGCATCGATACTCCGGAGTAGACTAGTGTGTACGCTTCTCATCCCAGTTGGGGAGATGGTCTGTCCCACAGCCGTCAGTACGTTGTACTGGAGATAGTATGCAGGTGCTCGTTAGGTTACGGGTGCACCGGACAGGACTCACAGGGAACTATTGGTTGGTTTTATACCAGTCGTCAGTGAACAGTTCCCAGGTGACATGAGTACAGCAAAGTCCGCAGACTTGACACTGCTGCTTCGCCTCGAGTGTGTCCCACTATTCTTAGATTGCTACCCTACCACGGCTCAAAGGAGTCGTGCAAACAGGTAGCAGTTGGGTGCAGTCCCGAGCACTTGGAGGCAGTGGCGGTTAGACAGGATTCGTCTCTCCCGGTATTGGGGTTGATATCGCGCTGTGTCAGAGAGCCATTACGCAAAGTCCCTGGCCAGGGCAAGCGAGATTTGCTGGTAGGTTCCAGTAGTTTCTTAGGGTGTAATGGGCTTCACTCCGACACGATTTATACCGCTATTAGGGGACTGACGCTTGCCGCCCCCTAGGCCCGATATGCGATAGTCTTAGACGAATAGACCGGACTGTACAGAGATTGTCACAGCAGGCTCAGTTGGAGTTCGGATGGGTTTCTTCATCGGCCTTCTTATCGACATCTACCTGGGGACCGTTACGTACAGCTAGTGCCGCTTGCGGTCTGTGGTTAAACCGACTGCCAGCGTAGTACTTGAGTCTCTAGAGTCCCACACAGAGAGTTTCCCTTCTCCAGGCGAAACGATATAGAGGTCGTATGGTTTTACGACAAGGGTTCGGACGCATACGTGTGTTTACGCACGTACGACATCCGGACAGTTTTTACTAGTCGGCTTTGGTTTAAGCCAGTATCTAGTATCCGGTTATTGGATTTATACAGTCTAAAGTTTTTTCGTGTTTTCACGGATAGGAGGGGCGTTCTCGTAATTGCGCAAGAATCTTCTAGAAGATGGTGACTTGGGGGTTAATTTGGCATATGCATTAAATGGGATTAGTGACTCATTTGAGTGATTCATCCATGTCATTAATGCATCATAAATGCTTAATGACTCATGGAGATGAATCACCCATTAGATATTTATGGAGCATGGTTGTTAAATCATTTACTTGATTTATCTTGTTATTATTTATGCTTCATATATATTATGAGAGCTCATTATCTCATTCCATTCTCTTGCTCACCTTCTCTCTCCTCAAGCTCTCCCTCTTCAAACCCTAATCCTCCCCTTTCATTTGTTGAGTACAAGGATTAGATTAGACTACTTAATCCTTAACCATTCTCTATATCACCTAGATTGCTTAGATTAGCGGTTTGAGAAACCTAGTTACCTCTAGTTTGAGGTGAAGCTTGTAGTAAAGCTCTCGGGTGGATCTTCTACTACTTAGAGAAGGCCGGAGAGGACGTGGAGAACGACAAGACGAAGGACTGGGATCTTTAGGTATAATCACTTTTCATAGTAGTTGTAAACTCCTATGTTTGTTGTTAGTTATTGTTTATGCAAAGATTCTCGGTTAGTCGATGTTTACACTTTAAACAAGATCGTTTTTCGTTATTCCGCCTCCCCGCAAGTCGTGGGGTGTTGTACATCGACTTACACGCTTGACCTGGGCTTGGGCCCACCTGGCTTGGGGTTGACTTTGATTTTGACTTGGTCAACCGGGGTGTAAATTTTTACCCCAACAGGGTCTAGTATCATATACGCTAGTCTACACTGGTATATCGATGCCCCGTCTCGATACACCTACGACTAGGGACATTCCGGGATATGCTTATAAACTACTGATGTCCCACTAGTATGATCTCTATCATAATCATAGTAGTCAAGTCAATATCCTCAGGGCTTTATCAACATGTATGAATGAATAAAAGCATGATCAAATCAACATGTCAGATAAAGAAGAACCAGATAGCATACTATCATGTCGAGCAAGAATGTACACTGAATATATATACATGTATAAATACATCCACTATCACATAATGGCCTCTAGGGCATACATATATCCAACATATTGTACAGTGTAGATTTTGTCTCATTGCATTTGTATTCGGTCGCAATACAAATGCGGGTATGTATATACAGTAGCGGGGTTTTCCTGTAATTTATTACAGGATCTTTTTTCTGAAGTTACCAGTTTGCTTTCCGTTTTGGCCATTTTTCTTTGTATCTTTCCTTGGCTGAAAATTGGTGGAGGAGGGCTTATTTGCAAAACTGCAAATTTGATTAGTGGAGGGTGTTATTTGCAAGTTGTAGTGTCATGATGATTCTACCATCCTTTGACCTTCATTTGTTCATCATGGTTTTGACTTTTGAGTTGTGATGGTTGTTGATGATGTGGCTTGGTTGTGATGATTATTCATCATGATAAGCTTTTCTCTTTCTTGCATGATTTTTCTTGGCTCATTCATTCTCCTCTCTTCTCTTGGAGCTTGGCCGACCATTCCTTGGTGAAGGCTGTCCAAATTTTGTGTGAGGGGCTTTTGGATTGTCAGAGTTGCAAACCTCTTTGCCACTCCTACTTTTACCCTTTTTCTCCAGAACACCCCGTATTACTACGAACGTCCACTTCCATTGGATAAAACCATCGTATGGTTATATACGAACTCGAAGGAATTTATTTGAGGATGGTTTCTGGTTCTGGAGAAAACGAATAGGACTATTCAGTTGTCTTTTCTTTTTACCTTGTCTCAGGTTGCGAGTGCTCCTTGGATTAGGGCAGTACACCCATTACGCAAATTGTATAGTCTTCTTCCAAACCATAGGCAGGTGCCGACCGGTTGGGAATGAAGAAAACCAATTACCCTAAAGATGGTGTACAGAAGGTATTAAGTAAAGACAAATAAAGGGATTAGTAAGAGGGCAAAGTAAATTGCGACTGCTATTCACAACCAAACCAAGTATTTCATTACCACTCCCATTTCACCTTTGTATTTCTCCAGAACACTCCGTATCACTACGAAGATCCACAGTTATTTGGATACTCCATCGTATGGTTATATACGAACTCGAAAGGAACTTGTTCCAGTTCGGGGATGGATTCTGGTTCGGGAGAAATAGGAATAAGGTTTATTCGGTTGTCTTTTATCTTCACCTTCTCTCGCATTGCGAGTGCTCCTAGGATTAGGACAGTACACCCATTATGCTTATTGGAACCATAGGCTGATGCCGAGCGGTAGGGAAGGAAGAAAACCATTTGGCCTAAAGGGGTGTACAGAAGGTAATGACTAAAGACATATGAAGGGATTTGGAGAGATAGCAAAGAAATATACGGTTACAGTTGTGAATCTGGATAATGGAAGAGGCATTACTAGGAGTACCCGGATACCCCTTCGAAACATTTCAATGTTTCAGTTTCACTGTGTATTGTTAAAAGAAAACTGATTTCCCAATTAGACACTTGCTCCAGGGTATGTATTTACCAGATATGATTCTTACATTTGTATGGTTTTACAGATGATGAGTGGGAGTAAGTTATTGGGAATTAGGTGATCATCCTCATTATATCGGAATTCGTTGTAATTGGTGATATTTGAGGAAATCACCTGGGTAGTTTGCCAGACGGCAAATATTTGGTTTTGAATATCCGTTGTTGTGAACCAATTTCAAATTCATATATCTGTACGTCTATTTTTATAGAGTGAGATATACCTTTTTGAAATTATGTCTATGACATTTACCTATATCAGTGGATGGTTAGGTAAGAAGCGTTAAACAGCGGTGCAATTTTTCCTAACCATAAGTACAGTTTTCAACCTACGACACACAGGGAATGAGTTATTAGACTCAGGGGACTTATACAGAGTATTGTATGTTGTCCAGTGTCCATGAGGACAGAGGGGTTGATGCTCAGACTGTATTTTGTTTACTTGTGACTTCTCTAGTTCTTAGACATGTATTTCGTAGAAATGCAACGTCTAAGTTTTGAGAAGTTATAGGTATAAGAATAAAGTAGAGAACCAGGTGTTGCAAGTATCTGGATTCTTCAAGGTGATCGAAGATATAGATAGTTGTGTATGGTATTCAGTTGATAGTAATGATTAAGAGAACTTTCTTCTCTTTCAGGTTACTCATAATTGGAAGCACTCCTAAGTTGAGTAATGCTGATCAGCCTCTCTCCATTTAGTTGACATGCACTGGAGACAGCTGCATGATTTGAATCTGGTTCAATTAAATCAGTGCCTCTGTTTTTGTATTGGATATAGAACGGTTCATATCTTAACGATGTTAAGTTACGGGGAGTTGTCCGGCATATGCTTAAAACCAGACTCTGGATAACTCAAGGCACGTTTCCGTAATGGCAGTTTGTGGGTTGACCCGGGCTATGACGAGGGTTGACTTTCTACCATCTGGAAGATCAATAGTGATATTGTTCTTGACTCGCCACAGTTTTGATAAAAATGGATTTTTTTTCAGAAAACAGTAGTGGGAGTATGGTAGAACTGGAAGTGATTCCAGAACCGCGAACAATTACTGAAAAATTAATAAGAACCTAAAGATTCAATCTGGTTTGACATTCCATTAGCCACTCCGCGGATATGGTGGGTAACCTCAGGCGCTCGAGAGGTACTTCGGTATGCTCAAGGACGGTGTCAGGGAGGTTCTTGTTTACCCAGACTTGTTATTGTTGTTGTTCCATACTGTGAGACCCGGCAGGAGGATGAGTATAGCGTCGTTCTAAACTAGCTTTAGAAGTGCACTTGTATATGACTCTGCCAGAGGGTTGTCGTAGTCAGTGGGAGCAGCGGAAGCAATGGTGGAAAAGTGGCTTATATCTATTTATAGACTAAAGTAGATATAGAGGGGATAGATCATCTATTTCTGATGTGACAGTCATAGGTTTGACTTCATCAGAATAAGGGGTGGATCTGTTAAGAAGGTAGTAGGGTGAGATGTCCTGGTATTTGGATGACATACACAGAGTAGGAAGTGAAATTCCTATACTACGATCGGTTATACTTTGGTTGTCACACAGTGGTTTCTCCACATAGGACTTGGATATTATATCAGACATTCTGGTTACTGGATCTATGGTTTTAGATCTAGATTTGTGTAGTTTCCCAATCTGGGTACTTAGACAGCATTCTAAAGGTGTTTTGGAATGGACGACTCCTGGCACGGTAGTGTACCTGCAGGTGATGGAGTCACCCTCTCTAAAGGTGTCTTACAGACTAAAGAGGAGAGGGATGTATATGACTGGCAGATCACTTGCTTAGGCAATTGAGTCAATCATGAGATGTCAAGCACCACACCAGATGTTGCTTTTGCAGTAGATGCAATAAGTTGATATTAATCCAATCCTGGAGAAACGATCGGAAGCAGTTTTAGATCATAAGTGGATGTTCTAGGGATATGATAACGACAGCCTCATTCGGGAGACAGTTATCATTCCAGGCTTTCAAGGTGACCTGGTTGATAGTGTGGTTGTCAGAGTTATAGTTTTCCCTCTTACGAGGGGGCAGTATTTTGGACAGGTGGTCCAAGCGGATACCGAGGGAGGCATGGCGCAGGATACTGATTGGTTTCAGTTGACGATACAGTCTAAGAAGTTTGGATTTGGAGTTCATTTATGAACTAGGTCCCATCAGATATCCAGACAATATTCTAAGACAGGTATTGCTCATTTCGGGAGATGGGTTTCTCCGTGAACTTGAGATAAAGAGAGACATAGAAAGAAACATCAGGGGCGGATCCACTCACTGAGGCTATTCCTCAAACGCAATAGTTTCGCAAACGGGCTTTGTGAGACTGATTAGTAGAGGAGTTGGGTGTTCGGTGTTAGGTCCACGTTACCTCTCCCGGTACTTTCGGTGTTGCGGAAACGATAAATCAAAATTTTCTAAACTTTGTAACATGGACCGTAAAACCCGGATCTTTGCTAAACAATATACTAGCATCCTAACATGAGATGTATCTACTCGGTTAGGGGTTATACCTCAACTTGAACTCCTTCTCTTCTTGTTGTTGTTCTTCTTTGATGTTCTTCTCTTCTTGTTGTTCTTCTCATTGCTTGCTCAATGGTTGATCTGGACTTCGGTCACCTCCGCGGCCTCCTTGAGTCGAAGACGATCCACCCGAGAGATGTACACCGAGCTCTACCTCAAGCCGAGGTAACTAGGGCAAGGAGATTGCTAATCTAGAAGCCCTAGGTTGTGTAGAGAATATGTATGGATGTGTTTGTCAAGTAGAATCCTTTTTCTCTCAACACATGAGATCAAAGGAGAAATCAAGAGGAGGAAGAAGAAGGAGATTTTCTAGCAACCATGGAGCTTCTTATTTCAAGAGAGAGAATGAGAATAAGCAAATGAAAATCTTAACCAAGAGAAAAGCTAACCATGGTTGCAATAATGCACAAACCCTATGATTACTAATCCCATCAAGATAAAGGTGATGGCTACAAATGACATGACCATTATCATAACAAAAGAAAAAGAAAACCAAAGAATACTTTAGATCTTCTAAGAAGATCCAAGTCAACTTTGGTCAAATGGTCAACAAAGTCAAGATGGTCAAATGGTCAATGTAATTAGCCATAACAAAATTATCAATGAAAGGATTAGTAAATAATGTCCCCGGCTCATAATGGTTTTGACCAAACGAACTGTCAAAACCCTAATGAGTCGGCCTCAAAATGGTTTTGACCGAATCAACTGTCAAAACCCTAATGAGCCTGCCACATAGCGGTTTTGGCCGAACCAACTGCCAAAACCCTAATGAGGCACCTCCTCCTTCATCGCTCCGGAAAACTGTGCATACACACCTGCATCCGTATTCCGTAGAATGCGGATGTACAGAAGACAAAACAAATCCATCCATGCAATACTAGGATCCGGCTTAAACCAAAGCCCACTAGTATTGCCTGCTCGAACACCATACGCACACAAGTGTACGTAAGTGATCGCAGCCCTGCCGTAAAACCATACGGCCTCTACACGTTTCGCTCAGTGCAGGGAAACTCTCTGTGTGGGACTCTAAAGACTCGACACTACGCTGGCAGTGGGTTTAACCACAGACCGCAAGCGGCACTAGCTATACATAACGGTCCCCAGGTAGATGTCGATAAGAAGGCCGATGAGGTAAACCCATCCGAACTCCTACTGAGTCTGTATGTGACAATCTCCGTACAGTCCGGTCTGTTCGTCTGATACATCGCATGGCGGGCCTAGGGGGGCGTTAAACGTCAGTCCCCTAATAGCGGTACAAGTCGTGTCGGAGTGAAGCCCAATACACCCTGAGATAACACTGGTAACCTACCAGTATATCTCGCTTGCCCTGGCCAGGGACTACTCGTGTAATGGCTCTCCTAGACACAGCGCGATGTCAACCCCCAATACCGGGAGAGACGAATCCTGTCTAACCGTCACTGCCTCCAAGTGCTTCGGGACTGCTCCCAACTACTACCTGTTTGTACGACTCAGTAGAGCCGTGGTAGGGTAGTATTCAAAGAACAGTGGGAACACACTCAAGGCGAAGTGACAGTGTCAAGTCAGCGGACTAAGCTGTACTCATGTCACCTGGGAACTGATAACTGACGATAGGTATAATACCAACCATCAGTTCCCGACGAGTCCTGTCCAGTGTACTCGTAACCCAACGAGCACCCGCATACTATCTCAAGTACGACGTACCGACGGCTGTGGGACAGACCGTCTCCCGTGCTGGGATGAGAAGCGCATACGCTAGTCTACTCCGGAGTATCGATGCCCTATCTCGGTACTCCCACGACTAGGGACGTGTATAAGGATGTGCTTGTAGATTACCCAGCCCCCACGAGTGTGATCGCCATCACAACGCCGGTAATCAAGCAAAGATCCTAAGGGCTCTACTAATGCGTATAGGTGATATAATAAATAAACACATATGTACACATTAAAGCAGAGACAAACCAAGTAGCATACTACTATATTGAGCAAGATTGTCTGTACAACTGTGAATATCCCAAGCTTCCATCAAGTAATATACATACTAGTATGATATAGTAATGGCCTCTAGGGCATATACACTAACAATCTCCTACTTGCACTAAGGCCATGTACTGGCGTATCGAAGACCTATCATCTCAATCAGCCGCTCGAACTGAGTCTGGGGTAAAGCCTTTGTGAATGGGTCCGCAGTGTTGTCCTTTGTGTCCACTCTCCGCACCTCGATCTCCTGTCGATCAATGATCTCCCTGATCAGGTGATACCGCCTTAAGATATGCCTGGATTTCTGATGGGACCTTGGTTGCTTCGCTAAAGCTATAGCCCCATTGTTATCGCAATACAAAGGTATTGGGTCAACAATGGACGGAACCACCTGAAATTCACTAATGAACTTCTTTATCCAGACCGCCTCTTTTGCGGCATCGCTTGCAGCAATGTATTCAGCCTCCATCGTCGAGTCTGCGACGGTATCCTGCTTGGAACTCCTCCAACATACCGCCCCTCCGTTGAGGGTAAACACAAAACCCGAGACGGACTTGCTGTCATCTTTGTCACTCTGGAAGCTTGAATCGGTAAAGGACTCGACCCTGAGGTCTCCATTACCGTAAACCAGGAACATCTCCTTAGTCCTTCTCAGGTACTTGAGAATGTTCTTCACTGCTGTCCAGTGGTCCTCCCCTGGGTCTGACTGATACCGGCTTATCGCGCTCAGCGCGTAAGCTACATCTGGTCTTGTACATAGCATCGCATACATTATAGATCCTACCGCCGAAGCGTAGGGTATAGTGCTCATGCGAACCCTCTCCTCGTCAGTCTTAGGAGACATCTTCTTGGAGAGGGTAATTCCGTGCAATGCGGGTATGTTACCGCGCTTGGAACCCTCCATACTAAATCTCTTTAGTACGGTCTCTATGTACCTGGACTGCGAAAGTCCCAATAGTTTCTTGGATCCATCTCTATAGATCTTGATCCCCAGAATGTACGAGGCATCACCCAGGTCCTTCATGGAGAACCTTTGCGAAAAAAATAGCTTGACCGATTGTAGCATAGGAATATCATTTCCTATCAAAAGAATGTCGTCCACGTACAAGACTAGGAATACGACAGTTCGTCCTACAATCTTCTTAT
Source organism: Agapanthus africanus (assembly GCA_030015575.1). NCBI lineage: Eukaryota > Viridiplantae > Streptophyta > Magnoliopsida > Asparagales > Amaryllidaceae > Agapanthus > Agapanthus africanus. The sequence goes on from JASDDO010000031.1 coordinate 336,694,259, forward strand.
ATACACAGGGTTCATCTTCGTTCTTGATGAAATCAAATTCCTTGATTGCCTCATCAAAACAGATGTTCCAGCTCCGCGATGCCTGCTTTAATCCATAAATGGATTTAAGCAACTTGCACACCCTTCCGCTGCTCCCACTGTCTACGAAACCTTCTGGTTGATCCATGTAAACGCACTCTTCCAAACAACCGTTTAGGAAAGCCGTCTTAACATCCATCTGCCAGATTTCATAGTCATGGAAGGCAGCAATGGCAAGTAGGATCCGAATGGATTTGAGCATAGCCACCGGAGAAAAAGTCTCGTCATAGTCCAAACCAGGTCTTTGACGAAAACCTTTTGCAACAAGTCTAGCTTTATAGGTTTCCACCTGCCCATCTACACCAAGTTTCCTTTTGTAAATCCATTTGCATCCAACGGGTTTTACCCCAGGTGGAGCAATATCCAAGGTCCACACTTTATTGGCGTACATGGACTCCATTTCGGATTGCATTGCTTCCTGCCACTTATCAGAGTCCCTACTGATAATGGCCTGCCTGAAACTGGTAGGGTCATCTTCTTCCAAGATGCAATCCTCTCGATCCCCGTCTATGAGAAAACCGTAGTATCTCTCGGACGGATGAGAAATCCTACCAGATCTGCGGAGTGGCTGAGGTTCGTCTGGGGTTATTGAATCTTGAGGTTCTGTCAAATTTTCAGTTTCAGTTTGTGGTCGCTGAATTTCTGCCAATTCTACCGTGCTCCAACTAATTTCTTTTGCAAGAAACTCCGTTTCTAAGAAAACGGCATGCTGAGCAACAAACACCTTCTGTTCCTCGGTGTGGTAGAATAGATATCCATAACCATTCTTTGGATATCCCACAAACTTACATAAAACTGATCGTGCCTCTAGTTTACCCGGTTTATGCTATTTAACATAAGCCGGACAACCCCATATCTTAGATCTTTTAAGATATGGCCTCTTTCCATTCCATATCTCGAACGGAGTCTTAGGTACTGATTTAGACGGAACATCATTCAATAGGTATGCTGCTGTCAATAGCGCATGTCCCCAAAATGAAAGAGGTAACTCGGCATTACTCCTCATGGAGCGAACCATATCCAGTAGGGTACGATTCCTCCGCTCCGAAACACCGTTGTGCTATGGTGTATAAGGAGGAGTAAGCTGAGAGAGAATATCATTCTCTTTTAAGTAATCTAGGAATTCCGTGCTTAAGTACTCCCCTCCCTGTCAGACCGGAGGATCTTGATACTTTTGCCTGTCTGGTTCTCTACTTCGTTTCTGAATTCCTTGAATTTCTCAAAAGCTTCAGATTTTTGTTTCATCAGATACACATATCCGAACCTAGAGAGATCGTCAGTGAATGTGATGAAGTACGAGAACCCACCCCTTGCATGTATAGACATCGGACCGCATACATCACTATGTACGAGTCCCAAGAGCTCGGTTGCTCTTTCTCCATGTCCGGTGAACGGAGATTTGGTCATCTTCCCTTTGAGACAAGACTGACAAGTTCCATAAGATAAAAACTCGAACGCATTCAAGAGTCCATCTTTATGCAACTTACTCACTCTTTTCTCTCCGATATGACCAAGTCTACAATGCCACAAGTAGGATTCATTCGTATCTGAATTCTTCCTCTTGCCTGTGTTTTGTATATTGAGAACTGTATTCTGATTTAGAACGTAGATACCATTACACAGTGTACCCTCTGCAACCAGTACCTTATGAAGGTAAATGTTCATGATATTCTTTTCAAGAACAAAGTTATATCCATCTTTATCGAGTAAAGAAACTGATATGATGTTGCAAACCATGGAGGGTACATAGTAGCAATCGTTCAAAATCATAGTCTTGCCATTTGGCAATACTAGGTGATATTCACCGACGGCTGCCGCATTAACTTGTGCTCCGTTCGCTACTCTGAGCGACATATCACCCGGTGCAACTTTCCTACTTTTTCTCAGTCCTTGCAATAAATTACGGATATGAGATCCTGATCCGGTATCAAGTACCCAGGAGGTAGGGCTGACCGTAAAACAGTTCTCAATCACAAGAACACCTGAAGTAGATGCAAAACCATGCTTCCTCTTCAACTGGGTATCCTGGAAATCCATACTTTCCTCTTTCCCATTCTCATACTCATGACTGTTGTCATAAGTTAGAGCTGAACCAACTTTCCCCAGTCCCGAATAAGAATTCGGATCGGTCAAGCGATACATATTATTATCTTGATTAGGGCGTGAAAAGGTTGCTGCCTGGAGAGAGAGAAAAGAAACACTCAGCGTATGCTCTTGCAAGATTAGATTGGTTTATTAATTTATCTAACCAGGATGTCTCCCACTGTTTCCTCAAATTCTTCTTAAAACCTTTTTAAAAGAAGAACTAGCCGGGTTTTAATTCACGTCACAATACTTGCTTAACCTTTCAGCCAGGCTAGTGTCGGTACTTCGAGGGAGGTTTTCCAACGCTTTCGCGAAGTTCCTTAATTAAAGAACCTCTTTTCCCTGGGGGCGTAACCCCGCTAACACCTTTCTAGACACCTACTAGGTTTATAGCATTGATCGTTAAGTGAAATAATCTCCTGAGAGTAAACCAACTCATCAGTGGGATCGGGATCCAACTGTCATTGTGTGATAACCTAGATGGAATCCACTCTAGTCACCACACTCCAGAAGGTATGCTAAATTTGCAAGTTTCAGTTCTTTTGAAACTCCCGATGTGGTTTTTGCCCCTAACTGTTCATGACCTTGACTAGGTCAACAAGCCACAAACTGTTAGACAAGTTCTACCCGTCATAATCCTGATTGCATTAGACCCACCCGTACGTGCCCTTGACTAGGCCAACAAGGCCGCACGACTGTCCTAACCAATCACATTTGCAATCCACAGAAAAATATTATTTAGCTATCGTTCACTACGCCTTGACTAGGTCAACAAACGCAGCACGAATACTAACTAATATTAATCCGAAATGACGGAGGGCTACGGCTGGGTTTTTGGCGAAAAACCTGTTAACGTAATGAACTTGATATCGTTGATGGAACATGATTGCACCCTTTTTGAAAATATAGTGGCGAAAACTTTTGCTAAAGAGGTCACTCCCTGTGAAGGGATCTCGGCTCTTTCCTCGTCGAATGAGGTGCAGGATATTCCAAATTGAATACCTCGATGCAAAGCAAGAATAATCGACTATAGTGAAGTTATTACCTTGACGCAAACTTTTGTCCAAAGGGTCACTCCCGGTGAAGGGATCTCGGCCCTTGCCTCGTCGACTGAGGTGCTGGGCATTCATAACCGAATACCGCGATGCAAAACAAAAATGAACGTCCTTGCAATAACAGCTTTTTGAAAAATTGTTCCAACAACGTCTTTTAGGTTTATTTTCTTGCATTAGTTCTTTTAATGCGTCCCATCAATTAAATCCTACCATTGCAGAAAACAACCAAAATATGACGTACGCTTATGCCATTCGCATTCGCCACGGGGCCCCGTCATCACCCGTTAGGTTAACTAACGACAGAGCGGGGGCTGGGCTAGCGCGGCTGTAAAACATAAGCAACGCCTAAATAGTTATTATATATAACAGCAATGATAGCCAATCCAGATCACAGATGAACACTTTGGATATACTAGGAACCCGCGATTCGTTCGAGCCTGCAACGAAAAACGGATTACACGGTCGCGATGAATAGCCAAAACCCCACCCAAGACCCCTACGGGTGCGGCAAACTACCCGCCAAGTATCCGAAGCGAAACAACCTCCCTCAATGCCATGAGTAGGCCACTCGGCACTTCGAGATACCCGGTAGTTTGTGCACCCCTCCATGGGTCTATCCTAGGAGCAAAAACAGTAAAAAGAATTATACAATGACGGCTACAACCCCGACCCGGTTGTGCGGCCAAACAAATAATATTACATCAATTTACAAATTTATTACATGAATGAAAGAAAAGAAACTCTCATCTCACATCCACCCCGGCTATTCATCCGCGACAATCCAACGAGTTCATATACACAAACCATCAACAACAATCACAGATCACAGATATGTATAACCCCGACTAATCGTCATATAGCGATTTGCCGACGTTCAATACATAAGAACATCACAGATATAACCTTTGTAGTCAAAGTATATTGAAGTTCGGAAAAAAATACGGAATTATAGGCCCCCGAAAATAAATTTCTATTCTGGAAAATCTGGGCACATATAATATATCTGAAAAATCCTAAAACCATGTCAGAAACAAACTGCACCAAAAACGATGCAGTGACTCACCAAGTTGGCCGCGGTTCCGCGGCAATAGCTTGCTATTGCCGTGGAAACGCGGCGCATTGGTGGAGTCACTGTCTCGTTTTTGGTGGGTTTCTTATAAAAACCCTAAGATGATTTTTGGAGTATAACAAATTTTGTTTTGACCAGAAAATATTTTAACAGAAACTCAGGTTTTTGTAACTTGGTTTTTTCGATTTTTCCGTTTCGAACTTCGATACACTTTACTACCAAGCTAGTTTATGTTTGTTAGGCTCTGATACCACTGTTAGGTCCACGTTACCTCTTCCGGTACTTTCGGGGTTGCGGAAACGGTAAATCAAAATTTTCTAAACTTTGTAACATGGACCGTAAAACCCGGATCTTTGCTAAACAATATACTAGCATCCTAACATGAGATGTATCTACTCGGTTAGGGGTTATACCTCAACTTGAAATCCTTCTCTTCTTGTTGTTGTTCTTCTTTGATGTTCTTCTCTTCTTGTTGTTCTTCTCATTGCTTGCTCAATGGTTGATCCGGACTTCGGTCACCTCTGCGGCCTCCTTGAGTCGAAGACGATCCACCCGAGAGATGTACACCGAGCTCCACCTCAAGCCGAGGTAACTAGGGCAAGGAGATTGCTAATCTAGAAGCCCTAGGTTGTGTAGAGAATATGTATGGATGTGTTTGTCAAGTAGAATCCTTTTTCTCTCAACACATGAGATCAAAGGAGAAATCAAGAAGAAGGAGATTTTCTAGCAACCATGGAGCTTCTCATTTCAAGAGAGAGAATGAGAATAAGCAAATGAAAAGCTTAACCAAGAGAAAAGCTAACCATGGTTGCAATAATGCACAAACACTATGATTACTAATCCCATCAAGATAAAGGTGATGGCTACAAACGACATGACCATCATAACAAAAGAAAAAGAAAACCAAAGAATACTTTAGATCTTCAAAGAAGATCCAAGTCAACTTTGGTCAAAAGGTCAACAAAGTCAAGATGGTCAAATGGTCAATGTAATTAGCCATAACAAAATTATCAATGAAAGGATTAGTAAATAATGTCCCCGGCTCATAATGGTTTTGCCCAAACGAACTGTCGAAACCCTAATGAGTCGGCCTCAAAATGGTTTTGACCGAATCAACTGTCAAAACCCTAATGAGCCTGCCACATAGCGGTTTTGGCCGAACCAACTGCCAAAACCCTAATGAGGCACCTCCTCCTTCATCGCTCCGGAAAACTGTGCATACACACCTGCATCCGTATTCCGTAGAATGCGGATGCACAGAAGACAAAACAAATCCATCCATGCAATACTAGGATCCGGCTTAAACCAAAGCCCACTAGTATTGCCTGCCCGAACACCACACGCACACAAGTGTACGTAAGTGATCGCAGCCCTGCCGTAAAACCATACGGCCTCTACACGTTTCGCTCAGTGCAGGGAAACTCTCTGTGTGGGACTCTAAAGACTCGACACTACGCTGGCAGTGGGTTTAACCACAGACCGCAAGCGGCACTAGCTGTACGTAACGGTCCCCAGGTAGATGTCGATAAGAAGGCCGATGAGGTAAACCCATCCGGACTCCTACTGAGTCTGTATGTGACAATCTCCGTACAGTCCGGTCTGTTCGTCTGATACATCGCATGGCGGGCCTAGGGGGGCGGTAAACGTCAGTCCCCTAATAGCGGTACAAGTCGTGTCGGAGTGAAGCCCAATACACCCTGAGATAACACTGGAAACCTACCAGTATATCTCGCTTGCCCTGGCCAGGGACTACTCGTGTAATGGCTCTCCTAGACACAGCGCGATGTCAACCCCCAATACCGGGAGAGACGAATCCTGTCTAACCGTCACTGCCTCCAAGTGCTTCGGGACTGCTCCCAACTACTACCTGTTTGCACGACTCAGTAGAGCCGTGGTAGGGTAGTATTCAAAGAACAGTGGGAACACACTCAAGGCGAAGTGACAGTGTCAAGTCAGCGGACTAAGCTGTACTCATGTCACCTGGGAACTGATAACTGACGATAGGTATAATACCAACCATCAGTTACCGACGAGTCCTGTCCAGTGTACTCGTAACCCAACGAGCACCCGCATACTATCTCAAGTACGACGTACCGACGGCTGTGGGACAGACCGTCTCCCGTGCTGGGATGAGAAGCGCATACGCTAGTCTACTCCGGAGTATCGATGCCCTATCTCGGTACTCCCACGACTAGGGACGTGTATAAGGATGTGCTTGTAGATTACCCAGCCCCCATGAGTGTGATCGCCATCACAACGCCGGTAATCAAGCAAAGATCCTAAGGGCTCTACTAATGCGTATAGGTGATATAATAAATAAACACATATGTACACATTAAAGCAGAGACAAACCAAGTAGCATACTACTATATTGAGCAAGATTGTCTGTACAACTGTGAATATCCCAAGCTTCCTTCAAGTAATATACATACTAGTATGATACAGTAATGGCCTCTAGGGCATATACACTAACATTCGGTATCACACGGGCTGTGAGTATGCGACATCGCAATAATTAGCCTTGAGTGCAAGTGGGAGATTGTTGGATATAGTGCCTTTAGATTCAATTATTGGATCACAGGCACGTAATTGCAATGATTGAGGGAGGACCTATACAGGTAGGACAGTCTTACTCAAGATGATAGTATGCTATCTGGTTTATCTTTATCATCGTGTACTGCTTTAGGTGACCTTACAGGTCACTATTGCGCGTTGATATAGCCCTTAGGATTCTTGCATGACGGCCATGGAGATCATATACGTTGGAGCTGGGGTCTATAAGCACATCCTTAAAAGGTCCCTAGTCGTGGGAGTTTTCAAGACAGGGCATCGATACTCCAGAGTAGACTAGTGTATACAGTCGAGACCCCGACGAGGGGCGGTGGCCGGTCTCACAAGCCACTGGTGTCAGTTGGTTCACCTAAGATATATACAGGTGCTCAATGGGTTATGAGTACACCGGACAGGACTCGCCGGGAACATGCTAGTTGGTCTTATACGTGATGTCAGATAGCAGTTCCCTGGTGACATGTGTACAGGTTAGTTCATCGACCTGAGATCGTCATTTTTCTCGTGTGAGTTCCCACTCTACTTTGATTACTCCCTTACCACGGCTCAAAGGAGTCTTGAAAACAGGTTTTAGTTGGGTACAGTCCCGAGCTACATGGAGGCAGTGAGCGGATCTGCAGGGGTTCGTCTCTCCCGGTAGGGGTGAGGTCGCGCTGTGTCTAGGAGAGCCATTACACGAAGTCCTTGGCCAAGGCAGGAGATTTACTGGTAGGTATTCCAGTAGTATCTCAGGGTGTTCTGGGCTACACTCCGACACGACTTGTACCGCTTTTAGGGGTCTGACCTTTACCAACCCCCTAGGCCCGCCATGCGATGCTCATAGACGAACGGACCGGACTGTACGGATATTGTCACGGACAGGCTCTGTAGGGTGTCAAGATGAGTTCGCTCATCGACATCCCTTTTGGTCAATACCTGGTAGCCCGTTACGTATGGCTAATACCTCTGACGTGCTAGTGGTTAAATCCACAACCAAAGTATTGACGAGTCTTTAGAGTCACCCACAGATAGTTTCTCAAGTTTCGGACAAAACGCTATAGAGGCCGTATGGAGATATGGCAGGGTTCGATCATATATGTGCGGTATTAAATGGATCGTGATCGGACGGATTATACTAGTGGGCTTTGGTTTAAGCCGGATCCTAGTATTATACAGTGTAGATTTTGTCTCATTGCATTTGTATTCGGTCGCAATACAAATGCGGGTATGTATATACAGTCACGGGGTTTTCCTGTAATTTATTACGTGATCAGTTTTTTGAAGTTTCCAGTTTACTTTCCATTTCGGCCAGTTTTCCTTTGTTCCTTCATGGCCGAATTTGTGTGATGGGAGGGGCTAGTTTGCAAGTGTGCAAATTAGTAATATGGAGGGGGTTATTTGTAAGTGGGGATTCATGATGGTTCTTGATGAGATTGATTTAGTTTTGTGCATCATTACTTGCATTTATTGGATGGGATATTGTGTTGATGGTGGTGTGACATATTTTCCTTTATGCTCACCATTTTTCTCCTTTTGTGCTCACCCCCCTTGATACATTTTTTCCTCCTCATTCTTGAGATGGGCCGGCCACTACCAGAGTGGGAGGTAGAGGGATTCATTTTTGGAGGGGTGGGAAAATTATTCATCTCTCATTTTTCTTGCTACACAAATTCTAGCTCACTCCAAAGTTCATTTTCTCCTACACATCTTCAAGGCAACTTCATACCCGCTAGAGACAAAACATTCTACACTAGTCTACAGTATTCTTGGACACGTCGACTCGCCAACTTCGTGCCCGAGTTGCCTCGGTCCAGAGGTGGGAGCCCGTAAAAGAACCCGGCGATGTGGTGCCCTTTCCGACGAGGGGGTGAAGACCGGAGATTCTGCGAGGATATCGGGATGGAGGCCAAAGACCGAAGGACACAGATCGCTCGGTATAGCTTTCTACCCATTCTCGTATTTGCTAGGAGTAGGTTAATGGCCCGATCCGGGTTTTTAGTACGCGGTAGCGCCTGTTTTTATAGTAAAAGAAAAGTTTCCTTTCCGCATTTTGGCCTCGTTCAGACGGCCGGGCCGCTGCCGTGCACTTACAGTATCAGAGCATAGCTAGAGCATTAGGCGACGTGTTTATGAAGTTAAAACTCCGATCGAACCCCGATACGACAAAGTAGACCCCCTCTCTGGAAAATTTTTAAAAATGTGATTTTTTTTGCATTAAAAATACGCAAAAAAATCAGCAGGGAATTCTAAGAGTTACTGTAAAACACGACATCCCAATTCCACCAAAGCGCCGTGGAACCTCGGCAATACCTTGCTTGCGCAGCGGTTCCGCGGCGAAATAGTAGAATTAGGGTTATTGTTTTGTGCAGTAATATCCGTAGGTACTTGTACATTCTTCTGGGTATTTTTAATCTGACTCAAGTGTTGAGTGTTCTGGGGATTATTTTGTATTCGTTGATTCGATCGAAAAATTTAATTTCGTGCTTTTTCCGGATAATTTAGAAAGTATTAAAATGTTCGAACGGATATCATTAACTCGCTTTTTCCCGATACGAAAAAGTTTCAAGTGTTGAATTTTTCTTGAGTTTAAATCTTTCGGAAAAACGTGCATGTAACGCGATGGACCCTCTAGAAGAACACAAACCTTAACTCGATTATGTGATCGTCTGAACCGCCTCTAAACCTTAGGGTTTGGGGCAGTACGGCGTGCCACATGTGAGGCGTTGGCTTGACCCTTCTACGGCTGGACCGTTAGTACTGTGACTTATTCTGGAATTTTTAAACTCCGCTCAAGTGTTGAGCTATTTAGGAAATCGTTGGTATTTGATTATTCGATCGGAAAGTTTAATACTGTCTATTTATCTGGAATTTGATACAATATGTGGAATTCATATAGTTAGGCATGAAATGCGAAGTTTGTGATATTTCGGATTTAACGATGTCTAAAGAGATTGTGGATTCCAAATGTTGTAGTTTTACACTTTCTTTTCTGCGACCGTAAGTGTAATATGTGATATCGCCGGTTTCGTTGCTATATGTCAATGACAATTGGGATGCGCATATTTACTTACGTTGATGACATGTGATGTTATGTGTTGCTGGATATGTTATATTGGATCGTCGTGTTCTGAATAGCCGAGGGTTTTATGTGTGACGAGGGTTTTTATTTTCATTCATGTAAACCTTAGGGTTTGGGGCAGTACGGCGTGCCACATGTGAGGCGTTAGCTTGACCCTTATACGGCTGGACCGTTAGTACTGTGACTTATTCTGGAATTTTTAAACTCCGCTCAAGTGTTGAGCTATTTAGGAAATCGTTGGTATTTGATTATTCGATCGGAAAGTTTAATACTGTCTATTTATCTGGAATTTGATACAATATGTGGAATTCATATAGTTAGGCATGAAATGCGAAGTATGTGATATTTCGGATTTAACGATGTCTAAAGAGATTGTGGATTCCAAATGTTGTAGTTTTACACTTTCTTTTCTGCGACCGTAAGTGTAATATGTGATATCGCCGGTTTCGTTGCTATATGTCAATGACAATTGGGATGCGCATATTTACTTACGTTGATGACATGTGATGTTATGTGTTGCTGGATATGTTATATTGGATCGTCGTGTTCTGAATAGCCGGGGGTTTTATGTGTGACGAGGGTTTTTATTTTCATTCATGTAAAATTCATTGTATGTAATATTCTTTTATTGGGGCACTTACGGGATGAGGATGATGTCACCATTGTATATTATTTTTACTTTTCCGCATTAGGTAGACCCAAGGAGGAGAGCACAAGTAACCGGATTCTAGAGTCCAGTAGGAGACCAACTCTAAGAGTCGAGTCCGGGTCTTCTAACTCTAGAATTGGAAGGGTTGTTTGCCGCTCTCGTAGGGGTCTAGGGGTGTGGGTTTGGCTATTCATCGCGACCGTGGAATCCTTCTTTTATAGAGGCTCAAAATAAAACACGGACCTCCTAGTATATCCATTATTTCATATGTTTCTTCTGCTACGATATCTGTGATGTGATCATTTGATATTTTGAGATGGATACTGTATATAGTATATATGATATATTATATAGACGTTACTTATGTTTTACACCCGCGCTAGCCCTGCCCCGCTCTGCCGTTAGTTACCTAACCTAACGGTGCACGAGGGGACATCGAGGCGAATGCGGATGGCATAAGTGTACGTCGTATTTATCTGTGATGTTTAGGTGACTTAAATGATGGGACTTCATTAATGTGAATAATGAAAGAAAAGAAACCTAAAAGATGTTGTAGAATCAAATTTTCAAAAAGAGTAGCTACAGTTTTTGCTTTGCATAGCGATATATATGATATATCCTGCACCTTATTCGATGAGGAAAGAGCCGAGATCCCTTCACCGGGAGTGACCTCTTTAGCAAAACTGGCAGATGCTACAACACTCGGTTTGTTTTTGATTGCTTTTGGAGTTTTTGCTTTGCATAGCGATATATATGATATATCCTGCACCTTATTCCATAAGGAAAGATCCGAGATCCCTTCACCGGGAGTGACCTCTTTAGCAAAACTAATAAAAGTCTCAAAATCACTCCATTTCAAAATTCACTTGATTCTACAACGATATCAAGTTCATTACGCAATAGGTTTTCAGAAAAAACTGTCGTAGCCCTCCGACATTTCAGATAGGAACTGTTTAGTATTCGTGCTGAGTTTGTTGGCCTTTGTCAAGGCGTAGTGTGCGGTAGCTGAATGGTGCTTATCTGCTTATGCATATGATGCAGATTGTTTTGGGGTAGTCGTACGACCTTGTTGGCCTTTGTCAAGGGTCGTGCGGGTGGGTTTGATTCAATCAAGAAATGACGGGTTGAACTTGACTAGCATCCTATGATTTGTTGGCATTTGTCAAGGTCATAGGGGTTAGGGGCAAAATATTATCGGGAATTTCAAGTGTTGAAATTTGCAATGAGATTGCATACCTTCTATGAGATAGTTGGATCCCGATACCCACTGCGAGTAATTGTTACTCCTGGGAGAGTTTTACACAGGACAATTAGCCGATCAAGTAGGTGTCTAGAAAGGTGTTGATTGAAAAGGATTTCGGATTGTGTCGTATGAAATGGTAAAGAAATCACAACCAAAAATTATTTGACCGCAATCAACTACGGTGTCGGATGTAGTTAGTATGTGAGTGCGGATCGTCCACAGGGAAAGTGTAATCGTTCGTCTTTCGAATTAGATGAATTGAAACTTTAATGAAAAGAAAACAAACAATTCATGATTTGTAATTCCAATTCAAAAAAGAGAAAAATCTAGATCTAAGAAAGCATTAAAAGATAGAATCAAGAATTGATAGTTTGTTGATTTTTCCAAACCAAATCTCAAGAATCGAAATGAGGCTCGTAGGAATCTATCGGATCTATAGATGTGATGTAATCTTACAATTATGTATTCTTATCCTTCGATGAATTGATACTAGATCGATGATGATCGATGAGAATTAGGGATTTCTTGTGAAACTAGGGTTTCATCTTATCCCTTGTTCATTCATCGATATCATTCATAGTCTAGCCTCTAGTAATTTCAAGAAACGATTGTAGATCCCTAATTTCGAGCGATCACAATCAAGAAAGCATCGCTACGAAACTAGGTCATCGATTCTTGAACTTGCTAGGGTTTATAAAACTCGTAGGACTTAAAAATAGTATTATGATTTGTTACATCATCATTCTACAATCGTCTCGACTCCTCGACGAGCGGAGTTTTATTCACACATCACAACAAGAACAACAATTACAAATTGATATCTAATTATGATGCAAGAATTAAAAGAATGCAAGATAAAAGAATTTCACCTTTTATTTATATCGACAATTTTATTACATTCGCCCAAGAACTACAAGAGGAAGAACTCGATCGTCGATTTGGCTTCGCTCGTCTCCGTGGATCGCGGATCGGCTTGGATCACTTTCCCGATTGAAGATCGGCTCGGCTCCTAAAAGGTTGAAGACTTCTCGCTTGATTTGGTACTCAAGATCTTGGATTTGGAGTGGAATTAGGGTTAGGGTTTCGCACAAGCCTTGTCACTAGACTTGTGGAAGAAGATGATGGAAGAGGGAATGAGAAATTATTTAACTAATGAAGATCTAACTAATGATGAACAACCATTAACCCTAGGTCTAGGTTCCTATTTATAGATAACTAACCCTAGATCTAGGATTTCAAATTCTAAGTTTCCCTCCTAAAGTTTGTTGAAGAAATTCAAATTTCCCTCGAAAAGTTAGTTAGGGGAGAAGCTTCTAGATGTGATTAGTTAGGAGGAGCTTCTAGAAGAGGATTAGTTAGGAGCTTAATTAGGATTAGCCTTTCTTAATCTTCTTTTCTGATCTGGCAGTAGCTTCGAGAGAGTTCTGGAATTTGAAGTATCAGAGAGCACTGTGGGACCAGAGCTGAGAATTGTGCCTAAAAATTCATCTGCTGACGTGGCAATAGAGGCACGAAACCGCGGCGCAAGCCATCTCCTGCCGCGGTTCCGCGGCGCATTTGGAGAGTTAGAGCTTGGGCTCTCTGGTGTGATCTTGGGCTGTTGTATGGGCCTTTATTATATATGTGGAATTTTAATATCTCCTTTTGTATTGCTACCAGATCTCAGGGCTTTGAGTTGGCGTAATTTTGATCAGCTCTTTTGCTTTTCTTCTGTAATTCCTGCACAGACTCAAGACAAGTGTTGCGCAAATACAGAAATGATGCGATGCCATGAAATGCGGTTAATTTCCCTTAAAGTGTCGGTTTAAAAGTCTAACACATGCAATCTCATATTTTGTGACAGATTTGCTAATATATAGAATATGAATGTCGAACACTTCTAAATGTATGCAAATGTTAAGGAAATTGCCGGCTAAAATATACAATATTTTCGACTGATCAAATACCCCCAAACTTAATTTCGATCGTCTCGAGCGAATATTTTATTAAAAAGAGAAGGAGAAAAGAAAGAGAAAAACTAACTATCACACTTTCGTAGGCAACACGATTACACTGAGCACGTGCAACAAGCCTTTAAACCTCTAGGTGTCGCTAGTAGGAGGAGTGTTGTCTCCTGAGGGTTTTCAGCGGATTGCACCCACAAAATCCAATAATAAAAGAAAGATCATGAATATTACATTTAAAGAAAAGAATTATAAAAGAAAGACTTTGAAAATCAGGGTTTCCAACTAAGCTAGCTTTTCGGTTGTCATGAGCCCTATCTTAATGGTCATGAAAAGATGTCAGAAATCACGTCCTCCCTCAATAAAACATCGTTTTATTCTTCATTCCTATCTTTATTCCAAACATCGATCATATAACCCTGCGTGTGTGTAAAGACATCCCTACACCCGGAGAATTCAATTCAAGCTATCATACTCTTGCCCATCAGCCTCAGTACTTTTTTGATAAACGAGATTGCTCACACACTTTCATGCGACCGTTAATACTTCTTGAGGTACTAACCGACCGATTACTAATGTGCTTGCATGCTTGGTGTATTTTCCTTGTCTTGCACCACCTCAGGCATAGCAGTGACTCCCAGACCAGTTGGCCTTAGGGCACTAGGTGAAGAAGCACCCTTTGCTATATATTTTTTTATTGCCCTCGGTGATAACAAAACCAGTGTCCATTTTTATCACCACTTTCTTCATATTTTTTTCCATACTTTTGGCTTTAAGACAAGAGCATTTCAAGGTATCCTCTACTATCCCAGGCTTTAAGTCGTGTGTAAGTGCGAATAGCAGGGTATCAACGTTCAAAATGTTTGGCTTCCAGAATAGAAACTATTTTTCAGACTTATTTTTATCCTCAGATTAGTGACTTCCTCCATCTTACTAACCCTTGGGACAACGGCTCATAACTACTTATTACTAGTTCGTATAAGAAAACTTCTAATTTTCTTGGTTTTCTTAAATTTTTCTAATCTCATGGATGTAATTGTTCACTATCTAATCTTTTATTAAATATTTTTATATTTTGAAATTTTTTTATATTTTTATGAGTTTTGAAATTTTTTGAATTTTTATTGGTTTTAATGGGTTTTGAAAAATTATTTGCAAAAAATCTTTACACAAATTTTTTATGGGTTTTGAAATTTTTTAAATTTTTATGGTTTTTAAAGAAATGTTTTGTGCTTACGCAAATGATATGCACATGATGCAAAACTAAGCACAAACCTCCCCCAAACTTGTTTTCAACAGTGTCCTCACTGTTGCCATCCGCTATATCTACAAAAACCTGTAAGCCTGGGAGGAATTTATTAGTGGGGGGAAAATATATAAGTGAAGACCCTCCTCCAAACTTATTCTTGGATTAAAAATAAAAAATTTCTTTCCAAGAGCCAGAAAAATTGTTCCCCCCCCCAAACTTGAGTTATGCAATGTTAAGCTTTGAAAATCACATGTGGGGGTCGAGAATCATTGGTCGATGCCAAGCTTTGCAAAGACCGAAGATCAACACCAACCATTCGAAGATTTTATCAATGCAGTGCTCGGGTTGGTGGAAGAAGAAGTGGGGAAAGGGTAAGGGGTGGAAGAAAGTGTGCGTGCGTCTCATTTTGGAGAGACGAAGCAGTGAATGTAATGGATTACTCGCATTCTTTTTACAGTTCAGAAGAGGGGGTGGAGGTTCAATTTCAATGATTGGGACATGATTCATCTTAACACCCGTGTTATTCAGAAATGCGAGTTCATCAGCAAAGATCTCCTCAAAAGTTTCATCAATACCCCGAAGAATAATGTCATCACAAAGTGCGGGGTGATCTTCAGACTCTAAAAGCAATTCATAATCGGTATTAGTTGTTGACCCGGACATCTCGATGGAAGAGCCCGTATGTGTATGATACATAGTTGGGTCAAACAACAACGTATGAAAAGAGTCAAGATCGTTATCACGAGGATCATCAAATTCGCTGCTGTCGACATCCATTAAGTCGACAGAACAGACATGAGCAGTAGGTTCGGAGGGTACACTTCCAATCTTGTAAATGTTCAGCTCTATTGACCTATTTCCAAAGGATAAGGTCATAGAGCCATTACGACAGTTGATGATAGCGTTGGAAGTGGCCAAAAAGGGGCGACCTAAAATCACCGGAATTTGATTCCGTGGGTTTGCTACAGGCTGTGTATCAAGTACAATAAAATCCACAGGGAATACGAATTCCCCGATTTTTATTAACACATCCTCCAGTTCACCCCTAGGTTTGGTGATTGATCGGTCAGCCATCTGAAGAGTGTAATGGGCTGGTTTCAACTCTCCGATTCCTAGTTGCTCATAGACTGAGAAAGGAAGCAGGTTAACACTGGCGCCAAGGTCTAAAAGAGCACGATTGATGTGTTTATCCCCAATAGAAATCGATATCGTAGGAAATCCTGGGTCCTTACGTTTCTTTGGTAGCGGAGGGATAAAAGCAGTGCTAATGCTATTAGACATGAAGACCTTCTTTGGCACTTGAGTCTTCCTCTTCCTAGTGCACAAGTCCTTAAGAATTTTCGCATAAGCAGGGACTTGTTGAATCGTATCTAGGAGAGGGATGTTGATGTTAACTTGCTTGAACATGTCCATAATCTTCTCCCTATGTGGACTCGATGTGTTAGCCCTTAACCGGGTTGGATAAGGTGCTTTAGCAATAAGCGCTGGGTCCATCATAGGAGAAGGAAGTGTGTGTGGCCCCAATCCCAAAATAGAAGTGGGGATCGTCTGTGGAGGAGTAAAAGAGGTGGGCTGAGGTGTCGAGCCTAGAGGGAAATGGAGAATAGGCTCGCGAGAAGGCGGTGGGGTAGAAGAACAAGAATCAGACGTAGAAGTGTGTGTGTGAGGAAAGGTCTCAGCCGGGGTGTTGATAGGATCATCAATATCATCAACTTCTTCCCCAACATGGTTATCCAGCATTCTCCCAGATCTCAACGTGGTGATTGCATTCACATGATGTGAATAGCCAGGATTGGGTACAGGTTGAGCTGGGAGTTTCCCTTTTTCTCTTGCACTCATTTCGGCCTTAAGTCGTGCAATTTCAGCTTCCATCGTTTTGATACTCTCAGCTTGGGACGCTGAGTTTTTCTTTATCTCACCAACGGAAGAATTAACCTCGGCCGACACTTCCATGAAATTTGACATGAGTGATTTCATGGTTTGAGCGAATTGAGAGAACTCATCAGAACAGGTCGACTGCATAGGATTAGAAGGTGCAGGAGTGTTGACCTGGTTTTGGAAATTTGGTAACTGGTAGGGGTGCTGGGTGAGCTGAAGTGGTTGCTTTTGTGGTGGAGGGACCCGTTGGAATTGATTCGGGTTTGGAACCGTGTTTTGGGATTGGTTCCAAGCAAAATTTGGGTGATTCCTCCAACCCTGATTATATGTGGAAGAAAAAGGGTCGTTTCCAGGTCTTTGAAATGCGGCATTGGTATGCTCGAGACCTCGAAACTGAGAGTTTAATGGACATTCTTCCGTCAAGTGAGAAGGATCAGAACAGCACCCACAAACGGTTTTGGGGAGCGAAATTGGGTTTAGGGAGGCTGCTAGGAATTTGTGTTCCATAGCGTCGAGCTTCTTTTGCATTGCTGCTATCTCAGCTCGTACACTTATGGACACATCTATTTGGTGTACGCCACCCCTACTCGATGGCTGGGTTCCAGTCTCCCACTGTAATGACTTTTCAGCGAACTCTTCTAAAAATTTCCATGCTTCTCCATCATCTTTAGTCATAAAGGTGCCTTGACACATGTTTTCAAGGTTTTGTTTAGTGGTAGGGTTACTGCCCTCATATATGATTCGGCAAAGTTCCCATCTTGGGATGCCGTGATGTGGGCATTGAACCAAAAGATCCTTGAATCGGTCAAAGTATTTTGAAAATGGTTCAGCCGGAAGATGGGAGAATTGATAGAGTTCACTACGGATTCGAGCTGTCTTTTGCATAGGGTAGAATTTCTTAAGGAATGCCGCAACGAATTCTTCCCAATTCGTGATGGAATGTGCGGTGGTGTTATACAGCCACTTCTCGGCTATATCGCACAAGGTAAATGGAAGAAGTCGTAGACGCATGGTATCCACAGAAAGTTGTGATGTACCCATCATTGCGCATACATTTTCAAATTTGGTAATAAAAACGTACGCGTCTTCAGTCTCGAGACCGTGGAATTTGGGTAGAAGGTTGATGTACTGGGGCTTGATCTCAAAGTTATCCCCGTTGGCTGGTGGAATAGATAAGCAGGTCGAGAGAGGACCTCGCAAAGGATAACACCTCTCTTGGAGAGAGATGCGGGGTGGAATCTGCGCACCAACGGACGGCGGCAGAGTAGCGGTAAAGAGGTTTGATGGAGGCTGATCCATCGGTGTGGGTGTGGTGGGGGGTAAAAGAAAGGTAAATGGAGAAATACCGACTTCGGAGTCGATCGAGGGGACACGGACAAGACGGGCACTAGAATCCCGTGTCCAGCCTATCTTGTACTAAAAGTGTTGGAGATAGTGCCCTCATAGTCAATTATTGGATCGCAGGTACGTGATTGCAATGATTGCGGAGGACCTATCCCGGTAGGACAGTCTTACTCGAGATGATAGTATGCTATCTGGTTTGCCTTTATCAGTCGTGTACATGTTCAGGTGACTGATTGCATGTTACACTTTGATAGAGCCCTTAGGATCTTGCTTTACTACCAACAATATGATGGCGATCATATACGTGAGAGTTGGGTAGTTTATATGCATATCCTTAATTGTGGTCCCTAGTCGTGGGAGTTTCGAGACAGGGCATCGATACTCCGGAGTAGACTAGTGTGTACAGTCGAGACCCCGACGAGGGGCGGTGGCCGGTCTCACAAGCCACTGGTGTCAGTTGGATCACCTAAGATGTATACAGGTGCTCATTGGGTTATGAGTACACCGGACAGGACTCACCGGGAATCTGCTAGTTAGTACTATACCTATCGTCAGATAGCAGTTCCCTGGTGACATGTGTACAGGTTAGTTCATTGACCTGAGGTCGTCATTTGTCTCGTGTGAGTTCCCACTGTGCTTTGATTTCTACCCTACCACGGCTCAAAGGAGTCGTGCAAACAGGTAGCTTTTGGGTACAGTCCCGAGCCATATGGAGGCACGTGAGCGGATCGGCAGGGGATTCGTCTCTCCCGGTATTGGGGGCGAGGTCGTGCTGTGTCTAGGAGAGCCATTACACAAAGTCCATGGCCATGGCAGGAGATTTACTGGTAGGTACTCCAGTAGTATCTCAGGGTGTAATTGGGCTTCACTCCGACACGACTTATACTGCTATTGGGGGTCTGACGTTACTAGCCCCCTAGGCGGATATGCGATACTCATTGACGAACGGACCGGACTGTATATACATTGTCACTGTTAGGCTCAGTAGGGTTTTCCGGATGAGTGCGCTCATCGGCATCCCTTGAGGTCAGTCCATGGGCAGCCGTTACGCATAACTAGTGCCGCTGACGGTTTGTGGTTAAACCCACTGCCAGGGTACTGACGAGTCATTAGATTCCCCCACAGACAGTTTCCCAAGTTCGGGCGAAACGTTGTAGAGGCCGTATGGTTTTATGGCAGGGTTCGGAAAATGCACGTGCGTTTACGCACGTGTCAGTTTTCGGGCAGATAATACTGGTCAGCTTTGGTTTAAGCCGGATCCGAGTATTATATTGAGTAGGTATAATATCTTTGTCTCAGTTGCATTTGTATTCGGTCGTAATACAAATGCGGGTATATTTATACAGTTTCGGGGTTATCCTGAAAGTCGTTTCAGGATCACTTTTGGAAGTTGCCAGTTTCCAGTTTTCTATCAGCCGTCTTTTAACATTTGGTTAAAGGCGGATTTATCTTTTCTTCAGATATGATGAGTCAGTATTCTAGAAGTTTCTAGATGAGGTGACTAGGATTATATGGTGTTGAGTTTTCATTGGATGCATTTAATGGTTCATTAATGCATGATGATGTGTTTAGTGATTCATGCTTTGTTATTAATGATTTTGGATTGCTTAAGATATTTTTGAGTGAGAAGCTTTTTCTTAAGGTCACCACTTGCTCCTACACTCACCCTCCTCCTTCATATATGAATGGATGGCCTCCTCTCTCATTCACTCTCACTCTCACTTGTTGGTTTCATTTTAGAGATAAAAGATTATGATAGGTTTTATCGGTGTATGGAATTTCACAGTCCATTTCATTCCATCACCCGATTTCCACGGCAACTTCATTAACCGATCGTCCACGGATTTGGACGAAGTGAGACAAAGTCATCTACTCATTCTCTACATCATTCTTGGTCGTCTCTTTTAGCAAACTTGACGATCGAGTTGCCTCGAGTCAGAGGCGGGAGCCCGTTTAAAGAACCGATCATGTGGTGCCACCTCGACGAGGAGATCGGAGATCGACGAGATCGGAGCAGCCGCAACGGAGCGTGGGATGATGGTTGAAGAACGAAGGACTCGGATCGTTCGGTATAACTTTCCTACACTCTTTACAGTTTGTTAGTTTAGCAATAATGGCAGATCCGGGTTAAAGTATACGATAGCGCCAAGTTTAAAAGTTTTGTTCCGCATTTTGGCGTCTGTAGACTGCCGGGGCGCTAGCGTAGACTTACAGTGGTATCAGAGCCTCACCATTTTGCTATACTAACTTGTGCTAACGCGTTTAAAACATCGATCCGACCGGAAAACTAAAAACTGCAAATTCCAAGCCGACAGTTTCTGTTGATTTTAAACAGTCTTAAAATTGAATTCTGGATGTCTTAAAAATCCGTGCAGGCATATTTAAGAACCACGACGAAATTTGGGGTCGTGACTCCTCCAAGCCGCCGCGGAAGGGCGGCCAAACCCATGGTTTGGCCGCGCTTCCGCGGCCATGTGAGGAGCACGTGCTCCCAAATTTTGTCAGTTTGTTCAGTGTTGGATTTTGTGATTTTTGGTATATATCAATTGCGCCCAGGTTTTGTTACTGTTCACCAGTAAGCAGTGGGGCCCACCTTTTGTTTTTTGATATTTGGTCGATCGAAATTTAAACACGTTAGTTTACAGTGCTTACATTATATCTCCGACCGGGAATGTCATTTGATCGGTAAACTGCGTCTGATTGCTATAGTTCTTTTAGACGGGTTTGCGAACGTGACATTCGCGTTGATGTTCTGTGTTTGTACTGTGATGTTGCGGATTTGTCGTGGTGGATAGCAGTATGCAATGGTAGTACAGTTTGAGTTTATTTGTACTTTTGATATTGCGGGGCGAGCGTCCAACTTGTGGACAGCCGTCACTGCCTGTTGTATAATATTCTTTTTGGGGCACGACCAGGTTGCGGTCGATGTACCTATTGTACTATTTTTCATTACTGTACTAGGTTTTACCCCGCGACGGAGTGCACGGATAGCCGGGTTCGGGAAAGCAACGGGTCCGCATCTCATTGCTTTGAGAGGCAGAGGGACCCCACTTCAGAATTGGCAGACTATTCGCCGCACTCGTAGGGGGTACAGGTTGACCCAAGGAGGGGTGCTCAATTTACCGGATTCCGTGAAGTGCCTGGTGTTCCATTCACTATGCTGTGGGGACTACCTCGCTTCAGGTTTTGGCGGGTAACTTGCCGCACCCGTAGGGGTCTAGGTTTCATTGCACAGGCTATCCACACGACAGGGGAACGTCGAGTTTCAGCAGCGGCTCTGTGAAACTCGGGGATCCCAGATTATCTGTATTGTTCTGTGATGCTTATTACTTTTCTGTAATGTTGCATATTATCACGCCTGGAGCGATTATGTATATTGGTTTATATACTATTAGATGTTGTATATGTTTTACACCCGCGCTAGTCCAGTCCCCGCTCTGTCGTTAGTTAAGTAACCTAACGGGTGATGACGGGACCCAGTGACGAATGCGGATGGCATATACGTACATTTTATTTTCGTTCTTTTCTGGTGTGATTGAATGATGGGACTGCGTTGATTCTGATCAACGCAAAGTAAAACAAACCTGTATACAATTGTTGGAACAATTTAAAAAGTGTTATTGCAAAGACGTTTCCTTTTGTTATGCATAGCGGTATTCGGTGTGAATATCCAGCACCTCATTCGACGAGGCAAGGGCTGATATCCCTTCACCGGGAAAGACCCCTTGGACAGAAGTTTGCGTCGGGGTAATAACTTTACTATAGTCGATTACATGTTGCTTTGCATAGCGGTATTCAGTGGAATATCCTGCACCTCATTCCACGAGGAAAGAGCCGAGATCCCTTTACCGGGAGTGACCTCTTTAGCAAAAGGTTTTCGCCACTATATTTTAAAAAGCTATCAGGTTCCTTCAGCGATATCAAGTTCACTCGCTAAAGGTTTTTCGCCAAAAACCAGCCGTAGCCCTCCGTCACTTCTTTTGGGTATTCAGTAGTATTCAAGCTATGTATTTTGACCTAACGCCAAGGCATAGTGTTTGGTAGCTGCTGGGTATTCAATTGTTGCATAGATAGATGAGTTGGTTTGGGACAGCCGTTCTGCCATTTTGACCTAACGCCAAGGGCATGTGCGGGTGGGTTCAAATTAACAAGATAGTGATGGGTAGAACTTGGCATGTGACTTATGACATTTTGACCTAACGCCAAGGTTATAAGAGCATGGGGCAAAAACTATATCAGGAGTTTCTAAAAAAACTAAAACTTGCCGAGTATGCGCATACCTTCTGGAGTATGAGTAACGTAGATGCATTCCATCACGTTATCATGCGATAAGAGTTGGATCCTGATTCCCACTGATGAGTTGGTTTTCTCTTCGGGTGATCCCGATTGATTCTTCTTTAGGTTTGGAGGAGAATTTGACAGGACAGTGGGAGGTTTCCGGATTAGATAAAATGATGACCATTCTGATCTAGGTTAGAGTGCACGCAGAGTGTTTCTTTTCTCTCTTCTCTCTTTGGCAGCGACCTTTGACCGACCCTAGACTATGACTCAGTAACCAGGTTGACCGAACCTTCTTAAAATACTGGCTTTTGGATTGTCTGAGTTGCATAAGTCATTGCCACTCCTTCTTTTACCCTTTGAATTTCTCAGAACACCCGTATACTACGGATATCCACTTCCATTGGATAGATCCATCGTATGGTTATATACGAACTCGAAGGAACTTCTTCGAGGATGGATCCAGGTTCAGGAGAAATAGAATTGGTTTATTCAGTTGTCTTTTATTATCACCTTCTCTCAGGTTGCGAGAGCTCCTTGGTTTAGGAGAGTACACCTATTACGCTTATTGGATAGTCTTATTCCAAACCATAGGCTGGTGCCGAAAGGTAGGGAATGAAGAAAACCAATTAGCCTAAGTAGGGTGTGCAGAAGGTAATATGTAAAGACAAAATAAAGGGATTAGAAAGAGGGCAAAGTAAATTGCGACTGATATCATTCACGACCAAAACCGCGTACTTCATCGCCACTCCTATTTCACCTTTAAGGGAATAAGGTATTATTCAGTTGTCTTTTATCGTCACCTTCTCTCAGTTGCGAGTACTCCTTGGTTTAGGAGGGTACACCTATTATGCTTAATGGATAGTCTTCTTCCAAACCATAGGCTGGTGCCGAACGGTGGGGAAGGAAGAAAACCATTTAGCCTAACGATGGTGTACAGAAGGTAACGACTAAAGACAAATAAAAAGGATTTGGAGAGATGGCAAAGAGATATAAGGTTGAAGTCATGAATTGGATTATGGAAGAGGCATTGCTATGAATACCAGGATACCCCTACGAAACATTTTCATGTTTCAGTGCATTGTTAAAGAAAAACTGTTTTTCCCGATTAGACACTTACTCCAAGGGTATGTATTTACCAGGTTTCATTCTCATATCTGTATGGTTTTACAGATGATGAGTGGGAGTAAGATATTGAGAATTAGGTGATCATCCTCATTATATCGGAATTCGTTGTAATTGGTGATATTTGAGGAAATCGCCAGGGTACAGTTTTCTACCTACGACGCACAGGTTTTGAGTTGTTTAACTCAGCGGACTTATACAGAGTATTGTATGTTGTCCAAGTGTCCATCAGGACAAAGGGGTAGGTCCACGTACTATGTTCTGTTTACTTATAACTTCTCTAGTATTTAGACGAGTGTTTCGTAGAAATACAAGGTCTAAGTTTCGAGAAGTTGTGGGTATAAGAATAAAGTAGAGAACCAGGTATCACAAGTATCGGGATTCTTCAAAGAGATCGAAGATGTAGATTCTTGTGATTGGTATTCAGATAATAGTGATGGTTTTGAGAAACGAGTTTTCTCTTTCAGGTTACTCATAATTGGATGGTTTCCTAAGTTGAGTAATGCTGATTAGCCTCTTTCCATTAAGTTGATATGCACTGGAGACAGCTGCATGGATTGAATCTGGTTCCAATTAAATAACTGTCAAAGATTCTATATTGGATATAGAATAGTTCGTACCTTAAAAGATATTAAGGTACGGGGAGTTGTCCAGCTTATGATTAAAACCAGACACTGGATAACTCAGGGCACGTTTCTGTAATGGCTGTTTGTGGGTTGACCCTGGCTATGACGAGGGTTGATATTCTACCATTTGGAAGATCAATAGTAATATTGTTCTTGACTCGCCACAGTTTTAGTAAAAATGGATCTTTTTCAGAAAACAGTAGTGGGAGTATGGTAGAACTGGAAGTGATTCCAGAACCGCGAACGATTACGGAAAATTTAATAGGACCTATACATTCAATCAGGTTTGACATTCCAATTGCCACTCCGCAGGTATGGTAGGTAACCTCAGACACCCAAGAGGTACTTCGGTAGGCTCAAGGACGGTGACAGGGAGGTTCTTATCTACCAAGACTTGACACTACTGTTGTTCCAGGATATGAGACCCGGTAGGAGGGTTGTCATAGTCAGTGGGAGCAGCGGAAGCATAGTGGGCAAGATGCTTATATCTATTTATAGACTTGAGCAGATATAGCGGAAATAGATCATCTAATTTTGATGTGACAGTCATGGTTTTGACTTCAATCAGAATAGGGGATGGATCAGTTAAGAGGGTAGTAGGGTGTGATGTCATGGTATCTGGATGACATACACAGAGTAGGAAGTAAAATTCCTATACTACGATCGGTTGTACTGTGGTAGTCACACAGTTGTTTCTCCAGACAGGATATGGATATAATATTTGACATTCTGGTTTCTAGATCTATGGTTTTAGATCTGGATTTGGGTAGTTTCCCAATGTGGGTACTGTGATAGATATTCTAATGGTTTTTGGAATAGTTGACTCCTAGCGAGGTGGTGTACCTGCAGGTGATGGAGTCACCCTATCTAAAGGTGTCGTATAGACTAAAGGGGAGAGGGAAGTGCATGATTGGCAGATCACTTGCTTAGGCAATTGAGTCAATCATGAGATGTCAAGTACCACACCAAATGTTGGTTTTGCACTAGATGCAATAAGTTTGTATTAATCCAATCCTGGAGAAACATAAGGAAGCGGTTTTAGAACATTAGTACATGTTCTACGGATATGATAACGGCAGCCTCTTTCGGGAGACGGTTATCATTCCAGGCTTCAAAGGTGACATGGATGACAGAGTGATTGTCAGAGTTTTAGTTTTCCCTCAGACGAGGGACAGTATTATGGACAGGTGGTTCCAGAGGATACTGTGGGTGGCATGGTGCCCGATACTGATTAGGTTCAGTGATCGATTCAGTCTAAGAAGTTTGGATATGGAGTTCATTTATGAACTAAGGTCCCATCAGATATCCAGACATATTCTAAGACAGGTACTACTCAATTCGGGAGATGGCTTTCTCCGCGAACTTGAGATTAAGAGAGATACAGAAAGAAACTTCTAGGCGGATCCACTCACCGAGGCTATTTCTCGAACACAATAGTTTTACAAACGGGCTTTGTGAAACTGATTAGTAGAGGAGTTGGATGTTCGGTTTCACACGGGCTGTGAGTAGTCGACATCGCAATATTAACCTTGAGTGCAAGTGGGAGATTGTTGGAGATAGTGCCCTCATAGTCAATTATTGGATCGCAGGTACGTGATTGCAATGATTGCGGAGGACCTATCCCGGTAGGACAGTCTTACTCGAGATGATAGTATGCAATCTGGTTTGCGTTTATCAGTCGTGTACATGTTCAGGTGACTGATTGCATGTTACACTTTGATAGAGCCCTTAGGATCTTGCTTTACTACCAACAGTATGATGGCGATCATATACGTGAGAGTTGGGTAGTTTATATGCATATCCTTAATTGTGGTCCCTAGTCGTGGGAGTTTCGAGACAGGGCATCGATACTCCGGAGTAGACTAGTGTGTACAGTTGAGACCCCGACGAGGAGCGGTGGCCGGTCTCACAAGCCACTGGTGTCAGTTGGATCACCTAAGATGTATACAGGTGCTCATTGGGTTATGAGTACACCGGACAGGACTCACCGGGAATCTGCTAGTTAGTACTATACCTATCGTCAGATAGCAGTTCCCTGGTGACATGTGTACAGGTTTGTTCATCGACCTGAGGTCGTCATTTGTCTCGTGTGAGTTCGCACTGTGCTTTGATTTCTACCCTACCACGGCTCAAAGGAGTCGTGCAAACAGGTAGCTTTTGGGTACAGTCCCGAGCCATATGGAGGCACGTGAGCGGATCGGCAGGGGATTCGTCTCTCCCGGTATTGGGGGCGAGGTCGTGCTGTGTCTAGGAGAGCCATTACACAAAGTCCATGGCCATGGCAGGAGATTTACTGGTAGGTACTCCAGTAGTATCTCAGGGTGTAATTGGGCTTCACTCCGACACGACTTATACTGCTATTGGGGGTCTGACGTTACTAGCCCCCTAGGCGGATATGCGATACTCATTGACGAACGGACCGGACTGTATATACATTGTCACTGTTAGGCTCAGTAGGGTTTTCCGGATGAGTGCGCTCATCGGCATCCCTTGAGGTCAGTCCATGGGCAGCCGTTACGCATAGCTAGTGCCGCTGACGGTTTGTGGTTAAACCCACTGCCAGGGTGCTGACGAGTCATTAGAGTCCCCCACAGACAGTTTCCCAAGTTCGGGCGAAACGTTGTAGAGGCCGTATGGTTTTATGGCAGGGTTCGGAAAATGCACGTGCGTTTACGCACGTGTCAGTTTTCGGGCAGATAATACTGGTCGGCTTTGGTTTAAGCCGGATCCGAGTATTATATTGAGTAGGTATAATATCTTTGTCTCAGTTGCATTTGTATTCGGTCGTAATACAAATGCGGGTATATTTATACAGTTTCGGGGTTATTCTGAAAGTCGTTTCAGGATCACTTTTGGAAGTTGCCAGTTTCCAGTTTTCTATCAGCCGTCTTTTAACAATTGGTTTAAGGCGGATTTATCTTTTCTTCAGATATGATGAGTCAGTATTCTAGAAGTTTCTAGATGAGGTGACTAGGATTATATGGTGTTGAGTTTTCATTGGATGCATTTAATGGTTCATTAATGCATGATGAGGTGTTTAGTGATTCATGCTTTGTTATTAATGGTTTTGGATTGCTTAAGATATTTTTGAGTGAGAAGCTTTTTCTTAAGGTCACCACTTGCTCCTACACTCACCCTCCTCCTTCATATATGAATGGATGGCCTCCTCTCTCATTCACTCTCACTCTCACTTGTTGGTTTCATTTTAGAGAGAAAAGATTATGATAGGTTTTATCGGTGTATGGAATTTCACAGTCCATTTCATTCCATCACCCGATTTCCACGGCAACTTCATTAACCGATCGTCCACGGATTTGGACGAAGTGAGACAAAGTCATCTACTCACTCTCTACATCATTCTTGGTCGTCTCTTTTAGCAAACTTGACGATCGAGTTGCCTCGAGTCAGAGGCGGGAGCCCGTTTAAAGAACCGATCATGTGGTGCCACCTCGACGAGGAGATCGGAGATCGACGAAATCGGAGCAGCCGCAACGGAGCGTGGGATGATGGTTGAAGAACGAAGGACTCAGATCGTTCGGTATAACTTTCCTACACTCTTTACAGTTTGTTAGTTTACCAATAATGGCAGATCCGGGTTAAAGTATACGATAGCGCCAAGTTTAAAAGTTTTGTTCCGTATTTTGACGTCTGTAGACTGCCGGGGCGCTTGCGTAGACTTACAAAAAGGGGTTAGTACAAGTGGCAGCGTGATTTATAATTAAGGGAATGAAGTGAGTGTGGTGTTTGTTTTGAAAAGTGACCGGATTTTTGAAAATATGATGCAACAAAACAAATGCAGCACACAAAACCCTCAAATCTAGTGGTCACCTAGGTCAAAACTCTAGACCGCTCCTAACTGCCAAAAGACAAGTCGCAGGATAAATCCTCCACTGCCTCTTTGTCCCCCTGTGGCCGGATAAGTGCCAGGTAAGTGGGAAGGTACTCCACTACGTAAGTAGTGGGCCTAATTAAAAACCACTAGCCTTAGACACACTCGCCTTAGGCACCACAAGAAAACGCGGATAAGCAATGAATTACCCACGGCCCTCTTCTGTCCTAATTGAGCGCGACGGTCCTTAGAGTCATCTCTAGATATTTTTTAATTAATGTGGGTCAATGCGGATGCAAGTTTTGCGATTTTCGGGGCCTAGGAAGGGTAATGAAATCCCCACCTAATTTGGATTTGGTCGTGCCCCTTAAATTTCCGTATTAATATGCAAACAACCAAAAGAATCAAAACACGCACAAATTTTATGTTGCTTTTGCGGCGCTGCGATTTATTTGCAAAGAAACCTGCAGCAAAATTGTTATTGGAGCAGATGAGGTAAGAGATAAGAAAGTTAGGGACTTACAGAGAAAAATTGATGCAGAGAACCCTCTACCCAGGCGCGGAACCGCCGCGGATGAGGCTCTTTAGCCGCGGAAGGGCGGCCGTATGTGCTGATCTCTGCACAAAACTTTCTGTCACTGTTTCACTTGAACTGCTTAGCTCTCTGGAATTTTTAGAAAAATTTTATCTAAGCTCCAATGATTCCAGAATTCCTTGCAACAAATCACAACACACGTATTAGGGTTTGTACGAGTTTAGATCTAAAAATTATGATGAAATAAATTGTTCAACTCAAATTTCAAAATACGAACTATTAGCGCACTATCCCCGGCAACGGCGCCATTTGATTGAAAAGGATTTCGGATTGTGTCGTATGAAATGGTAAAGAAATCACAACCAAAAATTATTTGACCGCAATCAACAACGGTGTCGGATGTAGTTAGTATGTGAGTGCGGATCGTCCACAGGGAAAGTGTAATCGTTCGTCTTTCGAATTAGATGAATTGAAACTTTAATGAAAAGAAAACAAACAATTCATGATTTGTAATTGCAATTCAAGAAAGAGAAAAATCTAGATCTAAGAAAGCATTAAAAGATAGAATCAAGAATTGATAGTTTGTTGATTTTTCGAAACCAAATCTCAAGAATCGAAATGAGGCTCGTAGGAATCTATCGGATCTATAGATGTGATGTAATCTTACAATTACGTATTCTTATCCTTCGATGAATTGATACTAGATCGATGATGATCGATGAGAATTAGGGATTTCTTGTGAAACTAGGGTTTCATCTTATCCCTTGTTCATTCATCGATATCATTCATAGTCTAGCCTCTAGTAATTTCAAGAAACGATCGTAGATCCCTAATTTCGAGCGATCACAATCAAGAAAGCATCGCTACGAAACTAGGACATCGATTCTTGAACTTGCTAGGGTTTACAAAACTCGTAGGACTTAAAAATAGTATTAAGATTTGTTACATCATCATTCTACAATCGTCTCGACTCCTCGACGAGCGGAGTTTTATTCACACATCACAACAAGAACAACAATTACAAATTGAGATCTAATTATGATGCAAGAATTAAAAGAAAGAAAGATAAAAGAATTTCACATTTTATTTATATCGACAATTTTATTACATTCGCTCAAGAACTACAAGAGGAAGAACTCGATCGTCGATTTGGCTTCGCTCGTCTCCGTGGATCGCGGATCGGCTTGGATCACTTGCCCGATTGAAGATCGGCTCGGCTCCTAAAAGGTTGAAGACTTCTCGCTTGATTTGGTACTCAAGATCTTGGATTTGGAGTGGAATTAGGGTTAGGGTTTCGCACAAGCCTTGTCACTAGACTTGTGGAAGAAGATGCTGGAAGAGGGAATGAGAAATTATTTAACTAATGAAGATCTAACTAATGATGAACAACCATTAACCCTAGGTCTAGGTTCCTATTTATAGATAACTAACCCTAGATCTAGGATTTCAAATTCTAAGTTTCCCTCCTAAAGTTTGTTGAAGAAATTCAAATTTCCCTCCAAAAGTTAGTTAGGGGAGAAGCTTCTAGATGTGATTAGTTAGGAGGAGCTTCTAGAAGAGAATTTGTTAGGAGCTTAATTAGGATTAGCCTTTCTTAATCTTCTTTTCTGATCTGGCAGTAGCTTCGAGAGAGTTCTGGAATTTGAAGTATCAGAGAGCACTGTGGGACCAGAGCTGAGAATTGTGCCCAAAAATTCATCTGCTGACGTGGCAATAGAGGCGCGGAACCGCGGCGCAAGCCATCTCCTGCCGCGGTTCCGCGGCTCATTTGGAGAGTTAGAGCTTGGGCTCTCTGGTGTTATCTTGGGCTGTTGTATGGGCCTTTATTATATATGTGGAATTTTAATATCTCCTTTTGTATTGCTACCAGATCTCAGGGCTTTGAGTTGGCGTAATTTTGATCAGCTCTTTTGCTTTTCTTCCGTAATTCCTGCACAGACTCAAGACAAGTGTTGCGCAAATACAGAAATGATGCGATGCCATGAAATGCGGTTAATTTCCCTTAAAGTGTCGGTTTAAAAGTCTAACACATGCAATCTCATATTTTGTGACAGATTTGCTAATATGTAGAATATGAATGCCGAACACTTCTAAATGTATGCAAATGTTAAGGAAATTGCCGGCTAAAATATACAATATTTTCGACTAATCAGGTGTCTATGGGGTTACGCCTCTGGGAAAACGAGGTTTACTTTAATTAGGTCCGTACGAAAGCACGGGGGACCTCCCTCAAAGTACCGACACTGGCCTGGCTGAAAGATTGGCGAAGTTGTAGGGTGTAATTAATCCCGGCTAGTCTTTCCTTTTAGGGTTTGAAGGAAGGTTTGATAAAAACAGTGGGATCCATCCTGATTAGATAAAATAATAACCAATCTGATCTTGCAAGAGCATACGCTTAAGTGTTTTCTTCTCTCTCTCTCCAGGTAGCGACCATATCATGCCTTAATCAAGATAATAATATGGATGTATTGACCGAACCCGCATGTTATACTGTGCTGGGGAACGTTGGTTCCGTTCTTTCTTATAAGAGTTATAGGACTGAACAGGATATTGGGGGATACCAGGATTCCCAAGCCACCCGAATGAAGAAAGTACATGTTGATGCATTTTCTTCGGGTGTGTTCATTACAGAGAACTGTTTCTCCATTTTCTCTACGTCCTGGGTATTAGATACCGGGTCAGGATCTCATATATGTAGGCCAACTTGTAATACATTGATTCTGAACGAATGCTATTACATGCCGGACCTGATATGCAACATTATATCGGTTTCTTTGTTGAGTAAAGAGGGATATAATTTTGTAAAGTTTTGAAAATCGTTTCGGTGAAATTTCGAAAAAATCGGTAAAATAATGGGGTTTTCTGTAAAAAGTCAAAATACAAATATCTTATTATAAAAATTAAATATACATATTCTAGCTATGTAATTACTAGTATTTGGTGTTTATTGAGCCACTGGTGAAATTTCAAATTTTCTGAAAAAAAAATTATTTTATTATTATTTTAAGCCGTCACTAATACATTTAATTAGAAAAAATTACAAACTGGAATGGGTTGAAACAAATTTTGTGCATCATAAAACATTAAACAAATTTTTATCATGTGGTTTTTGAAACGAAATCGTTTGCCAAAACGGTTGAGAAATTATTAATGAAAAAAGGCTTTTTTTAGTGTAAATGGATGTTGGGGTATTATATTTGTCTTTTCCTTCACCCCACACTCACACACTACACCAATTCCCTTCCTTGGCTGAATTTTCAGCAGCCACATCCCCCATGTCCCCACTTCTTTTGATAAAAGAAAAGAAAATCAAGAGAATAGAATAAAGGAAATATTAAATAAAGAGGTATGGTGTTAGATAATGGTGACTTGGACTTTTCCTTGACTTTACAAACACCCCCACACCCTCTCTTCTCCCCCTTCTCAATTCTGGCCGAGCCCCCCCCCCTTGTGCAGCCCCCCAATTTTCCCCCTCTCATTTCATCACAAAATTCCAACAAAAATCCACAAATTTACTCACAAATTCAAAGCAAACTCCAAATCCAAGCTTTACCCATTATTCTTTAGCCAATTTAGTATGGATCTTGGGGGATGGAAGCAAGTTTGGGAGGCTAAGCTTCATGTTTGATCTCTTGATCATGAGGTATAAAGTTTCATCCAAATTTGTTAATTGTTAATTGTATGTTTGAATCTAGTTTTAATTAGATGTTTAATTATGGAATTAATTAAAATTTAACTTTCAAGAGAAGGGTTTGAAATTCAAGTTAGGTTTTTGTTTTGGAGTTGGGTTGTGATCAATTGTGCATGGTAGTGTGATATGGGCTAGCATCTTAAAACTTGTTAAAACTAATCTAATTGCTAGTTTGCAAATTGTTAGTTTAAATTTGTAATAATTGTACAAATATTGCAAACTAGGGTTTTAGAATTGATGGAAATGAGTGATTTTAAAATCTAATTAACATTGGTATGAAATAATTAAGATGTTTAATGAACATTATAGCCACTAGAATTGTTAAAATATTTAGATTGGTTAAAACACCAAGTTTTGAACTAAAAAGGTAACTTTTGCTAACTAGATTTTGGTTTAATGTAATTTAGCAAGATTAAAAATCTAGTAAATGTTTATGTGGCCTAATTAAGATAATTAGTGAGTATTGTGACCACTAGTTTGCTAAAACATCAAGACTTGTAGTAAAACGGTTAACGACCCCTTTACTAGGCTTTTTGGAAATAAACCGATTTGATCAATTTATTGGTTTTGATGATTTGCATCCTATTTCATATATTTTTAGTGACTTATAAAACAAAGATTGGTACGTTTGGTGTTTTTCTCGATCAATCGGTGTGTGTACACCGATGTCGAGGGTTTTTGGATTGATTTGAGAAAGCAACCATAGGTTTTGACCTATGTGGGATTCGTGAGTAGTTTTGGTCATGAGTCGGATTTTAATGCGATACGGTGCGTTATGATATGTAGGTACCCCATGTGGACTTCGAGACGACAAGCAAGCGCGTGGCGACGTCGGCACCGGCGAGCGAGGACCAAGTGAGTAGATTTATATCTACGAGGAGAAGTCGGGTGGATGGCGTATAGCACCCCCGCAGTTCGTGGTGATGTATACGAATACGTATACACACATATATATATTGTTTATATATTGTTTGAGTGCATTGATGATAATATGGATATTTGGTGTTCTTGGATATTTAGTGCCGCGAAACCCTAGAGTTGTGGTCGCACCACGTATGCACACACCCATCCATACTTGCATACTTTCTTCTTTCATTTGTGCGTATACAGGAATACATAGTTATGTGTTCACATGGGTATGGGACTATGTGTTCACATACGGATTCGAGGATGATACTTGGGTTTGAGATGAGTCGATGAGATTTGTATTGAGGTTGTGAATTCGGTGATATGGCAGGATTCGTATTTGAGATACGACATGACGTTGTAGCGGGTCCTTTGACGCAGTGTTTCACACACGTGCATGCATACATAGGTGGTATCAGTATTGTACTAGAGATAGATCCGTACCCGGATTATGGTCTTTGATAAAGGGGATACCAGATGAATTGTGTGATGAATGTGATATTGACCTGTACCCAGATGTGGGGATGCCGTACGACGGATTTACGTACGAGCTATATATTGATGATAGATCCGCACTCTTGACTTGGGATGCCTGATTATAGATATGGTATCGGATGTGATATTATTGAGGCAGGATCACCGACTATACATATACAGGTATGTATATGTATCGACTTAGATGATAGGCGGTTTCCTTACCTGTAGCTCAGCTTGTTAGTTCAGCCGTACAGTTTAGCGTAGTTGTTAGATTAGATTAGACTCCTACCTATTTCAAAACTAACGAATCGTGGGTATTTTAAATGACAGCCCTAGGGATCCTACGGATATTTCAAAAGACGTATCTTTTCATAAAAACACCGTAGCCCTTATTTTCAAAACCCCATGATTCGTGTTATTTCAAATGGCACCATTGTTTAATATTTAGCTCCCGCTCATTTTGGTTTCTCGCTCCGCATCACATATTTACATTGTTATTTCATATTGCATTGTTGATATTATGTTGTTAGGACACCAGCACCATTACCGATGATGCGTATGTACCACGTACACTTACTTGTCGGCTCACACACATCTTCATCGGTAATTGCCATGTCATGCACACCCTAGAAAATATTATTGCTTATCTTCGCTTGATAGCTAGTAGTTTGACATGATATTAGTGTACTTACCTTATATGACAGCTTAGATATTGTAGTTATTACTGTCGCTTCATGCATACCGCTATTCATTGTTATGCCGCATTCATGGATTCTCATGCATATATTCACTTTTTACGTGCTATTGAGGTTTTGGATACGGATTTCCATGAGATTTTCTGTATTTGGGGAAAACCGCAAAACATATACAAACTTCTTCTTTCTCTTTTCAAATGAAAAGCGCGGTTTTTCCCTTGATGTATGAGTCGTCCACCATGAGTTTGCTGATGGATTTCGAGACCCGATTCGAGGAGTTGGATGAACCGTTTCGGGTACATGGTGGACCCGGTAAGGTACCCCGGGGCAAGAAGCGCGTGATGATGACGATGTGAGCCTGGCAGGGGAGCACTACCTACCGGTGATTTTACCCGACGCGTCGGATATCCGGAGGATACCGTCGTGGTCTTGAGATGGATGGTAGGGGCCGGTGTGGACTGACGGCGCCCTAGATATTGAGATTTCGAGATATTGAGGTACTGAGATTTGATGATACAGGCCAGTCCGGATAGCCGGAGCCTGAGGTTTTGAGACATTGAGATTTATGTTTTATGTCGATGCTAGATACTGTTGATGCTGATTTCATTTATGATACCTCATTTTAAAAATACAAAGGAAATCTCACTAATTTATGAAAACAGTTTCTTCATTTACATGTATTCTGTTTTCATGCATTGATACCTCATTCATATGATATATTGCTACCTGAGGCACTGACACGGGCACATGAGATTACACTCGGGTTAGATATTTACCCTAGCCTTGTTTAGGTTGCATGTTATATATAATTGAGGATATATTATGATCATTGACCTAGGTTGCGTTATTTATGCGATTTCTGTTCGTAGATGTTTTTCTATTCACGAGTTGGCAACTCACCCCCGTTGTGCCCCAGTTTCTTGCAGGTTTTCCGTACAGGTTTCTTTACGGCTTGCGGGCATAGTTTCCATCGGGTGTTTTGCTAGTAGGTGGGTTTACTTGTATCGTACCCCCATTTATATAACTTGTATATTATTATTCTGTTGTATCTAGAAGTTTGTAACCCTTCGAAAATCGTTTAGGCAGTTTTTCGGTAATCGGCAAATTTTTCGGCTTTTTCCGTAAAAAGTCAAAAGTGATATTTTTCATTGTAGACTTAATTATACAAAATTTAAATAAGATATTACTATAATTTTGTCACTAAAATGTCATTTATAAGTTTCTAGTTAAATAAAAAAAATTTCGGAATTAATTATTTTTTTTACTATTTTAAGCCTTTTTAAATACATTTAATTAGGGATAAATACAAATTTAATTAGGTAAATTTCTTAATTAGGAGTCTTTATAAGCTAAAATATGGTGTTAAAAAATTTGTGTCATGACTTTCACATTTTTAGTTTTATGGTTTGAAATTAATGAAAAAAAAGAAGTAAAATGGGGTTTTTTGTAAAAAGGTTGATGTGAAATGCATTAATTGAGATGTAAGGGGTTTTATTGACCTAGAAACATCTACACAAAGCCCCCATTCCCTTTCCCCACCTGCTGGCCGAGAGCAACCTGCAGGAACTCCATTTTTCCCCCATCTCTTTTCTTGCTACAATTTCATCTCAAAAATCAACATAAAATCAACAAAAATCCACAAAATCCTTCTCACTTTCAAACCAAATTCCTATTCTACCTTCTCTCAAACCCTAATTTGTTTAAAAAGAGGAGAAAAGAGGTGTCTTGGAGGCAAGTGCAAGTGAGGAATCAACTCTTGTAAGGTATAAATTCTAAACAAGTTGTTTAAGTTGCTAGATTAAATAGTTCAAGTGTGAATTTTAGTTATAGATTAGTGTTTGTGAAATTCCAAGAAAAGGGGTGATGTTGAGGATTAGGGTTTGAAGCATGGGGTTAGAGTTAAATTAGGGCTTTGGGTTTCTAATTGGTTGTAGTGGTAAATGGTGTATTTATATGCTCGCTAAATCGACAGAATATCGGTGTTTGCATCGAATCGGTGTTGGAACCGCTTACTAGATTTTTACGAAAAATAGTATGCGTTCAAATTGCGCTAGGTTAGCAATATTACTAACTTCGTATAGGATTATTAGAGTGCGCGAACGTGGGGTTTCATCTAGTCGGGTTGTAGTTTTGTCGATTTCCCCGAAATGACGATTTTAGCTAAAAATTAGCGATTTTCGTGCGTTTTCCCGCGCACCGAGGGCGTGCTATGATTAATTTGGGAGCGTTGATATTTGTATAATGTGACTTGCATCGTTTAGGGTTTTGTAATCTTATACTTGGTGTTGTGCAAATTTAGGATCGGTCGGGGAAACTTCGGATACGGCGCGAAAAGGCAAAGCGGTGGCCGGATCAGATTAGCGGGGATTTCTGGTGAGTAGATATATTCATCTATGGGGGAATCGTCTGGATGGCGTGAGGCCCCCTTCCCTAGTTAGGATTACCCTACTTTATGCATTAATTATATTGTTAGCCAGCTTATCCATTTATATACATGGCATACCCTCACAGCTAACCCTATACTAGATTGCATGGACATTCATATGACATTCATATATACATATGCGATATCATTTCGTAGGACACGAACACCTTACCATTGACATCTATTGCACGCGCACTATTCATGTGACACACACACCTTTGGTATTTGCCATGCCACGTGCACTATAAAAACCTGTTTAGCTTAGTAACGCCATTGCATTCATGCATGATATTTGAGATTGTATCGCACGCATATACCTCGCATTACTATCATATTTACATAGATTTCTAGCCAAACTCTCACATCATATACATTGATATCATAGACATTTGTCATATATATAACATGTGGACATTATGATTTTCTTGAGGATTTCAGTTTTGCTGCGATTTTCTGGATTTTTGGGGAAAACCGCAAGAATTTAACAAAACCTTATATTTATCCTTTTCAAAACAAAAGTTGCGGTTTTCTCGTGATGTATGTGTCGTCCACCATGAGTTTTCATGTTTTCTGTTGGATTTCGAGACCCGATTCGAGGAGTGGATGAACCGTCTCGGGTATATGGTGGGCCCGGTATGGTACCCCGGGGCAAGAAGATCGAGTTGTAGACGATGAGCCTGGCAGGGGAAGACTACCTACCGGTGATGTCTGGCGCGGCGGATATCCGGAGGATACCGACCGTTGTCGTGAGATTTATGATATGGGCCGATCCGGACTGACGGAGCCCGATATTGAGACAGATATGATTCTTTTTTTGGTGTCGATGCTTGACACGGGTTTTCAGATGATTTCTTGATGATATTTAGCTACTATACAGATGTTCATGTTTTAAAGTTAGGAATTCAATAACCTTAGCATTAAAACCCTTAAAGACTTAAAAATGACATTTGCATACCTGTGCATGCATACTAGAGATATTATAGCACATATGGACATACATGTTGTTCCGCATTGCGTGCATTCTTACGATTGCCTTATTAGATGTTATATTTACTCACGAGCTGGCAACTCACCCCCGTTGTGCCACAGTGTCTTGCAGGTCGGACCCGTCAGTCTTGTAGCGGCGGGCTATCTTGTCATCAGTTCCTTTTGCTCAGACTCGCGACATCGCCCGTAGGTGGGTTGCGAGTATACTTATTTCTTTTTGCTTTATCATTGTATCTAGTATTCTCCATCTACCACTTGTATTGTATATGCGACCTAGTGATGAGAATGAGAGATATGTATATTTGTGGTTTCTTTTGGGTCGAGCTCAATTGAGCCGGCGTTGCGTTTTCTGATATTTTGGGTTTCCTCTATGCTCTTTTCTTGGTATTGCTTATATATTGCATGTGGTTGTGATCCGCCTTGGGCGAAGAGCTAGCTCCCGCTTGGGGATGCCATTTTTATGATTACAGGTTTATTATCTTGTTGTACCCATTTTTGGGGATAGAAAATACAGGGGAGACTCTGCCGAAATTTTCAGAAATTTTTGATGTTTTAAAAAGGGATTCTATGCAACTTAATTGATTTAAAACCCGTTTTCGTTTAAGGTTTTCCTTCACTCCCTTTTGATTTTGGGTTAGATTTCTGGGCTTTGGCTGACTTAGGTTACGGTACGCCTTTAGACGTCTCGTAATCTAAGTGCCAGTCACGTTCCGTACTTTCGGGTCGTGACAAAGTTGGTATCAGAGCGCAGGTTTTACCTTTTTGAGTGTAGGACGACCTTGGTAGATGGAGTAGGTGACTTAAGCAGAGTGGCGTAGCGTGGGTATGATCCGCGGCATACTTACGATACGGTACTCCGCCTAAGTGACCTCAGGACTTAATTGCTTGTATTTCCTTTCTTGATTCCTTGCATTCCTTGATTCAATTGCAATGATCTTATCAGTCCTGTTTATTATTCAGCTTCGATGCCGCCAAAGACTACGAGAGCTCAGCGGGCTGCCGTTAGGGATGAGATTCGAGCGGGCTCGTCTGAGGCGAGGATCGAGCGGGAGGATACGCCTACCCCTCAGGGTCCTACTGATCCGCCTTATCCTGACCGTATTGCCAGATTAGAGGCCGGCATGCAAGAGTTGCGGCAGATGATGGGATCTTTAGTTGAGTCCAGCCGGGCACAGAGATCCGAGGACGTTCCTTCCACCCCACAGACCACGATCGTACCTGCTGCACGGATGGTCACTCCTGCTGCTACTACGGAGACTATTCCTGTTTCACTACAGGAGTTCATGAGATTGAGACCCCCAGCTTTTACCGGTACAGATGCGACAGAGGACCCACAGACATTTCTCGATAGGATGGCACGGATTGGCCGTTCGTTGAGGTGTTCTGAGGATAGATTGGTGGAGTTTGCGAGTTTTCGTCTGGAGGGTCTTGCCCAGACATGGTACGACTCAGTAGAGAGAGGCCGAGCTGCAGGTCTGCCTTCTATGACCTGGGATGAGTTTACAGCTACATTTCTTGCCCGTTTTCTTCCGGAGAGTGTCCGAGATGCTCGAGCCCGTAGTTTTGAGTCTTTGCGTAAGACTCCTGGGATGACAGTGTCGGAGTATGATATACAGTTTACCCAGTTGTCTCGATATGCACCGTACCTAGTCGACACAGAAGAGAAGAGAATAAAGAGGTTTGTACGAGGGCTTGATACACAGCTGTTCCTTGCCATCGGCACCCAGCACTTTGATACATACGCTGCCGCGATGGATGCAGCCTTACTTTTGGAGGAGCGTATTTCGGAGACTCCGGTCGTTTCTGGGCCGAAGAGGATCCGTACTGATACGCCAGCTCAGCGGCAGATGGGCAGACGTCGTGATAGATTATTTCCGGGAGATGGCGGAGGCAGAGGATTGAGACGAGGTCAGTTATTTGGTTCATATCCACAGACCCAGCAGTCGTCTCCAGGATGTTTTCGGTGCGAGAGTCAGTACCACCGTATCAGAGACTGTACCATGGGACGTCCGGGCGCGGCGACAGTCCCGCATGTGACTTTACCACCTTCACCACCATCGCAGAGAGCTTTACTTCCTACTCCTGATGATGCTTCACGCCAGCCAGATGCTTCTAGAGGCCGTGGGCGTGGCGGTCCGGTTCAGAGAGGACGAGGCGACAGAGGCAGAGGCAGAGGCCGAGGTAGAGGCAGAGCACAGCCAGCTATTAGCGGTGGACAGGCCCGAGTGTTCGCATTGACTCCTCAGGATGCACAGGCATCCAATGCCGTCGTGACAGGTACTCTCCCAGTGTGTTCCTTTGATGTACGGGTATTATTTGATCCAGGCTCCACACATTCCTATGTTTCCACGTATTTTGCACCGAGGTTGGGCCGAGAGTCATCTCCGTTAGATCAGCCGCTTGTCGTTATTACCCCGGTAGGCGAGTCTTTTGTTGCCCGTTTTGTGTATCGATCTTGTTCCGTTCGTATCGGGGAGAGAGATTCTTCAGTAGATTTGATTCTCCTCGATATGCTCGACTTTGACGTTCTTCTTGGTATGGACTGGCTAGCCACCTGTTATGCATCCGTGGACTGCCGTGAAAAGGCAGTCAGATTCAGTTTTCCTGGTGAGCCGGTTCTTATTATTCAGGGAGATCGTAGTGCTACCCTTCCCAGCTTGATTTCTTCTCTTCGTGCTGGTCAGCTCTTAAGGAAAGGGTGTCAGGGATTCTTAGCCTATGTTTGTGATACTAGCTCCACAGAGGTTCCGTTGGACCAGGTCCCTGTTGTGAGAGAGTTTCCTGATGTATTCCCTGACGAGCTTCCTGGTCTGCCACCAGAGCGCGAGATTGAGTTCTGTATTGACTTGATCCCTGGCACGGGGCCTATTTCTATACCTCCTTATCGGATGGCCCCGGCAGAGCTGAGAGAGCTAAAGGATCAGTTACAGGACTTGCTGGACAAAGGGCTCATCCGACCGAGTGTGTCACCTTGGGGTGCTCCCGTCCTGTTTGTTAAGAAGAAGGACGGAAGTATGCGCTTATGCATTGATTATCGTCAGCTGAACCGGGTTACTGTGCGGAACAGGTATCCCCTACCCCGCATTGATGACTTATTCGATCAGCTCCAGGGTGCAGGGTTCTTCTCGAAGGTTGATTTACGATCAGGTTATCACCAGTTGCGGGTTCGGAAGGAGGATATTCCGAAGACCGCCTTCCGTACTCGTTATGGTCATTATGAGTTCTTGGTGATGTCGTTCGGGCTCACCAATGCCCCGGCAGCTTTTATGGATTTGATGAACCGTGTATTCAGGCCGTATCTCGATCAGTTCATCATTGTGTTCATTGACGACATCTTGGTTTATTCTCGGAGCCGGGAGGAACATGAGCAGCACTTACGTATCACATTGCAGACTTTGAGGGAGCATCAGCTGTTCGCCAAATTCTCCAAGTGCGCATTCTGGCTAGACAGTGTCGATTTCTTGGGTCATGTGGTGACGAGAGATGGTATTTGCGTGGACCCGAAGAAGATCGAGGCAGTTCAGCGTTGGCCTAGACCGGTATCAGTCACAGAGGTTCGCAGTTTTCTAGGTCTGGCCGGCTATTATCGACGTTTTGTCCAGGATTTCTCCCGCATTGCTGCACCGTTGACCGGGTTGACCCGGAAGGGGGTTCCTTTTGATTGGACCCAGGCATGTGAGGATAGCTTCCAGCAGTTGAAGACTCGTCTGACTACTGCACCAGTGTTAGCATTGCCTTCAGGATCAGGCGGGTTCGTGGTATATTGTGATGCTTCTAGAGTGGGGCTGGGATGTGTATTGATGCAGCACGACAGAGTTATCGCGTATGCTTCTCGACAGCTGAGGAAACACGAGCAGAACTACCCCACCCATGATTTAGAGATGGCTGCAGTGGTATTTGCACTCAAGATCTGGAGACATTACCTATACGGTGAGTCGTGCCAGATATTCACTGACCACAAGAGTTTGAAATATATCTTCCAGCAACGAGATTTGAACCTGAGGCAGCGCCGTTGGATGGAGTTGGTGAAGGATTATGACTGCGAGATTTTATACCATCCGGGCAAGGCGAATGTGGTAGCAGATGCTTTGAGTAGGAAGCCCGGAGGTAGCTTATCTTGTTTGAGCGCAGTACAGATGCAGTCGACGGCGGATTGGCAGGTGTTATGTGATAGCAGAGTGCAGTTCGAGTTTACTTCTTCAGGGGGACAGCTGGCCCATTTCAGAGCACGCCCACAGTTACTTGACCGTATCCGTGAGGCACAGTCCGGCGATGCCCGTATCTTAGAGATTTTTGAGCAGATTCGGCAGGGCAGAGTTTCTGAGTTTGTGATTGATGATCAGGGGATACTTCGATTTGGGACTCGACTGTGTGTGCCAGATTCAGAGGGACTGAGGCGTGATATTCTCGAGGAGGCACATAGATCAGTATACAGTGTTCACCCAGGTTCCACCAAGATGTACCGTGATTTGAGAGAGGTTTACTGGTGGGACGGGATGAAGAAGGATATTACAGATTTTGTGTCGAGATGCCTGACTTGTCAGCAAGTCAAGGCTGAGCACCAGAGGCCATCCGGCGAGTTACAGCCTTTGCCCATCCCTGAGTGGAAGTGGGAGCAGGTCTCCATGGACTTCGTTGTGGGTCTACCCAGGACCAGTCGAGGGTATGACTCTATTTGGGTGATTGTGGATCGACTGACGAAAGCGGCTCACTTTCTGCCAGTGAAGACCACTTTTGGATTTTCTTAGTACGCCCAGGTTTATATTGATGAGATAGTGCGACTGCATGGTGTTCCGACTTGCATCGTGTCCGACCGTGGCACCCAGTTTACCAGCCGATTGTGGCAGAAACTCCAGGAAGCTTTGGGCACCCGATTGAGTTTTAGCACAGCCTTTCATCCTCAGACTGACGGTCAGTCGGAGCGTACGATTCAGACTCTTGAGGACATG
Source organism: Agapanthus africanus (assembly GCA_030015575.1). Taxonomy (NCBI): domain Eukaryota; kingdom Viridiplantae; phylum Streptophyta; class Magnoliopsida; order Asparagales; family Amaryllidaceae; genus Agapanthus; species Agapanthus africanus. The sequence goes on from JASDDO010000031.1 coordinate 336,737,001, forward strand.
CTCAGAGCTTGTGTTTTAGATTTCGGTGGTAGCTGGGATCGTCATTTGCCTTTGATCGAGTTTTCCTACAATAATAGCTTCCAGGAGACGATTCAGATGGCACCTTTCGAGGCTTTATATGGGAGGAGATGTCGATCGCCTGTATACTGGACAGAGCTCAGGGAGAGCAGTATTTTGGGGCCGCAGATTGTACAGGAGACGATCGAGAAGATACAGCTGATTCGGGACAGGATGAGAGCGGCACAGAGCAGGCAGAAATCTTATGCTGACAGGCGCCGTCGCCGACTCGAGTTCGCTATTGGCGATCATGTTTTCCTGAAGGTCTCTCCGATGAAGGGTGTGATGAGATTTGGGCGGAAAGGGAAACTGAGTCCTAGATATGTTGGTCCCTTCGAGATCCTAGAGCGTGTTGGTCCAGTCGCTTATCGGTTAGCTCTTCCGCCCAGCTTCCCCGATGTTCACCCCGTATTCCATGTCTCGATGCTCCGCAAGTACCTTCATGATCCTTCCCAGGCGATTCAGCACTAGACGATCCAGTTAGAGCGTGATCTTTCTTTCACCGAGCAGCCGGTGGTCATCTTGGATCGGCAGGTGAAGAAATTGAGGTCGAAGGTCATACCGTCTGTCAAAGCCCTTTGGCGTGGCCCGAACAGCGAGGAGGTCACCTGGGAGACCGAGGTCGAGATGAGGAAGAGATATCCCCATCTTTTTGAAGGTACGCGTAGTTAAATTCTAAATTCGGGGACCGAATTTCTTTAAGGGGGGAAGATTGTAACCCTTCGAAAATCGTTTAGGCAGTTTTTCGGTAATCGGCAAATTTTTCGGCTTTTTCCGTAAAAAGTCAAAAGTGATATTTTTCATTGTAGACTTAATTATACAAAATTTAAATAAGATATTACTATAATTTTGTCACTAAAATGTCATTTATAAGTTTCTAGTTAAATAAAAAAAATTTCGGAATTAATTATTTTTTTTACTATTTTAAGCCTTTTTAAATACATTTAATTAGGGATAAATACAAATTTAATTAGGTAAATTTCTTAATTAGGAGTCTTTATAAGCTAAAATATGGTGTTAAAAAATTTGTGTCATGACTTTCACATTTTTAGTTTTATGGTTTGAAATTAATGAAAAAAATGAAGTAAAATGGGGTTTTTTGTAAAAAGGTTGATGTGAAATGCATTAATTGAGATGTAAGGGGTTTTATTGACCTAGAAACGTCTACACAAAGCCCCCATTCCCTTTCCCCACCTGCTGGCCGAGAGAAACCTGCAGGAACTCCATTTTTCCCCCATCTCTTTTCTTGCTACAATTTCATCTCAAAAATCAACATAAAATCAACAAAAATCCACAAAATCCTTCTCACTTTCAAACCAAATTCCTATTCTACCTTCTCTCAAACCCTAATTTGTTTAAAAAGAGGAGAAAAGAGGTGTCTTGGAGGCAAGTGCAAGTGAGGAATCAACTCTTGTAAGGTATAAATTCTAAACAAGTTGTTTAAGTTGCTAGATTAAATAGTTCAAGTGTGAATTTTAGTTATAGATTAGTGTTTGTGAAATTCCAAGAAAAGGGGTGATGTTGAGGATTAGGGTTTGAAGCATGGGGTTAGAGTTAAATTAGGGCTTTGGGTTTCTAATTGGTTGTAGTGGTAAATGGTGTATTTATATGCTCGCTAAATCGACAGAATATCGGTGTTTGCATCGAATCGGTGTTGGAACCGCTTACTAGATTTTTACGAAAAATAGTATGCGTTCAAATTGCGCTAGGTTAGCAATATTACTAACTTCGTATAGGATTATTAGAGTGCGCGAACGTGGGGTTTCATCTAGTCGGGTTGTAGTTTTGTCGATTTCCCCGAAATGACGATTTTAGCTAAAAATTAGCGATTTTCGTGCGTTTTCCCGCGCACCGAGGGCGTGCTATGATTAATTTGGGAGCGTTGATATTTGTATAATGTGACTTGCATCGTTTAGGGTTTTGTAATCTTATACTTGGTGTTGTGCAAATTTAGGATCGGTCGGGGAAACATCGGATACGGCGCGAAAAGGCAAAGCGGTGGCCGGATCAGATTAGCGGGGATTTCTGGTGAGTAGATATATTCATCTATGGGGGAATCGTCTGGATGGCGTGAGGCCCCCCTTCCCTAGTTAGGATTACCCTACTTTATGCATTAATTATATTGTTAGCCAGCTTATCCATTTATATACATGGCATACCCTCACAGCTAACCCTATACTAGATTGCATGGACATTCATATGACATTCATATATACATATGCGATATCATTTCGTAGGACACGAACACCTTACCATTGACATCTATTGCACGCGCACTATTCATGTGACACACACGCCTTTGGTATTTGCCATGCCACGTGCACTATAAAAACCTGTTTAGCTTAGTAACGCCATTGCATTCATGCATGATATTTGAGATTGTATCGCACGCATATACCTCGCATTACTATCATATTTACATAGATTTCTAGCCAAACTCTCACATCATATACATTGATATCATAGACATTTGTCATATATATAACATGTGGACATTATGATTTTCTTGAGGATTTCAGTTTTGCTGCGATTTTCTGGATTTTTGGGGAAAACCGCAAGAATTTAACAAAACCTTATATTTATCCTTTTCAAAACAAAAGTTGCGGTTTTCTCGTGATGTATGTGTCGTCCACCATGAGTTTTCATGTTTTCTGTTGGATTTCGAGACCCGATTCGAGGAGTGGATGAACCGTCTCGGGTATATGGTGGGCCCGGTATGGTACCCCGGGGCAAGAAGATCGAGTTGTAGACGATGAGCCTGGCAGGGGAAGACTACCTACCGGTGATGTCTGGCGCGGCGGATATCCGGAGGATACCGACCGTTGTCGTGAGATTTATGATATGGGCCGATCCGGACTGACGGAGCCCGATATTGAGACAGATATGATTCTTTTTTTGGTGTCGATGCTTGACACGGGTTTTCAGATGATTTCTTGATGATATTTAGCTACTATACAGATGTTCATGTTTTAAAGTTAGGAATTCAATAACCTTAGCATTAAAACCCTTAAAGACTTAAAAATGACATTTGCATACCTGTGCATGCATACTAGAGATATTATAGCACATATGGACATACATGTTGTTCCGCATTGCGTGCATTCTTACGATTGCCTTATTAGATGTTATATTTACTCACGAGCTGGCAACTCACCCCCGTTGTGCCACAGTGTCTTGCAGGTCGGACCCGTCAGTCTTGTAGCGGCGGGCTATCTTGTCATCAGTTCCTTTTGCTCAGACTCGCGACATCGCCCGTAGGTGGGTTGCGAGTATACTTATTTCTTTTTGCTTTATCATTGTATCTAGTATTCTCCATCTACCACTTGTATTGTATATGCGACCTAGTGATGAGAATGAGAGATATGTATATTTGTGGTTTCTTTTGGGTCGAGCTCACTTGAGCCGGCGTTGCGTTTTCTGATATTTTGGGTTTCCTCTATGCTCTTTTCTTGGTATTGCTTATATATTGCATGTGGTTGTGATCCGCCTTGGGCGAAAAGCTAGCTCCCGCTTGGGGATGCCATTTTTATGATTACAGGTTTATTATCTTGTTGTACCCATTTTTGGGGATAGAAAATACAGGGGAGACTCTGCCGAAATTTTCAGAAATTTTTGATGTTTTAAAAAGGGATTCTATGCAACTTAATTGATTTAAAAACCGTTTTCGTTTAAGGTTTTCCTTCACTCCCTTTTGATTTTGGGTTAGATTTCTGGGCTTTGGCTGACTTAGGTTACGGTACGCCTTTAGACGTCTCGTAATCTAAGTGCCAGTCACGTTCCGTACTTTCGGGTCGTGACAAAGTTCCATCAACCAAACATGTTTTATTTTTGAGATAGAGACCAGTGATGTTATTCTTTCGACCTTAGAGTCGCGTGTTTTATTTCTGTGGTTTTCTTGTGGTTTTGGGTTTTTGATCCTCGCCGTTGGCGTTGTATATTATATTTCTTGTGTGGTTGTGACCGTCGATTGACGAAGAGCTAGCTCCCGCTTGGGGATGCCCTTTTATTGATTTCGTATACTATTCATGTTGTATCCCGTTTGGGGGCCAGTATTTACAAAGGAGACTCTGCCGAAATTTTCAGGAAATATTTGATGTTTTTAAAAACGCATAATTCGGCTTATGCTATTAAAACCACTTGATTTAAATTGGTTTTCCTTCACTCTACTACTTTTCTTGGTTTGGATTTCTGGGTTTTCGGTTTACTTAGATTACGTACGCCCCGAGATGTTCGTAGTTTAAGTGCCGGTCATGTTCCGTACTTTCGGGTCATGACAAAGTTAGTATCAGATCGTTAAGTTTTACCTTCGGAGCATAGGATGACCCTTGGTTGATGGAATAGGTGACTAAAGTAGAGTGACGTACCGTTGGTATGTTCCGCGGCATATTTACGACACGCCACTCCACTTAAGAAGCCTTAGGATGTACATTTCCTTGTTCAGTATTATATTCCTTCCTGATCCAGCCTCATCGGTATCAGTTTGGTTTTGCTGCCACGATTACGGGCAGGGAGAGCTACGGCTAGAGTTGCGGTCAGCACGAGCTCGTCACGAACGAGGACTGACCAGGGCATGATTCCGGCGACACCCGATTATAGAGAGGTGTCTTTTGATTGTGTTTTTCGCCACGAGCATTGGATGGATCACCGTATGAGGTTGCTCGGACGTGCAGAGTAGCACCAGAGGATTGAGCCACCGGTAGAAGCCAGCCATACTTAGATGACCATTGAAGTGATTGAGGCACGGTTCAGCGTGCAGATGAGCGAACCAGTTTTTGCTGTGAACGACGAGATATCGCCCCATATGTTGGAGCTATTGCGGGACGAGTAGTACGAAGAGATGATAGAAGGTCGCTAGTCACCCGATGATGAATGACTAGGACAGGTGGTTCGTTCGCCTACCCCGATGCGAGGTCATCAGATAGATTGATTTCAGCTAGAAACGACTTCACGCAGAGACGTTGAGAGTCGACAAAGACGATCGAATGTCAGAAATCTATTATTCCAAGTTTAAAGTAGTCGGAAAGACATGCAGGCAATTCTCTGGTCCCTCTAGAAGAATGAAACCCTAACTCGACTTAATGACCGTGTGAAAGCCTTTGAACCTTCGGGTTTGCGGCAGTTCTACGGTGCCATTAGTGAGGCTTGGGTTTCCCCTTCTACGGCTGGACCACCGATGCTGTGGTATGTACTCGATACTATTAAACTGTTCCCAAGAGGTTGAGCTCTTGGGGGATTATGAGGTTTTGACGACTCGATCGGATGGCTCGACTTAATTCGGATGCTAGGTGGTGAGATGCATTCCTTGGGAGGCTCCCGATACGAGGATAGCCGTTGGAGCTCAGTCCATGTAGCCACGATGAGACGAGTCCGAAGTAGTCGACATTTGAGAAAGTGGAGTAAAGAGGTCCATACAATATCTGGATAAGACGACGTTCCACTCCGCCTATATCAGAGATGCGATACGCATGACGAGGCATTGTGTTTGGATATACCTTCCCGAGGAGTCGCGATGAGAATGCAGTCGTCCCAGAGCAAGACGCAGATATAGTAAAGGACGATGACTTCCGGAAAGTTGGCAGAGACGAGACATGGAAGAGACCGTGAGCAGGATTCCTTCCAGGACGCTGCTGCAATGATACTTGCACCCAGGATCAGATGTGTCACGTACATTCAGAGAGCCAGAGGCCGACGCCAGTGATATGCTGTCTTACGAGTGGTCGCGATGATTGACCGGGAGATGACAAGAGACGTGCCAGAACGGGATCATCCCCGTTAGCACACCTAACAAGGCCGATGAGCCGATGGACCGAGAGATTGGTAATTCACAATGAAGACCTTGACCCAGGAGTGGTCATTGTTATGCACACCAGCAGGCCAGAGTTCATGATCATCGACGAGACGTCCCACTAGTGACCGCGACAGTTGGCCAGAGATTCTTGAGTATGTGCTTGAGCGGGACTATTCCGCCATACTAGATTTTGATGTTTTAGGGTGAATTATTCGCATGATTTTGTTATGATGATTGAGGATTTACGATTTTCGCACAGTCGTTGCACTTGATATCGTTTTCGTGCTTGGTTTCACCTGTTTGTGATTTTACGGTTTTAGATATTTGAGTTGATTTTGTGCGTATATACGCACACTATTTGATTTTGCGCATGTTCGGCACTTGATATTGGATTTCATGATTTCGTGCATGATGGATGCACCTGATTTGGATTTTCGCGCATGTTGGGCGCATGTTTTGAAGTGTGATTTTGGTGCACACTAGATGCACTAAATCGAGATTTTTCGTGCATGTCAGATGCACCTGATTTTGCTATCAGGCACACATGTTGCCTACGACAGATGTTCCGTGCACACCCGATGCACTTAGATCTTGTTTATGTGCACTTGTTTGGCACGTATATGGATTTTGATTTCCGTGTGCACCAGACGCACGTAGTATTCATACGCGTATTTGGGGATTGATTTTTCCTATAGAGCAGTACGTTTTTATGATATTTGCTATGTGTTTTCGTACTGGGCAGGACTAGTCAGAGGACAGTACCTGAATATATTTGGCATTCATTTCCTTCAGATATTTACATATATAGATTTGATATTTACATGTATAGTTTCGAGTTATATCATATTGGCTTTGTATTGGATTTGACATTTGTGTCTTTACCGTGACTTCGATGATTGCGGGATGCTTGACGGAGTTTTGATTTTGAGTTATCTGCTCATTACTCATGCGCATGTATTGCGCTATGATGCGTTTTATGTACTTAGGATTTCGGAGCCCCGACGACTTGATGGTTTTGCGTAGATGTTTTTGTATTTGGGGGGAGTTTGAATTTAAATTCGGGGACCGAATTTCTTTAAGGGGGGAAGATTGTAACGTTTTGAAAATCGTTTCGGTGAAATTTCGAAAAAATCGGTAAAATAAGGGGGTTTTCTGTAAAAAGTCAAAATACAAATATCTTATTATAAAAATTAAATATACACATTCTAGCTATGTAATTACTAGTATTTGGTGTTTATTGAGCCACTGGTGAAATTTCAAATTTTCTGAAAAAAAAAATTATTTTATTATTATTGTAAGCCGTCACTAATACATTTAATTAGGAAAAATTACAATCTGGAATGGGTTGAAACAAATTTTGTGCATCATAAAACATTAAACAAAATTTTATCATGTGGTTTTTGAAACGAAATCGTTTGCCAAAACGGTTTAGAAATTATTGATGAAAAAAGGCTTTTTTTTAGTGTAAATGGATGTTGGGGTATTGTATTTGTCATTTTCCTTCACCCCACACTCACACACTACACCAATTCCCCTCCTTGGCTGAATTTTCAGCAGCCACATCCTCCATATCCCCACTTCTTCTGATAAAAGAAAAGAAAACCAAGAGAATAGAATAAAGGAAATATTAAATAAAGAGGTATGGTGTTAGATAATGGTGACTTGGACTTTTCCTTGACTTTACAAACACCCCCACACCCTCTCTTCTCCCCCTTCTCAATTCTGGCCGAGCCCCCCCTTTGTGCGGCCCCCCAATTTTCCCCCTCTCATTTCATCACAAAATTCCATCAAAAATCCACAAATTTACTCACAAATTCAAAGCAAACTCCAAATCCAAGCTTTACCCATTATTCTTTAGCCAATTTAGTATGGATCTTGGGGGATGGAAGAAAGTTTCGGAGGCTCAGCTTCATGTTTGATCTCTTGATCATGAGGTATAAAGTTTCATCCAAATTTGTTAATTGTTAATTGTATGTTTGAATCTAGTTTTAATTAGATGTTTAATTATGGAATTAATTAAAATTTAACTTTCAAGAGAAGGGTTTGAAATTCAAGTTAGGTTTTTGTTTTGGAGTTGGGTTGTGATCAATTGTGCATGGTTGTGTGATATGGGCTAGCATCTTAAAACTTGTTAACACTAATATAATTGCTAGTTTGCAAATTGTTAGTTTAAATTTGTAATAATTGTACAAATATTGCAAACTAGGTTTTTTAGAATTGATGGAAATGCGTGATTTTAAAATCTAATTAACATTGGTATGACATAATAAAGATGTTTAATGAACATTATAGCCTCTAGAATTGTTAAAATATTTATATTGGTTAAAACACCAAGTTTTGAACTAAAAAGGTATCTTTTGCTAACTAGATTTTGGTTTAATGTAATTTAGTAAGATTAAAAATCTAGTAAATGTTTATGTGGCCTAATTAAGATAATTAGTGAGTATTGTGACCACTAGTTTGCTAAAACATCAAGACTTGTAGTAAAACGGTTAACGACCCCTTTACTAGGCTTTTTGGAAATAAACCGATTTGATCAATTTATTGGTTTTGATGATTTGCATCCTATTTCATATATTTTTAGTGACATATAAAACAACGATTGGTACGTTTGGTGTTTTTCTCAATCAATCGGCGTGTGTACACCGATGTCGAGGGTTTTTGGGTTGATTTGATAAAGCAACCATAGGTTTTGACCTATGTGGGATTCGTGAGTAGTTTTGCTCATGAGTCGGATTTTAATGCGATACGGTGCGTTATGATATGTAGGTACCCCATGTGGACTTCGAGACGACAAGCAAGCGCGTGGCGACGTCGGCACCGGCGAGCGAGGACCAAGTGAGTAGATTTATATCTACGGGGAGAAGTCGGGTGGATGGCGTATAGCACCCCCGCAGTTCGTGGTGATGTATACGAATACGTATACACACACATATATATTGTTTATATATTGTTTGAGTGCATTGATGATAATATGGATATTTGGTGTTCTTGGATATTTAGTGTCGCGAAACCCTAGAGTTGCGGTCGCACCACGTATGCACACACCCGCCCATACTTGCATACTTTCTTCTTTCATTTGTGCGTATACAGGAATACATAGTTATGTGTTCACATGGGTATGGGACTATGTGTTCACATACGGATTTGAGGATGATACTTGGGTTTGAGATGAGTCGATGAGATTTGTATTGAGGTTGTGAATTCGGTGACATGGCAGGATTCATATTTGAGATACGACATGACGTTGTAGCGGGTCCTTTGACGTAGTGTTTCACACACGTGCATGCATACGTAGGTGGTATCAGTATTGTACTAGAGATAGATCCGTACCCGAATTATGATCTTTGATAAAGGGGATACCAGATGAATAGTGTGATGAATGTGATATTGACCCGTACCCAGATTTGGGGATGCCGTACGACGGATTTACGTACGAGCTATATATTGATGATAGATCCGCACTCTTGACTTGGGATGCCTGATTATAGATATGGTATCGGATGTGATATTATTGAGGCAGGATCACCGACTATACATATACAGGTATGCATATGTATCGACTCATATGTATCGACTCAGATGATAGGCGGTTTCCTTACCTGTAGCTCAGCTTGTTAGTTCAGCCGTATAGTTTAGCGTAGTTGTTAGATTATATTAGACTCCTACCTATTTCAAAACTAACGAATCGTGAGTATTTTAAAAGACAGCCCTAGGGATCCTACGGATATTTCAAAAGACGTATCTTTTCATAAAAACACCGTAGCCCCTATTTTCAAAACCCCATGATTCGTGTTATTTCAAATGGCACCATTGTTTAATATTTAGCTCCCGCTCATTTTGGTTGCTCGCTCCGCATCGCATACTTACATTGTTATTTCATATTGCATTGTTGATATTATGTTCTTAGGACACCAGCACCATTACCGATGATGCGTATGTACCACGTACACTTACTTGCCGGCTCACACACATCTTCATCGGTAATTGCCATGTCACGCACACCCTAGAAAATATTATTGCTTATCTTCGCTTGATAGCTAGTTGTTTGACATGATATTAGTGTACTTACCTTATATGCCAGCTTAGATATTGTAGTTATTACTGTCGCTTCATGCATACCGCTATTCATTGTTATGCCGCATTCATGGATTCTCATGCATATATTCACTTTTTACGTGCTATTGAGGTTTTGGATTCGGATTTCCATGAGATTTTCTGGATTTGGGGAAAACCGCAAAACATATACAAACTTCTTCTTTCTCTTTTTAAATGAAAAGCGCGGTTTTTCCCATGATGTATGAGTCGTCCACCATGAGTTTGCTGATGGATTTCGAGACCCGATTCGAGGAGTTGGATGAACCGTTTTGGGTACATGGTGGACCCGGTAAGGTACGCCGGGGCAAGAAGCGCGTGATGATGACGATGTGAGCCTGGCAGGGGAGCACTACCTACCGGTGATTTTACCCGACGCGTCGGATATCCGGAGGATACCGTCGTGGTCTTGAGATGGATGGTAGGGGGCCGGTCTGGACTGACGGCGCCCTAGATATTGAGATTTCAAGATATTGAGGTACTGAGATTTGATGATACAGGCCAGTCCGGATAGCCGGAGCCTGAGGTTTTGAGACATTTAGATTTATGTTTTATGTCGATGCTAGACACTGTTGATGCTGATTTCATTTATGATACCTCATTTTAAAAATACAAAGGAAATCTCACTAATTTATGAAAACAGTTTCTTCATTTACATGTATTCTGTTTTCATGCATTCATACCTCATTCATATGATATATTGCTACCTGAGGCACTGACACGGGCACATGAGATTACACTTGGGTTAGATATTTACCCTAGCCTTGTTTAGGTTGCATGTTATATATAATTGAGGATATATTATGATCATTGACCTAGGTTGCGTTATTTATGCGATTTCTGTTCGTAGATGTTTTTCTATTCACGAGTTGGCAACTCACCCCCGTTGTGCCCCAGTTTCTTGCAGGTTTTCCGTACAGGTTTCTTTACGGCTTGCGGGCATAGTTTCCTTCGGGTGTTTTGCTAGTAGGTGGGTTTACTTGTATCGTACCCCCATTTATATAACTTGTATATTATTATTCTGTTGTATCTAGAAGTTCCATCAACCAAACATGTTTTATTTTTGAGATAGAGACCAGTGATGTTATTCTTTCGACCTTAGAGTCGCGCGTTTTATTTCTGTGGTTTTCTTGTGGTTTTGGGTTTTTGATCCTCGCCGTTGGCGTTGTATATTATATTGCTTGTGTGGTTGTGACCGTCGATTGACGAAGAGCTAGCTCCCGCTTGGGGATGCCGTTTTATTGATTTCGTATACTACTCATGTTGTATCCCGTTTGGGGGCCAGTATTTACAAAGGAGACTCTGCCGAAATTTTCAGGAAATATTTGATGTTTTTAAAAACGCATAATTCGGCTTATGCTATTAAAACTACTTGATTTAAATTGGTTTTCCTTCACTCTACTACTTTTCTTGGTTTGGATTTCTGGGTTTTCGGTTTACTTAGATTACGTACGCCCCGAGACGTTCGTAGTTTAAGTGCCGGTCATGTTCCGTACTTTCGGGTCATGACAAATTTTGTATTACAGGATAATGTTATGAACATTTTTCTAAACCAAAAGTTGGTTGGATCAGGCACGATGTGCAATGGCGTTTATGTTCTAAATCAATCAACAGGTCTGAGCATAACAAACACACACAAGAGGAAGATTTCAGAACTGAACGAATCTTTCTTGTGGCATTGTAGACTATGTCACATCAATGCGACACGGCTAGCTAAGTTGCATAAGGATGGATATTTGAATCCTTTTGAATCTGCATCTTATGATACTTGCCAGTCATGTCTCAAAGGAAAGATGACCAAAACTCTGTTTACGGGACACGGAGAAAGAGTTACGGAACTCTTAGGACTGGTACATAGTGATGTGTGCGGTCCCATGTCTACACATGCCAGGGATGGTTCTTCGTACTTCATTACATTCACTGACGTCTCTCTAGATTCGGGTATGTGTTCCTGATGAAACACAAATCAGAAGCTTTTGAGAAATTTAGAGAATATTAACAAGAAGTCGAGAACCAAACCGGGAAAAGTATTAAAATCCTTCGATCTGATCGAGGAGGTGAATACTTGAGCAATGAATTCCTGGACTTCCTAAAAGAGAATAGGATTCTCACTCAGCTAACTCCTCTATATACACCACAGCACAATGGTGTATCGGAACGGAGGAACCGCACCCTATTAGATATGGTGCGCTCTATGATGAGCACAGCTGCGTTACCTATTTCCTTCTGGGGGTATGCGCTGGAGACAGCACCATACCTATTGAATCAAGTTCCATCTAAATCTGTACCTACCACACCATATGAGATATGGAGTGGGAAGAGACCATGTCTTAAACGAGTTAAGATATGGGGTTGTCCGGCCTATGTCAAAAGGAAAAATCCGGACAAACTCGAGGCACGGTCAGTTCTATGCAAGTTTGTGGGATATCCCAAACATTCACATGGATATCTTTTCTACCATAGCGAGGAACATAAGGTGTTAGTTTCTCGATATGCCACCATTTTAGAAAAGGAATTTCTTACAAAAGAAATTAGTGGCAACGAGGTAGAACTAGAAGAAATTCCGGCTACACAAACTCAAACTGAAGATTTAGTGGAACAAGAGGATTCGGTAGTTCACGATGAACCCCGTCCACTCCGCCGATCTAGTAGGGTTCCTCACCCACCTGAGAGATACTATGGTTTTCTCATGGATGGTGGGAGCAAGGATTGCATCATGGAGGATGATGACCCAACTAGCTTCGAGCAGGCCATCACGAATGGGGACTCAGTGAAATGGCTGGATGCAATGCGGTCCGAGATGGAATCCATGTACACCAACAAAGTATGGACTTTGGAAGATGCTCCTGAAGGGATAAAACCCATTGGGAGCAAGTGGATCTTCAATAAAAAACTTGGTGTAGATGGGAAAGTGGAGACTTTCAAAGCTAGACTTGTTGCAAAGGGTTTTCGTCAAAGACCAGGTGTGGACTATGACGAAACCTTTTCTACAGTGGCTATGCTTAAATCCATCCGGATCATGCTTGCCATCGCTGTTAGATATATGTATGCCCTAGAGGCCATTACTATACATAGGATGTATATTGTAGTGGATGCTTGGACATATATAGGGATGACTTTCTTGCTCGATATGATAGTATTCTATCTGGTTACTCTTTACCTTAACGTGTACACTGAATGTCTCTCTGTTACATGTTGGTAAAACCCTTGGGATGTGTACTTGACTACCTGGACTATGATGTGGATCATACTAGTGGGGACATGGTAGTCCATAAGTACATCCTTCAAAGTCCCTAGTCATGGGTGTATCGAGACGGGGCATCGATATACCAGAGTAGAATAGCGTGTAGCTTCTCGACCCATATAGATGGGCGATGGATGATCCCATATCCATTGGTGTTTGACATCAAAGATGATATACGGGTGCTCAGTGGAGACTGGGTACACTGGACGGACTCGCCGAGAACTCCCAGATGGTATTATACCTCACGTCAGATGGCAGTTCTCTGGTGACACTGGTACAGGTTAGTCTGTAGACCCGAGATCGTCATAGAGTCTTGCGTGATTCCCACTGTGCTTTGATTTCCACCTTACCACATCCAAGAGGGCGTGCAAAACGGTGGTTTTTGGGTACAGTCCCGAATCACTTGGAGGCAATGAGCGATAGGAGGGGTTTCGTCTCTTCCGGTATAGGGAGTTGATGTTGCGCAGTGCTCGATTGGCTATAACAGGAAGTCCTTGGCCAAGGCTGCTTTAGGGATTTACTGGTAAGTGTTACCAGTAGTTTCTCGACCCGTTATGAGCCTCATATCGACACGACTTATCGAGTTATTGGGGTCTGACGTTTACCACCCCTAGACAAGATATGCGACATATCAGACGAACAAACCGGACTGTACGGTAGTGTTACTGGTAGGATTCACAGGAGTATGAGCGGGCTTGCTCGTTGATCTTCTGATCGCTCAATATCCGGGTGGCCGTTATGTTTAGCAGAACGCTTGCGGTTTGTGGGTGTTTGATATGATCATCACCTACTACCGGCGTATTGACGAGTCTTTAGAGTCCTACACAGGGGTTTCCTGGCTCAAGCGAAACGAAATAGGAGCGCATTTGAGATATGTGCGGGACCGAGAATAATACCAGTATGTGATACTGTATTCTATTCTCGCGATTTGTGACATTAATCGGTAGTATGCGATATAGCCGGGTTATCGGATCAAGTGTTGATTCGATAAGTTGTTACTATTGATACTAGTCGGTTATATGCAATATGACCGGATCGTTAAATCAAGTGTTGATTTAATGATTTAATGTATAATTATATATTTGATATATTACTTTACATTAACTAGTATTGGTTCACTTAAGATTGATTTTCTCACTTGAATGTGCACATTGTTTATATGTGATATATGCAAGTGTACATGTTTGTATCATGATGATACAAATAAGTTGTGTGTATGAGACTTGAACCAAATCAAGGTTAAATTAGGGTTTACTATTTTCCTAGCAAATAACAAAAGAGTGAGACTTTGGTCAAAGTTATCAAGCTTCATGAAGCTTGATGAACATTGACAAAGTCAACTCTTTTGTCATTTGTATAAGATATTAGTTAACCCAACCCTTAACCTAATGCTTTAGTTAATTCTCTACATGAGTTAAGCATGAGGGCTTAACTCAACCATGGTGCCATGATTAAAAGGATAAGTTTCATATTATTCTTTTAATTCTATGGATTCTTTTCTTCTTCTTCATCTTCATCAAGCTCCACAAAAGCTTGCTAGCTCCAATGGTGCCATGAGAAAAAGAGTGAGAAATCCAATTCTAATGTGAACCCACTTCCTATTTCTTCATCCTCTACTACTTGCCATGTAGTATAGGGTGTTCTCTTCACAAAGTTTTTGACCAAGTGAAGGAATAGCTTGAGTTTGAGTCTCCCCGACGTAGATCATCTTCGGCATCGAAGTCAACGACCTAGCCCGATCATTTCTCCGATGAAACCATCGTTAGAGTCCGGGATCCGATGATTGCAGCGGAGGGACGTCAACACGGAGCTTTAGAAGTGGAGGACCGGATCTCCAAAGGTTGTATTTCCATTCACTTAGTAGCAAAGTAGTTTGCTTGCTTGTTGTTTCGCCTAATCTCTAGTTAACGATATAGTTTAGGGTTTCTCGGCACCTAAAAATTTAAATTTGGCATGGTTGATGCCTTGTGGAACCTCTTGTGTGTGCCTAGGAACCCTACAGTGGTATCAGAGCCTAGCTAGAGCTTTAGACGAAGTGTAGACGATGTTAGAAATCCGATCGAACCCCGAAACCCTAACTTTTAACCCTCTCTGTACATTTTCTTAAACAGTGGATTTTTCCTAATTAAAAATTGTCAAAAAATTCAGCAGGGTTTTGTATGAGTTACTGTGAAGCACGGGATCCCAAATCGATTATTGCGCCGTGGAACCGCGGCCCCAACCTGGCTTGGGCGGCGGTTCCGCGGCCGTATTGGTGAATTCTGCCACGTGCTTTCAACAGTAATGTCCGTCTGTACATGCTATAGTTTATGGGAATTTTTAATTGATACTCAATAGTTGAGTTTTTCTGGGTTGTTTTGGGGATTCGATGATTCGATCGGATTGTTTAATTTTGTCTATGTGTTTTTCCGGGTAATTTTAGAATATGTTAAAAAGTTCGACCGGATATAAATACCCAATTTTTCCCCTGCCGGGAAATTTCCAAGTGTTGGATTTTTTCCGTAGTTTGAGAACGTTCTAAATAGTGCAAGTAACGCGATGGACCCTCTAGAAGACAACAAACCTTAACTCGATTATGTGACCGTCTTGAACTTCCCTTTGAACCTTAGGGTTTGGGGTAGTACGGCGTGCCACATGTGAGGCGTTGGCTTGACCCTTCTACGGCTGGACCGTTGGTACTGTGGCATGAAGTGAATGTTTTTAAACTTATTTCATGTGTTGAGCTGTTTCGGGAAAACTTGGGTGTTTGATTGTTCGATCGGAAAGTTTAACATTTTCTATTTATCTGGAATGTGATGCAATATTTGGAATCCACAAGTAGTTATGAGATAACTGATTTGGATGTTATAAACATAGTACTTTAGTCTTACTTGATCGGTTGCCACGAAATTTTGATGCGATCAAAAGTCCTTCGCAATCACGTAGCGTACGCGGATACTCGCCGGGTAAACTTAATAGACAGCCATGCCCTATAGCCCCGACCAAGTGACTGTAGGAGAACCCCGTCGCCGAAAGCATCCGTGCGGGTGCTCGCGGTAGCGGTGTTCCGCCTTGGTGCACTTCGTCGACGGTATCGGGGGTGCGGCCGTCTACTAAAGTTTGCGACGAGCATTCGATCAGATTATCGGGAATCTTGTTGAATTGGCCGACTGGATATTGAAAAGTGTTTTCGATATAGAGACTAAAATGCAGGGTTTATAATTGTTAGGCATGCGATGTCTAAGGAGGTTGCGGATTCCAACTGTTGTAGTTTTACACCTTCTTATCTGTGACCGTAAGTTGAATATGTGATATCGCCGGTTTCGTTTCTATATGTCAACGACAATTGGGATGCGCACATTTACTTACGTTGATGACTTGTGATGTTATGTGTTGCTGGATATGTTATATTGGATCGTCGCGATTTTAATAGCCGGGGGGT
Source organism: Agapanthus africanus (assembly GCA_030015575.1). NCBI lineage: Eukaryota > Viridiplantae > Streptophyta > Magnoliopsida > Asparagales > Amaryllidaceae > Agapanthus > Agapanthus africanus. The sequence goes on from JASDDO010000031.1 coordinate 336,753,606, forward strand.
TTTATGTGAGATGAGAGTTTTTATTTTCATTAATGTAAAATTTATTATATGTAATATTCTTTTATTGGGGCACTTCCGGGTTGAGGTTGATGTCACCATTTGTATATTATTTACTTTTCCGCACTAGGATAGACCCAAGGAGGAGAGCACAAGTAACCGGGTTCTAGAGTCCAGCAGGAGACCAACTCGAGGAGTCGAGTCCGGGTCTCCTAACTCTAGAATTGGTAGGGTTGCTTGCCGCTCTCGTAGGGGTCTAGGGGTGTGGGTTTGGCTATTCATCGCGACCGTGGAATCCGTGTTTTATACAGTCTCGTATTGAAAACACGGACGTCCTAGTATATCCAATGTTTCATATGTTTCTTCTGCTGCGATATCTGTGATGTGATCATTTGATGTCCTGTGATAAATACTGTATATAGTATATATGATATATTATATAGACGTTACTTATGTTTTACACCCGCTCTAGCCCTGCCCCGCTCTGCCGTTAGTTACCAAACCTAACGGTGCACGAGGGGACATCGAGGCGAATGCGGATGGCATAAGTGTACGTCGTATTTATCTGTGATGTTTAGGTGACTTAAATGATGGGACTTCATTAATATGATTAATGAAATAAAAGAAACCTAAAAGATGTTGTGGAATCGAATTTTCAAAAACAATTAGCTACAGTTCTTGCTTTGCATCGAGGTGTTCCTTATAGAACATCCTGCACCTTATTCGATAAGGAAAGGGCCGAGATCCCTTCACTGGGAGTGACCCCTTTAGCAATGACTGGCAGATGCTACACCCCTCGGTTTGTCTTTTGATTGCTCCTATATTTTTTGCTTTGCACAGCGGTATATATGATATATCCTGCACCTTATTCGATGAGGAAAGGGCCGACGATCCCTTCACCGGGAGTGACCCCTTTAGTAAAACTAGAAAAACCTCAAAAACACTCCATTTTAAAATTATTTGATTCTACAACGATATCAAGTTCATTACGCAATAGGTTTTCAGAAAAACCTGTCGTAGCCCTCCGTCATTTCAGATAAGTAGTAGTTAGTATTCGTGCTGCGTTTGTTGGCCTTTGTCAAGGCATAGTGTGCAGTAGCTGACTGGTGCTTATCTGCTTATGCATATGATGCAGATTGGGTTAGTGTAGTCATGCTACCTTGTTGGCCTTTGTCAAGGGTCGTGCGGGTGAGTTTAATTCAATCAGGAAATGACGGGTTGAACTTGACTAGCATCCTATGGTTTGTTGGCCTTTGTCAAGGTCATAGGAGGTTAGGGGCAAAATTATAGGGAATTTCAAGTGTTGAAATTTGCAATGAGATTGCATACCTTCTATGAGATAGTTGGATCCCGATACCCACTGCGAGTAATTGTTACTCCTGGGAGAGTTTTACACATTACAATTAGCCGATCAAGTATGTAACGTTTGGAAAATCGTTTCGGTGAAATTTCGAAAAATCGGTAAAATAAGAGAGTTTTCTGTAAAAATTCAAAATGCAAATATCTTTATTATAAAATTAAATATACATATTCTAGATATGTAATTGCTAGTATTTGGTGTTTATTGAGCCACTGGTGAAATTTCAAATTTTCTGAAATTTTTTCCGAAATTAATTATTTTAATATTATTTTAAGCCGTCACTAATACATTTAATTAGGGAAAATTACAAATTGGAATGAGTTGAAACAAATTTCGTGCATCATAAAACTTTAAATAAAATTTTATCATGTGGTTTTTGAAACGAAATCGTTTGCTAAAACGGTTTAGAAATTATTGAAGAAAAAAGGCTTTTTTTAGTGTAAATGGATGTTTGGGGTATTGTATTTGTCATTTTCCATCACCCCACACCCATACCCACACTCACACACCCCCGTTTAGTTCTTCCCTTGGCTGAATTCAGCAGCCCCCACCCATTTTCCCCACTTGAATTTCAAAGGAAAGAAAAGAAAAGAAATGAGAATGGATAAAAGAGTTGGTATTTGGTTGACTTTGACTTTTTCCCTCACCATAACTCACACCACACTCCCTCCCTCCTCTCCCCCACCTGCAATGGCCGACCCCCCCTCCATTTCAGCCCCTTCATTCTTCATCTCTTTCTCTTTAAAAAAGTTCATCAAAAATGCTTGAAAAATCCACAAAAAATCAAGCAAAAATCCAAATCAAAATCCACCTCCTACCCATTTTCCCTTGGCTACCATAGCATGGATTTAGGGATTTAGATTTCAATTTGGGAGGCTAAGTGTGCTTGTGGGATCTTCAAATTTTTTTGGTATAAATTCTAACCTTTTTGCTTAATGTGTTGTTAATTGCTTAGGTTAGCTTAATTAATTGTTTAATTAGGTTTTAATTTAGTTCTAGGTGCATGATTTAAAATTCAAGAGAGGGGTTTGATTTCAAATTGGTATTTTTTGTTGTGAGATTTAGTTTATGTGATATAATTGATATATTAATGTTATGCTAAATCCAATTTAAGTTGCTAGTTTGCATATTTGTTGATTTAAAAGTGATAATTATATAAATGGTAAACTAGGTTTTGAAAATAATTATATTCTTGTGAGATAAAATTCAAAGTTAGGTTTCATGTTATTATAAAGATTATATTGAGTGGTTTAATGCTTTTAGTTCATGAAAATCCAAGCTAGATTGTAGTTTGTGCATTTTTGCTATAAAATTGTTAAAATTTAGGTATTTTGTGAACTAGAATTTTAAGGTTTATGGAAATTAATGAGATTAAATTATGCGAATTGTTTTTATGGCTTATTTAAAGATATTTAGTGAATATTGTGGCCGCTAGATTCGTTTATACATCGACTTTTGTACTAAAACGGTGATTTGTGCGTACTAGATTTTCGGGAAAATGACTTTTTAAGTGAAATTGGGGTTTTTGTGAATTTTAAGCTATTTTATATTATAATTAGTGCTTGTAATTGTACAAATGAGTGTGTTGGGAGCTTTCTCGATGGTGCGGCGTTTGTACGCCGACGTCGAGGGTTTTTGGGTCGATTTGTGAATGCAACCATAGGTTTTGACCTATCTGGGATTCGTGCGTCGTTTTGGTCATGAGTCGGATTTTAATGCGATATGGTGCGTTATGATTTTTATGTACCCCATGTGGAATTCGAGACGACAAGCAAGCGCGTGGCGACGTCGGCACCGGCTAGTGAGGACCAAGTGAGTAAATTTATATCTACGGGGAGAAGTCGGGTGGATGGCGTATAGCACCCCCGCAGTCCGTAGTGTAGCTCATATATATATGTTTATATACGTGTCTTATGATACGAGAAATGTTCATTCATGTTATGTTTATGTGTTCATGGATTAGCTTTGGGTTAGTTGCGAAACCCTAGAGTAGTTGTTATACCCACATACGCACATACAGATTTACATACTTTACTTTCTTGTGCGCAGATTGGGATGTGTATATATGTATATATGCGTGGGTATGGGACTATCTATATGTATATTTATATACGCATGCATGGATAATGAGGATAGTACTTGGGATTTAAGATGAGTCGATGAGATTTGATTTGAGGCCGTGAGATCGGTGATATAGCAGGGTTCGTATTTGAGATACGACATGACGTTGTAGCGGGTCCTTGACGTAGTGTTTCACACACGTGCATGCATACTTAGGCGGTATCAGTATTGTACTAGAGTAGGTCAGTACCTTAGACTATGATCTTTGATAAAGAGGATACCGGATGAATAGTGTGATGAATATGATATTGACCCGTACCCAGATTTGGGGATGCCGTACGACGGATTTACGTAAGAGCTATATTTTGATGATTGATCCGCACTCTTGACTTGGGATGTCTAATTATAGATATGGTATCGGATATGATATTATTGAGGCGGGATCACCGACTAATATATATACAGGTATGTATATGTATCGACTCAGATGTTAGGCGGTTTTCTTACCTGTAGTCCAGCTTGTTAGCTTAGTCCTTTAGTTTAGTTTAGTTGTTAGATTAGATTCGATTCTTACCTATTTCAAAAAACTAACGAATCGTGGGTATTTTAAAAAGGCAGCCCAAGGGATCCTACGGATATTTCAAAAGACGTATCTTTTCTTAAAAACACCGTAGCCCCTATTTTCAAAACCCCATGATTCGTGTTATTTCAAAAGGCACCATTTGTAGGACTTATATTAGATTAATGCAGATTAGTTATCGTTGCGTCTAGTGTTCAGCTCCCGCTCATTTTGGTTGCTCGCTCCGCATCGCATACTTACATTGTTAGTTCATATTGCATTGTTGACATTATGCTGTTAGGACACCAGCACCATTACCGATGATGCGTATGTACCACGTACACTTACTTGCCGGCTCACACACATCTTCATCGGTAATTGCCATGTCACGTACACCTTAGAAAATATTATTGCTTAACTTAGCTTGATAGCTATTAGTTTGACATAATATTAGTGTACTTACCTTATATGCCAGCTTAGATATTGTAGTTATTATTTGTCACTTCATGCATACTGTTATTCATTGTTATGCCGTATTCATGGATTCTTATGCCTATATTCATGGGTTTATATGCTATTGATGATTTTGATTCGGATTTCTATGCGATTTTCTGGATTTGGGGAAAAACCGTAAAACTTGTATAAGCTTCATCCTTCTATTTTAAATAAAAAGTGTAGTTTTCCCATGATGTATGAGTCGTCCACCATGAGTTTGCTGATGGATTTCGAGACCCGATTCGAGGAGTGGAGGAACCGTTTCGGGTACATGGTGAACCCGGTGCGGAACCCCGGGGCAAGAGGATCGTGTTGTTGACGTTGAGCCTGGCAGGGGAGCACTACCGACCGGTGATATTACCCGACGTGTCGGATATCCGGAGGATACCGTCGTGGTCTTGAGATAGATGGTAGGGGCCGGTCTAGATTGACGGCGCCCTAAATATTGTGATTGAGATATTGAGATTTTGAGATATTGAGGTACAGAGATTGTGATACAGAGATATCGAGATATTTGGACACTTGTTTTGTGTCGATGCTGGGCACTGTTTTATACTGATTTCATTTATGGTACCTCACTTTTAAAATACAGAAATCTCACTGATTTATGAAAGCATCTTTATTCAGTACATGCATTCTGTTTCATGCATTCATACATCATCCCTATGATATATCGCTACCTGAGGCACTGACACGGGGACATGAGATTACACTCGGGTTAGATATTTACCCTAATCATTGTTAGGCTGCATGTTATATATATTTGAGGATATTATGATCGTTGACCTAGGATTGAGTTGTTCATGTGGTTTCTGTTCGTACATGTTTTTCTATTCATGAGTTGGCAACTAACCCCCGTTGTGCCCCAGTTTCTTGCAGGTTTGCCGTACATGTTTCATTACGGCTTTGCGTGCATAGTTTCCTTCGGATGATTTGCTAGTAGGTGGGTTTACTTGTATCGTACCCCCATTATATATCTTGTATATCATTATTCTGTTGTATCTAGAAGTTCCATCAACCAAACATGTATTTACTTTGAGATAGAGACCAGTGATGTTATTCCTTCGACCTTAGAGTCGCGCGTTTTTTTTCCTGTGGTTTTCTTGCTGTTTTGAGTTTCCTTTGAGTTTTGATCCTCGCCCTTGGCGATGTATATTATATTGCTTGCGTGGTTGTGACCGTCGATTGACGAAGAGCTAGCTCCCGCTTGGGGATGCCTTTTTATTGATTTCGTATACTATTCATGTTGTATCCCGTTTGGGGGCCAGTATTTATAAAGGAGACTCTGCCGAAATTTTCGGGAAATACTTGATGTTTTTAAAACCGCATAACTCGGCTTATGCTACTATAACTACTTGATTTTAAGTTGGTTTTTCCTGCACTCTACATCTTTTCTTGGTTTGGATTTCTGGGTTTTCGGTTTACTTAGATTACGTACGCCTCGAGACGTTCGTAGTTTAAGTGCCGGTCATGTTCCGTACTTTCGGGTCGTAACAAAGTTGGTATCAGAGCGTTAGGTTTTACCTTTGGAGTGTAGGATGACCCTTAGTTGATAGAATAGGTGACTAAAGTAGAGTGACGTACCGTGGGTATGTTCCGCGACATACTTACGATACGCTACTCCACTTAAGAAGCCTTAGGATGTACATTTCTTTGCTCAGTATTATATTCATTCCGATCTAGCCTCATCAGTACCAGTTATGGTTTTGCTGCCACGATTACGGGCAGGGAGAGTTACAGCTAGAGTTGCGGTTAGCACGAGCTCGTCACGAACGAGGACTGACCAGGGCGAAATTCCGGCGACACACGATTGCGGAGATGTGTCCTTTTACTGTGTTTCCGCGCCACGAGCGTTTGGCGGATCGCCTTTATGAGGTTACTCGGATGTGCTGATCGACACTAGAGGATTGGGCCAATGATAGAGGCCAGCCAGATTTTGATGACCGTTGGTGTATTGCTTACTCATGATGATTGAGGCACTATTCATCGTGCAGACGAGTGAGCCAGTTGTTGCTGCGAGCGACGAGATATCTCCCCATATGTTGGAGCTATTGCAGTACAGTTGTACTAAGAGATGATAGAAGGTCGCTAGTCACCCGAGGATGAATGACTAGGACATGTGGTTCGTTCGCCTACCCGATGAGAGGTCATCAGATAGATTGATTCCAGCAAGAGACGACTTCACGCGGAGATGTTGAGAGTCGACAGAGACGATCGAATGTTAGAAACCTATTATTCCAAGTTTAAAGTATTCGGAAGGGCATGTAGGCAATTCTATGGACCCTCTAGAAGAATGAAACCCTAACTCGACTTAATGACCGTGTGAAAGCCTTTGAACCTTCGGGTTTGCGGCAGTTCTACGGCGCCATTAGTGAGGCTTGGGTTTGCCCTTCTACGGCTGGACCACCGATGCTGTCGTATGTATTCGATACTATTAAACTGTGCCCAAGATGTTGAGCTCTTGGGGGACTATGAGGTTTTGACGACTCGATCGGATGGCTCGACTTAATTCGGATGCTAGGTGGTGAGATGCATTTCTTGGGAGACTCCCGATACGAGGATAGCCGTTGGAGCTCAGTCCATGCAGTCACGACGAGACGAGTCCGAAGCGGTCGACATTAGAGAAAAGTGAAGTAAGAGGTTCGTACCAGATCTAGATGAGATGACGTTCCACTCCGCCGACATCAGAGATGCGATGCGCATGCCGAGGCATGGTACTTGGATTTACCTTCCAGAAGGAGTCGCGATGAGTATGCAATCGTTCCAGAGCAAGATGCAGATATAGGAAAGGACGATGACTTCCGGACAGTTGGCAGAGACGAGACATGGAAGAGACCGTGAGCAGGATTTCTTCCAGGACACTGCTGCAATGATACTTGCACCCAGGATCAGATGTGTCACGTACATTCAGAGAGCCATAGGCCGACGCCAGTGATATGCTGTCTTACGAGTGGTCGCGATGATTGACCGAGAAATGACCAGAGAAGTGCCAGAACGGGATCATCCCCGTTAGCACACCTGACAGGGCCGATGAGCCGTTGGACCGAGAGATTGGTAATTCACAGTAAAGACCTTGACCCAGGAGTGGTCATTGTTACGCACACCAGCAGGCCAGAGTTCATGATCATCGACGAGACGTCCCACTAGTGACCGCGACAGTTGGCCCGAGATTCTTAGAGGATGCACTTGAGCGGTACTATTCCGCCATTATTGATTTCGATGTTTTGGGTGATTTATTCACATGATTTGATATTGATGATTGAGGATTTACGATCTTTGCACAGTGCTGCACTTGATATCGTTTTCGTGCTTTGGTTTCACATGTTTGTGATTTTACGGTTTTAGACATTTGAGTTGATTTTGTGCGTATGCACGCACACGATTTGGTTCCTGCACTCTGTATAGTTTATATATGCTTGCAGTGCAGTGATACGCCTTTTGTGCACTTAGATGCACTGGACTTCGATTTCGATAGTGATACTCGATATTTGTTTTGTGCACCTGATTTGATTTTACGCATGTTCGGCTCTTGATATTGGATTTCATGATTTCGTGCATGATGGATGCCCCTGGTTTTGGGTTTTCGCGCATGTTGAGCGCATGTCTTGAGGTGCGATTTTGGTGCACACCAGATGCACTAAATCGAGATTTTTTTTTCGTGCATGTCAGATGCACCTGATTTTGCTGTCAGGCATACACGTTGCCTACGACAGATGCTTTGTGCACACCCGATGCACTTAGATCTTGTTTCTGTGCACTTGTATGGCACGTATATGGATTTTGATTGTCGTGCGCATCAGACGCACGTAGTATTCATACGCGTATTTTGGGATTGATTTCTTATAGAGCAGTACGTTTTTTTTATTATGATAATTGCGATGTGTTTTCGTACTAAGCAGGACTAGTCAGAGGACAGTACCTGAATGTATTTTGCATGCATTGATAGCTATTGAAGGGAATTCTAAAAAGCGAGCTATAATCTCAGTATTTACCTACGTGTCTGATATGACGCGAAACGTTTAAAACAAGGAAAAACCCTTCTAAATTGTTTCCCAAAACGGCGGAACGTACATTTCAAACAAAGGTATATATGTATATAGTTATTTCTTATGATAGACGTCCGCCACTGTGCGGTGTTATGTGCATTGCACAGCAACTTAAAGGATTTGGCATGCATTTCCTCCTGATATTTGCATGCATAGTTCCGATTTATAGCATATCGGTCTTGCTTGAGATTTGGCATTCGTATCTTCACCTTGACAACGATGATTGCGGGATGCTGGATGGAGTTTGATTTGAGTTATAGGCCCGTTTTTCATGCGCATGCGTTGCGCTACGATTTGTCTTATATATTTATGATTTCGGAGCCCCGGCGATTTGATGGTTTTGCCTGAAATATTTTAGTATTTGGGGGAAGTTTTAATTTAAATTCGGGGACCGAATTTCTTTAAGGGGGGAAGATTGTAACGTTTTGAAAATCGTTTCGGTGAAATTTCGAAAAAACGGTAAAATAAGGGGGTTTTCTGTAAAAAGTCAAAATGCAAATATCTTTATTACAAAATTAAATATACACATTCTAGCTATGTAATTGCTAGTATTTGGTGTTTATTGAGCCACTGGTGAAATTTCAAATTTTCTGAAATTTTTTCCGAAATTAATTATTTTAATATTATTTTAAACCGTCACTAATACATTTAATTAGGGAAATTACAAATTGGAATGAGTTGAAACAAATTTCGTGCATCATAAAACTTTAAATAAAATTTTATCATGTGCTTTTTGAAACGAAATCGTTTGCTAAAACGGTTTAGAAATTATTGAAGAAAAAAGGCTTTTTTTTAGTGTAAATGGATGTTTGGGGTATTGTATTTGTCATTTTCCATCACCCCACACCCATACCCACACTCACACACCCCCATTTAGTTCTTCCCTTGGCTGAATTCAGCAGCCCCCACCAATTTTCCACACTTGAATTTCAAAGGAAAGAAAAGAAAAGAAATGAGAATGGATAAAAAAGTTGGTATTTGGTTGACTTTGACTTTTTCCCTCACCATACCTCACACCACACTCCCTCTCTCCTCTCCCCCACCTGCAATGGCCGAGCCCCCCCCGCCCTCCATTTCAGCCCCTTCATTCTTCATCTCTTTCTCTTTAAAAAAGTTCATCAAAAATGCTTGAAAAATGCACAAAAAATCAAGCAAAAATCCAAATCAAAATCCACCTCCTACCCATTTTCCCTTGGCTACCATAGCATGGATCTAAGGATTTCGATTTCAATTTGGGAGGCTAAGTGTGCTTGTGGGATCTTCAAATTTTTTTGGTATAAATTCTAACATTTTTGCTTAATGTGTTGTTAATTGCTTAGGTTAGCTTAATTAATTGTTTAATTAGGTTTTTAATTATTTCTAGGTGCATAATTTAAAATTCAAGAGAGGGGTTTGATTTTAAATTGGTATTTTGTGTTATGAGATTTAGTTTATGTGATATAATTGACATATTAATGTTATGCTAAATCCAATTTAAGTTGCTAGTTTGCATATTTGTTGATTTAAAAGTGATAATTATATAAATGGTAAACTAGGTTTTGAAAATAATTATATTCTTGTGAGATAAAATTCAAAGTTAGGTTTCATGTTATTCTAAAGATTATATTGAGTGGTTTAATGCTTTTAGTTCATGAAAATCCAAGCTAGATTGTAGTTTGTGCATTTTTGCTATAAAATTTTTAAAATTTAGGTATTTTGTGAACTAGAATTTTAAGGTTTATGGAAATTAATGAGATTAAATTATGCGAATTGTTTTTATGGCTTATTTAAAGATATTTAATGAATATTGTGGCCGCTAGATTCGTTTATACATCGACTTTTGTACTAAAACGGTGATTTGTGCTTACTAGATTTTCGGGAAAATGACTTTTTAAGTGAAATTGGGGGTTTTTGTGAATTTTAAGCTATTTTATATTATAATTAGTGCTTGTAATTGTACAAATGAGTGTGTTGGGAGCTTTCTCGATGGTGTGGCGTTTGTACGCCGACGTCGAGGGTTTTTGGGTCGATTTGTGAAAGCAACCATAGGTTTTGACCTATGTGGGATTCATGCGTCGTTTTGGTCATTAGTCGGATTTTAATGCGATATGGTGCGTTATGATATGTAGGTACCCCATGTGGACTTCGAGACGACAAGCAAGCGCGTGGCGACGTTGGCACCGGCTAGCGAGGACCAGGTGAGTAGATTTATATCTACGGGGAGAAGTCGGGTGGATGGCGTATAGCACCCCCGCAGTCCGTAGTGTAGCTCATATATATATGTTTATATACGTGTCTTATGATACGAGAAATGTTCATTCATGTTATGTTTATGTGTTCATGGATTAGCCGGCGTCAGTCCCTGATCCGGTTGAGCCGATCGATCGCATTTCGGCTTTGGGTTAGTTGCGAAACCCTAGAGTAGTTGTTATACCTACATACGCACACACAGACTTGCATACTTTACTTTCTTGTGCGCAGATTGGGATGTGTATATATGTATATATGCGTGGGTATGGGACTATGCATATGTACATTCATATACGCATGCATGGATAATGAGGATAGTACTTGGGATTTAAGATGAGTCGATGATATTTGATTTGAGGCCGTGAGATCGGTGATATAGTAGGGTTCGTATTTGAGATACGACATGACGTTGTAGCGGGTCCTTGACGTAGTGTTTCACACACGTGCATGCATACTTAGGCGGTATCAGTATTGTACTTGACGTAGGTCAGTACCTTAGACTATGATCTTTGATAAAGAGGATACCGGATGAATAGTGTGATGAATATGATATTTACCCGTACACAGATTCGGGGATGCCGTACGACGGATTTACGTATGAGCTATATTTTGATGATTGATCCGCACTCTTGACTTATGATGTCTGATTATAGATATGGTATCGGATATGATATTATTGAGGCAGGATCACCGACTAATATATATACAGGTATGTATATGTATCGACTCAGATGTTAGGCGGTTTTCTTACCTGTGGTCCAGCTTGTTAGCCTAGTCCTTTAGTTTAGTTTTGTTGTTAGATTAGATTCGATTCTTACCTATTTCAAAAAACTAACGAATCGTGGGTATTTTAAAAAGACAGCCCAAGGGATCCTACGGATATTTCAAAAGACGTATCTTTTCATAAAAACACCGTAGCCCCTATTTTCAAAACCCCATGATTCGTGTTATTTCAAAAGGCACCATTTGTAGGACTTATATTAGATTAATGCAGATTAGTTATCTTTGCGTCTAGTGTTCAGCTCCCGCTCATTTTGGTTGCTCGCTCCGCATCGCATACTTACATTGTTAGTTCATATTGTATTGTTGACATTATGCTGTTAGGACACTAGTACCATTACCGATGATGCGTATGTACCACGTACACTTACTTGCCGGCTCACACACATCTTCATCGGTAATTGCCATGTCACGTACACCTTAGAAAATATTATTGCTTAACTTAGCTTGATAGCTAGTAGTTTGACATAATATTAGTGTATTTACCTTATATGCCAGCTTAGATATTGTAGTTATTATTTGTCACTTCATGCATACTGTTATTCAATGTTATGCCGTATTCATGGATTCTTATGCCTATATTCATGGGTTTATATGCTATTGATGATTTGGATTCGGATTTCTATGCGATTTTCTGGATTTGGGGGAAAACCGCAAAACTTGTATAAGCTTCTTCCCTCTCTTTTAAATAAAAAGTGCGGTTTTCCCATGATGTGTGAGTCGTCCACCATGAGTTTACTGATGGATTTCGAAACCCGATTCGAGGAGTGGAGGAACCGTTTCGGGTACATGGTGGACCCGGTGCGGTACCCCGGGGCAAGAGGATCGTGTTGTTGACGTTGAGCCTGGCTGGGGAGCACTACCGACCGGTGATATTACCCGACGCGTCGGATATCCGGAGGATACCGTCGTGGTCTTGAGATAGATGGTAGGGGCCGGTCTGGATTGACGGCGCCCTAGATATTTTGATTGAGATATTGAGATTTTGAGATATTGAAGTACAGAGATATCGAGATATTTGGACACTTCTTTTGTGTCGATGCTGGGCACTGTTTTATGCTGATTTCATTTATGGTACCTCACTTTTAAAATATAGAAATCTCACTGATTTAAGAAAGCAGCTTTATTCAGTACATGCATTCTGTTTCATGCATTCTTACATCATCCCTATGATATATCGCTACCTGAGGCACTGACACGGGCACATGAGATTACACTCGGGTTAGATATTTACCCTAATCATTGTTAGGCTGCATGTTATATATATTTGAGGATATTATGATCGTTGACCTAGGATTGAGTTGTTCATGTGGTTTCTGTTCGTAGATGTTTTTCTATTCTTGAGTTGGCAACTAACCCCCGTTGTGCCCCAGTTTCTTGCAGGTTTGCCGTACATGTTTCATTACGGCTTTGCGGGCATAGTTTCCTTCGGATGATTTGCTAGTAGGTGGGTTTACTTGTATCGTACCCCCATTATATATCTTGTATATCATTATTCTGTTGTATCTAGAAGTTCCATCAACCAAACATGTATTTACTTTGAGATAGAGACCAGTGATGTTATTCCTTCGACTTTAGAGTCGCACGTTTTTTTTTCTGTGGTTTTCTTGCTGTTTTGAGTTTCCTTTGAGATTTTATCCTCGCCCTTGGCGTTGTATATTATATTGCTTGCGTGGTTGTGACCGTCGATTGACGAAGAGCTAGCTCACGCTTGGGGATGCCTTTTTATTGATTTCGTATACTATTCATGTTGTATCCCGTTTGGAGGCCAGTATTTACAAAGGAGACTCTGCGCAAAATTTTCGGGAAATACTTGATGTTTTTAAAACCGCATAACTCGGCTTATGCTATTATAACTACTTGATTTTAAGTTGGTTTTTCCTGCACTCTACATCTTTTCTTGGTTTGGATTTCTGGGTTTTCGGTTTACTTAGATTACGTACGCCTCGAGACGTTCGTAGTTTAAGTGCCGGTCATGTTCCGTACTTTCGGGTCGTGACAAAGTAGGTGTCTAGAAAGGTGTCAACGGGGTTACGCCTCTGGGAAAACGAGGTTTACTTTAATTAGGTCCGTGCGAAAGTACGGGGAACCTCCCTCAAAGTACTGACACTGGCCTGGCTGAAAGATTGGCGAACTTGTAGCGTGTAATTAATCTCGGCTAGTCTTTCCTTTTAGGGTTTGAAGGAAGATTTGATAAAAACAGTGGGAGCCATCCTGATTAGATAAAATAATAACCAATCTGATCTTGCAAGAGCGCACGCAGAGTGTTTTCTTCTCTCCCTCTCCAGGTAGCGACCATGTCACGCCTTAATCAAGATAATAAAATGGATATATTGACCGAACCCGCTTGTTATACTAAGCTGGGGAACGTTGGTCCCGCTCCAACTTATAATTGTTATAAGACAGAGCAGGAAATTGGGGAATACCAGATTTCCCGTACCGCCCAAATGAAGAAAGTGCATGTTGATGCATCATCTTCGGGTGTGTTCATTACAGAGAACTGTTTATCAATGTCCTTTACGTCCTGGGTATGTGATACCAGATCAGGATCCCGCATATGTAATTTGTTACATGGGCTACAGAAAGGTAGAGAACTGAGAACGGATGATAAGTTTCATGAGACAGAAAACGGTGCAAGTGTTGCAGCCAAGTCTGTTGGTCACTGTCACCCTGTATTACCAATACATTGATTCTGAACAAATGCTATTAGATACCGAACCTGATATACAAAATCATATCAATCTCTTTATTTATTAAAGAAGGATAGAATTTTGTATTGTTGGATAATGTTTTGAACATTTCCTATATCAATAGTTGATCGATTCAGGCACGTTATCTAAAAGCATTGACGTTCTAAATCAAACTACAGTTCCTAGTATACAGAACACACACAAGAGGAAGAGTTCAGAAATGAACGAATCCTTCTTGAGGCATTGTAGACTAGGTCATATCAATGCGACCCGACTGGCTGAAGTTACATTTAAATGCATATTTAAATCAGTTTGAATTTACATCTTATGAAACTTGCCAGTCATGTCACAAAGATTCGATGACCATAGCTCTGTTTATTGGAAACAGAAAAAGAGTTAGTAAACTCTTGGGATTGATACATAGTGATGTACGTAAGGTCCCCTGTCTACACATGCCAGGACCGGTTCTTTGTACTTTATTACATTCTCTGATAATCTCTCAAGATTCAGACATATGTTCCTGCTGAAACACAAGTCCGAAATTTTTGAGATATTCACAGAATATAAGATAGAAGTAGAGAACCAAAATACGGGTATAAGTATTATGTCCTTTGATGTGATCAAGGAGGAGAATACTTGAGCACGGAATTCCTGGATTATTCTAAAGGAGAATGAGATTCTCTCTCAGTATTACTCCTCCATATACACCATAACACGATGGTATATCGGGGCGGAGTAAAAACACCCTATGTGATATGGTGTGCTCTATGATGAGTACTACTGAGTTTCCTATTTCCTTTTAAGGAGTTATGCACTCATGAAGTTGCATACTTATTGAATAGGGTTCCGATCAAATCAGATGCCTACCATTTCATATGAGATATGGAAAGGGAAGAGCCCATCTCTTAAGTCAGTTAAGATTTGGGGTTGTCCGGCCTATGTCTAAAAGGCAAAATCCAGACAAGCTCGAGGCAAAGTCAGTACTGTAGAAGTTTGTTGGATATCCCAAGCATACGCAAAGGAATATCTTCTACCTAACCGAGGAACAAAAGATGTTTTGTTACTCAGCATGCCACCTTTGTGAAAGGGAATTTCTTATGAAGAAATTAGAGGACATGAGGTAGAACTGGAAAGAGTTCCAGCTATACAAACTGCAGCTGATGATTTGGTAGAACCAAAGGATTCAATAGCAACCAACGAACCTCAGCCTCTCCGTCGATCTAGTGGGTTTCCTCACCCACCTGAGAGATACTCCGGTTTCTCTATGACAGTGGGAGCGAGGATTGCATCATGGGATGATGACCTAACTAGTTTCGAGCTGGCCATCAGGAGTGGGACTCTGTAAGAATGGCTGGATGTTAATCGATCTGAGATGGAATCCTTTTACACCAACAAAGTATGGACTTTGGTTGCTTTATCTGAAGGGTTAATCCCCATCAGGAGCAAGTATATCTTGAGAAGATTACTTGGTGTACATGGAAAAGTTGATACTTTCAAAGCTAGACTTGTTAAAGGTTTGCATCATTGACCAGCTATGGATTGTGATGAAATCTTTTGTAAGTACCTATGCTTAAGTCCATCCAGATCCTACTTGCAACGGCTACATACCATCACTACGATATCTGGCGGTTGGGTGTCATGACTGATTTTCTAAATGATGTTTTAGAAGAGAGAGTCTATAAGAACACAGTCAGAGGGCTTCGTAGACAGTGGGAGCAGCGGAAACGTGTGCAAGATGTTTTATGTGATAAAGCAGGCATCGCGGAGTTGGAACATCTGTTTTGATGAGTTAGTCAAAGAGTTTGACATCATAAAAATGGTAGATGAACCTTGTATATACAAAAAGGTAGTAGGGAGTATGCTGGTGATCCTCGTAGAGTACGTGGATGACATACTCTTGATAGGGAAGGAGTTTCCTATGCTACGCTCGGTCAATCTCCGCTTATCATAAGGATTCTCCATATAGGATCAAAGTGATACCTCCTAAATCCTTAGTTTGGATCTATGAGATAGATCTAAGTGGACCTTAGGATCCTCACTAGCTGTAGTGAGAAGGTATCAGTTGATCCTGGGGAGAATCACAGGAAAGGTTCCAGAGTGATAAGGATGACTGAATGTTAGTCGCAGGCATTGTCTTTACCCTCAGTAAAGGGACGGTATGTTGGAAGAGTTCCAAGCTAGATACCGTGGCATACTATACCACAAAGGCTGGATACATCGCTACCAAAGATGCTACCAAAGAGGCAGTCTGGGTGTATATTTGTTCATGAGATGAACTTTATTCCTCCCATTGTGTGTCAATGGAGTTGTGGCTTATGCCAAGGAACGCCCGTCCCATCAGTGATCCAGACATATTCTAAGGCAGTGTCACCTGATCGTGGAGATGGTTGATCTCCAGGGGATCGAGGTTAGGAGAGCAGACTCAGAGGACAACACGGCGGATCCACTCACAAAGGCCTTTTCCCAGAGAGAGACTTTTATGGGATTGTTGAATATGAGATACTACAACCACTGCTATCAGATGGCCCTAGTGCAAGTGGGAGATTGTTAGTTATATGTATGCCCTAGAGGCCATTACTATACATAGGATGTATATTGTAGTGGATTCTTGGATATATATAGGGATGACTTTCTTGCTCGATATGATAGTATGCTATCTGGTTACTCTTTACCTTAACGTGTACACTGAATGTATCTCTGTTACATGTTGGTAAAGCCCTTGGGATGTGTACTTGACTACCTGGACTATGATGTGGATCATACTAGTAGGGACATGGTAGTCCATAAGTACATCCTTCAAAGTCCCTAGTCATGGGTGTATCGAGACGGGGCATCGATATACCAGAGTAGACTAGCGTGTAGCTTCTCGACCCATATAGATGGGCGATGGATGATCCCATATCCATTGGTGTTTGACATCAGAGATGATATACGGGTGCTCAATGGAGACTGGGTACACTGGACGGACTCGCCGAGAACTCCCAGATGGTATTATACCTCACGTCAGATGGCAGTTTTCTGGTGACACTGGTACAGGTTAGTCTGTAGACCCGAGATCGTCATAGAGTCTTGCGTGATTCCCACTGTGCTTTGATTTCCACCTTACCATGTCTAAGAGGGCGTGCAAAATGGTGGTTTTTAGGTACAGTCCCGAATCACATGGAGGCAATGAGCGATAGGAGGGGTTTCGTCTCTCCCGGTATAGGAAGTTGATGTTGCGCAGTGGTCGATTGGCTATAACAGGAAGTCCTTGGCCAAGGCTGCTTTAGGGATTTACTGGTAAGTGTTACCAGTAGTTTCTCGACCCGTTATGAGCCTCATATCGACACGACTTATCGAGTTATTGGGGTCTGACGTTTACCACCCCTAGGCGAGATATGCGACATATCAGACGAACAGACTGGACTGTACGGTAAGTGTTACTGGTTGGATTCACAGGAGTGTGAGCGGGCTTCCTCGTCGATCTTCTGATCTCTCAATACCCGGGTGGCCGTTACGTTTGGCAGACCGCTAGCGGTTTGTGGGTGTTTGATATGATCATCACCTGCTGCCGGCGTATTGACGAGTCTTTAGAGTCCTACACAGAGGTTTCCTGGCTCAAGCGAAATGAAATAGGAGCGCATATGAGATATGTGCGGGACCGAGAATAATACCAGTATGTGATACTGTATTCTATTCTCGCGATTTGTGACATTAATCGGTTGTATGCGATATAGCCGGGTTATCAGATCAAGTGTTGATTCGATAAGTTGTTACTATTGATACTAGTCGGTTATATGCAATATGACCGGATCGTTAAATCAAGTGTTGATTTAATGATTTAATGTATAATTATATATTTGATATATTACTTTACATTAACTAGTATTGGTTCACTTAAGATTGATTTTCTCACTTGAATGTGCACATTGTTTATATGTGATATATGCAAGTGTACATGTTTGTATCATGCTTGATGATACAAACAAGTTGTGTGTATGAGACTTGAACCAAATCAAGGTTAAATTAGAGTTTACTATTTTCCTAGCAAATAACAAAAGAGTGAGACTTTGGTCAAAGTTATCAAGCTTCATCAAGCTTGATGAACATTGACAAAGTTAACTCTTTTGTCATTTGTATAAGATATTAGTTAACCCAACCCTTAACCTAATGCTTTGGTTAATTCTCTACATGAGTTAAGCATGAGGGCTTAACTCAACCATGGTGCCATGATTAAAAGGATAAGTTTCATATTATTCTTTTAATTCTATGGATTCTTTTCTTCTTCTTCATCTTCATCAAGCTCCACAAAAGCTTGCTAGCTCCAATGGTGCCATGAGAAAAAGAGTGAGAAATCCAATTCTAAAGTGAACCCACTTCCTATTTCTTCATCCTCTACTACTTGCCATGTAGTATTGGGTGTTCTCTTCACAAAGTTTTTGACCAAGTGAAGGAATAGCTTGAGTTTGAGTCTCCCCGACGTAGATCATCTTCGGCATCGAAGTCAACGACCTAGCCCGATCATTTCTCCGACGAAACCATCGCTAGAGTCCGGGATCCGATGATCTCAGTGGAGGGACGTCAACACGGAGCTTTAGAAGTGGAGGACCGGATCTACAAAGGTTGTATTTCCATTCACTTAGTAGCAAAGTAGATTGCTTGCTTGTTGTTTCGCCTAATCTCTAGTTAACGATCTAGTTTAGGGTTTCTCGGCACCTAAAAATTTGAATTTGGCATGGTTGATGCCTTGTGGAACCTCTTGTGTGTGCCTAGGAACCCTACAATCGCTGCATATCATGACTACGAAATCTGGCAAATGGATGTTAAAACCGCCTTTCTAAACGGTGATTTAGAAGAGAGTGTGTACATGACTCGGCCAGAGGGCTTCGTAGTTAGTGGGAGCAGCGGGAAGGTGTGCAAGCTACTTAAATCCATTTATGGATTAAAGCAAGCATCGCGGAGTTGGAACATCTGCTTTGACGTCGTTATCAAAGAGTTTGATTTCGTCAAAACTTAGATGAACCTTGTATCTACAAAAAGGTGGCAGAGAGTAAGGTTGTCTTCCTCGTATTGTACGTGGACGACATACTCTTGATAGGAAATGACATTCCTATGCTGCAATCAGTCAAGCTCTTCGTATCACAAAGAATCTCAATGAAAGATCTAGGTGATGCCTCCTGCATACTGGGAATTATGATATATAGAGATAGATCTAAAAGGATATTGGGATTGTCCCAATCCAGGTATACTGACACCATACTAAAGAGTTTAGTATGGAAGAATCCAAGCGTGGGAACTTACCCACGATCTCTGGACTCACTCACTCCAAAGAGATGTCTCCTAAGACTGATTTGGAGAGAGCTCGCATGCAAGGGATACCCTATGCTTCGGCTGTAGGCTTTATCATGTACGCGATGCTATGTACCAGACCCGATGTAGCACACTTACTAAGTGTACTGAGTAGGTATCAAGATGATCCTGGAGAGAGTCACTGGACAGCTGTGAAGAGCATTCTCAAGTACTTACGAAGGACTAAAGAGATGCTCTTGGTGTATGGTAATGGAGAACTCCAAGTGGAGTCCTTTACCGATTCGAGCTTCCAGAGTGATAAGGACGACTCTAAGTCGCACTCGGGATTTGTCTTTACCCTTTACGGAGGGGCGGTTAGCTGGAAGAGTTCCAAGCAGGAAACCGTGACAGACTCGACGATGGAGGCTGAATACATCGCTGCCAACGATGCTGCCAAAGAGGCTGTCTGGATCAAGAAGTTCATTACTGAACTTGGAG
The DNA here is from genome assembly GCA_030015575.1 of Agapanthus africanus. Lineage (NCBI taxonomy): Eukaryota > Viridiplantae > Streptophyta > Magnoliopsida > Asparagales > Amaryllidaceae > Agapanthus > Agapanthus africanus. The sequence goes on from JASDDO010000031.1 coordinate 336,773,589, forward strand.
TGGTTCCATCTATTGAGCATCTAATACCTTTGTATTATGATAACAATGGAGCGGTGGCTTTGGCCAAGGAACCCAGGTCCCATCAGCGATCCAGGCATATTCTGAGGCGGTATCACCTGATCCGGGAGATAGTAGATCGCCGGGAGATCGAGGTCAGGAGGGTTGATACGAAGAACAACACTGCGGATCCACTCACGAAGGACATTCCCCAGATACAGTTTGAGAGACTCTTCAGGATGCTTGGTATGCGATACTACAGCAGCTGGCCCTAGTGCAAGTGGGAGATTGTTAGTTGTATGTATGCCCTAGAGGCCAGTATTGTACAGATGCTGTATATTATATTGGATGCTTGGACATATATAGAGATGACTTTCTTGCTCGATATGATAGTATGCTATCTGGTTGCTCTTTATCTTAACATGTATACTTGTCTCTTGATACTGTCTTATAGTTACATGTTGGTAAAGCCCTTAGGATGTGTACTTGACTATCAGGACTATGATGTAGATCATACTAGTGGGGCCATGGTAGTCCATAAGTTCATCCTTTAATGTTCCTAGTCGTGGGTGTATCGAGACAGGGCATCGATATACCATAGTAGACTAGCGTATACGCTTCTCGACCCATGAGATGGGCGATGGATGATCCCATATCTATTGGTGTTTGACATCAGAGATGGTATACGGGTGCTCAGTGGAGACTGGGTACACTGGATGGACTCGTCGAGAACTCCCAGATGGTATTATACCTCACGTCAGATGGCAGTTCTTTGGTGACAATTGTGCAGGTTAGTCTGTAGACCCGAGATCGTCATAGAGTCTTGTGTGATTCCTACTGTGCTTTGATTTCCACCTTACCACGTCCAAGAGGGCATGCAAAACGGTGGTTTTTGGGTACAGTCCCGAGGCACATGGAGGCAATGAGCAATAGGAGGGGTTTCATCTCTCCCGGTATTGGGGGTTGATGTTGCGCAGTGCTCGATTGGCCATAACAGGGAAGTCCCTGGCCAGGGCTGATTTAGAGATTTACTGGTAAGTGTTTCAAGTAGTTTCTCGACCCGTTATGAGCCTCAGATCGGCACGACTTATCGGTTATTGGGGTCTGACGTTTACCACCCCTAGACTTTTTATGCGACATATCAGACGGGGAGACCGGACTGTACGGGAAGTGTTACCGTTAGGCTTTTACAGGAGTTGGAGAGGGCTTGCTTGCTGATCTTCTGATCGCTCAATACCCGGGTAGCCGTTACGTCCATCTAGTACCGCTGACGGCTTGTGGGTGGTTGATGTGATCATCACCTACTGCCGGCGTATTGATGAGTCTTTAGAGTCCTACATTGAGGTTTTACTGGCTCAGGCAAAACGAAATAGGAGCGCATATGTGATATATGCGGGACCGAGAATAATGCGTGTATGTGATACCGTATTCTATTCTCGCGCCTTTTTGTATCGGTCGGTTATATGTGATTTAGCCGGGTTATCGAATCATGTGTTGATTCGATAAGTCGATACATTAGATGTTAGTCGGTTATATGAGATATAACCGGATTATTAAGTCAAGTGTTGATTTAATAATTTAGTGTATAATTGTATATATGATATACTAATTTACATTAACTAACATTTGTTCACTTAAGGATTTTTCTCACATGTGCACAACTTTAATATATATGTGATATATATTAAAATGTGTTTTCTTTTTGTATCATGGTTGTTGATACAACATGCATGGGTGTATGAGACTTACACCATGCTATTTGTTGTGTTGGGTTTAATATTTAAAGTAATTACAAAATTAGTGGAAGATTAGAAAAATGCATGAAGCTTGTGGAAGCTTGTGGATGCATTGACTAAGTCCACTAAGTTTGTTTTTACTTTGGATATTTGTTAACTTAACCATCACACTCAGCTATGATTATGTCTCTACATGAGTTAGTATATGATACTCACTCACCTATGGTTAGCTCACTTGACTTGATCATTATCTTTCTCTCATTTTTTTCCATCTTCTTTCTTGAGCTAAAAAGCTCTCTAGGGTTTGATCCAAAGTGAGAAACATTGTGAGAAAATAAATTCTAAAGTGAACCCACTTCCTATTTCTCCATCCTCTACTAGACTAGCACTTTAGTTTAGGGTGTTTACTTCACTAATTCTCTAGTTAGTGAAGTAGTAGCTTGACTTGGTATTCCCTCGACGTAGATCATCTTCGGCCTCGAAGAATTCAAGCAAGGACGCTTCTTTCGCCTCGTGAAGCCATGCAAGAGCCCGGGAGAACCATGATCGCAGCGAAGGGACTACAACAAGGAGCTTTAAAAGTGAAGGACCGATCTACAAAGGTTGTATTTCGTATTCACTTAGTGATAAATGTTATTTACTTGCATGTGTAACCCTAATTATCTAGCAAAGATCTTGTTTAGGGTTATTCGGCACGGCTAAAATTTTAATTGGGCATGGTTGATGCCTTGTAGAACCTTATTAGAGTACCTAGTAACCCTACAACTCATACCTAGCATCCCGAATAATCTCTCAAACTGTTTCCGGGGAATGGCCTTCATGAGTGGATCCGTAGTGTTGTCCTTCGTATAAACTCTCCTGACCTCGATCTCCCGGCGATCAACTATCTCCCTGATCAGGTGATACCGCCTCAGAATATTTCTGGACTTCTGATGGAACCTGGGTTCCTTTGCCAAAGCCACAGCTCCATTGTTATCACAATACAGAGGTATTGGATGCTCAATGGATGGAACCACACCAAGTTCACTAATGAACTTCTTTATCCAGACAACCTCTTTGGCAACATCGTTGGCAGCGATGTATTCAGCCTCCATCGTCGAGTCTGCAACGGTATCCTGTTTGGAACTCTTCCAACACACCGTCCCTCCATTGAGGGTAAAGACAAATCCCGAGTGCGACATAGAGTCGTCCTTATCACTTTGGAAGCTTGAATCGGTAAAGGACTCCACCTGGAGTTTTCCGTTACCATACACCAAGAACATCTCCTTAGTTCTTCTTAAGTACTTGAGAATGTTCTTCACAGCTGTCCAGTGATTCTTTCCAAGATCTGCTTGATACCGACTCACTACACTTAGTGAGTATGCTACATCAGGTCTGGTACATAGCTTCGCATACATGATAGAGCCTACTGCCGAAGCATAGGGTATCCCTTGCATGTGAGCTCTCTCCAAATCAGTCTTGGGAGACATCTCTTTGGAGAGAGTGAGTCCAGAGATCGTGGGTAGGTTCCCACGCTTGGATTCTTCCATACTAAACCTCTTTAGTATGGTGTCAATGTACCTGGATTGGGACAATCCCAGTATCCGTTTAGATCTATCTCTATAGATCATAATTCCCAATATGCAGGAGGCATCACCTAGATCTTTCATTGAGAATCTTTGTGATAAGAAGAGCTTGACTGATTGCAGCATAGGAACATCATTTTTTATCAAGAGTATGTCATCGACGTACAATACGAGGAAGACTACCTTACTCTCTGCAACCTTCTTCTAAATACAAGGTTCATCTACGTTTTTGATGAAGTCAAACTCTTTGACTACAACATCAAAGCAGATGTTCTAACTCCGCGATGCTTGCTTTAACCCATAGATGGATTTAAACAGTTTGCACACCTTTCCGCTGCTCCCACTATCTACGAAGCCCTCTGGCTGAGTCATGTACACGCACTCTTCTAAATCACCGTTTAGAAATGCGGTCTTAACATCTATTTGCCAGATTTCGTAATCATGGTATGCAGCAATGGCAAGTAAGATCTGGATGGACATAAGCATACCCACTGGGTAAAAGGTTTCATTATAATCCGCACCTGGTCGTTGACGAAAACCCTTTGCAACAAGTCTAGCTTTGAAAGTCTCAACTTTTCCATCTACACCAATTTTCTTTTTAAAGATCCATTTGCTCCCAATGGGTTTTACCCCTTCAGGAGCAACTTCCAAAGTCCATACTTTGTTGGTGTACATGGATTCCATCTCAGATCGCATTGCATCCAGCCACTTTACAGAGTCATCACTCGTGATGGCCTGCTCGAAACTAGTCGGGTCATCATCTTCCATGATGCAATCCTCGCTCCCACCATCAATGAGAAAACTGTAGTATCTCTCAGGTGGATGAGAAACCCTGCTAGATCGGCGGAGAGGCTGGGGTTCGTCGGTAACTACCGAATCCTCTGGTTCCACTAAATTATCAGTTGTAGTTTGTGGTGCTGGAACCTCTTCCAGCTCTACCGCTTTGCCACTAATTTCTTTTACAAGAAATTCCTTTTCTAAAAAGGTGGCATGCTGAGCTGTAAGTCCATGCTACCTCTCCCGGTACTTTCGGGCATACGGAATTTGGTGAAAAACAATTTTTCTAGAGGTGGTAACATGGACTCAAAACCGGATCTTTGTTAAACATCTAACTAACAACCTAACTAGGAGTTGTTAACTACTCGGTTAGGGGGTTATACCTTTCTTTCTTGATCTCCTTCGTCTTCAAGCCTCGATGGTTGTCCGGATTGGCTTCACTCCGTCGTCTCCTTGCGCCGAAAATAGATCCACCTCGAAAGCTTTTACCTTTGGCTTCTTCTTCGGTCTTTGAAGAAACTAGTTCACTTGGTTTGCTAAACCTTGTGAACTAGAGTGAGTAGAGAAGAGTTTGTATGGGATTTTATCTATGGTTCTTGGTTCTCAACTCATGAGACAAGGGAACCATAGACTCAAGAGAGGGAGAGCAAGAGGAGGAAGATGAGAGCTCAAGAACAAGAGAGAGAATGAGAATATTAGGGTTTCTTCCCACTCCATATTTCATATGGTGTGGTAGGCACAGTCTTAGTCGGAACTCGGTTCAAAAGGTATGCAGCTGATTCTAGCGCATACCCCCAGAATGATCGCGGTAACTCAGTGTTACTCATCATGGACCGTACCATATCCAATAGGGTTCGGTTCCGTCTCTCCGATACACCGTTATGTTGCGGAGTGTATGGAGGAGTAAGGTGAGAGAGAATTCCGTTCTCTTTTAAATAATCCAGGAACTCGGCACTTAAGTATTCTCCACCTCGATCCGATCTTAGAATCTTGATACTTTTGCCGGTTTGTTTTTCTACTTCATTCTTATATTTCTGGAACTTTCCAAAGGCTTCGGACTTATGTTTCATTAAGAAGACATAACCGTACCTTGAAAAGTCATCCGTAAAAGTAATGAAGTATGAATAACCGCTTCGCGCATGTGTAGACATTGGACCGCACACGTCGCTGTGTACGAGTCCCAAGAGCTCGCTCGCTCTTACTCCGTGTCCAGTGAACGGAGTTTTTGTCATCTTTCCTTTAAGACAGGATTGACAAGTGGCATACGATTGATATTCGAACGGATTCAAATATCCTTCTGTATGTAACTTCGTCAACCTTCTCTCATTGATGTGACCCAGTCTACAATGCCATAAGAAAGTCTGATTTATTTCCGGAGACTTTCTTTTGTGTGTATTCTGGACATTGAAAATCTGTGGTTGATTTAATACGTATATACCATTGCTCATTGTACCTGACCCAATCAAAACTTGATTAAGGTGAATGTTTACAACATTACTTACAAACGCAAATTCATAACCTTCTTTAGAAACTAAAGATACAGAAATGATATTACAAGTTGCGTTGGGTACAAAAAAGCAATTACGCAAAACCAAAACATGTCCATCTGACATTCCCAGGTGATAGTCCCCCACGGCCTTAGCATCCATGCTAGCTCCGTTTGCAACTCTGAGGGTCATGTCACCTGCCTTCAAAACCCTACGGTTTCTCAACGCCTGCAAAGAATTACAGATATGAGATCCTGATCCGGTATCCAATACCCAGGAAATAGAGTTTATTGAAAGACAGTTTTCAATAACATACACACCTGAAGCTGAAGCCGCAACCAGCTTCAATTCCTGTGTCCTGGCTTTCCAAGCCCTGCAATCATTCTTCCAGTGACCTTTCTTATAACAATAGAAGCATTCTTCTTTATCCACAAGCTGCCCCGCTTTCTTTGTTGCCTTTGCTTTTCCCTTCGTATCCACTTTACTAACGCCGCCCCTTGGTTTGGCGAAGGTTTTCTTCTTCTTTCCCTTGGCTTTCGCCTTGGACCTAGAAGAGGAAGATCCTCCTACAAACAAAGTGGATGTTTCCATACCTTTCTGTAGGGTGCCCTCTGCACTCCTCAGCATGTTGAGGAGTTCTGAAAGTTCAACTTCTTTTTCTTGTAAGTTGAAGTTCAGTATAAACTGGGCGTAAGTGGAAGGAAGGGACTGGAGAATCAAGTCAGTATAGAGCTCATTCTCCAACGTGGTTCCAAGTTCCGCGAGCTCCTCAATGAAGCCAATCATCTTAAGCACGTGTTCCGCTACCGATGATCCGATGGACAACCTTGCCGAAAATAACTTCTTCGACAGTTCGTATCTTGCGATACGAGATTGCTCTCCATACAGTTCTTCTGTATGGAGAAATATGGATTCAAGGTCCATATTCTCGTGCCTCCTCTGATGTTCGTTGTCCATCGAGGCAAGTACGAGGCACTTGGCCTTCGCGCTATCAATCTCCCAGGTCTTACGGATTTCCTTATCCGCGACGCTGGAGGTGGGACTTGGGACAGGGGGAGCTTTGGTGGTAAGAAGATACCCCAGCTTGTCGTAAGTGATTGCCATTTTGACATTCCTGAGCCAATCTTTGTAGTTTGGCCCTGTCAGTATGTTTTTATCTAGCAGTAACTTAAGTCCAGTCATGTCGATTGGTCGCTGCAATTAGGAGAGAGAAGAAGAAACACTCAGCATGATGCTCTTGCAAGTTTAGAGTGGTTTTTAGTTTGTCTAAACAGGATGGCTCCCACTGTTTCTCGAATCCCTCCTCAAACTAAAAAGGAAGAATTAGTCAGGATCAATCTCACCGTACAATACTTGCTTAACCGTTCAGCCAGGCCAGTGTTGGTAATTCGAGGGAGGTTTTCCAACGCTTTCGCGAAGTTCCTTAATTTAAGAACCTCTTTTCCCTTGGGGCGTAGCCCCGCTAACACCTTTCTAGGCGCCTACTTTGTTTATAGCATTGATCGTTAAGTGAGAAATTTCCCGAGGAGTAGCATATACTCACAGTAGGATCGGGATCCAAATATCATCGCGTGACGAAACTGAAAGAATCCTACCAGAATCATCACACTCCAAATGGTATGCAACACTAGCAAGTTTCAGTTCTTTTGAAACTCCCGATGTGGATTTTTGCCCCATGCTCTTATGACCTTGGCGTGAGGTCAAAATGTCATAAGTCACATGTCAAGTTCTTACCATCATTATCCAGGTTAATTTGAACCCACCCGTACATACCCTTGACGTAGGCCAAAATGGCAGTACGACTGTCTCAAAACAACGTATTCTATCTATGCAACAGATAAATATCGGGCAGCTACCAATCACTATGCCTTGGCGTGAGGTCAAAATACATAGCTTGAATACTATCGAATATTTAACTGAAATGATGGAGGGCTACGGATGGTTATGGCAAAACCGTGAACGTAGTGAACTTGATATGGTCGATGGAACGAGATAGCTTTTAAAAGGAGTGGCTCAAGCTCCGCATTTAAAAGTTAGTTTTGAAAAGAACCGAGTGGTTTTTCGAAAGTGTTCCAACGACTTTTACTTGGTTTATTTTCTTGCATTAGTTCTTTTAATGCGTGATATTCTTGCATTAGTTCTTTTAATGCGTCCCATCATTTAATCCTACCATTGCAGAAAACAACCAAAATATGACGCACGCTTATGCCATTCGCATTCGCCACGGGGCCCCGTCATCACCCGTTAGGTTACTTAACTAACGACAGAGCGGGGGCTGGGCTAGCGCGGCTGTAAAACATAAGCAAGGCCTAAATAATATCATATATAGATATAGTGCAAAGATAGACATTTCAGATCACAGATGAACACATTGGATATACTAGGAAGCTGCAATTCGTACGAGCCTGTAACGAAAAGCAGATTACACGGTCGCGGTGAATAGCCAATACCCCACCCAAGACCCCTACGGGTGCGGCAAACTACCCGCCAAGTACCCGAAGCGAAGCAACCTCCCTCAACCCCGTGTGTAGGCCACTCGGCACTTCGGAATACCCGGTAGTTTGTGCACCCCCTCCATGGGTCTATCCTAGGAGCAAAAACAGTAAAAAGAAATTATACAATGACGGCTACAAACCCGAGCCGGTTGTGCGGCCATACAAATAATTATTACATCAATTTACAAATTTACATGAATGGAAAGAAAAGAAAACACTCGTCTCACAACCCCCGGCTATTCACCCGCGACAATCCAATGAATTCATATACACATTCCAGCAACATTACAGATCACAGATTTGTATAACCCCCACTAATCGACATATAGCGATTAGCAGACGTTCAATACAAATATCACATCACAGAAAAACCCGTCAGCTTAAGTATTTTAGAAGTTCGATCAAAAATACGGATTTATAGGCCCCAAACACAAAATTTTCGTTCTGGAAAATCTGGGCAGAAAATACATATTCCAAAAATCCCAAAATACCTCTATGAACAAACTGATAAAGAGAAACCCCATGACCGAGTCAACTCGGCCACGGTTCCGCGGTGCTTTGATCGAATTAGGCGGTCGAATTTTTGCAGTTTCTTCCGAAAACCCAGAGTCGATTTTTGGTGTATCTCAAATAATTTTTGCAGTACTTTGAAAATCGACAGAAAGTTTGAAATCCGGGTGTATTTCGCGACTTTTTCTCCGATCGAATTTCTAGTTACTATGCTAACATGTTAGGTAGAGTTTAACTAGGCTCTGATACCACTGTAAGTCCATACTACCTCTCCCGGTACTTTCGGACATGCGGAATTTGGTGAAAAACAATTTTTCTAGAGGTGGTAACATGGACTCAAAACCGGATATTTATTAAACATCTAACTAACAACCTAACTAGGAGTTGTTAACTACTCGGTTAGGGGGTTATACCTTTCTTTCTTGATCTCCTTCGTCTTCAAGCCTCGATGGTTGTCCGGATTGGCTTCACTACGTCGTCTCCTTGCGCCGAAGATAGATCCACCTCGAAAGCTTCTACCTTTGGCTTCTTCTTTGGTCTTTGAAGAAACTAGTTCACTTGGTTTGCTAAACCTTGTGAACTAGAGTGAGTAGAGAAGAGTTTGTATGGGATTTTATCTATGGTTCTTGGTTCTCAACTCATGAGACAACTGAACCATAGACTCAAGAGAGGGAGAGCAAGAGGAGGAAGATGAGAGCTCAAGAACAAGAGAGAGAATGAGATGTAAGTCCATGCTACCTCTCCCGGTACTTTCGGGAATGCGGAATTTGGTAAAAAACAATTTTTACGGAGGTGGTAACATGGACCTATAACCCGGATCTTGGTTAAACATCTATCTAACATCCTAACTATGAGTTTCTAGCTACTCGGTTAGGGGTTATACCTAGCTTGTCTTGAACTCCTTCTTCTTCAAGCTCCGATGGTGGTCCGAGGGCTCCTTCTCGTCGTCTCCGTACGCCGAAGATAGATCCACCTGAAAGCTCCAACCTTTAGCTCCTTCTTCGTTCTTTGAAGAAACTAGTTCACATGGTTTGCTAAACCTAGTGAACTAGAATGAGTAGAGAATAGTTTGTGTGGGATTTTATCTATGGTTCTTGATTCTCAACTCATGAGACAAGAGAACCATAGATTAAAGAGAGGGAGCAAGAGTAAGAGGGTGAGAGCAAAATGGAGAGCTCAAGAACAAGAGAGAGAATGAGCAAGAAAGAATGAGCAAGTCTTATGTCTCTCACCCTCTCATAATCCAAAGTAATCATAACTCATCATATCAAAAAAGTCTTATGTGATGGTTGAAGCAACCATAACCATATCATATCATGCACTCATTTTACACAAATGAGCAAGCAAGTAAAAGTCTTTGCCATGAAATGATGGCTATGGTTATCATGATGGTCAACTAGTCAAGCCTAGTCAACCGGTCAACAAAGTCAACAAGTCAACAAAAGTCAACAAGTCAACAAAGTCAACAACCAAGTCACCATAATACTTAATTAATATAATAGTTAATCACATATCATATTCTCATTAGGGTTGAGCAAAAAGTCAAAAAGTCAACGGTCAACTGTCAACAACCCTAATGAGAATCCGCTGTCTGTGCCTCCCTGTCAACTGTGCATACACACCCGCATCCGCGTTCCGAGGATCACGAATGCAAACTGGATAAATCCAATCCCATAAGGTACACTAGGATCTGGCTTAAACCAAAGCCCGCTAGTGTAAACTGTCCGGACACTGTACGTGCACAAGTGCACGGATGTGACCGAACCCTGTCGCAAAACCATGCGACCTGTCGCAATACCATGCGACCTCTACTCTTTTGCCTAAAGGCGAAAAGCTTTCTGTGTGGGACTCTAAAGACTCGACACTACGCTGGCAGTGGGTTTAACCACAAACCGCAAGCGGCACTAGCTGTGCATAACGGTCCCCAGGTAATGCCGACAAGAAGACCGACGAGGCGAAACCCATCTGAACTCCTACTGAGGCTGAGTGTGACATTGTCCGTACAGTCCGGTCTGTTCATCTGATACATCGCATGGCGGGCCTAGGGGGCGGCAAACGTCAGTCCCCCAATAGCGGTACAAGTAGTGCCGGAGCGAAGCCCAAAACAACCTGAGATAACACTGGAAGCCTACCAGTATATCTCGTTTGCCCTGGCCAGGGACTACTCGTGTAATAGCTCTCCTAGACACAGCGCGATGTCAACCCCCAATACCGGGAGAGACCAATCCTGTCTAACGGTCACTGCCTCCAAGTGCTTCGGGACTGCACCCAACCACTACCTGTTTGCACGACTCCTTTGAGCCGTGGTAGGGTAGTGATCAAAGTACAGTGGGAACACACTCGAGGCGAAGTGACAGTGTCAAGTCAGCGGACTAAGCTGTACTCATGTCACCTGGGAACTGATAACTGACGATAGGCATAATACCAACTAGTCAGTTCCCGACGAGTCCGGTCCAGTGTACCCGTAACCTAACGAGCACCCGCATACTATCTCAAGTACGACGTACTGACGGCTGTGGGACAGACCGTCTCCCACACTGGGATGAGAAGCGCATGCGCTGGTCTACTCCGGAGTATCGATGCCCTGTCTCGATAGTCCTGCGACCAGGGACCTGCATAAGGATGTGCTTATAGATTACCCAGCCCCACTAGTGTGACGGCCATCACATCGCTGGTAATCAAGCAAAGATCCTAAGGGCTCCACTAATGTGTATAGGCGATATACAAAATATAAACACATGTACACATTGAAGTAGAAACAAACCAAGTAGCATACTACTATTTTGAGCAAGATTGTATATACAAGGTGAATATCCCAAGCTTCCATTAAGTAATATACAAACTAGTATGATACAGTAATGGCCTATAGGGCATATACACTAACAATCTCCCAATTGCACTAAGGCCATGTACTGGCGTATCGAAGACCTATCATCTCGATCAGCCGCTCGAACTGAGTCTGGGGCAGGGCCTTGGTGAATGGATCTGCAGTGTTATCTTCTGAAGCGACTCTCCGTACCACGATCTCCTGGCGATCCACGATCTCCCTGATCAGGTGATACCGCCTCAAGATGTGCCTGGATCTCTGATGGGACCTGGGTTCCTTCGCTAAAGCTATAGCCCCGTTGTTGTCGCAATACAGAGGTATTGGATCAACAATGGACGGAACCATCTGAAGTTCTTTCAAGAACTTCCTCATCCAGACAGCTTCTTTTGCGGCATCTAATGCAGCGATGTATTCCGCTTCCATCGTCGAGTCTGCAACGGTTTCCTGTTTGGAGCTCTTCCAACACACCGCCCTTCCATTGAGGGTGAAGACAAAACCCGACATGGACTTGGAATCATCCTTGTCACTCTGGAAACTGGAGTCAGCAAAGGCCTCGATCTGGAGGTCCTTTCCGCCATACACCAAGAACATCTCCTTAGTCCTTCTCAGGTACTTGAGAATGTTCTTTACCGCTATCCAATGTTTCTCCCCAGGGTTTGACTGATACCGTCTTACCACACTGAGTGCATAAGCTACATCCGGTCTGGTACAAAACATCGCATACATTATAGAGCCTACCGCAGAAGCGTAGGGTATAATAGACATGCGATCCCTCTCCAAATCAGTCTTGGGAGACATCTCTTTAGAGAGGGTGATCCCGTGACAAGCCGGTAGGTTACCGCGCTTGGAATCTTCCATACTGAATCTCTTCAGTATGGTGTCGATGTACCTGGACTGTGAAAGTCCTAATATCCTCTTGGATCTGTCACGGTAGATCCGGATACCCAGAATATACGAGGCATCACCCAGGTCTTTCATGGAGAACCTGTGTGACAAGAACCCCTTGACAGATTGTAGCATAGGAATGTCATTTCCTATTAAGAGAATGTCATCCACGTATAAAACGAGGAATACTACAGTTCTCGATACAAATCTACTATAGATGCATGGTTCATCTGGATTTTTGATAAAGCCAAATTCTTTGACCGTCTCATCAAAGCAGATGTTCCAACTCCGCGATGCCTGCTTTAGTCCATAGATGGACTTAAGCAACTTGCACACCTTTCCGCTGCTCCCACTCTGAATGAAACCCTCTGGCTGGTCCATATAGACACACTCCTCTAAATTTCCATTTTGAAAAGCTGTCTTTACGTCCATTTGCCCGATCTCATAATCGTGGAAGGCAGCAATGGCAAGAAGGATCCGAATGGATTTCAGCATGGCTACTGGAGAAAAGGTTTCGTCATAGTCCAAGCCAGGTCTTTGACGAAAACCCTTTGCTACCAGCCTAGCTTTATAGGTCTCAACCTGTCCATCTACACCAATCTTCCTTTTGAAGATCCACTTGCATCCTACTGGTTTTACCCCGTCTGGAGCAATGTCCAACGTCCATACCTTGTTGGTGTACATGGACTCCATTTCGGTCCGCATTGCATCCAGCCATTTCACTGAGTCAACGCTCTGAACGGCCTGCTGGAAGCTAGTAGGCTCATCATAATCTATGATGCAATCCTCTCTATCCCCGTCTATGAGAAAACCGCAGTATCTCTCGGGCGGGTGAGACTGCCCACTACTCCTGCGGAGCGGCGTAGGAATGTCCTGTTCTGTTGAACCCTCTGGTTCTACTAAGCTTTCAGTAACAGTCTGTGGTTCTGGAACTTCTTCCAGTTCTATTGTGCTCCCATTTATCTGGGTTTCCAAAAACTCAGTTTCCAAGAAGCGGGCATGCTGAGAAACAAAAACCTTTTGTTCCTCAGCAGAATAGAAAAGATACCCCCTGGAGTTCCTTGGGTATCCCACAAACTTACACTGTACTGAACGTGCCTCAAGCTTGTCCGCATGCTGCTTTTTTACAAAAGCTGGACATCCCCATACCTTAAGATACTTAAGACAGGGTTTCTTCCCAGTCCACATCTCATATGGGGTGGTAGGCACAGTCTTGGTGGGAGCCTTGTTCAAGAGATACGCAGCTGCTTCTAGCGCATATCCCCAGAATGATCGCGGTAACTCAGCGTTACTCATCATGGACCGCACCATATCCAATAGGGTGCAGTTCCGTCTCTCCGATACACCGTTATGTTGCGGAGTGTATGGAGGAGTAAGCTGAGAGAGAATACCATTCTCTTTTAAATAGTTCAGGAACTCGGCACTTAAGTATTCTCCACCTCGATCCGATCTTAGAATCTTAATACTTTTGCCGGTCTGTTTCTCTACTTCATTCTTATACTCCTAGAATTTTCCAAAGGCCTCGGACTTATGTTTCATTAAGAAGACATAACCGTACCTTGAGAAGTCATCCGTAAAAGTAATGAAGTAAGAATGTCCGCTTCGGGCATGTGTAGACATTGGACCGCACACGTCACTGTGTACGAGTCCCAAGAGCTCGCTCGCTCTTACTCCATGTCCAGTAAACGGAGTCTTTGTCATCTTTCCTTTGAGACAGGATTGACAAGTGGCATACGACTGATATTCGAACGCATTCAAATACCCTTCTGTATGTAACTTTGTCAACCTTCTCTCATTGATGTGACCCAATCTACAATGCCATAAGAAAGTCTGATTTATTTCTGGAGACTTTCTTTTGTGTGTAATCTGGACATTAAAAATCTGTGGTTGGTTTAACACGTATATACCATTACTCAATGTACCTGACCCAATCAGAACTTGATTAAGGTGAATGTTTACAACATTACTTACAAACGCAAATTCATAACCTTCTTTAGAAACTAAAGATACAGAAATGATATTACAAGTTGCGTTGGGTACAAAAAAGCAATTACGCAAAACCAAAACATGTCCATCTGACATTCCCAGGTGATAGTCCCTCACGGCTTTAGCATCCATGCTAGCTCCGTTCACAACTCTGAGGGTCATGTCACCTGCTTTCAAAACACTACGGTTTCTCAACGCCTGCAAAGAATTACAGATATGAAATCCTGATCCGGTATCCAATACCCAGGAAGTAGAGTTTATTGAAAGACAGTTTTCAATAACATACACACCTGAAGCTGAAGCTACAACCTGCTTCAATTCCTGTGTTCTGGCCTTCCAGGCCTTGCAATCATTCTTCCAGTGTCCTTTCTTATGACAATAGAAGCATTCTTCCTTATCCACAAGCTTTCCCGCCAACTTTGTTGCTTTTGCTTTTCCCTTCGTATCCACTTTACTAACACCGCCCCTTGGTTTGGCGGGGGCTTTCTTCTTCTTTCCCTTGGCTTTCGTCTTGGACCTAGAAGAAGATGATCCTCCTACAAACAAAGTGGATGTTTCCCTACCTTTCTGTAGGGTGCCCTCTGCGCTCCTCAGCATGTTGAGGAGCTCTGAAAGTTCAACCTCTTTTTCTTGTAAGTTGAAGTTCAGTATGAACTGGGCGTAAGTGGAAGGAAGGGACTGTAGAACTATATCCGTATAGAGTTCATCCTCCAATGTGGTCCCTAGGTCCGCGAGCTCCTCAATGTAGCCGATCATCATTAGCACGTGCTCGGCTACTGATGATCCGACGGCCATTCTTGTCGAAAATAACTTTTTCGACGCTTCGTATCTTGCGATACGAGATTGCTCTCCATACAGTTCTTTTGTATGAAGCAATATGGATTCCAAGTCCATATTCTCGTGCCTCCTCTGATGTTCGTTGTCCATCGAGGCAAGCACGAGGCACTTGGCCTTCGCGCTATCAATCTCCCAAGTCTTGCGGATTTCCTTATCCGCGACGCTGGAAGTTGGACCAGGGACAGGGGGAGCTTTGGTGGTAAGAAGATACCCCAGCTTGTCGTAAGTGATTGCTATCTTGACATTCCTGAGCCAATCTTTGTAGTTTGGCCCTGTCAGTTTGTTTTTATCTAGGAGTAACTTAAGTCCAGTCATGTTGATTGGTCGCTGCAATTTGGAGAGAAGAGGAAACACTCAGCGTGATGCTCTTGCAAGTTTAGAGTGATTTTTAGTTTGTCTAAACAGGATGGCTCCCACTGTTTCTCGAATCCCTCCTTAAAACCAAAAAGGAAGAATTAGTCAGGATCAATCTCACCATACAATACTTGCTTAACCGTTCGGCCAGGCTGGTGTCGGTACTTCGAGGGAGGTTTTCCAACGCTTTCGCGAAGTTCCTTAATTAAAGAACCTCTTTTCCCTGGGGGCGTAGCCCCGCTAACACCTTTCTAGGCACCTACTAGGTTTATAGCATTGATCGTTTAGCGAGAAATTTCCCGAGGAGTAGCATATACTCACAGTAGGATCGGGATCCAAATATCATCGCGTGACGAAACTGAAGGAATCCTACCAGAATCATCACACTCCAAATGGTATGCAAATCTAGCAAGTTTCAGTACTTATGAAACTCCCGATGTGGATTTTTGCCCCATGCTCTTATGACCTTGACGAAGGTCAACAAATCATAAGTCACATGTCAAGTTCTGCCCGTCATTATCCAGGTTAATTTGAATCCACCGTATATACCCTTGACGAAGGTCAACAAGGTAATGCGAATGTCCCAAACCAACGCATCTATCTATGCTACATATGAATACCCAACAGCTACCAATCATTATGCCTTGACGAAGGTCAACAAACACAGCTTGAATACTATTGAAAATTCATACGAAACGACGGAGGGCTATGAATGGTTTTGGCAAAACCGTGAAGGTAGTGAACTTGATTTAGTCGATGGAACGAGATAGCTTTTAAATGGAGTGGCTCAAACTCCGTATTTTAAAAGTTTGTTTTGAAAAGAACCGAGTGGTTTTTCGAAAGTGTTCCAACGACTTTAACTTGGTTTATTATCTTGCATTAGTTCTTTTAATGCGTGATATTCTTGCATTAGTTCTTTTAATGCGTCCCATCATTTAATCCTACCATTGCAGAAAACAACCAAAATATGACGTACGCTTATGCCATTCGCATTCGCCACTGGGCCCCGTCATTACCCGTTAGGTTACTTAACTAACGACAGAGCGGGGGCTGGGCTAGCGCGTCTGTAAAACATAAGCAACGCCTAAATAATATCATATATAGATATACTGCAATGATAAACATTTCAGATCACAGATAAATACATTGAATATACTAGGAATCTGTAATTTGTATGAGCCTGTAACAAAAACAGATTACACGGTCGCGGTGAATAGCCAAAACCCCACCCAAGACCCCTACGGGTGCGGCAAACTACCCGCCAAGTACCCGAAGCGTAGTAACCTCCCTCATCTCCATGAGTAGGCCACTCGACACTTCGGCATACCCGGTAGTTTGTGCACCCCATCCATGGGTCTATCCTAGGAGCAAAAACAGTAAAAAGAAATTATACAATGACAGCTATAACCCCAACCCAGTTGTGCGGCCATACAAATAATTATTACATCAATTTACAAATTTTACAAGAATTGAGAGAAAAGAAAACTCTCGTCTCACAACCCCCGGCTATTCACCCGCGACAATCCAACATATTCATATACACATTCCAGCACATTACAGATCACAGATTTGTATAACCCCCACTAATCGACATATAGCGATTAGTAGACGTTCAATACAAATATCACATTACAGAAAACCCGTTAGCTTAAGTCTTTTAGAAGTTCGATCAAAAATACGGATTTTCGGGACCCCAAAATAAAATTTTCGTTCTGGAAAATCTGGGCAGAAAATATATATTCCAAAAATCCCAAAATACCCCAATGAGCAATCTGCAAAAAAGAAAACCCATGACCGAGTCAACTCGGCCGCGTTTCCGCGGCGCTTTGATCGAGTCAGGGGCCCAAATTTTTGCAGTTTCTTTAAAAAAGCCTGAGTCGATTTTTGGTGTTTTTCAAAAAAGTTTTCCAGCACTTTTAAAATCGACAGAAAGTTTAAAATTCCGGGGTTCGTTTCGGGACTTTTTCGTTGATCGATCTTCTAGTTACTTGCTAACATGCAAGATAGAGTTTAACTAGGTTCTGATACCACTGTAAGTCCATGCTACCTCTCCCGGTACTTTCGGGAATACGGAATTTGGTAAAAAACAATTTTTACGGAGGTGGTAACATGGACCTATAACCCGGATCTTGGTTAAACATCTATCTAACATCCTAACTATGAGTTTCTAGCTACTCGGTTAGGGGGTTATACCTAGCTTGTCTTGAACTCCTTCTTCTTCAAGCTCCGATGGTGGTCCGAGGGCTCCTTCTCGTCGTCTCCGTACGCCGAAGATAGATCCACCTGAAAGCTCCAACCTTTAGCTCCTTCTTCGTTCTTTGAAGAAACTAGTTCACTTGGTTTGCTAAACCTAGTGAACTAGAATGAGTAGAGAATAGTTTGTGTGGGATTTTATCTATGGTTCTTGATTCTCAACTCATGAGACAAGAGAACCATAGATTAAAGAGAGGGAGCAAGAGCAAGAGGGTGAGAGCAAAATGGAGAGCTCAAGAATAAGAGAGAGAATGAGCAAGAAAGAATGAGTAAGTCTTTTGTCTCTCACCCTCTCATAATCCAAAGTAATCATAACTCATCATATCAAAAAAGTCTTATGTGATGGTTGAAGCAACCATAACCATATCATATCATGCACTCATTTTACACAAATGAGCAAGCAAGTAAAAGTCTTTGCCATGAAATGATGGCTATGGTTATCATGATGGTCAACTAGTCAAGCCTAGTCAACCGGTCAACAAAGTCAACAAGTCAACAAAAGTCAACAAAAGTCAACAAAGTCAACAAAAGTTAACAACCAAGTCACCATAATACTTAATTAATATAATAGTTAATCACATATCATATTCTCATTAGGGTTGAGCAAAAAGTCAAAAAGTCAACGGTCAACTGTCAACAACCCTAATGAGAATCCGCTGTCTGTGCCTCCCTGTCAACTGTGCATACACACCCGCATCCGTGTTCCGAGGAACACGAATGCAAACTGGATAAATCCAATCCCATAAGGTACACTAGGATCTGGCTTAAACCAAAGCCCGCTAGTGTAAACTGTCCGGACACTGTACGTGCACAAGTGCACGGATGTGACCGAACCCTGTCGCAAAACCATGCGACCTGTCACAATACCATGCGACCTCTACTCTTTTGCCTAAAGGCGAAAAGCTTTCTGTGTGGGACTCTAAAGACTCGACACTACGCTGGCAGTGGGTTTAATCACAGACCACAAGCGGCACTAGCTGTGCGTAACGGTCCCCAGGTAATGCCGACAAGAAGACCGACGAGGCGAAACCCATCTGAACTCCTACTGAGCCTGAGTGTGACATTGTCCGTACAGTCCGGTCTGTTCGTCTGATACATCGCATGGCGGGCCTAGGGGGCGGTAAACGTCAGTCCCCCAATAGCGGTACAAGTCGTGCCGGAGCGAAGCCCAAAACACCCTGAGATAACACTGGAAGCCTACCAGTATATCTCGTTTGCCCTGGCCAGGGACTACTCGTGTAATGGCTCTCCTAGACACAGCGCGATGTCAACCCCCATTACCTGGAGAGACGAATCCTGTCTAACCGTCACTGCCTCCAAGTGCTTCAGGACTGCACCCAACCACTACCTGTTTGCACGACTCCTTTGAGCCGTGGTAGGGTAGTGATCAAAGTACAGTGGGAACACACTCGAGGCGAAGTGACAGTGTCAAGTCAGCGGACTAAGCTGTACTCATGTCACCTTGGAACTGATAACTGACGATAGGCATAATACCAACTAGTCAGTTCCCGACGAGTCCTGTCCAGTGTACCCGTAACCTAACGAGCACCCGCATACTATCTCAAGTACGACGTACTGACGGCTGTGGGACAGACCGTCTCCCACACTGGGATGAGAAGCGCATGCGCTGGTCTACTCCGGAGTATCGATGCCCTGTCTCGATAGTCTTGCGACCAGGGACCTGCATAAGGATGTGCTTATAGATTACCCAGCCCCACTAGTGTGACGGCCATCACATCGCTGGTAATCAAGCAAAGATCCTAAGGGCTCCACTAATGTGTATAGGCGATATACAAAATATAAACACATATACACATTGAAGTAGAAACAAACCAAGTAGCATACTACTATTTTGAGCAAGATTGTATATACAAGGTGAATATCCCAAGCTTCCATTAAGTAATATACAAACTAGTATGATACAGTAATGGCCTCTAGGGCATATACACTAACATGAGAATGATAGAATGCGAGAAGACTTTTCTCATTTGGCTCTCATAATCCATAACCATCATAACACATCATAGCAATCAAGTATTATGTGATGGTTTAAGCAACAATAGCCATATCATTTCATGCACTCATTTTGCACAAGAGAGCAAGTAAGCAAAAGTCTTTGCCATGAAATGATAGCTATTGTTATCATGATGGTCAACTAGTCAAGCCTAGTCAACTGGTCCACAAAGTCAACAAGTCAACAAAGTCAACAAGCCAACAAAGTCAATCCCTCAACAACCATGTCACCATAATACTTAATTAATATAATTGTTAATCATATATCATATTCTCATTAGGGTTGAGCAAAAAGTCAATAGTCAACGGTCAACGGTCAACAACCCTAATGAGAATCCTCTGCCTCTGTCTCTCCGTCAACTGTGCATACACACCCGCATCCGTGTTCCGAGAAACACGAATACAAACTGGATAAGTCCAATCCCAATACGTACACTAGGATCTGGCTTAAACCAAAGCCCGCTAGTGTTAACTGTCCGGACACTGTACGTGCATAAGTGCACGGATGTGACCGAACCCTGTCGCAAAACCATGCCACCTGTCGCAAAACCATGCGACCTGTCGCAAAACCATGCGACCTCTACTCTTTTGCCTAAAGGCGAATAGCTTTCTGTGTGGGACTCTAAAGACTCGACACTACGCTGGCAGTGGGTTTAACCACAGACCGCAAGCGGCACTAGCTGTGCGTAACGGTCCCCAGGTAGATGCCGACAAGAAGACTGACGAGGTGAAACCCATCTGAACTCCTACTGAGCCTGAATGTGACAGTCTCCGTACAGTCCGGTCTGTTCGTCTGATACATCGCATGGCGGGCCTAAGGGGGCGGTAAACGTCAGTCCCCTAATAGCGGTACAAGTCGTGTCGGAGTGAAGCCCAAAACACCCTGAGATAACACTGGAAGCCTACCAGTATATCTCGATTGCCCTGGCCAGGGACTACTCGTGTAATGGCTTTCCTAGACACAGCGCGATGTCAACCCCCAATACCGGGAGAGACGAATCCTGTCTAACCGTCACTGCCTCCAAGTGCTTCGGGACTGTACCTAACCACTACCTGTTTGCACGACTCCTTTGAGCCGTGGTAGGGTAGTAATCAAAGTACAGTGGGAACACACTCGAGGCGAAGTGACAGTGTCAAGTCAGCGGACTAAGCTGTACTCATGTCACCTGGGAACTGATAACTGACGATAGGTATAATACCAACCGGTCAGTTCCCGACGAGTCCTGTCCAGTGTACTCGTAACCTAACGAACACCCGTATACTATCTTCGGTACGACGTAATGATGGCTGTGGGACAGACCATCTCCCACACTGGGATGAGAAGCGCATACGCTAGTCTACTCCGGAGTATCGATGCCCTGTCTCGATAGTCCTGCGACTAGGGACCTGTATAAGGATGTGCTTATAGATTACCCAGCCCCCACTAGTGTGACTGCCATCACAACGCTGGTAATCAAGCAAAGATCCTAAGGGCTCCACTAATGTGTATAGGTGATATACTAAAATAAACACATGTACACATTGAAGTAGAAACAAACCAAGTAGCATACTACTATATTGAGCAAGATTGTTTATACAAGGTGAATATCCCAAGCTTCCATTAAGTAATATACAAACTAGTATGATACAGTAATGGCCTCTAGGGCATATACACTTACATGAGCAACAAACACCTTTTGTTGTTCACTGTGGTAGAATAGATATCCATTTGAATGTTTGGGATATCCTATAAACTTACAAAGAACTGATCGTGCCTCGAGTTTGTCCGGATTTTGCCTTTTGACATGGGCCGGACAACCCCATATCTTAACTCGTTTAAGACATGGTCTCTTCCCACTCTATATCTCATACGGTGTGGTAGGTACAGATTTTGATGGAACCTGATTCAATAGGTATGCTGCTGCTTCAAGCGCATAGCCCCAAAAGGAAATAGGCAACTCAGCAGTGCTTATCATAGAGCGCACCATATCTAATATGGTGCGATTCCTCCGCTCCGATACACCGTTGTGTTGTGGTGTATAAGGAGGAGTAAGATGAGAGAGAATCCCATTCTCTTTTAGATAGTCCAGAAACTCATTGCTCAAGTATTCTCCTCCTCGATCAGATCGAAGGATCTTAATACTTTTGCCCGTTTGGTTCTCTACTTCGTGCTTATATTCCCTGAATTTCTCAAAACCTTCAGACTTGTGTTTTAGAAGGAACACATGTCCGTATCTTGAAAGATCGTCAGTGAATGTAATGAAGTAGGAAGAACCGTTCCTGGCATGTGTAGACATGGGACCACATACATCACTATGTATCAGCACTAAGAGTTCCGTAACTCTTTCTCCGTGTCCACTGAACGGAGTTTTGGTCATTTTATCTTTGAGACATGAATGGCAAGTATCATAAGATGATAATTCAAATGAATTCAAATATCCATCCTTATGTAACTTAGCTAGCCGTGTCACATTGATATGACCAAGTCTACAATGCCATAAGAAGGATTCGTTCATTTCTGAACTCTTCCTCTTGTGTGTGTTTTGTATATTAAAGACTGCATTTTGATTGAGAATGAATATGCCATTATGTAACGAGCCTGATCCAATCAACTTTTGATTTAGGAATATGTTCATAATATTATCCTGTACTAAAAAATTATATCCTTCTTTACTTAATAAAGAAACTGATATAATGTTGCACATCATGTTCGGTATATAATAGCACTCGTTCAGAATCAATGTACTACTACTTGGTAATACAAGGTGATATTCGCCAACTGCTTTGGCTGCAATACTTGCACCATTCCCTACTTGTACGGAATGATCACCCTTTCTGTCACGACCCGCAGGGTACGGAACGTGACTGGCACTTAAGTTTACGAAACGTCTAAAGGCGTCCGTAAAATAAGTAAGCCAAAGCCCAGAAAACAAAACCAATTAAGCAAAAGAGTGAAGAAAACCCAAACATTTGAAAGCAAGGTTATCAAATAAGTCATATAAAACCCCTTTTAAAAACAATACTAATTTTTCCGAAAATTTCGGCAGAGTCTCCTTTGTAAATACTGGCCCCCAAAAATGGGTACAACAAGAATATATGTAAAACCAACAAATAAGGCATCCCCAAGCGGGAGCTAGCTCTTCGCCATAAGGCGGTCACAAATCCCACGCAATGTAAATGACAACAAGCATAAAAAAAGTAACATGTCGGCTCAAGTGAGCTCGACCCCAAAATACAGCATAAAATCCACAAACCTCACAGTCTCATCTCTAAGTCAATATACAATAAATCTGGTAGAAACAGTAGATGGAGTACACTAGATACAAAGAATATACAAGGTGGTACAAAATAATAACATAACCCACCTATGAGCAAATCTCGAGCTCAGGCAAAAGAGGCAAAAGGACAAGTGCGCCCGCCGCTACTGAACTGACGGAGCGGACCTGCAAAGACTGTGGCACAACGGGGGTGAGTTGCCAACTCGTGAGTAATAAATAACATCTACAAAGGCTATCGTATGCATGCACACAAGCATCCCAGCATCTATAATACGGGTATGACTGGATGCACTAGCAGGTGTGTATATAACATCAGTGTACTAATATGTATGCAACATGAATATCTGAGGTCTCAATAGGTATATATAGGAAATATTTTATCTCTTTTTGTTTTTGAAATTCTTTTAGAATGCCAGCATAATGTCAATGAATCGACGAAAATCGGTGTCCAGCAACGACACCCAAAAGCTGTCTCAAATCTCATAAATCCAGGTCATAGTGTCTCTGGCCTCAGCCATCCGGCTGACCCATCTCAATATCAATATCTCATCCTCTCGCGGCCCCGGTCGGTATCCTCTGGATATCCGCCGTGCCCAATGAAGTCACCGGTAGGTAATCCGTCCCCTGCCAGGCTCATCGTCAACACCACGAGCTTCTTGCCCCGGGGTACCCTACCGGGCCCACCATGTACCCGAAACGGTTCATCCAACTCCTCGAAACGGGTCTCCAAAAACCACAGCAAACTCATGGTGGACGACACTTACACCACTAGAAAACCGCAATTTACATGTTTTAAAAATATCATAAGTTTGGAAATTTTGCGGCTTTCCCCCGAAATCCAGCAATATCATAAAATCTCAAGAAATCCTCATAAGTGCATATATCAATGATCATGAATGCGTATGATATCAATAATCAAGTTGCGATGTGTGATTAATGTATTAAGCATGAACAATGAATATGATGAAGTACATGCACATGAATAGAAATCCTACGGTTTCATTTTAAGGAAATAGCACAATTTAAGTATCAATTAGTAAAAGGTTTAAATTAAAGGTTATCTAGTGTGGTGGCATGGCAATTACCAGGGTGTGTGTGTAAACATGAATAGTGCTCGTGCTGCATATAAAAACCTGGTAATGGTGCATGTGTCCTACAATTGAGTTTGCGTATATGGATATAACATATTGATCTAATTGCAGCAATTATCATGCCAGTATTATTATTCTAATGTCACAAATTATTATCCAATTTACTATTTTCCATTTTACTAAATCTATCGGGCGACTTGCGCCATCCAAACGATCGTCCCCCGTAGATGTTAAATCTACTCACTGGAATCCCTGGCTAGCTGTGTCCAATCACCGCCTTTCCCTTTCGCGCCGCGTCTGACGTTTCCGCGACCGAACCTGGAATTTACATCAGTACCAAATATAAGGTTACACATTCAAGAATGACGTAAAACCCCAACGAAACTACTAACGTTCGCTAGCTAGGTACAACGTGCACAAAGTGCGCGGACACACGCGAAAATCGCAAAAACTGCCGAAAAACGCCGATTTGGTCGCCCGGCAAAACTAAAACCCGACTACCCAAAAATCCGCACTCACGTATCCTAAAAGTCGTGGGACAAGCCATTACAATCATCAAGATATCAAAAATAATTCATCACAAAACTTTTATAAAAATCTAGTAAGCATTTGCATTCCAATTTGATGCAAACATCGACAATTTAGCGACAAAGTCAACACCACCCAACACCAACATCCAAACTAACCAAATAGCTAGCCAATACACTAATTTTAAACCATCAACTATGCTTAAAAAACCTAATTTCCATAAACAAAACCTTCTCTTGATTTTTGTAATTAGCAAACATAAACCAAACTATATATGAAAAACCTTAATTTAACACTAGATTTTAGCCTACTAAGCAAGTTAACCACTTAGATTAAGGTTAGTAAAACACTAGATAGCAAATTAGGTTTAATCAATTAAATAATGTTTTCTAAAATTTAATCCACTCACTAATCATGTTTCACAAACCACTACTAAACATAAACCCTCTCTTGAAAATTTCAAAACAACAATTTCACCCTTCTAAAGTTAACTAATTTAGCAAAGTTAAAACTACATCAACAAGATAACTATATGGATTAGTTAATTAACCACTAGATTAACTATAAAACAATCTAATTAAGTATTATGGCTTTCAAACCCTAGTTAGATTTTTCAAGCAAAAACCTAAGAAAACTATATTAAACTACACTAAATTAACACTAAACCATACAACATAAGAAACTTAAACAAAAGAATTCAATTAGCAAGGGATTATACCTCAATTTGGGATCTAGCAAGAATGGATTTTGCTTCAATTGATGGCCTCAAACACCAAGATCCAAGCAAGAATGGCTAAGGATAATGATAGCATAAGGATTTTGTTTGGATTTTTGAATTAAATCATGGATTTTGATGTATTTTCTTGAAGAAATGAAGGAAAATGAAAAGAAAAGAGAGGAGGAAGAGGGTGTGCAGGAATTTCGGCCAGAGGAGGAATGGGGGAGGGTGTGGGCAAGTGGGGAAAGTCATTGGTCAAGTTCCAAAGTCAAATGTATCATCCTTTATCAATTATAATTAAAATAAAACCATAAACCATCAAAACAACTCAAGAAAGCAACCAAAGAAAATGAGGCCAGAAATTTCTGGTCTCACACAAGGTGGGGCTGTCCTAGGGCTGAGGAAAAAGAGAGAGGGGTTTTACAAAAGAAATTTTATGCAAAAAGGCCCCCTACAACTCAAAAATTGCAAGTTTTAGCCCAAAATTCAATAAATTCGTTTCAAATCATAAAAATTTGTTAAAAATCAAAATAAATTACTAAAAATTCATGTTATCACTAGATTGTAATTATCATAATTTTAGAGATTAAAATTAGCCCGGAAAAATTTGTATTTATCGCTTATTTAATGTATTTTCTTACCGGCTTAAAATAATATTAAAAAAATGAAAAATAGGGAAAATTTTTTAAATTACCAAAATTTCATAAATAACTCATTAGCTACTAAAAACAAGCAATTACCTATCCATTTTAGGTATAATTAGCCCTAAACTGCAAAATATCAAGAAAGACGGTTTTCGGAAAAATACTGAATTTTCACCGAATTTCAAGAAAACACCAAAACGAATTTTCAAGACGCTACAATCTTCCCCCCTTAAAGAAATTCGGTCCCCGAATTTAAAAATATAGCTACGCGTACCTTCAAAGAGATGGGGATATTTCTTCCTCATCTCGCCCTCGGTCTCCCAGGTAACCTCCTCACTGCTCGGGCTACTCCAAAGGACCTTGACGGTTGGTATAATCTTCGACCTCAACTTCTTCACCTGCCGATCCAGGATGGCCACCGGCTGCTCTGCAAAAGAAAGGTCGCGCTCTAGCTGGACTGTCGGGTGCTGAATCGCATGCGAAGGGTCGTGAAGGTACTTGCGGAGCATCGAAACATGGAAGACGGGGTGAACATCGGGAAAGCTGGGAGGAAGAGCCAAACGATAAGCAACAGCGCCAACACGCTCGAGGATCTCGAAGGGACCTACGAATCTAGGGCTAAGTTTCCCCTTTCGCCCAAAACGCATCACGACCTTCATCGGAGAGACCCTCAGAAAAACATGGTCGCCAACTGCGAACTCTAATCTGCGACGGTGCCTGTCAGCATACGATTTCTGCCTGCTCTGAGCCGCTCTCATCCGGTCTCGGATCAACTGTATCTTCGCTGTCGTCTCCTCAACAAGCTGCGGCCCCAAAATGCTGCTCTCGCTGAGCTCTGTCCAACAAACGGGCGATCTGCATCTCCTCCCATACAATGCCTCGAAAGGTGCCATCTGAATAGTATCCTGGAAGCTGTTGTTGTAGGAGAACTCCACTAGAGGTAAATGACGATCCCAGCTACCACCAAAGTCTAAAACGCACGCTCTGAGCATGTCCTCGAGAGTCTGAATGGTCCGCTCTGACTGTCCGTCTGTCTGCGAATGAAACGCTGTGCTGAAGCTCAAACGAGTGCCCAAAGCCTCCTGAAGTCTCTGCCAAAGTCGGCTGGTGAACTGAGTGCCTCGATCTGACACGATACAAGTCAGTACGCCATGTAGTCGCACGATCTCGTCAATATAGAGCTGAGCATACTGAGCGAAGCTGAAAGTCGTCTTCACTGGAAGGAAGTGAGCCACTTTCGTCAATCTATCCACGATCACCCAGATGGAGTCGTACCCTCGACTGGTCCTGGGTAGACCCACAACGAAATCCATCGAAATCTGCTCCCATTTCCACTCTGGAATGGGTAACGGCTGTAGCTCTCCTGCGGGCCTCTGGTGCTCGGCCTTGACTTGCTGACAAGTCAGGCATCTCGAAACGAACTCCGCAATGTCCCTCTTCATCCCGTCCCACCAGTAGGTCTCTCTCATATCATGGTACATCTTGGTGGAACCGGGGTGGACACTATACACTGATCGGTGTGCCTCCTCAAAAATGTCGCGCCGCAATCCATCAGCATCTGGTACGCATAGTCTAGATCCATATCGTAAAATCCCCTGATCGTCAACCACGAACTCGGAAAATCTGCCCTGTCCTATCTGTGCCATGATCTCTGAGCAACGGTCGTCACTGCGTTGTGCCTCATATATACGGTCAAGCAACTGTGGGCGTGCACGAACATGCGCGAGCTGTCCCCCTGTCTGAGTGAACTCGAACTCAACTCGGCTGTCGCATAACATCTGCCAATCTGCTGACGACTGCCTCTGCACTGCGCGCAAAAAGGATAGACTACCCCCGGGCCTCCTACTCAACGCATCTGCCACCACATTCGCCTTGCCGGGGTGATATAAGATCTCGCAGTCGTAGTCTTTCACCAACTCCATCGAACGACGCTGTCTGAGGTTCAGGTCTCGCTGCTGAAATATGTACTTTAAGCTCTTGTGATCGGTGAATATCTGACATGACTCGCCGTAAAGGTAATGTCGCCAAATCTTCAGTGCAAAGACCACTGCAGCCATCTCCAAATCATGAGTGGGGTAATTCTGTTCATGCTTCTTCAACTGCCGAGAAGCATACGCGATCACCCGGCCATGCTGCATCAAAACGCATCCTAATCCCACTCGCGAAGCATCACAGTAGACAACAAACCTGCCTGATCCCGAAGGCAAAGATAATACCGGCGCCGTAGTCAAACAAGTCCGTAGCTGCTGAAAATTGCGCTCGCACTCCTCTGTCCAAACGAAAGGAACTCCCTTCCGGGTCAAACCGGTCAACGGTGCAGCTATACGGGAGAAGTCCTGAACAAAACGCCTGTAGTAGCCCGCCAAGCCTAGAAAACTACGGATCTCAGTAACCGATGTAGGTCGGGGCCACTGCTGAACAGCCTCAATCTTCTTCGGGTCCACACAAATGCCGTCTCTCGTAACCACGTGACCCAAGAATCCGATGCTGTCCAGCCAGAAGGCACACTTGGAGAACTTCACGAACAGCTGGTGCTCCCTCAGAGTCTGTAACGTAATCCGTAAGTGCAGCTCGTGCTCCTCTCTGCTCCGGGAGTACACCAAGATATCGTCGATAAACACGATGATGAACAAGTCAAGATACGGCCTGAATGTACGGTTCATCAAATCCATGAATGCTGCTGGGGCGTTGGGGAGTCCGAACGACATCACCAAAAACTCGTAGTGGCCGTAGCGCGTGCGGAAAGCTGTCCTCGGTATATCCTCCTGTCGAACTCGCAGCTGATGGTATCCTGATCGCAAGTCGATCCTCGAAAAATACCCCGCACCCTGAAGCTGGTCGAACAAATCATCAATGCGCGGCAACGGATATCTGTTCCGAACGGTAACTTTGTTCAGCTGGCGGTAGTCGATACATAAGCGCAAACTTCCATCCTTCTTCTTGACAAACAGGACCGGAGCACCCCACGGAGAAACACTCGGTCGAATAAGCCCCTTATCCAACAAATCCTGCAACTGATCCTTCAGCTCTCGAAGCTCTGCCGGGGCCATCCAATAAGGCGGTATAGAAATAGGCCCCGAACCGGGAATCAAATCAATGCAAAACTCAACATCGCGCTCAGGCGGTAGCCCAGGTAGCTCATCAGGGAAAACATCAGGGAACTCACAAACTACCGGGACCCGGTTTAACGGAACCTCTGCAGCTCGAGTATCACAAATAAATGCTAAGAATCCCTGACATCCCTTCCGCAAGAGTTGACCAGCGCGAAGAGACGAAATTAAGCTGGGAAGGGTGACACTGCGGTCTCCCCGAATAACAAGGACTGGCTCTCCCGGAAAGCTAAATCTGACTGCCTTCTCACGGCAGTCCACCGAAGCATAACAAGTGGCTAGCCAATCCATGCCCAGAAGCACATCAAAGTCCAACATATCGAGGAGTATCAAATCAACTGATGAATCCCTCTCCCCGATACGAACGGAACACAAATGAAATACAAACCGAGGGACAAACGACTCGCCTACCGGAGTAACAACAACAAGCGGCTGATCTAACGACGACGACTCACGGCCCAACATCGGTGCAAAGTGTGTAGAGACGTACGAATGTGTGGAACCTGGGTCGAATAATACCCGTGCGTCGAAAGAACAAACTGGCAAGGTACCTGTCACAATGGCATTGGATGCCTGCGCATCCTGCGGTGTCAAAGCAAATACTCGGGCCTGTCCTCCACCGATAGCGGGCTGACCTCGACCTCGGCCTCTGCCTCCTCGTCCTCTCTGAACAGGACCGCCACGTCCACGGCCTCTGGGTGCACCTAACTGGCGTGGAGCATCGCCTGGGGTGGGAAGTAGGGCTCTCTGAGGAGGGGGTGGTGATGGTGGTAGGGTCACATGCGGAACTGTCGGTGCTCCCTGTCGTCTCGCCGGACAGTTTCTGATAAGATGGTGCAAACTCCCGCACCCAAAACATCCTGGCGACGGCTGCTGCCCCTGGGGATAAGAACCATATAACTGTCCCCGCCCAAATCCTCTGCCAGGCCTATCTCTCGGAAAGAATCTGGCGCGCTGCCTCTGAGACGGTACATCGGTGCGCATCCTCTTCGGCCCAGAAATGGCCGAAGTCCGTGATATGCGTGCCTCCATCCGCAATTCCGTATCCATAGCCGCTGAATGAGTGTCGTAGTGTTGGGCGCCAATGGCAAGATATAGCTGGGCATCAAGTCCCTGTACGAACCTCTTCACCATCTTCTCCTCGGTATCCACCAAATACTGAGCATATCGGGATAACTGTGTAAACTGGATGTCATACTCAGACACTGTCATCCCAGGTGTCTTGACTAAGGCCTCGAAGCTACGAGCTCTGGCGTCACGAACGCTCTCTGGAAGGTAACGGGCTAGAAAGACCACTGTAAACTCGGCCCAAGTCATAGGCGGTAGATCTGCAGTTCGACCTCTCAAGATTGACTCCCACCATGTCTGCGCGAGACCCTCTAGTCGGAAACTCGCAAGCTCTACCCATCGATCATCCGAACATCTCAGCGAACGGCAGATCCTGGCTAAACTGTCAAGGAACGTCTGTGGGTCCTCCGCTGCCTCGGTGCCGGTGAATACTGGAGGTCTCAGCCTCATGAAGTCCTGTAGTGAAACCGGAATGGCCACGGTGGTAGTAGTAGGAGCAGGTATCATGGTCGTCTTTGATGTAGTAGGTACGTCATCCGGCCTCGGTGTACGACTGGCTGCAACTAGGGATCCTACCATCTGACGCAGCTCCTGCATGCCTCCCATCATCTGTCGCAACTCCTCCATACCGGTCTCGAGCCTATCCATACGGCCTGGGGAAGGTGGATCGGTCTGTCCCTGCGGCGTAGGCATACCGCCCTGCTCAGTCCTAGTCTCGGACGAGCCAGCTCGAATCTCGTCTCTGGCGGCAGCCCTCTGTGCCCTCGTAGCCTTCGGCGGCATAGTGGCTGTTACAGGAAAACGGATAGTAAGGACAGTGCAATAGGATCATAGGATACACGGAATTGAAGAAGGAAATTTCCAAGCAAGTATCCTAAAGTCACTTAGGCCGAGTACCGTATCGTAAGTATGCCGCGGACATACGCACGCTACGTTACCCTGCTTAAGTCACTTACTCCATCTACCAAGGGTCATCCTACACTCACAAAGGTAAACCTATCGCTCTGATACCAACTTTGTCACGACCCGCAGGGTACGGAACGTGACTGGCACTTAAGTTTACGAAACGTCTAAAGGCGTCCGTAAAATAAGTAAGCCAAAGCCCAGAAAACAAAACCAATTAAGCAAAAGAGTGAAGAAAACCCAAACATTTGAAAGCAATCTTATCAAATAAGTCATATAAAACCCCTTTTAAAAACAATACTAATTTTTCCGAAAATTTCGGCAGAGTCTCCTTTGTAAATACTGGCCCCCAAAAATGGGTACAACAAGAATATATGTAAAACCAACAAATAAGGCATCCCCAAGCGGGAGCTAGCTCTTCGCCATAAGGCGGTCACAAATCCCACGCAATGTAAATGACAACAAGCATAAAAAAAGTAACATGTCGGCTCAAGTGAGCTCGACCCCAAAATACAGCATAAAATCGACAAACCTCACAGTCTCATCTCTAAGTCAATATACAATAAATCTGGTAGAAACAGTAGATGGAGTACACTAGATACAAAGAATATACAAGGTGGTACAAAATAATAACATAACCCACCTATGAGCAAATCTCGAGCTCAGGCAAAAGAGGCAAAAGGACAAGTGCGCCCGCCGCTACTGAACTGACGGAGCGGACCTGCAAAGACTGTGGCACAACGGGGGTGAGTTGCCAACTCGTGAGTAATAAATAACATCTACAAAGGCTATCGTATGCATGCACACAAGCATCCTAGCATCTATAATACGGGTATGACTGGATGCACTAGCAGGTGTGTATATAACATCAGTGTACTAATATGTATGCAACATGAATATCTGAGGTCTCAATAGGTATATATAGGAAATATTTTATCTCTTTTTGTTTTTGAAATTCTTTTAGAATGCCAGCATAATGTCAATGAATCGACGAAAATCGGTGTCCAGCAACGACACCCAAAAGCTGTCTCAAATCTCATAAATCCAGGTCATAGTGTCTCTGGCCTCAGCCATCCGGCTGACCCATCTCAATATCAATATCTCATCCTCTCGCGGCCCCGGTCGGTATCCTCTGGATATCCGCCGTGCCCAATGAAGTCACCGGTAGGTATTCCGTCCCCTGCCAGGCTCATCGTCAACACCACGAGCTTCTTGCCCCGGGGTACCCTACCGGGCCCACCATGTACCCGAAAGAGTTCATCCAACTCCTCGAAACGGGTCTCCAAAAACCACAGCAAACTCATGGTGGACGACACTTACACCACTAGAAAACCGCAATTTACATGTTTTAAAAATATCATAAGTTTGGAAATTTTGCGGCTTTCTCCCGAAATCCAGCAATATCATAAAATCTCAAAAAAATCCTCATAAGTGCATATATCAATGATCATGAATGCGTATGATATCAATAAACAAGTTGCGATGTGTGATTAATGTATTAAGCATGAACAATGAATATGATGAAGTACATGCACATGAATAGAAATCCTACGGTTTCATTTTAAGGAAATAGCACAATTTAAGTATCAATTAGTAAAAGGTTTAAATTAAAGGTTATCTAGTGTGGTGGCATGGCAATTACCAGGGTGTGTGTGTAAACATGAATAGTGCTCGTGCTGCATATAAAAACCTGGTAATGGTGCATGTGTCCTAAAATTGAGTTTGCGTATATGGATATAACATATTGATCTAATTGCAGCAATTATCATGCCAGTATTATTATTCTAATGTCACAAATGATTATCCAATTTACTATTTTCCATTTTACTAAATCTATCGGGCGACTTGCGCCATCCAAACGATCGTCCCCCGTAGATGTTAAATCTACTCACTGGAATCCCTGGCTAGCTGTGTCCAATCACCGCCTTTCCCTTTCGCGCCGCGTCTGACGTTTCCGCGACCGAACCTGGAATTTACATCAGTACCAAATATAAGGTTACACATTCAAGAACGACGCAAAACCCCAACGAAACTACTAACGTTCGCTAGCTTGGTACAACGTGCACAAAGTGCGCGGACACACGCGAAAATCGCAAAAACTGCCGAAAAACGCCGATTTGGTCGCCCGGCAAAACTAAAACCCGACTACCCAAAAATCCGCACTCACGTATCCTAAAAGTCGTGGGACAAGCCATTACAATCATCAAGATATCAAAAATAATTCATCACATAACTTTTATAAAAATCTAGTAAGCATTTGCATTCCAATTTGATGCAAACATCGACAATTTACCGACAAAGTCAACACCACCCAACACCAACATCCAAACTAACCAAATAGCTAGCCAATACACTAATTTTAAACCATCAACTATGCTTAAAAAACCTAATTTCCATAAACAAAACCTTCTCTTGATTTTTGTAATTAGCAAACATAAACCAAACTATATATGAAAAACCTTAATTTAACACTAGATTTTAGCCTAATAAGCAAGTTAACCACTTAGATTAAGGTTAGTAAAACACTAGATAGCAAATTAGGTTTAATCAATTAAATAATGATTTCTAAAACTTAATCCACTCATTAATCATATTTCACAAACCACTACTAAACATAAACCCTCTCTTGAAAATTTCAAAACAACAATTTCACCCTTCTAAAGTTAACTAATTTAGCAAAGTGAAAACTACATCAACAAGATAACTATATGGATTAGTTAATTAACCACTAGATTAACTATAAAACAATCTAATTAAGTATTATGTCTTTCAAACCCTAGTTAGATTTTTCAAGCAAAAACCTAAGAAAACTATATTAAACTACACTAAATTAACACTAAACCATACAACATAAGAAACTTAAACAAAAGAATTCAATTAGCAAGGGATTATACCTCAATTTGGGATCTAGCAAGAATGGATTTTGCTTCAATTGATGGCCTCAAACACCAAGATCCAAGCAAGAATGGCTAAGGATAATGATAGCATAAGGATTTTGTTTGGATTTTTGAATTAAATCATGGATTTTGATGTATTTTCTTGAAGAAATGAAGGAAAATGAAAAGAAAAGAGAGGAGGAAGAGGGTGTGCAGGAATTTCTGCCAGAGGAGGAATGGGGGAGGGTGTGGGCAAGTGGGGAAAGTCATGGGTCAAGTTCCAAAGTCAAATGTATCATACTTTATCAATTATAATTAAAATAAAACCATAAACCATCAAAACAACTCAAGAAAGCAACCAAAGAAAATGAGGCCAGAAATTTCTGGTGTCACACAAGGTGGGGCTGTCCTAGGGCTGAGGAAAATGAGAGAGGGGTTTTACAAAAGAAATTTTATGCAAAAAGGCCCCCTACAACTCAAAAATTGCAAGTTTTAGCCCAAAATTCAATAAATTCGTTTCAAATCATAAAAATTTGTTAAAAATCAAAATAAATTACTAAAAATTCATGTTATCACTAGATTATAATTATCATAATTTTAGAGATTAAAATTTGCCCGGAAAAATTTGTATTTATCGCTTATTTAATTTATTTTCTTACCGGCTTAAAATAATATTAAAAAAATGAAAAATAGGGAAAATTTTTTAAATGACCAAAATTTCATAAATAACTCATTATCTACTAAAAACTAGCAATTACCTATCCATTTTAGGTAAAATTAGCCCTAAACTGCAAAATATCAAGAAAGACGGTTTTCGGAAAAATACCGAATTTTCACCGAATTTCAAGAAAACACCAAAACGACTTTTCAAGACGCTACACTTTCCCAGTTCTCTACCTTTACGTAGCCCACGTAACAATTTACATATGAGGGATCCTGATCCGGTATCTAATACCCAGGACGTAGGGTGAACTGAGAAACAGTTCTCAATAACTAACACACCCGAAAAAGATGCATCAGTATGCCTGTTCTTCGTTTGGGTGGCGTGAGAATCCAGATTTTCTCCTGTTTCCTTCTCAGTTTTATAACTCTTATAAGAAAGAACGGGACCAACGATCCCCTGCTCAGTATAATAAGTGGGTTCAGTCAATACATCCATATTATTATCTTGATTAAGTCCTGACATGGTCGCTACCTGGAGAGAGAGAGAAGGAAACACTTTAGTGTATGCTCTTGCAAGATTAGATTGGTTATTATCTTATCTAATCAGGATGTCTCCCAATGTTTTTATCAAATCTTCTTTCAAACCCTAAAAGGTAAGATTAGCCGGGATTAATTACACCCTACAATTTCGTCAATCTTTCAGCCAGATCAGTGTCGGTACTTGAGGGAGGTTCCCCGTGCTTTCGCACGGACCTAATTAAAATAAACCTCATCTTCCCTGAGGCATAACCCCGTAAACACCTTTCTGGACACCTACTTGATCGGCTAATTGTCTTGTGTAAAACTCTCCCAGGAGTAACTCTTTCTCGCAGTGGGTATCGGGATCCAACTATCTCATAGGAGGTATGCAATCTCATTGCAAATTTCAACACTTGAAATTCCCGATAATGCTTTTTCCCCTAGTGTGCTATGACCTTGACAGAGGTCAACAAACCATAGTACACTAGTTAAGTTCAACCAGTCATTTCTTGATTGAATCAAACCTACTCGCACGACCCTTGACAGAGGTCAACAAGGTCGTACGACCACCCTAATCCAATCACATCTCATGCATTACAGATAATTACTAATCAGCTACCGCACACTACGCCTTGACAGAGGTCAACAAACGCAGCACGAATACTAAATAGTCTTTATCTGAAATGACGGAGGGCTACGCAGGTTTTTAAGAAAACCATGAGCGTAATGAACTTGATATCGTCGTAGAATCAAGCGATTTTGAAAAGGAGTGTCTTTGATACTTTTCTAGTTTCGCTAGAGAGGTCACTCCCGGTGAAGGGATCTCGGCTCTTTCCCCATCGAATAAGGTGTAGGATATATCATATATACCGCTGTGCAAAGCAAGAACTATATAAGCTGTCAAAAACTAAATCGCGAGTTTGTAGCATCTGCCAGTTCTGCTAAAGAGGTAACTCCCGGTGAAGGGATCTCGGCTCTTTCCTCATCGAATAAGGTGAAGGTATATCATATATACCGCTATGCAAAGCAAAACTGTAGCTACCCTTTTTATAAAGTTTTGATTCTACAACATCTTTTAGGTTTCTTTTCTTTTATTAATCTCATTAATAAATCCATCAGCTTATACTTCCTAAGCATAACAGAAGAAACGAAAGCAGTAATATTTATATATCAGCATATATATATAGTATAAGCATTCATCTCAGACAGTAATTTGATCTCATCATAGAACATTGCAGCAGAAGATAACATATGAAATAATGGATATACTAGGACGCCCGTGTTTTATTTCGAGCCTGTATAAAACACGGATTCCACGGTCGCGATGAATAGCCAAACCCACATCCCCAGACCCCTACGAGAGCGGCAAGCAACACTGCCAGTTCTAGGATTAGGAGACCCGGTCTCGACTCTTCGAGATGGCCTCCCACTGGACCCTACAACCCGGTTACTTATGCTCCCCTCCTTGGGTCTACCTAATGCGGAAAAGTAAATAATATACAATGGTGACATCAACCTCAGCCCGGAAGTGCCCAAATAAAAGAATATTACATACAAATGAATTTTGCATGAATGAAAATAAAAACCCTCATCTCACATAAAACCCCCGGCTATTCAGAACACGACGATCCAATATAACATATCACAGCAACACATAATATCTCATATCATCAACGTAAATAAGTATGCATACACCGATCGTCATTGATGTATAGTAACGAAAACCGGCAATACAACTACATACTACACTTACGGTCACAGAAAAGAAATTGTAAAACTACAACATTTGGAATCCACAATCTTTTTAGACATCGTAAATCCGAAATATCACATACTTCGCATTTCATGCCTAACTGTATGAATTCCATATATTGTATCACATTCCAGATAAATAGACAATATTAAACTTTCCGATCGAATAATCAAATACCCAAGATTTCCTATATAGCCCAACACTTGAGCGGAGTTCTTAAAGTCCCAGAATAAGTCACAGTACCAATGGTCCAGCCGTAGAAGGGTCAAGTCAACGCCTCACATGTGGCAACGCCGTACTGCGCCAAACCCTAAGGTTTAGAGGTGGTTCAGACGGTCACATAATCGAGTTAAGGTTTGTGTTCTTCTAGAGGGTCCACCGCGTTACTTGCACATTTTTCCGAAAGATTTAAACTCAAGAAAAATTCAACGCTTGAATGTTTTAGTGCCGGGAAAAAGTGAGTTAATGATATCTGTACGAACATTTTAACAGTTTCTAAAATATCTGGAAAACAAAACGAAATTAAATTTTCTGATCGAATCAACGAATACCAAAAGATCCCCAGAAAACTCAGCACTTGAGTCAGATTAAAAATACCCAGAAGCAGCTACAAATACATACGGATGCACTGTGCCAAAATCCTAACCCTAATACTACTGTGTTGTCGCGGAACCGCCGCCGAAGGCATGGTACGGCCGCGGTTCCGCGGTGCTTTAGTGGTATTTTGGTGTCGTTTTGCACAGTAGCTCTTATAATTCCCTGCTGATTTTTTTTAGTATTTTTAATGCAG
The DNA here is from genome assembly GCA_030015575.1 of Agapanthus africanus. Classification (NCBI taxonomy): domain Eukaryota; kingdom Viridiplantae; phylum Streptophyta; class Magnoliopsida; order Asparagales; family Amaryllidaceae; genus Agapanthus; species Agapanthus africanus. The sequence continues at coordinate 336,811,231 of JASDDO010000031.1, forward strand.
AAAAAATCACATTTTTACAAAATTTCCAGAGAGGGGGTCATTTTCGATGTTTCGGGGTTCGATCGGAGTTTTAACTTCGTATACACGTCACCTAATGCTCTAGCTTGGATCTGATACTACTGTATGGTTCCTTGGCACGCATACAAGGGTCTATAAGGCATCAACCCTGCCCGATTTAAAAATTAGACGTGCCAAAACAACCCAAAGCCGGGATCTTTGCAAGATTATTCGGGTTTAACATGCAAGTAAACATCTTTACAACTAAGAGTGAGGGATTACAACCTTTGTAGTCCGCTCCTTCGCTTCATAAGCTCTGAGTAGAAGTCCCTTCGCCGCGATCCACGATCTCCCGGACTCAAGAGAGGCTCCACAACTCGAATGATCCATGCTAGCTTGTAGTCTTACTTTTCTCCGATGATCTACCTCGAAGTTTCTATAACTCAAGCTCTCTCTCTCTAATGTGGTGAACACCCTAATCTAATTGGCTAGATTAGATGAGGATGATGGAGTAGTATTTTTGCTCTCCTTTTATATCAAATTCTCACTTTAATTCATCACCTAAAGAAAAGCTAGAAAGCTTTCTCAAAGCTCAAGGAAGAAGAAGAAGGAAAATCCTTTTGTGATGAATAATGAAAATATCATAATGATTAATAATGCAGCTATGGTTAAATATGAAGAGGCTAACTCATGAATAGACTTAACCTAGGGTAAAGGGTTTGGGTTAGGTTAGAAAATATCAAGCAAAATATCTTTGCTAGAAACAAACTAAAAGCTTCTAGAAGCTACAAGAAAAAGCTAACCCAAATCAAACCCTAACCTTGTTTAATCTCCACTAAATATGTTGCATTAGTAATCATATCATGTTACAATATTATATATCACATATATAATATATATTTGTAACAAAAGAAAATAATACAATTAACATATATCACATATATATCAAAGTATTATCCGGTGAGAAAATGAAATAATAAAGCGAGCCAATATTAGATAATGTAATGAAATATATCACATATATTATTATACATTAAATTATCGAATCAACACTTGATCCGACAATCCGGCTATATCGAATATAACCGACTAATATATCATGTACCGATTCATCGAATCAACAGTTGATCCGATGACCCGGCTCATATCAAAATATCACGAGAATATAATACGATATCCCATATCGTATTATCCTCAGTCCTGCACATATCACATATGTGCTCCTACTCCGTTTTTCCTGTGTCGAGAAACCTCTGTGTAGAACTCTAAAGAACCGTCAATACGCCGGTAGCAGGTGATGATCATATCAAACACCCACAAGCTGCAAGCGGTCAGCTAAACGTAACAGCCACCCAGGTATTGAACGATCAGAAGATCAACAAGAAAGACTGTACATTCTCCTGTGAATCCAATCAGTAACACTCCCGTACAGTCCGGTCTCTTCGTCTGATATGTTGCATATCAAGTCTAGGGGTGGTATACGTCAGACCCCACTAACCGATAAGTCGTGTCGATGTGAGGCTCATAACAGGTCGAGAAACTACTGGTAACACTTACCAGTAGTACTCAATATCTTCCCTAGTCAGGGCCTTCCAGTTATAGCCAATCGAACACAGCACAACATCAACTCCCTACACTGGGAGAGACGAATCCCCTCCTATCGCTCAATGCCTCCATGTGATTCGGGACTGTACCCAAAAGCCACCGTTTTGCATGCCCTCTTGGACGTGGTAAGGTGGAAATCAAAGCACAGTAGGAATCACACAAGACTCTATGACGATCTCGGGTCTACAGACTACCCTGTACCAGTGTCACCAGAGAACTGCCATCTGACGTGAGGTATAATACCATCTGGTAGTTCTCGACGAGTCCGTCCAGTGTACCCGGTCTCCACTGAGCACCCGTACACCATCCTTGATGTCAAACACCGATGGATATAGGATCATCCATCGCCCATCATATGGGTCAAGATGTGTATACGCTAGTCTACTCTGGTGTATCGATGCCCTGTCTCGATACACCCTCGACTAGGAACTGTTATAGGATGTACCATCGATTACCGTGGCCCCACTAGTATGATCTCATCATAGTCCCAGTATTCGTGTACAGATCCTAATGGCTTTATCAACATGTGAGAGTAAGACAATAAACTAATATAAGTCAGCATGTTAAGATAAAGTGAAACCAAATAGCTTACTATCATGTCGAGCAAGATAGTCCTCTCTATATATATTCAAGCATCCATTATGATATACATCATATGTACAACAATGGCCTCTAGGGCATATACATCACTAACACTGTTTTCACTTATATCGTCATTTTCTTCGCTACGGCGTCGTATATCTGTTGTGGTGGTTGTTTCCTCCTTTGGGCGTGGATTTGCTGCCGTTGGGGATGCTTTACTTATATCTTTTGTATGTACCCTTTTTGGGGATAGTTTTCACAAAGGAGGTGCTGCCAAATTTTTAAAGAAAGTAAATTTGGACTTTAAAGAATTTTACTTGAGATTCCCAAAAGCTTTTAACAATGTTCTTATCACTTACTACTTTTGATGGTTTAGATTGTTGGATTTTCGGCTTACTTAGATTGCGTTACTCCTGTAGACGTTACGTGGTGTAAGGGCCGTTACGTGCCAAATTTCGGGTCGTGACAAAGTTGGCATTAGAGCGTTAGGTTTTACCTTTCTGAGTGTAGGACGACCTTGGTATGATGGTGAAGGTAGCTTAAGCAGAGTGACGTAGTGTGTGTATGTCCGCGGCATACTTACGACACGGTACTCCGCCTAAGTGACCTTAGTACTTATTTCTTGAAATTCCTTCCGTGATTATATACATCCTTGTGATTTGATTTCCATGTTCTTATCGAATCCTATTTCCATTTATAGCCATTATGCCACCGAAGACTATGAGGGCTCAGGGAGAGGCAACAAGAGCCGAGGTCAGAGTTGACTCGTTTGAGACGAACACTGACCAGGACGGTACGCCCGTTGCACAGGAGCCGATTGATCCGCCTTCGATAGATCGTATCGCTAGGCTTGAGACAGATATGCAGGATTTGCAGCAGATGATGGGATCGTTGGTTGAGGCCAGTCGAGCGCAGCGACAGGAGGTTGCCACCCCTGTTACCCAGTTATTCCTTTCTATCAGCACACAGCATTGTGTCACGTATACAGCAACAGTGGATGCAGCCCTACTAGATAAGGCACGTCTTCCCGAGACTTTGGAAGTTTCAGGACCGAGGAGGGCTCGTACAGGTGTATCAGCCCAGAGATAGATGTTTATACGCCGCGACAGATTTTGTTCGGTTCACGAGAGTAGCAGAGGCTTGGGACGAGGACAGTTGTTTAGCTCTTACCCCTAGGAGGGTCAGTAGTCATCGTATGGATATTTCCGGTGCGGGAGTTTCCATCACCTCATCAGGAATTGTTCTGTTGTATGCCAGAGGAAGGCAGCCGTACCATATGTTACCTTACCACCTTCACCTCAGGGAGCGTTGCCCCTTGCACCTGTTGTCGCACCACGTCAGACTTATGTTCAGAGAGGTCATGGTTGCGGAGGGTTCTTTCAGAGAGAACAAGATGGTAGAGGAGGAGGAAAGCCAGTTGCGGGTAGAGAGCAGGCACGAGCATTTGCTTTAACTCATCGGGACGCGCGGGCGTCCAATGTAGAGTTTTCAGGTATTCTTTTTCGTATGATCTGTTAGTTATGTATATGCCCTAGAGGCCATTATTGTACATATGATGTATATTATAGTGGATGCTTGGATATATATAGAGAGGACTTTCTTGCTCGATATGATAGTATGCAATCTGGTTGCACTTTGTCTCATAGGTTGATAAAGCCCTTAGGATATGTACTTTACTACTAGGACTATGATAGAGATCATACTAGTAGGGCCAGGGTAGTCAACGAGTACATCCTATAATGTTCCTAGTCGAGGGTGTATCGAGACAGGGCATCGATACTCCACAGTAGACTAGCGTATATGAATCTTGACCCATATGATGGGCGATGGATGATCCTACATCCATTGGTGTTTGACGTCAAAGATGGGATGCGGGTGCTCAGTGGAGACTGGGTACACTGAACGGACTCGCCGAGAACTCCTAAATGGTATTATACCTATTGTCAGATAGCAGTTCTCTGGTTACACTTGTACAGGTTAGTCTGTAGACCCGAGATCGTCATAGAGTCTTATGTGATTCCCACTGTGTTTTGATTTCCACCTTACCACGTTCACAAGAACGTGCAAAACGGTGGCTTTTAGGTACAGTCCCGAATCACATGGAGGCAATGAGCGATAGGAGGGGTTTCGTCTCTCCCGGTATTGGGGGTTGATGTTGCGCTGTGCTCGATTGGCTATAACTGGAAGTCCCTGGCCAGGGTTGCTATGAAGATCTACTGGTAAGTGTTATCAGTAGTTTCTCGACCAGTTATGAGCCACACATCGGCACAACTTATCGATTACTGGGGTCTGACATTTACCATGCCTAGACTAGATATGCGACATATCAGACGAAGAGACCGGACTGTACGGGAGTGTTACTGAATGGATTCACAGGAGTGTGAGCAAGTTTGCTTGTTGATCTTCTGATCGCTCAACACCCGGATGGCTGTTACGTTTAGATGACTGCTTGCAGCTTGTGGGTGCTTGATGTGATCATCACCTACTGCCGGCGTATTGACGAGTCTTTAGAGTCCTACATAGGGGTTTTCCTGGCTTAGGCAAAACGCAGTAGGAGCACATATATGATATGTGCGGGACTGAGATTAATATGATATGTGATACCGTATTCTATTCTCGTGATATGTGATATCGGCCGGTTATATGCGATATAGCCGGGTCATCGGATCAAGTGTTGATTCGATGAAATGATACAAAATATATATTAGTCGGTTACATGAGATATGGCCAGATTATCAGATCAAGTGTTGATTCGATAATTTAATGTATAATTATATATTTGAAATTATATATTTGATATATTAAATTACATTAAATAATATATGCTCACTTAACTATTTATTATTCTCACTTATGATACATTTAACATATATGTGATATATGTTTATTGTATTGTTTTTCTTTTGTTACATAAATATTATATATGTGATATATAATATTGTGACATGCTAGGTTATACATGAAATAAGGATGTATGAGAATTATACCATGCTATATGTAATGTTTGGGTTTAAATTCTTAAGTAATTCAAAATTGAGGAAATGAGTCATGGTGAAGCTTCATGAAGCTTCAAGATAACCATTGAAAAAGTCTTCCATTTTTGTTTTGCTTAAGATATTTTCTAACCTAACCATGGCATATATGTTGGATATATGTATGTCCTAGAGGCCATTATATGTATAGTGGATGCTTGGACATGTATATATGTATATTTGATATATGACTTTGTTGCTCAACATGATAGTATGCTATCTGGTTTTACTTTATCTGACATGTTTACTTGATACTGTTAATTTGATACATGTTGATAAAGCCCTGAGGATATTTGCTTAACTTCCATGGCTATGATGAAGATCGTACTAGTGGGGCATGTGTGCTTTATAAGCATATCCTTAAATGTTCCTAGTCGTAGGTATATCGAGACAGGACATCGATATTCCAGAGTAGACTAGCGTGTATGTTTCCTGACCCATATGATGGGCGATGGATGATCCCATATTCATTGGTGTTGTGACATCAAAGATTGTATACGGGTGCTCAGTGGAGACTGGCTACACTGAACGGACTCACCGAGAATTCCTATATGGTATTATATCTATCGTCGGATAGAAGTTCTCTGGTGACACTGGTACAGGTTAGTCTGTAGACCCGAGATCGTCATAGAGTCTTGTGTGTTCTCCAACTGTACTTTGATTTCCACCCTACCACGGCTCTACTGAGTCGTGCAAACAGGTGGCTTTTGGGTATAGTCCCGAGACACATGGAGACAGTGAGCGATAGGAGGGGTTTCGTCTCTCCCGGTATTGCGAGTTGATGTTGTGCAATGTGCGATTGGCTCTGACTTGAAGTCCCTGGCCAGGGTTGATGAGATTTACTGATAAGTGTTATCAGTAGTTTCTCGACCGGTCATAGAACATATCGACATGACTTTTTGAGTAATTAGGGATCGACGATTCCATCCCAAGACTTGATATGCAACATATCAGACGAAGAGACCGGACTGTACGGTAAGTGTTGCCAATGGCTCGACAGGAGTTTTGACGGGTTCGCTTGTTTTTCTTCTGATCGCACAATACCCGGGTGGCCGTTACGTTTAGCTGACCGCTTGCGGCTTGTAGGTGTTTTGATATGATCATCACCTACTGCCGGCGTATTGACGAGTCTTAGATTCCCACACAGGATTTTTCTAGCTTAGGCGAAATAATGTGGAGTGCACATGAGATATGTGCGGGAGCTCGACTAAATGCGAGTATGTGATACCGTATTTTAATCGGGTGTTTATTATTGGTCGGGTTACATTTGATGTGACCGATTTATTAAATCAAGTGTTGATTTAATATTGACTTTTAGCTCACTTTTAATTAAACCTTTTCTTTTAGATGTATGCATATATATTTATACATACACATGATGATGTGCATGCACACATACATACATAAATATGTGTCATGGTTGATGATACATAGAAGATGGAAATACAAGACTCACATAGTTGATAAATATTTAGATTTTTGTTAATGAATTAAAGAAAAAGGAAATTTGCTAAATGACTCATTGTTTCTACATTCTTATTATTTGACCTTTGAATTTAAACTTGGTTAGATTTCCTTTGTTCTTTAACCCATCTACAAAATATCTAGTTATTTAGTAAACTATAGTTATATTTGAGAGTGTCTCATATATATTCTTTTCTTTTTCCTTTTGGAAATAAGTTTTTCATTATATTCACAAAAGCTTTTGCCATCTTCACCTTCCTCCTTCTTCAAGCTCTCTTGAGTTTTGTTTTGAGTGAGGAACTTAAAAAGAAAGGTTTTTAAGTGAGTTTACAAACCACATAACCATTCTACACCACTCTAGCCCTTTAGTGTAGAGTGTTTGCTCCACTTCATCTTGATTTAGTGAGGCAAAGAGCTTGACCTAGGAATCTCCGGGTGGATCATCATAGACGACGGAGGACCTTGAGCGGAGTTGATCCAAGCTTCGAGCAAAGCCGTAGGAGTCCTAAAGACCGAAGGAGTTGGCTACAAAGGTTGTATTTCCTTTTCCTTTAGCTTAGACTTCATATAATGATGTTTTACCCTAATATCTAGTTACGATTCGTAGTTCGTTGGTAATAGCCCTCTAGAATTTTAAAAGTTCACTACTTTATGATGTTGCAACCTTACTAGAGGCGCTACTACACACCAACAACATAGCCATTGTTAACTCTCTACATGAGTTAGTCGATGACATACCCTCACCCACGGTTGCATTTCTAACCTCATCTCATTCATTCATCTTCTTCTTTCTCATCTCATTTATGCTTTCTAGTTTTGAGATCAAGAAGAAAATTAGTGAGATATTAAATTCTAAAGTGAGCAAAATTCCTACTTCATCATCCTCTTCTATACTAGCCATATAAATTAGTGTGTTAGATTCACTAATTCCATATTAGTGAAGAGAGAGCTTGAGTCCGTGTTTCCTCGAAGTAGATCATCGTAGACTTTGAAGACTTCAAGCAAGGATGCATCATACATCTTGTGGAGCCTTTCGAGAGTCTGGGAGTTCATGGATCGCAGCGAAGGGACCACTACTTGGAGCTTTTGAATCGAAGGAATGGACTACAAAGGTTGTAATCCCTATCACATAGATGTAAAGTTGTTTACATGCAAAGTTTCCCTAATTCTCTACTTAAGATATTGGTTAGGGTTTCATAGCACCCCTAAAATTTATAAAATGGCATGGATGATGCCTTGCAAAACCTTGTTGTCGTGCTATACAACCCTACATGATCTTCTGATGTGGATGTTTGTTTAATTCGGGATCTATGCACTCGATTGTTCTACACACTTCGTGCCGAAGTTGGGCCAAGAGTTGTGTTTGCTAGATCATCCGTTTGTTGTGTTTACTCCTGTTAGCGATTCTTTTGTTGCGCGACACGTGTTTCAGTCATATGCCAATCGGATAGGAGATAGAGATTCGTCCGTCGATTTGATCCTTCTAGAGATGTTGGACTTTGACGTTCATCTGGGCACGGACTGGTTAGCTACATGCTATGCGTCTATGGACTGCCGTGAGAAGACAATCAGGTTTTGTTTTTCCGGCGAGTCAGTTCTTGTTGTGCAGGGGGACTGTGGTGCCGCCCCTCACAGCTTGATTTCAGCCTTTTTCGCTAGTCAGCTTTTGAGAAGAGGATGTCAAGGATTCTTGGCTTTCATTCGTGATACCGGAGCCATAGTGGATTCGTTGGACCGGGTTTCTATTAGGCGATATTTTCCGACGTTGTTCAGGATGAGCCGGCAGAGCTTAGGGAGCTTAAGGATCAGCTGCAGAGTTTCTTGTTGGGTGACTTGTACGTCCAAGTGTTTCGCTTTGGGGAGCTCCTATTCTGTTCGTCAAGAATAAGGACGTCAGTTTGAGGTTGTGTTTGGATTTTCGTCCATTGAACCGAGTTACGGTACGGAATAGGTATCATTTACCTCGCATTGACGATTTCTTTGATCAGCTCCAGGGTGCGGGACATTTTTCTAAGTTTGTTTGAGATCAGGTCATCATCTGTTGCGGGTTCGAAGTGATGACATTCCGAAAACTTCTTTTGGTACGTGCTACGGGCATTATGAGTTGTTGGTGGTGTCGTTTGGACTCACCAATGCCCCAGCAGCGTTCATGGATGTGATGAACCAGATTTCTTCAAGCCGTTCCTCGACCAGTGTATTGTTGTATTATTGATGACATTCTGGTCTATTCCATGAGTCGAGAGGAACTTGAGCAGTACTTGAGGATTGCCTTATAGACATTGAGAGAGCACTAGCTGTTTGTTAAATTCTCGAAGTGTTCGTTCAAGATTGATAGTGTTGACTTCCTAGGTCATATGGTTACGGGAGACGGTATTCGTATGGACCTGAGGGAGATCGAGGCCGTACAGCTTTGGCCCAGACCTATATCAGTGATAGAGATCCGCAGCTTTTAGGCTTAGCCGGTTTCTACCGCCGTTTCGTGCAGGACTTCTTATGTATCGCTGTACCGTTGACCAGACTGTTAGTTATATGTATCCCCTAGAGGCCATTACTGTACATAGGATGTATATTGTAGTGGATGCTAGGACATATATAGGGAGGACTTTCTTGCTCGACATGATAGTATGCTATCTGGTTACTCTTTACCTTAACGTGTACACTGATTGTCTCTCTGTTACATGTTGGTAAAGCCCTTAGGATGAGTATTTGACTACCTGGACTATGATGCGGATCATACTAGTGGGGACATGGTAGTCCATAAGTACATCCTTCAAGGTCCCTCGTCGTGGGTGTATCGAGACGGGGCATCGATATACCAGAGTAGACTAGCGTATACCTTCTCGACCCATACAGATGGGCGATGGATGATCCCATATCCATTGGTATTTGACATCAGAGATGATATACGGGTGCTCAGTAGAGACTGGGTACACTGGACGGACTATCCGAGAACTCCCAGATGGTATTATACCTTACGTCAGATGGCAGTTCTCTGGTGACACTGGTACAGGTTAGTCTGTAGACCCGAGATCGTCATAGAGTCTTGTGTGATTCCCACTGTGCTTTGATTTCCACCTTACGACGTCCAAGAGGGCATGCAAAATGGTGGTTTTTGGGTACAGTCCCGAATCACATGGAGGCAATGAGCGATAGGAGGGGATTCGTCTCTCCTGGTATAGGGAGTTGATGTTGCGCTGTGTTCGATTGGCTATAACCGGAAATCCCTGGCCAGGGTTGCTGAGATTTACTGGTAAGTGTTACCAGTAGTTTCTCGAACTATTATAGACCTCATATCGACACGACTTATCGAGCTACTGGGGTCTGACGTTTACCACCCCTAGGCGAGATATGCGACATATCAGACGAACAGACCGGACTGTACGGTAAGTGTTGCTGGTTGGATTCACAGGAGTGTGAGCGGGCTTGCTCGTCGATCTTCTGATCTCTCAATACCCGGGTGGCCGTTACCTTTGGCAGACCGCTTGCGGCTTGTGGGTGTTTGATATGATCATCACCTGCTGCCGGCGTATTGACGAGTCTTTAGAGTCCTACACAGAGGTTTCCTGGCTCAAGCGAAACGAAATAGGAGCGCAAATGAGATATGTGCGGGACTGAGAATAATACCAGTATGTGATACTGTATTATATTCTCGCGATATGTATCATGGGACGGTAATATGTGATATAGCCGGGTTACCGAATCAAATGTTGATTCGATACATTGATACACATGATATTAGTCGGTTATATGCAGTATGACCGGATCATTAAATCAAGTGTTGATTTAATGATTTAATGTATAATTATATATTTGATATATTACTTTACATTAACTAGTATTGGTTCACTTAAAATTGATTTTCTCACTTGATGTGCACATTGTATATGTGATATAGTTTTGTGCACTAGTTTGTATCATGTTTGATGATACATGCATGTTTGGGTGTATGTTTACTTTAAACCATGTTTATGTGAATGGTTAGGGTTTTGTTATCTTTTCTTAACTATTTATTTTATTTATTTAATTTTGGGCAAGAAAAGAAATGGTTGCTTCTTTTGTTTGTTTCCTTGAAGCTTCAAGAAGCTTTGACCATTCTTGTTTCTTTCCTAAACCTAACCATTCACCTAACCATAGTTTACTCTCTACACTCAACCATGGTTGCATTATGATAAGAATGACTTGGATTTTCTTTTTAAAAATAATCCTTTTTATTCTTTCATCTTCTTCATCTTCATCAAGCTTCATGAAAGCATTCTAGCTTCAATGGTGCCTTGAGAAAAAGAGTGAGAAATCCAATTCTAAAGTGAACCCACTTCCTATTTCTTCATCCTCTACCACTTGCCATGTAGTATAGGGTGTTTTCTTCACAAGTTTCATGACTTGGTGAAGTTGGAGCTTGATCTTGAGTTGCCTCGACGTAGATCATCTTCGGTATCGAAGTCGACGACCTAGCCCGATCTTTTCTCCGATGAAACCACCATGAGAGTCTAGGATTCCGATGGTTGCAGCGGAGGGACGACATCACGGATCCAAGGAAGTGGAGGACCGGATCTACAAAGGTTGTAGTCACTTTCCTTTTAGTTAAAATTGTTAACTAGTTGCATGTTTCGCCTTTACCTCTAGTCAACGATCGCATTAGGGTTTCTCGGCACAAGAAAATTTTGATTTTGCCATGGTTAATCTGTTGTGGAACCTCTTTAGTGTGCCTAGGAACCCTACAGTGGTATCAGAGCCTAGCTAAAGCCTTAGGCGATGCGTTGATGATGTTAGAAACCCGATCGAACCCGAAACCCTAATCTCAAATCACTCTCTGGACATTTTCTGGATTTTTGGATTTTTGTGAATTAAAAATATGCAGAAAAATCAGCAGGGATTTATAAGAAATACTGTTCAAAACGAGAGGCTAACTCGGTTCGAGGCCGTACGGAAGCATCCTTCATTGCAATTTGCACAGTAATTCCTATATTGTTGTGCTGTATTTTCTGGGAATTTTTAACTTCTACTCAAGAGTTGAGTTTTCTGGGTTGTATTGGGAGTTCGTAGATTCGATCGGATTATCTAATTTTGTCTGTGTGTTTTTCCGGGTAATTTTAGAATATGTTAAAAAGTTCGACCGGATATAAATACCCAATTTTCCCCTGCCGGGAAATTTCCAATTGTTGGATTTTTCCGTAGTTTAATGACGTTCTAAGTAGTGCAAGTAACGCGATGGTCCCTCTAGAAGACAACAAACCTTAACTCGATTATGTGACCGTCTTGAACTGCCCTTTGAACCTTCGGGATTGGGGCAATACGGCGTGCCACATGTGAGGCGTTGGCTTGACCCTTCTATGGCTGGACCGTTGGTACTGAGGCATGAACTGTATGTTTTTAAACTTGTTTCATGTGTTGAGCTGTTTTGGGAAAACTTGGGTGTTTGACGGTTCGATCGGAAAGTTTAACATTTTCTGTTTATCTGGAATGTGATACAATATTTGGAATCCGCAAGAAGTTATGAGATAACTGATTTGAATGTTATAAACATAGCACTTTAGTCTCACTTGATCGGTTGCCACGGAATTTTGATGTGATCAAAAGTCCGTCGCAATCACGTAGCATACGCGGATACTCGCCGGGTAAACTTAATAGACAGCCTCACCCCATAGCCTCGACCAAGTGACTGTAGGAGAACCCCGTCGCCGAAAGCATCCGTTCGCGTGCTAGCGGCAGCGGTGTTCCGCCTTGGTGCACTTCGTCGACGGCGTCGGGGGTGCGGCCGCCTACTAAAGTTGGCGACGAGCATTCGATCAGGATATCGGGAATCTTGTTGAATTGCCCGACTTTATATTGAAAAGTGTTTTCGATAATGAGACTAAAATGCGGGGTTTATAATTGTTAGGCATGCGATGTCTAAGGAATTCATTTGATTAGGCATGCGATGTCTATGTAGGTTGCGGATTCCAACTGTTGTAGTTTTACACTTTCTTTTCTGCGACCGTAAGTGTAATATGTGATATCGCCGGTTTCGTTGCTATACGTCAACGACAATTGGGATAGGCATATTTACTTACGTTGATGACATATGATGTTATGTGTTGCTGGATATGTTATATTGGATCGTCGTGTTTGAATAGCCGGGGTTTTTTTTATGTGAGATGAGTGTTTTTCATTTTCATTCATGTAAAAACTTGTATGTAATATTCTTTTATTGGGGCACTTCCAGGTTGCGGATGATGTCACCATTTGTATATTATTTACTTTTCCGCATTAGGATAGACCCAAGGAGGGGAGCACAAGTAACCGGGTTCTAGGGTCCAGTGGGAGACCATCTCGAGGAGTCGAGTCCGGGTCTCCTAACCCTAGAATTGGTGGGGTTGCTTGCCGCTCTTGTAGGGGTCTAGGGGTGTAGGATTGGCTATTCATCACGACCGTGGAATCCGTGTTTTATACTGGCTCGTATTAAAAACACGGACGTCCAAGTATATCCAATATTTCATATGATTCTTCTCTTGCGATATCTGTGATGTTATCATTTGATGTTTGATCAGTCGAAAATAATTTATTTTTAACAAGGCAATTTACCTAACATTTGCACTCATTTACAAGTGTTCGGTATTCATACTTCACATATTAGCAAATCAGTCGTTAAATATCAGATTTCATGTGTTAGACTTTTAAACCGACACTTTAAGGGAAATTAACCACATTTCATGGCATCGCATCATTTCTGTATTTGCGCAACACTTGTCTTGAGTCTGTGCAGGAAAATACGGAAGAAAAACCAAGAGCTGATCAAAAATTACGCCAACTCAATGAATTCAGACCTGGTAGCAATGCAGAAGTAATTACAAAATTCAACATATCAAAACAAGGCCCAGATATTATATATCAAATTACCAGAGAGTATGGAAGCCCAAGGCCCACAAGGAGCCGCGGATCCGCGGTAGGAGCCTTCTTGGGCCGCGGCCGTTACAAAGCTTCAGCTCTCCATTTTTGCAGCACAACTTTTCTCTAAAGGCCCACACCTCATTGTGACATATCAAATTCCAGAAGGACCTAGAAGCTACTACCAGATCAGCAAAGATCATTAAGCAAGGCTAAACATAATTAAGCTCCTAACTAACCTATTCTAGAAGCTCCCTCCTAACTAATCACATCTAGAAGCTTCTCCTCTAACTAACTTTTGGAGGGAAATTCAAATTTCCTCAACAAACTTTAGGAGGGAAACTTAGAATTTGAAATCCTAGATCTAGGGTTTAGATGTCTATAAATAGGAACCTAGACCTAGGGTTAAAGGTTGTTCATCAATAGATCTTAGTTAGTTCATCAATAGTTCATTAGTTCCTCATTCTTTTCTTCAATTCTTCATCTTCTTCCACAAGTCTAGTGACAAGGCTTGTGCGAAACCCTAACCCTAATTCCACACCAAAGTCGAGATCTTGAGTACCAAATCAAGTGAGAAGCCTTCAACCTTTTAGGAGCCGAGCCGATCTTCAATCAGGCAAGTGATCCAAGCCGATCCGCGACTCACGGGGACTAGCGAAGCCAAATCGACGATCGAGTTCTTCCTCTTGTAGTTCTTGAGCGAATGTAACTAAATTGTTGATATAAATAAAAGGTGAAATTCTTTAATCTTGCTTTCTTTTAATTCTTGCATCATGATTAGATCTCAATTTGTAATTGTTGTTCTTGTTGTGATGTTTGAGTAAAACTCCGCTCGTAAAGGAGTCGAGACGATTGTAGAATGATGATGTAACAAATCTTACTACGATATTTAAGTCCTACGAGTTTTGTAAACCTTACCAAGTTCAAGAATCGATGACCTTGTTTCGTTGCGATGCTTTCTTGATTGTGATCGCTCGAAATTAGGGATCTACGATCGTTTCTTGAATTTACTAGAGGCTAGAATATGAATGATATCGATGAATGAACAAGGGATAAGATGAAATCCTAGTTTCACAAGAAATCCCTAATTCTCGTCGATCATCATCGATCTAGTATCAATTCATCGAAGGATAATAATACGTAATTGTAAGATTACATCACATCTATAGATCCGATCGATTCCTACGAGCCTCATTTCGATTCTTGAGATTTGGTTTGGAAAAATCATCAAACTATCAATTCTTGATTCTATCTTTTTCTTGTTATTAGATCTATGTTTTTCTAATTCTTGAACTTCAATTACAAATCATGAATTGTTTTGTTTTCTTTTCTTTAAAGTTTCGACTCATCTAATTCAAAAGACGAACGATTACACTTTCCCTGTGGACGATCCGCACTCACTAACAATCTACATCCGACACCGTAGTTGATTGCGGTCAAATAATTTTTGGTTGTGATTTCTTTACAATTTTCATACTACACTATCCGAAATCTTTTCAATCAAATGACGCCGTTGCCGGGGATAGTGCGCTAATTGTTCGTATTTTGAAATTTGAGTTGAACAATTTATTCCATTATAATTTTTAGATCTAAACTCGTAAAAACCCTAATACGTGTTTTGTGATTTGATTGCGAGGGAATATGGAATCATTGGAGCTTGGATAAAATTTTTCAGAAAAGTCCAGAGAGCTCTTGAGTTGAACAGGAGCTTGTGCACAAATTTCTGTACACTGATCCCAACATACCACCGCCCTTCCGCGGCTTTAGTGAGCATCTGCGGCGTTTCCGCGGCCCCATTGTTGATTCACTGCACCATTTTTTCTCAGTAACTCTCTCTACTTTCTTATCTCTTACCTCATCTACTCCAATTAACAAATTGCTGCAGGTTTCTTTGCAAATAAATCGCAGCGCCGCAAAAGCAAAAATAAATTGTGCGTGTTTTTGATTCTTGGTTGTTTGCATATTAATACGGAATTTAAGGGGCACGACCAAATCCAAATTAGGTGGGGAGTTCATTACCCTTCCTAGGCCCCGAAAATCGCAAAACTTGCATCCGCATTGTCCCACATTAACTAAAAAATATCTAGAGATGACTCTAAGGACCGTCGCGCTCACTTAGGACATGAGAAGGCCGTGGGTAATTCATTGCTTATCCGCGTTTTCTTGTGGTGCCTAAGGCGAGTGTGTCTAAGGCTAGTGGTTTTTAATTAGGCCCACTACTTACGTAGTGGAGTACCTTTCCACTTACCTGCACTTATCCGGCCACAGGGGAACAAAGAGGCAGTGGAGGATTCTATCCTGCGACTTGTCTTTTGGCAGTTAGGAGCGGTCTAGAGCTTTGACCTAGGTGACCCCTAGATTTTAGGGTTTTGTGTGTTGCATTTGTTTTGTTGCATCATTTTTTTCAAAAATCCGTACCAATTTTCAAAACAAACACCGCATTCATATCATTTCCCCTAATTATAAATTCACGCTGCCACTTGTACTAACCCTTTTTAGTGCAAGATAGGCTGGACACGGGTTTCTAGTGCCCGTTAAGTCCGCGTTTCCCTCATCGACCCTAAAGTCGGTATTTCTACATTTACCCGTTCTTTTACCCACCACCACACCCACATCGATGGATCCACCTCCATCGAACTTCTTTTCCACTACTCTGCCGCCGTCCGTTGATGCGCAGAATCCACCACGCATCTCTCTCCAAGAGAGGTGCTATCCAACTCGAGGCCCACTTTCCACCTGCCTTTCCATTCTACCAGCCAACGGGGACAATTTTCAAATAAAACCCCAATACATCAACCTTCTACCAAAAATTCACGGTCTCGAGTCTGAAGACGCATACGTGTTTATCACCAAATTTGAAAATGTATGCGCAATGATGGGTACTTCACAGCTTTCTGTGGATGATTTACGTCTTCGTCTTCTCCCATTCACCTTGTGCGATATAGCCGAGAAGTGGCTATATAACACTACCGCACATTCCATTTCAAATTGGGACGAATTCGTCAAAGCATTCCTTAAGAAATTCTACCCACATCAAAAGACAGCTCGAGTCCGTAGCGAAATCTATCAATTCACCCAGCTTCCAAATGAAACATTTTCAAAATGTCTTGAACGTTTCAAGGATCTGTTAGTCCAATGTCCACATCACGGCATCCTGAGATGGGAACTGTGCCGAATCATTTATGAGGGCATTACTCCTTACACAAGACAGACCCTTGAATCCATATGTCAAGGCAACTTCATGACTAAAGATGATGGGGAAGCCTGGAAATTTCTAGAAGATTTCGCTGAAAAATCATTACAGTGGGAGGGTGTGAGTCAATCGTCTAGGGATGGCAATGATATTTCCATAGGAGTTAGAGCTGACATTGCAGCTATCAATAAAAAACTCGAGAATATGGAAAACAAATTTTTAGCTGCCGCCCTAAGTCAAATATCACTCTCCAAAACTGTATGTGGATGCTGTTCTGATCCGTCTCACTTGACGGAAGAATGTCCGTTTCAAGGTCATGAGCATACCAATGCCGCATTTCAAAGACCTAGAAACGATCCATCTTCCTCCACATATGATCAGGGTTGGAGGAATCACCCTAACTTTGCTTGGAACCAATCACAATCTCAAAACACAGTTCCAAACATGAATCATTTCCAAAGGGTCCCTCCACCACAACAGCAACCACCACTTCAATTGAGTCAGCACCCCTTCCAATCACAAAATTTCCAAAATCCGGCCAACACTTTTGCACCACATGAAAACTATTTGCAATTGACCGGTACAGATAATACCTCTGCACTAGCACAAACCTTGGATACTTTCATGAAACAATCCATCCAAGGGACGACAAGTTTGCAATCTTCCGTTGAGAATGTGATGAAGATCATTATCTCTCAAAATGAGAACATCAAATCGATGGAAGAACAAATTGCACAACTAAAAGCCGAAATGAGTGCAAGAGAGAAAGGGAAACTTCCAGCTCAACCTTTACCTAATCCTGGCTATTCACATCATGTGGATGAGATCACGTTGAGATCTGGAAGAGTGCTTGACAATCATGTTGGGGAAGAGTTTGATGATACTGATAAATCATTCAATAACACCCCGGCTGAGACCTTTCCTCACACACACACTTCTAGTTCTGACCCCAGTTCTTCTACCCCACCATCTTCTTCCGAGCCTATTCTCCATTTCCCAAAAGGCTCGCCACTTCAGCCCACCTCTTTTACTCCTCCACGGACGATCCCTACTTCTATTCTGGGATCGGTTCCACACACACTTCCTTCTCCTATGATGGACCCAGCGCTTATTGCTAAAGCACCTTATCCTAATCGGTTAAGGGCAAACACACCGAGTCCACATATGGAGAAGATTATGAACATTTTTAAGCAAGTAAACACCAACATCCCTCTCCTAGATGCCATCCAACAAGTTCCGTCCTATGCGAAAACTCTTAAGAACTTGTACACTAGGAAGAGGAAGACTCAAGTGCCCAAGAAGATTTTCATGGAAAAAACAATAGACACGGCTTTCCCCCAACAATTACCGAGGAAACGTAAGGATCCTGGATATCCTACTATTTCCGTTTCTATTGGGGAAAAACACATCAACCGTGCTCTACTAGACCTTGGCGCTAGTGTTAACTTGCTTCCATATTCAGTCTATGAGCAACTAGGAATCGGAGAGTTGAAGCCAACCAATTGCACTCTCCAGATGGCTAACCGATCAATCACCAAACCTAGGGGTGAACTGGAGGATGTGTTAATAAAAATCGGAGAATTTATATTCTCGGTAGATTTTATTGTAATTGATACACAGCCTGTAGCGAACCCACGGAATCAAATTCCGGTGATTTTAGGTCGCCCCTTTTTGGCCACTTCCAATGCTATTATCAACTGTCGTAATGGTTCTATGACCCTATCTTTCGGGAATAGGTCAATAGAGCTGAACATTTACAAGTTGGGAAGTGTACCCTCCGAACCTATTGCTCAGGTATGTTCTGTCGACTTAATGGATGTCGACAGCAGCGAATTTGATGATCCTCCTGATACTGATCTTGACTCTTTTCATATGTTGTTGTTTGACCCAACTATGTATCATACACATACGGACTCTTCCACCGGGATGTCCGGGTCAACAACTAACACTGATTGTGAACTGCTCTTAGAGTCTAAAGATCACCCCGTACCTTGTGATGACATTATTCTTCGGGGTATAGATGAAACTTTTGAGGAGATCTTCGCTGATGAACTCGCATTTCTAAAAAGCACGGGTGTTGAGACGAATCATGTCCAAATCAATGAAATTGAACCTCCACCCCTTCTTCTGAAATGTAAAAAGAATGCGAGTAATCCATCACATACACTGCATCGTCTCTCCAATATGAGACGCACACACATTTTATTCCACCCCTTACCTTTTCCCCACTTCTTCTTCCACCAACCAGAGCACTGCATTGATAAAATTTTCGAATGGTTGGTGTTAACATTCGGTCTTTGCAAAGCTTGGCATCGACCACTGATTTTTGACCCCCTCTTGTGATTTTCAAAGCTTAACATTGCATTACTCTAGTTTGGTGGGGGGGCAATTTTTCTAGCTCTTGAAAAGAAAATTTTTACAAAATAATGAGCCAAAAATAAGTTTGGGGGAGGTTCTTCACTTAAATATTTTGCCCCCACTAATAAATTCCTCCCAAGCTTACAGGTTTTTCGAGATTTAGCAGAAGGCAACAGTGAGGACACTGTTGAAAACAAGTTTGGGGGCGGTTTGTGCTTATTTTCGCATCATTTGCATATCATTTGCATAAGCACAAAACATTTTTCAAAACCTATAAAAATTTAAAAATTTTCAAAAATATAAAAATCAAATTTTTTTTTGTACATAAATAAGATAATGAAAGTTTAGATAGTGAAAAATTACATCCATGAGATTAGGAAAATTTAAGAAAACTAAGAAAATTAGAAGTTTTCTTATACGAACTAGTAATAAGTAGTTATGAGCCGTTGTCCCAAGAGTTAGTAAGATGAAAGACGTCACTAATCTGAGGATAAAAATAAGTCTGAAAAATAGTTTCTATTCTGGAAGCCAAACATTTTGAACGTTGATACCCTGCTATTCGCACTAACACACGTCTTAAAGCCCGGGATAGTAGAGGATACCTTGAAATACTCTTGTCTTAAAGCCAATGTATGAAGGAAATAAAAAAAAATGAATAAAATATAAAGTGGTGAGAAAAAAAATGGACACTGGTTTTGTTATCGCCAAGGGCAATAAAAAATTTATAGCGAGGGTGCCTCTTTCACCTAGTGCCCTAAGGCCAACTGGTCTGGGAGTCACTGCTATGCCTAAGGTGGTGCAAAACGAGGAAAATACACCAAATAAGAAAACACATGAGTAATTGGTCGGTTAGTACCTCAAGAAGTATTAACGGTCGCATGAAAGTGTGTGAGCAAATTCGTCTAAATATTCATTAATTAAAAAGTACTGAGGTTGATGGACAAGAGTATGATGGCTTGAATTGAATTCTCCTGGTGTAGGGATGTTCTTTACACACACGCAGTGTGATACGATCGATGTTTGGAATAAAGATAGGAATGAAGAATAAGACGATGTTTTATTGAGAGAGGACGTGATTTCTGACATCTTTTCATGACCATTAAGATAGGGCTCATGACAACCGAAAAGCTAGCTTAGTTGGAAACCCTAATTTTCAAAGTTTTTCTTTTACAATTCTTTTCTTTAAATGTAATATTCATGATCTTCCTTTTATTATTGGATTTTGTGGGTGCAATCCGCTGAAAACCCTCAGGAGACAACACTCCTCCTACTAGGGACACCTGGAGGTTAAAGGCTTGTTGCACGTGCTCAGTGCAATCGTGTTGCCTACGAAAGTGTGCTAGTTAGTTTTTTCTCTTTCTTTATTTTCTCCTTCTCTTTTTAATAAAACATTCGCTCGAGACGATCGAAATTAAGTTTGGGGGTATTTGATCAGTCGAAAATAATGTATTTTTAACACGGAAATTTCCTTAACATTTGCACTCATTTAGAAGTGTTCGGTATTCATATTTCACATATTAGCAAATCAGTCGTTAAATATCAGATTTCATGTGTTAGACTTTTAAGCCAACACTTTAAGGGAAATTAACCGCATTTCATGGCATCACATCATTTCTATATTTGCGCAACACTTGTCTTGAGTCTGTGCAGGAAAATACGGAAGAAAAACCAAGAGCTGATAAAAAAATACGCCAACTCAATGAATTCAGACCTGGTAGCAATGCAGAAGTAATTACAAAATTCAACATATCAAAACAAGGCCCAGATATTATATATCAAATTACCAGAGAGTATGGAAGCCCAAGGCCCACAAGGAGCCGCGGATCCACGGCAGGAGCCTTCTTGGGCCGCGGATCAGCGGCCGTTACAAAGCTTCAGCTCTCCATTTTTGCAGCACAACTTTTCACTAAAGGACCACACCTCATTGTGACATGTCAAATTCCAGAAGGACCTAGAAGCTACTACCAGATCAGCAAAGATCATTAAGCAAGGCTAAACATAATTAAGCTCCTAACTAACCTCTTCTAGAAGCTCCCTCCTAACTAATCACATCTAGAAGCTTCTCCTCTAACTAACTTTTGGGGGGAAATTCAAATTTTCTCAACAAACTTTAGGAGGGAAACTTAGAATTTGAAATCCTACATCTAGGGTTTAGATGTCTATAAATAGGAACTTAGACCTAGGGTTAAAGGTTGTTCATCAATAGATCTTAGTTAGTTCATCAATAGTTCATTAGTTCCTCATTCTTTTCTTCAATTCTTCATCTTCTTCCACAAGTCTAGTGACAAGGCTTGTGCGAAACCCTAACCCTAATTCCACCCCAAATTCAAGATCTTGAGTACCAAATCAAGTGAGAAGCCTTCAACCTTTTAGTAGCCGAGCCGATCTTCAATCGGGCAAGTGATCCAAGCCGATCTGCGACTCACAGGGACGAGCGAAGCCAAATCGACGATCGAGTTCTTCCTCTTATAGTTCTTGAGCGAATGTAACTAAATTGTTGATATAAATAAAATGTGAAATTCTTTAATCTTGCTTTCTTTTAATTCTTGCATCATGATTAGATCTCAATTTGTAATTGTTGTTCTTGTTGTGATGTTTGAGTAAAACTCCGCTCGTAAAGGAGTCCAGACGATTGTAGAATGATGATGTAACAAATCTTAATACGATTTTTAAGTCCTATGAGTTTTGTAAACCCTAGCAAGTTCAAGAATCGATGACCTAGTTTCGTTGCGATGCTTTCTTGATTGTGATCGCTCGAAATTAGGGATCTACGATCGTTTCTTGAATTTACTAGAGCCTAGAATATGAATGATATCGATGAATGAACAAGGGATAAGATGAAACCCTAGTTTCACAAGAAATTCCTAATTCTCGTCAATCATCATCGATCTAGTATCAATTCATCGAAGGATAAGAATACGTAATTGTAAGATTATATCACATCTATAGATCCGATCGATTCCTACGAGCCTCATTTCGATTCTTGAGATTTGGTTTGGAAAAATCATCAAACTATCAATTCTTGATTCTATCTTTTTCTTGTTTTTAGATCTATGTTTTTCTAATTCTTGAACTTCAATTACAAATCATGAATTGTTTTGTTTTCTTTTCTTTAAAGTTTCGACTCATCTAATTCAAAAGACGAACGATTACACTTTCCCGGTGGACGATCCGCACTCACTAACAATCTACATCCGACACCATAGTTGATTGCGGTCAAATAATTTTTGGTTGTGATTTCTTTACAATTTTCATACTACACAATCCGAAATCTTTTCAATCAATGTTCTGTGATAAATACTGTATATAGTATATATGATATATTATATAGACGTTACTTATGTTTTACACCCGCACAAGCCCTACCCCGCTCTGCCGTTAGTTACCTAACCTAACGGTGCACGAGGGGACATCGAGGCGAATGCGGATGGCATAAGTGTACATCGTATTTATCTGTGATGTTTAGGTAACTTAAATGATGGGACTTCATTAATATGATTAATGAAAGAAAAGAAACCTAAAAGATGTTGTGGAATCGAATTTTCAAAAACAGGTAGCTACAGTTCTTGCTTTGCATCGTGGTGTTCCTTGTAGAACATCATGCACCTTATTCGATAAGGAAAGGACCGAGATCCCTTCACCGGGAGTGACTCCTTTAGCAATAACTGGAAGATGCTACAACCCTCGGTTTGTCTTTTGATTGCTCCTATAGTTCTTGCTTTGCACAGCGGTATATATGATATAACCAGCACCTTATTCGATGAGGAAAGGGCCGACGATCCCTTCACCGGGAGTGACTCCTTTAGCAATAACTGGCAGATGCTACAACCCTCGGTTTGTATTTTGATTGCTCCTATAGTTCTTGCTTTGCACAGCGGTATATATGATATATCCAGCACCTTATTCGATGAGGAAAGGGCCGACGATCCCTTCACCGGGAGTGACCCCTTTAGCAAAACTAGAAAATCCTAAAAAACACTCCATTTCGAAATTATTTGATTCTACAACGATATCAAGTTCATTACGCAATAGGTTTTCAGAAAAACCCGTCGTAGCCCTCCATCATTTCAGATAAGTCCTGCTTAGTATTCGTGCTGCGTTTGTTGACTTTGTCAAGGCGCAGTGTGCGGTAGCTAACCAGTATTTATCTGCTTATGCATATGATGCAGATTGGGTTAGGGTAGTCGTACGGCCTTGTTGACCTTGTCAAGGGTCGTGCGGGTGGGTTTGATTCAATCAAGAAATGACGGGTTGAACTTGACTTACGGTCTATGGTTTGTTGACCTTGTCAAGGTCATAGATCGTTTGGGGCAAAAATATTATCGGGAATTTCAAGTGTTGAAATTTGCAATGAGATTGCATACCTTCTATGAGATAGTTGGATCCCGATACCCGCTGCGAGTAACTGTTACTCCTGGGAGAGTTTTACAAATTACAATTAGCCGATCAAGTAGGTGTCTAGAAAGGTGTTAACGGGGTTACGCCTCTGGGAAAACGTGGTTTACATTAATTAGGTTCGTGCGAAAGCACGGGGGGCCTCCCTCACAATACCGACACTGGCCTGGCTGAAAGATTGGCGAAATTGAAGTATGTAATTAATCCCGGCTAGTCTTTCCTTTTAGGGTTTGAAGGAAGATTTGATAAAAACAGTGGGAGCCATCCTGATTAGATAAAACAATAACCAATCTGATCTTACAAGAGCGCACGCAGAGTGTTTTCTTCTCTCTCTCTCCAGGTAGCGACCATATCACGCCTTAATCAAGATAATAAAACGGATATAATGACCGAACCCGCTTGTTATACTGGGCTGGGGAACGTTGGTCCCGCTCCAACTTATAATTGTTATAAGACAGAGCAGGAAATTGGGGAATATCAGATTTCCTGTGCCGCCCAAACGAAGAAAGTGCATGTTGATGCATCATCTTCGGGTGTGTTCATTACAGAGAACTATTTCTCAATGTCCTTTACGTCCTGGGTATATGATACCGGATCAGGATCCCACATATGTAATATATTACATGGGCTATAGACAGGTAGAGAACTGAGAACGAGTGATAAGTTTCATGAGACAGAAAACGGGGCAAGTGTTGCAGCCAAGTCTGTTGGTCACTGTCACCCTGTATTACCAGAATACATTGATTCTGAACAAATGTTATTAGATACCGAACCTGATATACGAAATCATATCAGAATCTTTATTAGTAAAGAAAGATATAATTTTGTATTGTTGGATAGTGTTTTGAACATTTCCTATATCAAAAGTTGATCGGTTCAGGCATGTTATCTAAAAGCATTGATGTTCTAAATCAAACTACAGTTCTTAGTATATGGAACACACACAAGAGGAATAGTTCAGAAATGAACGGATCCTTCTTGAGGTATTGTAGACTAGGTCATATCAATGCGACCCGACTAGCTAAGTTGTACATAGATGCATATCTAAATCAGTTTGAATTTACATCTTCTGAAACTTGCCAGTCATGTCACAAAGATAAGATGACCATAGCACCATTTACTGGAAACAGAGAAAGAGTTAGTGAACTCTTGGTATTGATACATGTTGATGTATGTAAGGTCCCCTGTCTACACATGCCAAGACTGGCTCTTTATACGTCATCACATTCTCTGATGATCTCTTTAGATTCAGACATATGTTCCTGTTGAAACATAAGTCCGAACCTTTTGAGATATTCACAGAATATAAGTTAGAAGTAGAGAACCAAAAACAGGTATAAGTATTATGTCCTTTGATGCGATCAAGGTGGAGAATACTTGAGCACGGGATTCCTGGACTATTCTATGAATGAGATTCTCTCTCAGCATTACTCCTCCGCATACACCATAGCACGATGGTATATCGGGGCGAAGCAATAACACCCTATGTGATATGGTGTGCTCTATGATGAGTACTACTGAGTTACCTATTTCCTTTTGGGAGTAATGCACTTATGATGTTGCATACCTATTGAATAGGGTTCCAATCAAATCAGTTGCCTACCACTTCCTATATGATATGGAAAGGGAAGAGTTCATATCTTAAGTTTGTTAAGATTTAGGGTTGTCCGGCTTATGTCTAAAAGAAAAATCCGGATAAGCTCGTGGCAAGGTCAGTTATGTAGAACTGGAAATGTTCCAGCTATACAAACTGAAACTGATGATTTGGTAGAACCAAAGGATTCAATAGATTCTAAAGAAACTCAGCCTCTCCGCCGATCTAGTAGGGTTCCTCACCCACCTGAGAGTTACTTCGGTTTCTCTATGACAGTGGGAGCGAGGATTGCATCATGAGATGATGACCCAACTAGTTTCGAGCTGGCCATCAAGAGTAGGGACTCTGTAAGAATGGCTGGATGCTTAGCGATCTGAGATGGAATCCATGTACACCAACAAAGTATGGACTTTGGTTGCTATATCTGAAGGGTTAAATCCCCATCAGGAGCAAGTATATCTTGAGAAGATTACTTGGTGCACATGGAAAAGTTGAGACTTTCAAAGCTAGACTTGTTAAAGGTTTGCATCATTGACCAAGTATGGATTATGATGAAACACTTTCTAAGGAGCTATGCTTAAGTCCATCCAGATCCTACTTTCCGCAGCTACATACCATGACTACGATATCTGGCTGTTGGGTGCCATGACTGCTTTTCTAAATGATGTTTTAGAAGAGTGCGTCTATAAGTACACAGCCAGAGGGCCTCGTAGACAGTGGGAGCAGCGGAAACGTGTGCAAGATGTTTTATGTGATAAAGCAGGCATCGCGGAGTTGGAACGTCTGTTTTGATGTGTTAGTCAAAGAGTTTGACATCATCAAAATGGTAGATGAACCTTGTATATACAAAAAGGTAGTAGTGAGTATGGTGGTGATCCTCGTAGAGTACGTAGATGACATTCTCTTGTTAGGGAAGTAGTTTCCTATGCTACGCTCGGTCAATCTCCGCTTATCACAATGATTCTCCATATAGGATCAAAGAGATACCTACTAAATCCTGGGTTTTGGATCTATGAGATAGATCTAATTGGATATTAGAATACTCACTAGTTGTAGTGAGATGGTATCAATCAATCCTAGGGAGAATCACTGGAAAGGTTCCAGGGTGATAAGGACGACTGAATGTCAGTCACAGGTTTTTTCTTTACCTTCAGTGAAGGGACGGTATATTGGAAGAGTTCCAAGCTAGATACCGTGGCAAACTAGACGATAAAGGCTGGTGACATCCCTATTAAAGATTCTACCAAAGAGGCAGACTGGATGTATATTTGTTCATGAGATGAACTTAGTTCCTCCCATTGTGTGACAATGGAGTTGTGGCTTATGCCATGGAACGTCCATCCCATCAGTGATCCAGACATATTCTAAGGCAGTATCACCTGATCATGGAGATGGCTGATCTCAAAGGTGATCGAGGTTTGGAGAGTAGATTCAGAGGACAACACGGCGGATCCACTCACAAAGGCCTTTTCCCAGAGAGAGACTTTTATAGGATGGTTGAGTATGAGATACTACAACCACTGCTACAGATGGCCTTAGTGCAAGTAGGAGATTGTTAGTTATATGTATGCCCTAGAGGCCATTACTGTACATAGGATGTATATTGTAGTGGATGCTAGGACATATATAGGGAGGACTTTCTTGCTCGACATGATAGTATGCTATCTGGTTACTCTTTACCTTAACGTGTACACTGATTGTCTCTCTGTTACATGTTGGTAAATCCCTTAGGATGTGTACTTGACTACCTGGACTATGATGCGGATCATACTAGAGGGGACATGGTAGTCCATAAGTACATCCTTCAAGGTCCTTAGTCATGGGTGTATCGAGACGGGGCATCGATATACCAGAGTAGACTAGCGTATACCTTCTCGACCCATACAGATGGGCGATGGATGATCCCATATCCATTAGTGTTTGACATCAGAGATGATATACGGGTGCTCAGTAGAGACTGGGTACACTGGACGGACTCGCCGAGAACTCCCAGATGGTATTCTACCTTACGTCAGATGGCAGTTCTCTGGTGACACTGGTACAGGTTAGTCTGTAGACCCGAGATCGTCATAGAGTCTTGTGTGATTCCCACTGTGCTTTGATTTCCACCTTACCACGTCTAAGAGGGCGTGCAAAACGGTGGTTTTTGGGTACAGTCCCGAATCACATGGAGGCAATGAGCGATAGGAGGGGATTCGTCTCTCCCGGTATAGGGAGTTGATGTTGCGCTGTGTTCGATTGGCTATAACCGGAAATCCCTGGCCAGGGTTGCTGAGATTTACTGGTAAGTGTTACCAGTAGTTTCTCGAACTGTTATAGACCTCATATCGACACGACTTATCGAGCTACTGGGGTCTGACGTTTACCACCCCTAGGCGAGATATGCGACATATCAGACGAACAAACCGGACTGTACGGTAAGTGTTACTGATTGGATTCACAGGAGTGTGAGCGGGCTTGCTCGTCGATCTTCTGATCGCTCAATACCCGGGTGGCCGTTACGTTTGGCAGACCGCTTGCATCTTGTGGGTGTTTGATATGATCATCACCTGCTGCCGGCGTATTGACGAGTCTTTAGAGTCCTACACAGAGGTTTCCTGGCTCAAGCGAAACGAAATAGGAGCGCATATAAGATATGTGCGGGACCGAGAATAATACCAGTATATGATACTGTATTCTATTCTCGCGATATGTATCATGGGACGGTTATATGTGATATAGCCGGGTTACCGAATCAAATGTTGATTCGATACATTGATACACATGATATTAGTCGGTTATATGCAGTATGACCGGATCATTAAATCAAGTGTTGATTTAATGATTTAATGTATAATTATATATTTGATATATTACTTTACATTAACTAGTATTGGTTCACTTAAAATTGATTTTCTCACTTGATGTGCACATTGTATATGTGATATAGTTTTGTGCACTAGTTTGTATCATGTTTGATGATACATACATGTTTGGGTGTATGTTTACTTTAAACCATGTTTAAGTGAATGGTTAGGGTTTTGTTATCTTTTCTTAACTATTTATTTTATTTTTTTAACTTTGGGCAAGAAAAGAAATGGTTGCTTCTTTTGTTTGTTTCCTTGAAGCTTCAAGAAGCTTTGACCATTCTTGTTTCTTTCCTAAACCTAACCATTCACCTAACCATAGTTTACTCTCTACACTCAACTATGGTTGCATTATGATAAGAATGACTTGGATTTTCTTTTTAAAAATAATCGTTTTTATTCTTTCATCTTCTTCATCTTCATCAAGCTTCATGAAAGCTTTCTAGCTTCAATGGTGCCTTGAGAAAAAGAGTGAGAAATCCAATTCTAAAATGAACCCACTTCCTATTTCTTCATCCTCTACCACTTGCCATGTAGTATAGGGTATTTTCTTCACAAGTTTCATGACTTGGTGAAGTTGGAGCTTGATCTTGAGTTGCCTCGACGTAGATCATCTTCGGCATCGAAGTCGACGACCTAGCCCGATCTTTTCTCCGATGAAACCACCACGAGAGTCTAGGATTCCGATGGTTGCAGCGGAGGGAGGTCATCACGGAGCCAAGAAAGTGGAGGACCGGATCTACAAAGGTTGTAGTCACTTTCCTTTTAGTTAAAGTTGTTAACTAGTTGCATGTTTCGCCTTTACCTCTAATCAACGATCGCATTAGGGTTTTTCGGCACAAGAAAATTTTGATTTTGCCATGGTTAATCTGTTGTGGAACCTCTTTAGTGTGCCTAGGAACCCTACACAGACTGACCAAGAAGGGGGTTCCTTTTCTTTGGACTGAGGCATGTGAGCTGGGTTTTCAGCAGTTGAAGACTCGGTTGACGACTGCACTAGTTCTATCTTTGCTTTCTGGATCGGGCGACTTTTTCGTTACTGTGATGTTTCGCGAGTGGGGCTCGATTTTGTTTTGATGCAGCATGATAGAGTTATCGCTTATACTTCCCGACAGTTGGAGGAAGTACGAGCAGGATTATCCCACTCATGATCTTGAGATGGCCATGGTGGTCTTGTGCTGAAGTTTTAGAGACACTACTTGTTCGGAGAGTCGTGTCAGATTTTCACAGACCACCAGAGCTTAATCTTCCTGCAACGGGATCTGAGTTTGAGATATCGCCGTTGGATGGAGCTTGTGAAGGATTATGATTGTGAGATCCTTTATTGCCCGGGGTAAGGCGATTGTGGTAGCTGAAGCTTTGAGTCATAGGCCTGGGGGTTAGCTTGTCCCAGATGAGCGCAGTTCAGCGATAGTCTTCTGCAGATTTCCAGTTCTTGTGTGACCGTTGAGTACATCTTAAGTTCGCCTCTACTGAGGGGACAACTTGCTCATGTCCACGGCCGTCCACTTCTACTTAATCATTTTCGTGAGTCACAGCCCGCCGATGCCCATTTGTCTGAAATTCTTGAGCATGTTCGACTGGGTAAAGATTCATAGTTCTTGATTAATGACCAGGGTGTGCTATGTTACAGGACTCGCTTGTGTGTACCAGATACCAATGGATAGAGACACGAGGTCCTAGAGCGGGCACATCAGTCATCTTTCAGTGTTCACCCAAGTTCCACCATGATGTAACGTGACTTGAGAGTTAGTTACGGGTGGGCAGGGGTGAAGAGTGATGTTTCAGATTTCGTTTTGAAGTGCTTGACTTGTCAGCGAGCTAAGGTTGAGCATTTGAGACCGGCAGGAGAGTTGCAAATTTTAACCATTCCGGAGTGGGAATGGGAGCAGATCTCCATGAATTTCGTTGTGGGTCTACCCAGGTCTAGTCAAGGGTATGACACCTTTTGGGTGATCGTTGTCCGGTTATGCTCAGTATGCTCAGTTTGCTCAGTTGTTCTTCGATAAGTTTGTGCGTTTGCACGGAGTTCCCTCATGCGTTGTATCCAATAGAGGCATCCAGTTCGCTAGCCGTCTTTGGCAGAAGCTTCAGGAAGCCTTAGGTACTGGTTGAGCTTTAGCTCCGCTTTCTATCCGCAGGCCGATGGTCAATCAGAGCGGACTATACAGACTCTGGAGGATATGCTTCGTGTGTGTGTGCTTAAGTTTGTTAGCGGTTGGGATCGTCACTTGCCATTGATATAATTCTCATACAATAACAATTATCACGAGACGTTTCAGATGGCAACTTTTAGGTTTTACCGACTCCGCGAGAGCAGGATTTTAGACCCCAGCTAGTCAAGAGACTTCGGAGAAGATCCAGTTGGTTTAGGACAGGATGAGAGTAGCCAAGTGCAGACAGAAGTCTTATACCGATCGTCGTTGTCGCAGACTTGAGTTCGCAGAGGGAGATCATGTATTCCTACGGATTTTTCCGATGAATGGTGTGTTGAGTTTTAGGATGCTTAGTCCCAGATTGTATGTCCTTTTGAGATCCTCGAGCGAGTTAGTACCATTGCCTATCGTTGGCACTTCCGTCCAGATTTCTGAGTATTCACCCCGTATTCCTTATGTCGATACTTCACAATTACCTTCATGACCCTTCTCACATGATTCAGCACCAGACCATTCATTTGGACGCGATCTTTCGTTCACCAGCAGCCGATAGTTATAGTGGATCGGCAGGTGGAGAAATTTCGGTCAAAGGTATTGCTATCTGTGAAGGTTCTTTAGCGTATCCCGTTTAGTGAGGAGAACACTTGGGAGGCTGCGAGCGAGTTGTGGAAGATTTCCACTCATCTCTTTGAAGGTACGCATAGTAAGAATTTTAAATTCGGGGACGAATTTCTTTAAGGGGGAGGGAGATTGTAACACCTTAGAATGAGATTAGTGTTAATTAAGCGATAATGCCGGTTTTCTGTAAAAAGTTTACCAAATTGGTTTCCTCGCATTTTATAACAATTAATTAATATTTTATTATTATTTATTATGGCTTGCACACACTTGTGTATGTTAATGTGAGGGTTAGTTAGTGTTAATCTCGTTTAGTGATCATGACACCTTAAGCTAATCCTTGCTTTGTTTAACCTTAACCCCTAGATATTTGTGTAAGATATTTTCCTTGTGTTTTGGAATTGGAGGGAGGTGGCAAGGTGACTCATGGGAGGAGTCATGCTTGCAGTTATGATGGAGAGGGAGAGAGTAAGTGTATGGGTACACTTACCCTACACTCACCCTCTCATCTCTATCTCATCCTTCTCTCTCATTCTTATCTCACTATCTCACTCTCAATTGTTTTCTTCATCTCCTCTTTACTCTCAACTTAAACCTTCACTACCCCTTCACTAAACCTGTTAGTTATGTATATGCCCTAGAGGCCATTGTTGTACATATGATGTATATTATGATGGATGCTTGGATATATACAGAGAGGACTTTCTTGCTTGTCATGATAGTATGCTATTTGGTTTCACTTTATCTTAACATGTTGACTTGTATTGGTTTACTGTTTTTCTCTCACATGTTGATAAAGCCCTTAGGATCTGTACTCGACTACTGGGATTATGATGAGATCATACTAGTGGGGCCACGGTAGTCGATGAGTACATCCTATAACTGTTCCTAGTCGAGGGTATATCGAGACAGGGCATCGATACACCAGAGTAGACTAGCGTATACGCATCTTGACCCATATGATGGGTGATGGATGATCCCATATCCATCGGTATTTGACATCAAGGATGGTGTACGGGTGCTCAGTGGAGACTGGGTACACTGGACGGACTCGCCGAGAACTCCCAGATGGTGATATACCACACGTCAGATGGCAGTTCTCCGGTGACACTGGTACAGGGTAGTCTGTAGACCCGAGATCGTCATAGAGTCTTGTGTAATCCCCACTGTGCTTTGATTTCCACCTTACCACGTCCAAGAGGGCGTGCAAAATGGTGGCTTTTGGGTACAGTCCCGAATCACATGGAGGCAATGAGCGATAGGAGGGGATTCGTCTCTCCCGGTATAGGGAGTTTATGTTGTGCTATGTTCGATTGGCTATAACTGGAAGTCCCTGGCCAGGGCTGATATAGAGATATACTGGTAAGTGTTACCAGTAGTTTCTCGTCCTGTTATGAGCCTCACATCGACACGACTTATCGGTTACTGGGGTCTGACATATACCACCCCTAGACTTGATATGCGACATATCAGACGAACAGACCGGACTGTACGGGAGTGTTACTGATTGGATTCATAGGATAACGGACATGCTAGCTTGTTGATCTTCTGATCACTCAATACCTGGGTGGCTGTTACGTTTAGCAGACCGCTTGCACCTTGTGGGTGTTTGATATGATCATCACCTGCTACCGGCGTATTGACGATTCTTTAGAGTCTTACACAGAGGTTTCTTGGCTCAGGCAAAACGGAGTAGAGGCACATATGTGATATGTCCAGGACCGAGGATAATGTGATATGAGATACCGTATTATATTCTCGAGATATTTAGATATGAACCGAGACATCGGATCAAGTATTGATTCGATGAATCGGTACATGATATATTAGTCGGTTATATTCGATATAGCCGGATTGTCGGATCAAGTGTTGATTCGATGATTTAATGTATAATGATATATATAATATATTGTATTATATTATCTAATATTGGCTCGCTTTATTATTTCATTTTCTCACCATATTAATACATTGATATATATGCGATATATGTTAATTGTATTATTTTCTTTTGTTGCAAATATATAATATATATGTGATATATATTATTGTGACATGATATGATTTATTATGAAACATGTTTAGGGATGATAAAAAGAGATTAGGGTTTGATTAGGGTTAGCTCCTTCTTGATTATTCTAGAAAGATTTCCTTTTGTCTTGGTTAAGATATTATGGTTGATACTTATCCTCGACTCATTCTTAACCTAACCAAACCCTAGCTCTAGTTTATTCTCTACAAAGGTTAAGCCTATCATCCTTGACCATGGTTCTATATCAATCATATATTCTTATCTACTATTCATCACAAAAGGAATTATCTCATTATTCTTCATCTTCTCCTCTCTTTAGTTTTTGAGAGAGCTCACTTGTGATTTCTTTTGTGATGATTTCTTGTGAGAAAATGATATAAAAAGAAATCATAAATACTACTCCATCAACCTCATCTAATCTAGCCCATTAGATTAGATTGTTCGCCTCATTAGAGTGTGAGAGCTTGAGTTATAGCAACTTCGACGTTGATCATCGGAGAAGCGGAACACTACAAGCTAGCATGGATCGTTTGAGTCGTGGAGCCTCTCTTGAATCCGGGAGATCGTGGATCGCGGCGAAGGGACATCTACTCGGAGCTTATGAAGCGAAGGAGTGGACTACAAAGGTTGTAATCCCACACACATAGTATTAAAGATGTTATCTTGCATGTTAAACCCTAATAATCTAGCAAAGATCCCGGCTTTGGGTTGTTCGGCACATCTAAAATTTTATTCGGGCATGTTTGATGCTTTATGAACCTTCACCAGAGTGCCTAGGAACCCTACAGTGGTATCAGAGCCTAGCTAGAGCATTAGGCGACGTGTTTACGAACTTAAAACTCCGATCGAACCCGAACCGACAAAATAAAACCCCTCTCTGGATATTTTTCAAAAACTGTGATTTTTCAGAATTAAAACTTCCTAAAAAAAATCAGCAGGGAATTATAAGAGTAACAGTGAAAAATGACAGGCTGAACCGTTGGTACCGCCGCGGAACCACGGCCAATCCTTGCTTGGGCCGCAGAACCGCGGTCGTACTGTAGTGTTTGACTTTTTGTTTTCTACAGTTATGACCGTCTCTGTTATTTATAATTTTTGGGTATTTTTAATCTGACTCAAGTGTTGAGCTTTCTGGGGTTTATTTTGTTATCGTAGATTCGATCGGAATATTTAAATTCGTTGTTTTTCCGGATATTTAGAAACTGTTAAAAAGTTCGAACGGATATCATTAACTCACTTTTTCCCGACACGAAAAATTTTCAAGTGTTGAATCTTTTCTCGAGTTTAAATCTTTCGGAAATGCATGCAAGTTTTGTGGTGGACCCTCTAGAAGAAAACAGACCTTAACTCGATTATGTGACCATCTTGAACTGCCTTTTGAACCTTCGGGTTTGGGGCAGTACGGCGTGCCACATGTGAGGCGTTGGCTTGACCCTTCTACGGCTGGACCGCTACTACTGTGACACATTCCGGATTATTTGAACTCCGCTCAAGTGTTGAGCAATTTAGGAAATTTTGGGTATTTGATTATCTGTTCGGAAAGTTTAATACTGTATATTTATCTGGAATGTGATACAATATGTGGAATTCATTGTGTTAGGCATGAAATGCGAAGTATGTGATATTTCGGATTTACGATGTCTAAAGTGATTGTGGATTCCAAATATTGTAGTTTTACAATTTCTTTTCTGTGACCGTAAGTGTAGTATGTAGTTGTATTGCCGGTCTTCGTTGCTATACATCTACGACGATCGGTGTATGCATACTTACTTACGTTGATGATATGTGATATTATGTGTTGCTGTGATATGTTATATTGGATCGTCGTGTTCTGAATAGCCGGGGGTTTTATGTGAGATGAGGGTTTTTATTTTCATTCATGTAAAATTCATTTGTATGTAATATTCTTTTATTAGGGCACTTCTGGGATGAGGTTGATGTCACCATTGTATATTATTTACTTTTCCGCATTAGGTAGACCTAAGGAGGGGAGCACAAGTAACCGGGTTCTAGGGTCCAGTGGGAGGTCATCTCGAGGAGTCGAGACCGGGTCTCCTAACCCTAGAATTGGCAGTGTTACTTGCCGCTCTCGTAGGGGTCTTGGGATGTGGGTTTGGCTATTCATCGCGACCGTGGAATCCGTGTTTTATACCGGCTCGTATTGAAAACACGGACGTCCTAGTATATCCAATATTTCATATATGTTCTTTTGCTGCAATGTTCTGTGATGAGATCATATTACTGCGTGAGACGAATGCTTATACTATATATATATATATGCTGATATATAAATATTACTGCTTTCGTTTCTTCTGTGATGCTTAGGAAGCATAAGCCGATGGGATTTTTATTAATGAGATTAATAAAAAGAAAAGAAACCTAAAAGATGTTGTAGAATCAAAACTTTATAAAAAAGGTAGCTACAGTTTTGCTTTGCATAGCAGTATATATGATATACCCTGCACCTTATTCGATAAGGAAAGAGCCGAGATCCCTTCACCGGGAGTGACCTCTTTAGAGAAACTGGCAGATGCTACAAAACTCGGTTTGTCTTTTGATTGCTTTTAGAGTTTTTGCTTTGCACAGTGATATATATGATATGTCCTGCACCTTATTCGATGAGGAAAGAGCCGAGATCCCTTCACCGGGAGTGACCTCTTTAGCAAAACTAATGAGAGCCTCAAAAACACTCCATTTCAAAATTTCACATGATTCTACGACGATATCAAGTTCATTACGCTCATGGTTTTCTGAAAAACCTGCGTAGCCCTCCGTCATTTCAGATAGATATTATTTAGTATTCGTGCTATGTTTGTTGACTTAGTCAAGGCGTAGTGTACGGTAGCTAAGTAGTGTTTATCTGCTAAAACATAAGATGCGATTGGATTAGGGTATTCGCACGGCCTTGTTGACTCAGTCAAGGGTCGTACGGGTGGGTTTGATTCAATCGGGAAATGTACGGGTTAAACTTGACTTGCGATTTATAGTTTGTTGACTTAGTCAAGGTCATAAATCGCTAGGGGAAAAATATTATCGAGAATTTCAAGTGTTGAAATTTGCAATGAGATTGCATACCTCCTATGAGATAGTTGGATCCCGATACCCACTGCGAGTAAGAGTTACTCCTGAGAGAGTTTTACACAGGACAATTAGCCGATCAAGTAGGTGTCTAGAAAAGTGTTAACGGGGTTACGCTTCTGGGAAAATGAGGTTTACTTTAATTAGGTCCGTGCGAAAGCACGGGGAACCTCCCTCAAGTACCAACACTGATCTGGCTGAAAGATTGACGAAATTGTAGGGTGTAATTAATCCCGGCTAATCTTACCTTTTAGGGTTTGAAGGTAGATTTGATAAAAACAGTGGGAGACATCCTGATTAGATAAGATAATAACCAATCTAATCTTGCAAGAGCATACGCTAAAGTGTTTTCTTCTCTCTCTCTCCAGGTAGCGACCAAGTCAGGCCATAATCAAGATAATAATATGGATGTATTGACTGAACCCGCTTATTATACTGAGCAGGGGAACGTTGGACCCGTTCTTTCTTATAAGAGTTATAAGAATGAACAGGGAATAGGAGAATATCTGGATTCTCAAGCCGCCCAAAAGAACATGCATGCTGATGCATCTTCTTCAGGTGTGTTAGTTATTGAGAACGGTTTCTCAGTTCACCCTACGTCCTGGGTATTAGATACCGGATCAGGATCCCACATATGTAAATTGTTACATGGGCTGCGAAAAGGTAGAGAACTGGGAAAGGGTGATCATTTCGTTCAAGTAGGAAATGGTGCAAGTATTGCAGCCAAAGCAGTTGGCGAATATCACCTTGTATTGCCAAGTCGTAATACACTGATTCTAAATGAGTGCTATTATATACCGAACTTGATGTGCAACATTATATCAGTTTCTTTATTAAGTAAAGAAGGATATAATTTTGTAGTAAAGGATAATGTTATGAACATATTCCTAGATCAAAAGTTGATTGCATCGGGCTCGTTACATAATGGCATATTCATTCTAAATCAGAATACAGTCCTCAATATACAAAACACACACAAGAGGAAAAGTTCAGAAATGAACGAATCCTTCTTGTGGCATTGTAGACTTGGCCATATCAATGAGACACGGCTAGCTAAGTTACATAAAAATGGATATTTGAATTCATTCGAATTTTCATCTTATGATACTTGCCATTCATGTCTCAAAGGAAAAATGACCAAAGCTCCGTTTAGTGGACACGGAGAAAGAGTTACGGAACTCTTAGGACTGGTACATAGTGATGTATACGGTCCCATGTCTACACACACCAGGAACGGTTCTTCCTACTTCATTACATTCACTGACGATCTCTCTAGATATGGGCATGTGTTCCTGTTGAAACACAAGTCTGAAGTTTTTGAGAAATTCAGAGAATATAAGCACGAAGTAGAGAATCAAACGGGCAAAAGTATTAAGATTCTTCGATCTGATCGAGAAGGTGAATACTTAAGTAATGAGTTCCTAGATTATCTAAAAGAGAATGGGATTCTCTCTTAGCTTACTCCTCCTTATACACCACAGCACAACGGTGTATCGGAACGAAGAAATCGCACTCTATTAGATATTGTGCGATCTATGATGAGCGAAGCTGAGTTACCTATTTCCTTCTGGTGGTATGCGCTTGAGACAGCCATATACATATTGAATCTAGTTCCGTCTAAATCTGTACCTACCACACCATATGAGATATGGAGTGGGAAGAGACCATATTTTAAACGAGTTAAGATATGGGGTTGTCCGGCCTATGTCAAAAGGCAAAATCCGGACAAACTCGAGGCACGATCAGTTCTTTGCAAATTTGTGGGATATCCAAAGAATTCTGAAGGATATTTTTTCTACCACGCTGAGGAACAAAAAGTGTTTGTTGCTCAACATGCCACCTTTTTGGAAAAGGAATTTCTTGCAAAAGAAATTAGTGGCAAAGAGGTAGAGCTGGAAGAGGTTCCAGCACCACAAACTACAACTGATGATTTGTTGGAACCAGAAGATTCAGTAGTACCCGACGAACACCAGCCTCTCCGCCGATCTAGTAGGGTTTCTCGTCCACCTGAGAGATACTACGGTTTTCTCATTGATGGTGGAAGCGAGGATTGCATCATGGAAGATGATGACCCGACTAGTTTCGAGCAGGCCATCACGAGTGGTGACTCTGTGAAATGGCTGGATGCAATGCGATCTGAGATGGAATCCATGTACACCAATAAAGTATGGACTTTGGAAAATGCTCCTGAAGGGGTAAAACCCATTGGGAGCAAGTGGATTTTTAAAAAGAAATTTGGTGTAGATGGAAAAGTTGAGACTTTCAAAGCTAGACTTGTAGCAAAGGGTTTTCGTCAACGACCAGGTGTGGATTATGACGAAACCTTTTCTCCAGTAGCTATGCTTAAGTCCATCCGGATCTTACTTGCCATTGCTGCATACCATGACTACGAAATCTGGCAAATGGATGTTAAGACCGCCTTTCTAAATGGTGATTTAGAAGAGTGCGTGTACATGACTCAGCCAGAGGGCTTTGTAGATAGTGGGAGCAGCGGAAAGGTGTGCAAACTGCTTAAATCCATTTATGGGTTAAAGCAAGCATCGCGGAGTTGGAACATCTGTTTTGATGTTGTAGTCAAAGAGTTTGACTTCATCAAAAACATAGATGAACCTTGTATCTATAAGAAGGTGGCAGAGAGTAAGGTTGTCTTCCTCGTATTGTACGTGGATGACATACTCTTGATAGGAAATGATATTCCTATGCTGCAATCAGTCAAGCTCTTCTTATCAAAAAGATTCTCAATGAAAGATCTAGGTGATGCCTCCTGCATATTGGGAATCATGATCTATAGAGATAGATCTAAACGGATATTGGGATTGTCCCAATCCAGGTACATTGACACCATACTAAAGAGGTTTAGTATGGAAGAATCCAAGCATGGGAACCAACCCACGATCTCTGGACTCACTCTCTCCAAAGAGATGTCACCCAAGACTGATTTGGAGAGAGCTCGCATGAAAGGGATACCCTATGCTTCGGCAGTAGGCTCTATCATGTATGCGATGCTATGTACCAGACCCGATGTAGCATACTCACTAAGTGTAGTGAGTCGGTATCAAGCAGATCCTGGGGAGAGTCACTGGACAGCTGTGAAGAACATTCTCAAGTACTTGCGAAGGACTAGAGACATGTTCTTGGTGTATGGTAACGGAGAACTCCGGGTGGAGTCCTCTACCGATTCCATGTTGCAAAGTGATAAGGACTACTCTAATTCGCACTCGGGATTTGTCTTTACCCTCAATGGAGGGGCGGTATGTTGGAAGAGTTCCAAACAGGATACCGTTGCAGACTCGACGATGGAGGCTGAATACATCGCTGCCAACGATGCTGCCAAAGAGGCTGTCTGGGTTAAAAAGTTCATTAGTGAACTTGGTGTGGTTCCATCCATTGAGCATCCAATACCTTTGTATTGCGATAACAATGGAGCTGTGGCTTTGGCCAAGGAACCCAGGTCCCATCAGAAGTCTAGACATATTCTGAGGCGGTATCACCTGATCAGGGAGATAGTTGATCGCCGGGAGATCGAGGTCAGGAGAGTAGATACGAAGGACAACACTGCGGATCCACTCACGAAGGCCATTGCCCAGATACAGTTTGAGAGATTATTCGGGATGCTAGGTATGAGATACTACAGCAGCTGGCCTTAGTGCAAGTGGGAGATTGTTAGTAATGTATATGCCCTAGAGGCCATTGTTGTACATATGATGTATATTGTGATGGATGGTTGGATATATACAGAGAGGACTTTCTTGCTCGTCATGATAGTATGCTATTTGGTTTCACTTTATCTTAACATGTTGACTTGTATTGGTTTACTGTTTTTTCTCACATGTTGATAAAGCCCTTAGGATCTGTACTCGACTACTGGGATTATGATGAGATCATACTAGTGGGGCCACGGTAGTCGATGAGTACATCCTATAACTGTTCCTAGTCAAGGGTATATCGAGACAGGGCATCGATACACCAGAGTAGACAAGCGTATACGCATCTTGACCCATATGATGGGCGATGGATGATCCCATATCCATCGGTGTTTGACACCAAGGATGGTGTACGGGTGCTCAGAGGAGACTGGGTACACTGGACGGACTCGCCGAGAACTCCCAGATGTTGATATACCACACGTCAGATGGCAGTTCTCCGGTGACACTGGTACAGGGTAGTCTATAGACCCGAGATCGTCATAGAGTCTTGTGTGATCCCCACTGTGCTTTGATTTCCACCTTACCATGTCCAAGAGGGCGTGCAAAACGGTGGCTTTTGGGTACAGTCCTGAATCACATGGAGGCAATGAACGATAGGAGGGGATTCGTCTCTCCCGGTATAGGGAGTTGATGTTGTGCTGTGTTCGATTGGCTATAACTGGAAGTCCCTGGCCAGGGCTGATATAGAGATATACTGGTAAGTGTTACAAGTAGTTTCTCGACCTGTTATGAGCCTCACATCGACACGACTTATCGGTTACTGGGGTCTGACGTATACCACCTCTAGACTTGATATGCGACATAACAGAAGAACGGACCGGACTGTACGGGAGTGTTACTGATTGGATTCACAGGAGAACGGACATGCTAGCTTGTTGATCTTCTGATCGCTCAATACCTGGGTGGCTGTTACGTTTAGCTGACTGCTTGCAGCTTGTGGGTGTTTGATATGATCATCACCTGCTACCGGCGTATTGACGATTCTTTAGAGTCCTACACAGAGGTTTCTTGGCTCAGGCAAAATGGAGTAGAGGCACACATGTGATATGTGCAGGACCGAGGATAATGTGATATGAGATATCGTATTATATTCTCAAGATATTTAGATATGAACCGGGACATCGGATCAAGTGTTGATTCGATGAATCGGTACATGATATATTAGTCGATTATATTCGATATAGCCGGATCGTCGAATCAAGTGTTGATTCGATGATTTAGTGTATAATGATATATATGATATATTGTATTACATTATCTAATATTGGCCCGCTTTATTATTTCATTTTCTCACCGGATTAAAACATTGATATATATGCGATATATGTTAATTGTATTATTTTCTTTTGTTGCAAATATATAATATATATGTGATATATATTATTGTGACATGATATGATTTATTATGAAACATGTTTAGGGATGATAAAAAGAGATTAGGGTTTGATTAGGGTTAGCTCCTTCTTGATTATTCTAGAAGGATTTCCTTTTGTCTTGGTTAAGATATTATGGTTGATACTTATCCTTGACTCATTCTTAACCTAACCAAACCCTAGCTCTAGTTTATTCTCTACAAAAGTTAAGCCTATCATCCTTGACCATGGTTCCATATCAACCATATATTCTTATCTACTATTCATCACAAAAGGAATTATCTCATTATTCTTCATCTTCTTCTCTCTTGAGTTTTTGAGAGAGCTCACTTGTGATTTCTTTTGTGATGATTTCTTGTGAGAAAATGAAATAAAAAGAAATCATAAATACTACTCCATCATACTCATCTAATCTAGCCCATTAGATTAGGGTGTTCACCTCATTAGAGTGAGAGAGCTTGAGTTATAGCAATTTCGACGTAGATCATCGGAAAAGCGGAACACTACAAGCTAGCATGGATCGTTCGAGTCGTGGAGCCACTCTTGAGTCCGGGAGATCGTGGATCGCGGCGAAGGGACTTCTACTCGGAGCTTGTGAAGCGAAGGAGCGGACTACAAAGGTTGTAATCCGTCACACTTAGTATTAAAGATGTTATCTTGCATGTTAAACCCTAATAATCTAGCAAAGATCCCGGCTTTGGGTTGTTCGGCACATCTAAAATTTTATTCAGGCATGTTTGATGCTTTATGAACCTTCACCAGAGTGCCTAGGAACCCTACAAAACCTTGCTAAAACTTCATTAAAAATCACCAAATCACATCCCAAGTCTTGTTTTAGCCTATAAGATCCTTTGGAGCTTGGAAAGCTAGGATCTTTGAGCATGTGTGGTTAGATAATGATCTCAAACTGTCAAATAAGATGTTATAGTGTTGTGTAGCTTGTTAGTTGTTGTTTAGAACATTTAAAGTTTAGTTTTGTGCACATATCGTATTTTTAGTGTCATTGTAGAATATCTGTGATCTGCTGTGACCCCGAGTGTGTACTGGAAAATCTAGCAGTGCAGTAGTGTTGTACCAGTGACCCTAAGCATTCACCTGAAGCACGAACCCCATAGGCTTGGTTTTGGCCGGCGACATTGAGGCAAAATCCGGCGACCTCGGCCATGTAGGGGAGTTTGGACTTGGTTTTTGTAGGGTAGCTGTTTGCAGCTATTTTAGAGTGTTTAGTACAATTTGATTTTTATGTTTTAACAGTATACAAAATCTGGGACCACTTTGCTTGTTTCTAGTGTTACGACTATGCGTGTTACGTTATCCAACATGGTATGTGTACCTTGTGTAGCTGTTGCTCTTAGGTTGGTTTCGTAGTGTCTCTACGCACGTTAGCCACTAGACGAACACTTAAGAGTATGTTTGGAGTTGGTGCGTCGGTTAAACATAGTGTAGGGTTCCTTGGCACACTCATGAGGTTCCACAAGGCATCAACCATGCCAAAATCAAATTTTATATGTGCCGAACAACCCTATGCAAGATCGTTACTAGAGATTAGGCAAAACTAAAA
Organism: Agapanthus africanus; assembly: GCA_030015575.1. Lineage (NCBI taxonomy): Eukaryota > Viridiplantae > Streptophyta > Magnoliopsida > Asparagales > Amaryllidaceae > Agapanthus > Agapanthus africanus. The sequence goes on from JASDDO010000031.1 coordinate 336,853,686, forward strand.
GCAAGTTAACTACTTTAACTACAAGTGAAAGGGATTACAACCTTTGTAGATCCGGTCCTTCACTTCTAAAGCTCCGTGTTGACGTCCCTTCACTGCGATCATCGGGATCCCGGACCCTAGCGTTGGTTTCATCGGAAAAATGAGCGGGCTAGGTCGTTGACTTCGAGGCCGAAGATGATCTACGTCGGGGAGACTCAAACTCAAGCTATTTCTTCACTTGGTCAAAAGCTTTGTGAAGAGAACACCCTATACTATAAGGCAAGTAGTAGAGGATGAAGAAATATAAAGTGGGTTCACTTTGGATTTGGATTTCTCACTCTTAATCTTCACTTGAAAATTTCTAGCAAGGTTTTCTTCACTTGAAGAAGATGAAGAAGAAGAAAAGAATATGAATAATAGAATAAATAAAATGAATAATCAAGTGAAGTCTATCATGTTGCAACCATGGGTGAGTAAACCATTGTAGAGACAAAACTAGAGTTTAGGTTGATGGTTAGGTCAAAGAACAAAACAAAATGGTTAGACTTTTTCAAAGATGCTAAGTAGCTTCATGAAGCTTCAAGCCAAAACAAGAAAAGCCACCATTTTATTTTTGTCAAAATAAATAAAACCCTAACCATTAACCTAAACATGGTGTAAGTCATACACACACCCAATTTTGCATGTATCATCAATCATGATACAAACTAGTGCACAAACATATATCATATCTACAACTTGTGCACATCAAGTGAGAAAATCAATCTTAAGTGAACATATACTAGTTAATGTAAAGTAATATATCAAATATATAATTATACATTAAATCATTAAATCAATACTTGATTTAATGATCCGGTCATATCGCATATAACCGACTAATATGTAGTGTATCAATATATCGAATCAACACTTGATTCGGTAACCCGGCTATATCACATATAACCGTCCGATGATACAAATCGCGCGAATAGAATACAGTATCACATACTGGTACAATTCTCGGTCACGCACATATCTCATATGCGCTCCAATTTCGTTTCGCTTGAGCCAGGAAACCCCTGTGTAGGACTCTAAAGACTCGTCAATACGCCGACAGTAGGTGATGATCATATCAAACACCCACAAGCCGCAAGCGGTCTGCTAAACGTAACGGCCACCCGGGTATTGAGCGATCAGAAGATCAACGAGCAAGCCTACTCACACTCCTACGAATCCAACCAGTAACACTTACTGCACAGTCCGGTCTGTTCGTATGGTATGTCGCATATCTCGCCTAGGGGTGGTAAACGTCAGACCCCGGTAGCTTGATAAGTCATGCCGATGTAAGTTCCATAAGAAAAACGAAACTACTGATTACATTTACCAGTAAATCAGTGCAACCCTGGCCAGGGATTTCCAGTTATGGCCAGTCGAGCATAGCGCAACATCAACCCCCAATACCGGGAGAGACGAATCCCCTCCTATCGCTCATTGCCTCCATGTGAATCGGGACTGTACCCAAAAACCACCTGTTTGCATGACTCAGTAGAGCCATGGTAGGGTGGAAATCAAAGCACAGTGGGAGACACACAAGACTCTATGATGATCTCGGGTCAACAGACTAAGCTGTACCAGTGTCACCAGAGAACTGCCATCTGACGTGAGGTATAATACCATCTGGGAGTTCTCGGCGAGTCCGTTCAGTGTACCCAGTCACCACTGAGCACCCGCATACCATCTCTGATATCAAACACCAATGGATATGGGATCATCCATCGCCCATCACATGGGTCGAGAAGATATACGCTAGTCTACACTGGAATATCGATGCCCCGTCTCGATATTCCCACGACTAGGAACATTGAAGGATGTACTCATAGACTACCCAGTCCCCACTAGTATGATCTTCATCATAGTCCTGGAAGTCGAGTACACATCCTAAGGGTTTTATCAACATGTAATAGAGAGATAGCAAGTATACATGTTAAGATAAAGTGCCACCAGATAGCGTACTATCATGTCGAGCAAGAAAGTCCTACCTATATATGTCCCAGCATCCACTACAATATACATCTCATGTATAGTAATGGCCTCTAGGGCATACATATAACAAACAATCTCCCACTTGCACTAGGGCCATCTGTAGCAGTGGTTGCAGTATCTCATACTCAACCATCCCATATAAGTCTCTCTCTGGGAAAAGGCCTTTGTGAGTGGATTCGCCGTGTTGTCCTCTGAGTCTATGTTCATATCAGATTTTTGCATTTTTATACCACCCAATTTTTATCACATTGCATATCGGTAGGTACTCTTGAGCCGTGTTTGCTAGTAAATTGCAGGATACAGGTTCTCGGCTCCAAACGGTGAAATCCATGGAAAAATACGACAAAATCCGAGTTCCTGCCAACCACAGATAAAACACGGGTCTCCGCTCTTTATCCGTCTGTTGCCACACACCAGTTTAGGAGACAAAATGAAAAATCAATTGTCACCTTGAGGCACAAAGCACAATGGCAACACCAAGACCAAGAAATCTACGCGGAGCTCAAGAAAATCCATGTCTAAATCACCTTTTGATCCACTAGAATTCTGGAAGAAATGTGGAATGATTATCAGAAAATACATGTACCAGACAAAAGGGGACAGCAGACCAGGGCAGCACACAAAATCCGACAGGCCAACTCACCCATAGGGCGGCGGAACCGCGGCAAGAGGGGGGTATAGGCGGCGGTTCCGCGGCCGTACGGCCTCCTCAGGCTGTCAAACTTCAGGGGTACTTTGGACATTTCATGTGGAAGCAGAATGTTGCCCTAGTTTTTCATCTCCCTGCCTATAAATAGCCCAGAACTTTATGAAGCCAAGTGTGCATAATCTTGTATTTTTTTCTAGGTTTTAGAATACTTGTTCTTCTTCCTCTTCTCATCTCTTCTCCATTAAAACTTGTAGTGAGCTTTTGTGAGTGAAGAATGGTGAATAAAGAAGTTCATTTTGCTATTATATCTTGTCTTGTTCTTTTATAATTTCTTGTAATTTTAATTTGTTAACTTAGTTGTTGTTATTTCTTGTTGTTTATTTCTTTTCTCTTTTCCTTTATCATTAAAACAACCATGATGCTTACGCTTGATCCTTGCCAAGGTGAGGTCGCAAATAGCTAGTTGTTATCTTCTAATCTCCTTCTTTCTATCTTCCTCTCTTGTTTTGTTTTCTTTTCATTATGATGTGTGAGTAGTTCATACTTGTTAGGGTAGGATAAGGGAAGTTTGAGAGAAGGAAATCTCTCTCACTCTTTCCTTGCCCAACATCTTGAATCGACTCCCATTAATTGAACCACAATCCGCTCCTTACGGCACCCTATCCTACATGATAGCGGTGATTCCGTAGTGAGACCGGTTGTGGTTGAATTAACCGGAGGTTATGGCTAAGAGCCAAGAACGGACGGACAAGCACCAAAAGGAAGAACTTATGCGTTGGAAAGCCTAGCTTATACTCGCAAGTTCCTTCCCAGTCGTGCTAATCCCCGTTGTTGCCGATTACCGTAACATCGATATTAAGAGGGGCAACGAAAGAAGTGGGAGACTCCTAACTCAAACTAACCTAATCCTAACCCTAACAAGCTCTCTTTACATATCATTTTACCACCTAGATAATCACAAACAAAATCTGGACCTTCGGACTTAACTCGTTAAAACACATAGAAAAAGATTCCCATCTCCCTGCGGACGACCCGTACTCAACCGGCTAGCTACAAGCGAAACCGTCTTGATTGCGGTAATTAACTAAACTTGAACACGCAGAATCCCTAACAATCAAATGGCGCCGTTGCCGGGGAGACGGTAGTTTATTTCTTTGTGTAATTTCGGGTTAACTTGTGAATATAACCGAAAAACAAAACAAAAAAAATATATACTTTGTAAAAAAATCATCTTGTTATTTTTGATTATTTTTTGTGCAAGTGTGCAGGATAATACGGAGTTCGAGTTCAGTGCCAAAGACGTGGGAAGTTAGACCCACATTTCGCGGCTACACCACGACGGATCAAAACGAAGCAAACGGTCTACTGTAAAAATCTGGAGCAGCTACAGTGAGCAAATCAAAATTAAGCAAATTCAGACAAGAAGAGGACAACCACTACAACAGACCCCAAAATTTCAGAGCCCCAACTCCCCAGTACTGCCGTGGAACCGCGGCATAAGCAAGCTTAGGCCGCGGAACCGCGGCCACTTAGTGGAGTTAGTGTGCAAAATTCTCTGTAAGTCCTCCTTTCCTCTCTCCCACTCCTCTGGACTCCAATAAATTGTGTTTTATGCAGGATTCTTTGCGCAAACTCTTCTCCCCCTTCCAATAAACTGTTCTTGTGCAGGATTCTTTGCGCCGCGCTAAAAATAAAAATTGTTTGCAGTTGATTTGTTATCGCTTTGCATTAATTAATACGGACTTAAGGGGCTTGAAACCAATTCAGATTGGGTGGGGATTTCATCACCCTTCCCAGGACCCCAGAAATCACAAAAAGCATATGCATTGACCATTGTTAAATTAAAAAATATTAGACTCGGCCCTAAGGACTTCGCGCTCAATAGGACAGAGGACTAGTTACAGGCATCGGCCGTTTATCCTATCTGACTTTTGCGGTGCCTAGGCAAGTGTGATGAAGGCAAGTGGTTATTTAATTAAGGAACTTCGCGAAAGCGTTGGACAACCTCCCACTTACCTGGCACTTATCTGGCCGCATTAGACGGAGAAGAGGCGGTTTGAGGTCCTATTTCTAGCCCTCTAGAACAGTTAGGAGCAGGTCTAGTTGACCTAGGTGACCCTAGATCTAGGTGAGATTGTGCATATCTTATTTGTGATTGCTTAAAGCCGTAAGTCCGTACATATTTCTGTAAAGCTCTTTATAAAAAGAAAAAAAGAAAAAAAAAATCATAAACTTTTATAAAAACTTGCCCTTTGTCGCCAAATCCATTTTTCACCCACCACCCATCGTTTTCTCCATTGACGTTTTCTTACCCTCACCTTCTCCGCTTTGACTATACTAAACTCGTTTAGTGTATGTCCGCTTGGACTCGGGACACTAGCGCCCGCCTAGTCCGCGTTACGTTAGTCGCTACCGACTACGCGATCGACTCAGACGTCGAAACTCCGTCCACTCCTCTTTCACCCCTTCCTTTGCCGGCCAACTCCGACGTTGACCCGAATTCTGTTCATACATCTTCACCTTCACCTTCACCAACCTCTTCTTCCGTGATGTCGGGATTTAATCCGAACATCTCTTTGACTACAGCTGGATTGGCTCCACCTCCTACGGAGACCAATATCCCACCACCACCGCCTGTTGTAGCGCCGCAGCAAATCGCGCTCCAGGATCATTTCTATACCACCCGTTCTGCACTTCCCACCTGCCTTTCTCTTCCACCGGCCAATGGGGACAACTTTGAAATTAAGCCCCACTTCATCAACATGCTTCCACCATTTCATGGGCTTGAATCTGAAGATGCCTATATCTTCATCAATAAATTTCAAAACGTCTGTGCCATGATGAAAACCACCCAGCTGTCGGACGATGCTATACGTCTACGGGTCATTCCGTTCACTTTATGCGATCTTGCTGAAAAATGGCTGTATAGCACCGCTTGCCACTCCATAACCAGCTGGGACGAGTTTGTTAAAGCGTTTCTAAAAAAATTCTATCCGAATCATAAAACCGCAAAGATTCGAAATGAAATCAACCAATTCTCTCAGCTTCCTTCTGAACCCTTCTGGAAGTGCTTTGACCGGTACAAAGACCTTCTTGTTCAGTGTCCTCACCACGGTATAGAGAAATGGCAACTTTGCCAAACCTTATACGAGGGCCTGAACCCAGCAACGAAGCAGTTGTTGGAAACCATCTGTCAGGGCCACTTCCTATCGAAATCTGACGAGGAAGCGTGGCAGTTCTTTGACGACCTTGCGGAGCAAACGCTACAATGGGAGAGCACCAGACCGACTTCTTCTTCTTCTACCTCCACTTCCACCGGTCAGTCTAGGGTAGGAATTCACCAACTTGATGTCTCTATTGCGATGAAAGCTGAAATGGTTGCAATAACAAGAAAGCTTGAAGCGATAGAGAGCAAATTTTCTTCTCTTGCTCCTGCCCCTGTTCTTCCCCTTCGTACCATCTGCGCTTGTTGTTCTGATCCTTCTCACTTGACCGAAGAGTGTCCTTACAATCCACCATCGCAAGGACAGGATCAGGTTAATGCTGTATTCTAGCAAAGACCGAGGAATGATCCATACTCTTCCACCTACAATCCCGGTTGGAGGAACCACCCCAATTTCGTCTAGAATCAGAATAAGAATCAATTCCAAGGCAACAATTTCCAAAGGGCCCCTCCGCCGCAACAACAAGCGCAACAACAAACTCAACAGCAGTTTCAGTAGCCCTTCCAACCCCAACCTTTCCAAAATCAAACGAACAACTTTGCACCCAACAATTCTTTTCCACCAAACAACTTTGTTCCGTCAAACAACGATAAGGTTTCCTCGCTCGAACGAAGTCTGGAGGCGTTCGTTAAACAATCGACTCAGTCCACCGCCAACATCCAGTCTTCCATTCAGTCCTTAGTGCAACACACTGCCGCACACGGGCAAAGCATCAAGACCATCGAGGCCCAGATTGCACAGCTGAATGCGGCCTTAAGCGAGCGAGAGAAGGGGAAGCTCCCATCCCAGCCACTCCCAAATCCCGGTCACCCACATAATTCACATGTTGCTCTTGAACAACAAAACCATAATGTGAGTGCCGTGACCACACTGAGATCGGGAAGGATGCTGCAAAACAACATCGGCACACGGATCAACGAAGACACCCCGGCCGCTTCTTCTTCTTCTTCTTCTTCTTCTTCTTCGTCTTCTGAGCCTATTCTCCGTTCTTCACAACATCGGCACAAGCACAAGGCTCTCCTTCCTCTTCTTCTGCTCTGAATGGACCCACTTCTCACTTCATGAAAACACTTGTTCTGGGATCCGTTCCAACTCCACAATCTCCTCCTCCAGCATTAGACTCAACCAATTTTAAAAATGTTCCATTTCCAAACCGGTTGAGGTCTAATAAACAAAATCCTCAAATGGAGAAGATTCTGGAGTTATTTAAGCAAGTTAACATTAACATTCCTCTTTTAGATGCTGTCCAACAAGTCCCGTCCTACGCGAAAATCTTAAAGGAGTTGTGCACGAAAAAGACGAAGTCTCAGGTACCCAAGAAAGTTTTCTTGGCTAGTGCTGTGAGTGATGCCCTTACCCAATCTTTACCACAAAAACGGAAGGACCCTGTCTGTCCTACGATTTCTATTACTATTGGGGATAAGAACATCAACCGCGCACTATTAGATCTTGTTGCCAGTGTTAACCTGCTTCCGTACTCAGTATACGAGCAATTAGGCGCCGGAGAGCTGAAACCCACGCACTGCACTCTCCAAATGGCCGACCGATCGATCACCCATCCTAGGGGTGAGCTAGAGGATGTGTTAATAAAAGTCGGGGACTTCATATTCCCCGTTGACTTCATTGTATTAAACACACAGCCTGTAGCTAACCCACGGAATCAAATTCCGGTGATACTCGGTCGCCCATTCCTTGCAACCTCAAATGCTGTAATCAATTGTCGCAATGGTTCGATGAACCTCTCGTTTGGAAATATGACAATTGAACTCAACATTTTTAGGTTGGGGAATCAGCCCTCCGAACCTAATGCTCATATACTGGACGTCTGCTCGATCCAGGAGATCACCCCTGAAGAGTGTGAATTCAAGGAGTTTCTGTTCGAACACGATAATCTTGATGCCACTAGTGCGTTCCTCCTCGAACCTGCTGTTGTTTCTGCGCCTGATTGAAAAGATTGATGTAAATTTCAGATGTGTCGTATCGAATCAAAAATTTATATTGACCGCAATCAAACTACGGTGTCGGATGTAGTTAATGAATGAGTGCGGATCGTCCACAGGGATTTCAAGATTCGTTTGTATTTTAATGTGTTTGAAATGAAATGTTAAGCAACAATAAAAGAAAACATGATTCAAGAATGATTTGTATTCGTGTGTCACTATTCTCTATTAAAGAATCAAGAAACTATAAACAATCAAGAATCGGGTTTCAATGGTATTTTCCAAACAACAATCAAGAATAAGAGAGAGGCTCGTAGGAATCGATCGGATCTTTAGATGTGATGTAGTCTACAAGATTTCATATTCTTGTCCTTCGAAGGATTGATACTAGATCGATGATCATCAACAAGAGTTAGGGTTTTCTCGTGAAACTAGGGTTTCATCTTATCCCTTGTTCTGTTGTCGATATCATTCACATTCTAGCCTCTAGCAATTTCAAGAAATGATCGGATCACCCCAATCTCGAGTGATGTCGATCAAGAAAGCATCGCAACGAATTGGGTCGTCGATTCTTGAACTTGCTAGGGTTTACAAACTCGTGGGATTCAAGAATCGATTACAAATTTGCTACATCATCATACTAAAGATCGTTTTGACTCCTTAACGAGCGGAGTTTTATTCACACATCACCACATAGACAATATTCAAGAATAGTAAAGATAACATGATGCGGAATTTAAAGAAAACAAGATAGAAGAAAATATCACCTTTTATTTAATCAACAATTTCAATACATTCTTTCAAGATCTACAAGAAGAAGAGAATCGATCGTTGACTCGGCTTCGCTCATCTCCGTGGATCGTGGATCTACTTTGATCTCTTGCCCGATTGAAGATCGGCTCGGCTCATAAAAGGGTTGAAGGCATCTTGCTTGGCTTGCACTCAAGATCTTGAATTGTGGTTGGATTTAGGGTTAGGGTTTCCTATAAGCTCTCTCACTAAACTTGAGGAAGAGGGAGATGGAGAAAGAGAATGGCTAAAATCTAAGATGTTGAATCTTTTCCTAGATGCCAAGATGATAACATGATCCTCAATGAATGAGTCTAGGGTCTTATTTATAGAACTTTCAAAACCTAGGTTTAGGTTTAAATTGGACTTTCCCTCCTAAAGTTTGTTGGCAAAGTTTGTTGGGCTTTAGCTTAGGGTTTAAGCAAGGGTTTAGGAAAGTTCTAGAAGTATTAGGCTAGTTTAGGTGTTTACTGATCTGGTGGAAGTATCTGGAATCTTCTGGAAGTTTGTGTGCATTATTGAGCTGTAGCCACTGAAACAGGAGTTTTGGTGCAATTTGAGGAGCTGAGTCCCTGGGCCCACCGCGGATCCGCCGCATGAGGTACCCATAGGCCGCGCTTCCGCGGCTCATTAATGGCCTTGGGATCTCTGCCTTCTTCTGTTGCTTGGTACTGTTGTTTGGGCTTTTCTCTGATGTTTAGAATTGCAGTTTCCCTTCTATGTTGATACCAGATTTGAGTTCAGTGAGTTTACGAGCAATTGTAATGGTCGAGCAAGCTTTCCTTTTCCTGCACAGATATCTCAACACGGGTTGCAAGATATGGAAAATATGCTATGTAATGCAATGCAGTCAATTTCCCTAGAAATGCCGGTTTTAAGGTCGAATACATGTAATTTGATATTTTGCGACCGATTAGCTAATATGTGAATTATGAATATCGTACACTTCTATATGTATGCAGATGATAAGGAAATTGCCGGTTAAAATATGCAATATTTTCGACTGATCAGCGCCCGACAACGACTACGAGTGTTTCACATTTTCGAACGATCTTAGCCGCGCACAACCCGAGTTTGAATCTTTCGAATTTCTGGATGAGTTACCTGAACCATCCGACTCGGTCGCCTACACTCGTTTTGAACCTTTGCTGGAGTCCTTTGAGTTCGAGACCTCTGCACCAATCTTGCCTTCCATCGTTTCACCTCCAACGCTCGAACTCAAGCCTTTGCCGTCTCATCTTAAGTATGCTTACTTAGGTGAGAACGAGACCCTCCCTGTCATCATTTCGGCTTCTCTAGCTCCCGAGCAAGAGAAAGCCCTTCTAGCGGTCTTGCACAGCAACAGGCAAGCTTTTGGCCGGTCCATAGCGGACATCAAGGGGATTAGTCCCCTGATCGTTGAGCATCACATTCATCTGATGGATGATGCCAAACCAGCCCGGGATCTACAAAGACGTCTCAATCCAGTCATGAAAGAGGCTGTGAAGAAGGAGATCGTAAAATGTCTAGATAGTGGTATCATTTACCCTATCTCTGATAGCCAGTGGGTTAGCCCCATCCACGTTGTCCCCAAGAAATCAGGTATCACGGTCATAACCAACGAGGCGAACGAGTTAATCCCTACTCGCACCCAAACTGGGTGGCGAGTATGCATTGATTACAGAAAACTCAACGCCGCAACGCGGAAATACCACTTTCCGCTACCTTTCATTGACCAGATGCTTGAACGATTGGCCGGACACGAGTACTACTGCTTTCTTGATAGCTACTCCGGCTACAATCAGATTCCCATCGCCGAAAAAGACCAGGACAAGACCACATTCACTTGTCCTTTCGGCACGTTCGCATATCGTCGCATGCCCTTTGGGTTATGCAATGCGCCCGCTACCTTCCAGCGGTGTATGATGGGAATTTTCTCAGACATGGTGGAAAAATTTCTGGAGATTTTCATGGATGATTTCTCCATCTTCGGCGATTCCTTCAACGAGTGTTTGCTGTATCTTGACGATGTCCTTACCCGGTGTAAGGACAAGAATCTCACTTTGAACTGGGAGAAGTGCCACTTCATGGTGCGCGAAGGTATTGTCTTTGGACATATCATCTCGCAAAATGGCATAGAGGTTGACAAATCAAAGATTGAGGTCATTTCTAATCTACCTCCTCCCCGATGCGTCAGAGATATCCGAGCCTTCCTTGGCCATGCCGGTTTCTATAGACGGTTCATCAAGGACTTTAGCAAGATTGCTAGGCCCTTGACTCTTTTGCTGGCCAAGGACACGCCATTCGACTTCAACTCGAGCTGTGTGACTTCATTCGAGTCATTGAAAAGCTCACTCACTTCTGCTCCCGTTCTTTCTTCACCTGACTGGACGCACCCATTTGAGATAATGTGCGACACATCCGACTTTGCCATTGGTGCTGTCCTTGGACAACACATCAACAAGATGCCGCAGGTAATCTATTATGCGAGCCGAACCCTGAACGACGCCCAACTCAATTATACAACAACTGAGAAGGAATTCTTAGCTGTTGTATTTGCTTTAGAGAAGTTCAGGCCCTACCTCATCGGCTCTCCAGTCATTGTCAACACAGACCATTCTGCTCTGCGCCATCTTTTTGCAAAGAAAGATGCAAAATCTCGGTTAATCCGTTGGATCCTCTTGCTTCAGGAGTTTGACCTTGTCATTAAGGACAAACGAGGATGTGAAAACGTAGTTGCCGACCATCTCTCACGACTTCCTTCTTCTCCTTCGCTTCCAATTCCGATCAACGACGTTTTCCCGGATGAACAGCTCTTGACAGTATCTTGCGAAACCTGGTTCGCAGATATTGTGAACTATTTGGCCACGGGATTACTACCGACTGAATGGTCAAGTCAGGACAGACTTCGCTTCTTATCCCAAGTAAAACACTTTTACTGGGACGAACCCTATTTGTTCAAGTACTGTCCCGACCAGATTATTCGTCGGTGTGTCCCTGACGAGGAATTCAAGAGTGTGCTGTCGTTTTGCCACGATCAAGCGTGTGGCGGGCATTTTGGCCCCAGAAAGACAGCTGAGAAGATCTTGCAATGTGGTTTCTACTGGCCACAACTCTTCAAAGACGCTCATGACTATTGCAAGACTTGCTCCCGGTGCCAACACATGGGCCGGATATCCCGGAGGAACGAGATGCCGCTCCAACCGATCTTGGTTGTGGAGATTTTCGATGTTTGGGGGATAGATTTCATGAGGCCGTTTCCCAGCTCTTTTGGGAACTTGTACATCCTTCTCGCTGTTGATTACGTCTCTAAATGGGTCGAGGCTTTGCCCAGCCGGACTAACGAGAACAAGGTTGTCGTTAGGTTTCTTAAAGAAAACATTTTCTCCCGTTTTGGGCATCCCCGAGCGATCATTAGCGACAATGGATGTCATTTCTGCAATAAGACTTTCAAGGCCTTGATGCGGAAATACTCCATTAATCATAAGCTATCCACGCCCTACCACCCCCAAACCTGCGGGCAGGCCGAAGTTTCAAATCGGCAAATCAAGCAGATACTGGAGAAGACAGTTTCCAAGAACCGTAAGGATTGGTCGCTGAAACTCACTGATGCCCTTTGGGCATTTCGAACCGCTTATAAGACCGACCTTGGCATGTCTCCCTATCGGCTTGTGTACGGAAAAGCCTGCCACCTACCTGTCGAAATAGAGCATCGCGCATTTTGGGCGATAAAAGAGCTGAATCTGTCTCTCGAAGATGCGGGCAGCCATCGGAAGCTGCAACTGAACGAACTGAGCGAGCTTAGGGATGAGGCTTACGATAACGCGGTTGTCGTTAAGAATCGAACGAAGGTGTTTCACGATAAACACCTTTTGCGCAAAACCTTCGTACCTGGTCAGCAGGTACTGCTTTACGACACCCGACTTCACTTCCATCCAGGAAAGCTCAGATCTCGCTGGAAAGGGCCGTATTTTGTGCGGAATGTATATCCGTAGGGCGCTGTGGATTTGGAGAATCCGAAGGACGGTTCATTTTTCAAAGTGAATGGACACCGACTCAAACCGTACCTTAGCGCCGAACCAACAGAGGAGCTCCTGTTCTTACAGGAGCCGGTTTACCCTGCATAATCTTCCTCTGCCTACCTTCAAACTTCTGTTATCCAGCGACGAACAGTGGACACTGTTCCAAATAAGTTTGGGGGTATGTATAAAGCCTTTTGTATATATTTGTGAATATTCTTTTCCATTCTTTTTCTTTTTTTTTCTTTAAAAACAAAAACAAAAAAATTGTGCATCGCTAACCGACAATTTTGACCCTTCAAATGATCTCTTCATGCAATGACAGTGAGGACACTGTCCAGTTTAAGTTTGGGGGTACGCTCGGTAAGCATTTCTTACCTTCGCATTCATATGTATATTTTGCATCTGCATATTAAAATCCATAAAAATCTGAAAATTTTCTAAAAACATAAAAACTTTTCTGTCAAGTTAGCTAGTGGGAGGACTCTGATTCAACATTTCGACGGTTTTGTTTGATAAAATAAGAATAACTAAATCTTATGTTTAGATTTTGAAAACCTGAAAGATAACTCTCCTTTGAAGATAACTATAGCTGATATACGTCTTTACATCACACTACACGTGTCGTGAGTTTTTGGAAATTAGATGACAAGTCTTTTATGTTTAAAAACTTTTAAACAGATAAATGATTTTCTGAGGATCAAATAGGTTTGTTCTGAAATAAGTAATGTCAAGAATAGTTTATGAAGTAAAGCGAATATGAAGGAATGTTATTGATGCCGTAATTGGAACTAAGTCTGAATAATAACCCATCTGAAACTTGATTGGAATGATTACACACCAAACCCACTAAACACGTCTTTTATCCAAAAAAATAACTGAACTGCCGGTTATATCTCCGTTCGTATTAAATCATCTGATTTTCACGCCAAACTGTCTTTTGTTTTTTTGGACCTAGGTAACTTGAGTAATTAAGTCCGCTGGGGTGTTTCTACACCTAATGCCCTAAAACCAACTGGTTTGGGAGCATTGGCCCAAAGCTCGCTAAGAAGCCTAGAAAGTCCAGATTAAAACAAAATCAAGCAAGTGTTCTCTCCGAGTTAAAATTCCTAACGGTTCTTTGTGTGAGAATAATCTTGATAAAAGACAGGCTTTTATAAAAAATTTAGCGGAGATATGAAGGTTTTATTCTATGATAAAGATTATTGCACGTTCACAGAGGTGTGTATGAAATGAAAACAAGAAAAAGGTGGAGTGAAAAATAAGACCTAGTTTCCTGTTAAGGAAGATAGAAATTCTGAAGTTGAAACCTTACTGGAAAACGAAACTTGAAAAATGCTTAACTCTTTATAAAACTTATGTGATCCTTTCAAAATTCTTATCCGGGCTTTATTATGAGGACTTTATTCGACCTTTCTGGAACTTAACGACACTATTTGCACTGCACGTGAAGACATATAAAAGCTGTAGTTAAATAAGAAGCGAGGTGTGAAAAATAAAGGTTCGATAGTCTAGATCTAGGATAATAGAATTGTTATTTTCTAAAACAAAATTTTAGGGTTTGAGTCTTAGTTATTTTACAAACTCAACTTGACCGGATTTTGTGGGTAGTATCCGCTGAAAACCCTCAGGAGACAACACTCCTCCTACTAGGGACACCTAGAGGTTTATCGGCTTGTTGCACATGCTCAGTGCAATCGCGTTCCCTGCGAAAGTGAGGTTAGGAAATTTTTTTGTGAATAAATTGGCTTTGCTCGCGATGAGCAAATGATAAGTTTGGGGGTATTTGTTCATATCAGATTTTTGCATTTTTATACCACCCAATTTTTATCACATTGCATATCGGTAGGTACTCTTGAGCCGTGTTTGCTAGTAAATTGCAGGATACAGGTTCTCGGCTCCAAACGGTGAAATCCATGGAAAAGTACGACAAAATCCGAGTTCCTGCCAACCACAGATAAAACACGGGTCTCCGCTCTTTATCCGTCTGTTGCCACACACCAGTTTAGGAGACAAAATGACAAATCAATTGTCACCTTCAGGCACAAAGCACAATGGCAACACCAAGACCAAGAAATCTACGCGGAGCTCAAGAAAATCCATGTCCAAATCACCTTTTTATCCACTAGAATTCTGGAAGAAATGTGGAATGATTATCAGAAAATACATGTACCAGACAAAAGGGGACAGCAGACCAGGGCAGCACACAAAATCCGACAGGCCAACTCACCCATAGGGCGGCGGAACCGCGGCAAGAGGGGGTATAGGCGGTGGTTCCGCGGCCGTACGGCCTCCTCAAGCTGTCAAACTTCAGGGGTACTTTGGACATTTCATGTGGAAGCAGAATGTTGCCCTAGTTTTTCATCTCCCTGCCTATAAATAGCCCAGAACTTTGTGAACCCAAGTGTGCATAATCTTGTATTTTTTTCTAGGTTTTAGAATACTTGTTCTTCTTCCTCTTCTCATCTCTTCTCCATTAAAACTTGTAGTGAGCTTTTGTGAGTGAAGAATAGTGAATAAAGAAATTCATTTTGCTATTATATCTTGTCTTGTTCTTTTATAATTGCTTGTAATTTTAATTTGTTAACTTAGTTGTTGTTATTTCTTGTTGTTTCTTTCTTTTCTCTTTTCCTTTATCATTAAAACAACCATGATGCTTACGCTTGATCCTTGCCAAGGTGAGGTCGCAAATAGCTAGTTGTTATCTTCTAATCTCCTTCTTTCTATCTTCCTCTTTTGTTGTGTTTTTTCTTTTCATTATGATGTGTGAGTAGTTCATACTTGTTAGGGTAGGATAAGGGAAGTTTGAGAGAAGGAAATCTCTCTCACTCTTTCCTTGCCCAACATCTTGAATCGACTCCCGTTAATTGAACCACAATCCGCTCCTTACGGCACCCTATCCTACATGACAGCGGTGATTCCGTAGTGAGACCGGTTGTGGTTGAATTAACCGGAGGTTATGGCTAAGAGCCAAGAACGGACGGACAAGCACCAAAAGGAAGAACTTATGTGTTGGAAAGCCTAGCTTATACTCGCAAGTTCCTTCCTAGTCGTGCTAATCCCCGTTGTTGCCGATTACCGTAACACCGATATTAAGAGGGGCAACGAAAGAAGTGGGAGACTCCTAACTCAAACTAACCTAATCCTAACCCTAACAAGCTCTCTTTACATATCATTTTACCACTTAGATAATCACAAACAAAATCTGGACCTTCGGACTTAACTCGTTAAAACACATAGAAAAAGATTCCCATCTCCCTGCGGACGACCCGTACTCAACCGGCTAGCTACATGCGAAACCGTCTTGATTGCGGTAATTAACTAAACTTAAACACGCAGAATCCCTAACAATCAGTCTACTCTCCTGACCTCGATCACCTTGGAGATCAACTATCTCCTTGATCAGGTGATGCTGCCTCAGAATATGTCGGGGTCACTGATGGGACCGGGGTTCCTGGGCCAAAGCCTCAACACCATTGTCATACAATTGTAGGAACCTAGTTCATCTCATGAACTAATATACACCCAAACTGCCTCTTTGGTAGTATCATTGATAGCGATGTCACCAGCTTTTATCTTCTAGTTTGCCACGGTATCTAGCTTGGAACTCTTCCAACATACCGTCCCTCCACTGAGGGTAAAGACAATGCCTGCGACTGACATTCAGTCGTCCTTATCACCCTGGAACCTTTCCAGTGATTCTCCCCAGGATTGATTGATACCATCTCACTATACCTAGTGAGAATCCTAACATCCATTTGGATCTATCTCATAGATCCAAAACCCAGGATTTAGGGGGTATCAGTTTGATCCTATATGGAGAATCTTTGTGATAAGAGGAGATTGACCGAGCGTAGCATAGGAAACTCTTTTCCTATCAAGAGTATGTCATCCACGTACTCTACGAGGATCACCACCCTACTTTCTACTACCTTTTTGTATATACAAGGTTCATCTATCACTTTGATGAAGTCAAACTCTTTGACTACCACATCAAAACAAATGTTCCAACTCCGCGATGCCTGCTTTAATCAGTATAGCAACTTGCACACGTTTCCGCTTCTCCCACTGTTTACGAAGCCCTCTGGCTGTGTACTTATAAACATTCTCTTCTAAATCAATATTTAGAAAAGCAGTCATGACAACCAACCACCAGATATCGTAGTCATGGTATGTAGCCGTGTTAAGTTGGATCCAGATGGACTTAAGCATAGCCACTGGAAAAGGTTTCATCATTATCCACGCCTGGTCGATGACGAAAAACTTTAACAAGTCTAGCTTTGAAAGTCTCAACTTTTCCATTTACACCAAGTAATCTTCTCAAGATATACTTGCTCCTGATGGGGATTTAACCCTTCGGATATAGAAACCAAAGTCCATACTTTGTTGGTGTACATGGATTCCATCTCAGATCGCTAAGCATCCAGCCATTCTTACAGAGTCCCCACTCTTGATTGCCTGCTCGAAACTAGTTGGGTCATCATCTCATGATGCAATCCTCGCTCCCACTGTCATTGAGAAACCGAAGTATCTCTCAGGCGGATGAGGAACCCTACTAGATCGGCGGAGAGGCTGAGGTTCGTCGGAATCTATTGAACCCTTTGGTTCTACCAAATCATCAGCTGTAGTTTGTATAGCTGGAACTCTTTCCAGTTCTACAGAACTGACCTTGCCTCGATCTTGTCCGGATTCTACTTTTGACATAGGCCGGACAACCCCAAATCTTAACTTACTTAAGAGATGGGCTCTTCCCATACCATATCTCATATGGAGTGGTAGGCAGTGATCTGATTCGAACCTAACTCAATAAGTATGCAGCTTCTCAAGTGCATAACCTCCAAAAGGAAACAGGTAACTCAGTAGTACACATCATAGAGCACACCATATCATATAGGGTGTGATTGCTCCGCCCCGATACACCGTTGTGCTGTGGTGTATACAGAGGAGTAACACTGAGAGAGAATCTCATTCTCCTTTAGAATAGTCCAAGAATTCCATACACAAGTATTCTCCTCCCTGATCTTATCATAGGACATAATACTTATACCTGTATTGGTTCTCTACTTCTAACTTATATTCATTGAATTTCTCAAAAGCTTCAGACATGTGTTTCAACAGGAACATGTGTCTGAATCTTGAGAGATCATCAGTGAATGTAAGGAAGTACAAAGAACCAGTCCTGGCATATGTAGACTGGGGACCTTTATACATCACTATGTATTAGTCCCAAGAGTTCACTAACTCTTTCTCTGTTTCGAGTAAACAGAGCTATGGTAATCTTATCTTTATGACATGACGGGCAAGTTTCACAAGATGTAAATTCAAACTGATTTAAATATGCATCTAAATGTATCTTTAGCTAGTCGGGTCGCATTGATATGACCTAGTCTACAATGCTTTAAGAAGAATTCGTTCATTTCTGAACTCTTCTTCTCGTGTGTGTTTTGTACGTTAAGAACTGTGGTCTGATTTAGAATGTATATGCTTTTAGATAACGTGCCTGAACCGATCAACTCTTGATATAGGATATGTGCAAAACATTATCCAACAATACAAAATTATATCCTTCTTTAGTAAATAAAGAGATTGATATGATGTTGTATATCAGGTTCGGTATCTAATAACATTCGTTCAGAATCAGTGTATTTTGGTAATATAGGTTGATAGTGACCAACAGACTTGGCTGCAACACTTGCACCGTTTTCTGTCTCATGAAACTTATCACCCGTTCTCAGTTCTCTACCTTTCTGTAGCCCATGTAACAGATTACATATGCGGGATCCTGATCCGGTATCTAGTACCCAGGATGTAGAAGATACAGAGAAACAGTTCTTTGTAATGAACGCACCCGAAGGAGATGCATCTTATGCACTTTCTTCGTTTGGGCGGCATGGGAATCCTGGTATTCCCCTATTTCCTGCTCTGTCTTATAACAATTATAAGTTGGAACGGGACCAACGTTCCCCAGCTCAGTATAACAAGCGGGATCGGTCAATACATCCATATTATTATCTTGATTAAGGCGTGACATGGTCGCTACCTGGAGAGAGAGAGAAGAAAACCCTCTGCGTGCGCTCTTGCATGATTAGATTGGTTATATATTTTATCTAATCAGGATGGCTCCCACTGTTTTTATCAAATCTTCCTTCAAACCCTAAAAGGAAAGACTAGCCGGGATTAATTACACTCTTCAAGCTCGCCAATCTTTCAGCCAGGCCAGTGCCGGTACTTTGAGGGAGGTTCCCCGTGCTTTCGCACAGACCTAATTAAAGTAAACCTCGTTTTCCCAGGGGCATAACCCCGTTGACACCTTTCTAGACACCTACTTGATCGGCTAATTGTAAAGTGCAAAACTCTCCCAGGAGTAACAATTACTCGCAATGGGTATCAGGATACAACTATCTCACAGAAGGTATGCAATCTCATTGTAAATTTCAACACTTGAAACTCCCGATAATGGTTTTTACCCCTAGCACCTATGACCTTGGCTAAGGTCAACAAATCATAAGCACTAGTCAAGTTCTACCCGTCATTTCGTGATTAATTAGACCCATCCACATGACCCTTGGCTAAGGTCAACAAAGCCACATGACTGTCCTAACTAATCGCATCATATGCGGTGTAGGAAGACATCACTTAGCTACCGTACACTGTGCCTTGACTATGGTCAACAAACACAGCACGAATACTAAGTACTCTACTTCCTAAAATGACGGAGGGTTGCGGATGGTTTTTAAGAAAACCTTTAACGCTCTGAACTTGATCTCATTGCGGAATCAAATGGTTTTAAATGGAGTATTTTTTTAGGCTTTTCTAGTTTTTCTAAAGGGGTCACTCCTAGTGAAGGGATCGGCGGCCCTTTCCTCATCAAATAAGGTGCAGGATATTTCATAAAATACCACTATGCAAAGCAAGAACTATAAACGCAGTCAAAAGACAAACCGAAGGTTGTAGCATCAGCTAATTATTGCTAAAGAGGTCACTCCCGGTGAAGGGATTGTAGGGTTGCTAGGCACAATCAAGAAGTTCCAAAAGGCATCAACCATGCCAAACAAAAAAATTTCGGTGTCGAGAAACCCTAATATAGATCGTTAACTAGAAGTAAAGGCGAAACTACAAGCAAGCAAACAACTTTGCTAATAAGTGAAAGGGATTACAACCTTTGTAGATCCGGTCCACCACTTCTTTAGCTCCGAGATGACATCCTTCCGCTGCGATCATCGGGATCCCGGACTCTAGCAATGGTTTCGTCGGAGAAATGAGCGGGCTAGGTCGTTCACTTCGAGGCCGAAAATGATCTACGTCGGGGAGACTCAAACTCAAGCTATTCCTTCACTTGGTCAAAATCTTTGTGAAGAGAACACCCTATACTACATGGAAAGTGGTAGAGGATGAAGAAATAGGAAGTGGGTTCACTTTAGAATTGGATTTCTCACTCTTTTTCTCATGGCACCATTGGAGCTCTCAAGCTTTTGTGAGCTTGATGAAGATGAAGAAGAAGAAAAGAATCCAATGAATTAATAGAATAATATGAATACTTATCCTTTTAATCATGGCACCATGGTTGAGTTAAGCCCTCATGATTAACTCATGTAGAGAATTAACCATAGCATAAGGTTAAGGGTTGGAATAGCTAATATCTTAAACAAATGACAAAGAGAGTTGACTTTGTCAATGTTTATCAAGCTTCATGAAGCTTGATAACTTTGACCAAAGTCACACACTTTTGTTATTTGTTTAGGAAAATAGTAAACCCTAATCTAACCTTGATTTGGTTCAACTCTCATACACACAACTTGTTTGTATCATCAAGCATGATACAAACATGTACACTTGCATATATCACATATAAACAATGTGCACATTCAAGTGAGAAAATCAATCTTAAGTGAACCAATACTAGTTAATGTAAAGTAATATATCAAATATATAATTATACATTAAATCATTAAATCAACACTTGATTTAACGATCCGGTCATATCGCATATAACCGACTAATATCAATAGTTTCAATGTATCGAATCAACACTTGATTCGGAAACCCGGCTATATCACATATAACCGACCGATGATACAAATCGTGAGAATAGAATACAGTATCACATACTGGTATTATTCTCGGTCCCGCACATATCTCATATGCGCTCCTATTTCGTTTCTCTTGAGCCAGGAAACCCCTGTGTAGGACTCTAAAGACTCGTCAAAACGCCGGCAGTAGGTGATGATCATATTAAACACCCACAAGCCGCAAGCGGTCTGCTAAACGTAACGGCCACCCGGGTATTGAGCGATCAGAAGATCAATGAGCAAGCCCGCTCACACTCCTGTGAATCCAACCAGTAACACTACCGTACAGTCCGGTCTGTTCGTCTGATATGTCGCATATCTCGCCTAGGGGTGGTAAACGTAAGACCCCAATAACTCGATAAGTCGTGTCGATATGAGGCTCATAACGGGTCGAGAAACTACTGGTAACACTTACCAGTAAATCCCAAAAGCAGCCTTGGCCAAGGACTTCCTGTTATAGCCAATCGAGCACTGCGCAACATCAACTCCCTATACCGGGAGAGACGAAACCCCTCCTATCGCTCATTGCTTCCATGTGATTCGGGACTGTACCCAAAAACCACCGTTTTGCACGCCCTCTTGGACGTGGTAAGGTGGAAATCAAAGCACAGTGGGAATCACACAAGACTCTATGACGATCTCGGGTCTACAGACTAACCTGCACCAGTGTCACCAGAGAACTGCCATCTGACGTAAGGTATAATACCATCTGGGAGTTCTCGGCGAGTCCGTCCAGTGTACCCAGTCTACTCTGAGCACCCGTATATCATCTCTGATGTCAAACACCAATGGATTTGGGATCATCCATCGCCCATCTGTATGGGTCGAGAAGCTACACGCTAGTCTACTCTGGTATATCGATGCCCCGTCTCGATACACCCACGACTAGGGACTTTGAAGGATGTACTTATGGACTACCATGTCCCCACTAGTATGATCCGCATCATAGTCCAGGTAGTCAAGTACACATCCTAAAGGCTTCAGCAACATGTAACAGAGAGACAATCAGTGTACACGTTAAAGTAAAGAGTAACCAGATAGCATACTATCGTATCGAGTAAGAAAGTCATCCCTATATATGTCCAAGCATCCACTAAAATATACATCCTATGTATAGTAATGGCCTCTAGGGCATATATATAACGAACAATCTCCCACTTGCACTAGGGCCATCTGATAGCAGTGGTTGTAGTATCTCATACTCAACCATCCCATAAAAGTCTCTCTCTGTGAAAAGGCCTTTCGTGAGTGGATCCGCCGTGTTTTCCTCTGAGTCTACTCTCCCAACCTCGATCCCCTGGAGATCAACCATCTCCACGATCAGGTGATACTGCCTAAGAATATGTCTGGATCACTGATGGGACGGGTGTTCCTTGGCATAAGCCACAACTCCATTGTCACACAATGGGAGGAACGAAGTTCATCTCATGAACTTATATACACCCAGACTGCCTCTTTGGTAGCGATGTATCCAGCCTTTATCGTCTAGTATGCCATGGTATCTAGCTTGGAACTCTTCCAACATACCGTCCCTTTATTGAGGGTAAAGACAATGCCTGTGACTGAGATTCAGTCGTCCTTATCACCCTGGAACCCTTCCAGTGATTGTCCTCAGGATCGATTGATACCATCTCACTACAACTACTGAGAATCCTAACATCCAATTAGATCTATCTCATAGATCCAAAACCCAGGATTTAGTAGGTATCATTATGATCCTATATGGAGAATCCTTGTGATAAGCGGAGATTGACCGAGCGTAGCATAGGAAACTTCTTCCCTATCAAGAGTATGTCATCCACGTACTCTACGAGGATCACCAGCATACTCCCTACTACCCTTTTTGTATATACAAGGTTCATCTACCATTTTGATGATGTCAAACTCTGTGACTAATCTCATCAAAACAGATGTTCCAACTCCGCGATGCCTGCTTTATCACATAAAACATCTTGCACACGTTTCCGCTGCTCCCACTGTTTACGAAGCCCTCTGGCTGTGTACTTATAGACGTTCTCTTCTAAATCAATATTTAGAAAAGCCGTCATGACACCCAACCACCAGATATCGTAGTCATGGTATGTAGCCGTGGCAAGTAGGATCTGGATGGACTTAAGCATAGGTACTTAGAAAAGGTTTCATCACAATCCATACCTGGTCAATAATGCAAACCTTTAACAAGTGTAGCTTTTAAAGTCTCAACTTTTCCATATACACCAAGTAATCTTCTCAAGATATACTTGCTCCTGATGGGGATTTAACCCTTCAGATAAAGCAACCAATGTCCATACTTCGTTGGTGTATAAGGATTCCATCTCAGATCGATAGACATCCAGCCATTCTTACAGAGTCCCACTCCTGATGGCCAGCTCGAAACTAGTTAGGTCATCATCCCATGATGCAATCCTCGCTTCCACTGTCATAGAGAAGCCGAAGTATCTCTCAGGTGGGTGAGGAACCCTACTAGATCGGCGGAGATGTTGAGGTTCGTTGGTTGCTATTGAATCCTTTGGTTCTACCAAATCATCAGCTGCAGTTTGTATAGCTGGAACTCTTTCCAGTTCTACCTCATGACCAATAATTTCTTCACAAGAAATTCCCTTTCACAAAGGTGGCATGCTGAGAAACAAAACATTTTTGTTCCTCGGTTAGGTAGAAGATATTCCCTTGCGTATGCTTGGGATATCCAACAAACTTCCACAGATCTGACTTTGCCTCGAGCTTGTCCAGATTTTACTTTTAGACATAGGCCGGACAACCCCAAATCTTAACTGACTTAAGAGATGGGCTCTTTCCTTTCCATATCTCATATGAAATGGTAGGCATCTGATTTGATTGGAACCCTATTCAATAGGTATGCAACTTCATAAGTGCATAACTCCCTAAAAGGAAATAGGAAACTCAGTAGTACTCATCATAGAGCACACCATATCACAAAGGGTTCTATTGCTCCGCCCCGATATACCATCGTGCTATGGTGTATACGGAGGAGTAATGCTGAGAGAGAATCTCATTCTCCTTTAGAATAATCCAGGAATTCCGTGCTCAAGTATTCTCCTCCTTGATCACATCAAAGGACATAATACTTTTACCCGTATTTTGGTTCTCTACTTCTAACTTATATTCTATGAATATCTCAAAAGGTTCGGACTTGTGTTTCAACAGGAACATATGTCTGAATCTTGAGAGATTATCAGAGAATGTAATGAAGTACAAAGAACCGGTCTTGGCTTGTGTAGACAGGGGACCTTCATATATCAACATGTATCAATCCCAAAAGTTCACTAACTCTTTCTCTGTTTCCAATAAACAGAGCTATGGTCATCTTATCTCTGTGACATGACTGGCAAGTTTCATAAGATGTAAATTCAAACAGATTTAAATATGCATCTATGTGTAACTTAGCTAGTCGGGTCGCATTGATATGACCTAGTATACAATACCTCAAGAAGGATCCGTTCATTTCTGAACTCTTCCTCTTGTGCGTGTTCTGTATACAAAGAACTGTAGTTTGATTTAGAACGTCAATGCTTTTAGATAACGTGCCTGAACCGATCAACTCTTGATATAGGAAATGTTCAAAACATTATCCAACAATACAAAATTATATCCTTCTTTACCTAAATAAAGAGACTGATATGATTTTGTATATCAGGTTCGGTATCTAATAACATCTGTTCAGAATCAATGTATTCTGGTAATACAGGGTGACAGTGACCAACAGACTTGGCTGCAACACTTGCACCGTTTTCTGTCTCATGAAACTTATCACCCATTCTCAGTTCTCTACCTTTCTGAAGCCCATGTAACAAATTACATATGCGGGATCCTGATCTGGTATCAGATACCCAGGACGCAGAGGATACTGAGAAACAGTTCTGTTTAACGAACACACCCGAAGATGATGCATCAACATGCACTTTCTTCATTTGGGCGGCACGGGAAATCTGGTATTCCCCAATTTCCTGCTCTGTCTTATAACAATTATAAGTTGGAGCGGGACCAACGTTCCCCAGCTCAGTATAACAAGCGGGTTCGGTCAATGTATCCGTATTATTATCTTGATTAAGGCGTGACATGGTCGCCACCTAGAGAGAGAGAGAAGAAAACACTCTGCGTGCGCTCTTGCAAGATCAGATTGGTTATTATTTTATCTAATCAGGATGGCTCCCACTGTTTTTATCAAATCTTCCTTCAAACCCTAAAAGGAAAGATTAGCCGGGATTAATTACACGCTACAAGTTCGCCAATCTTTCAGCCAGGCCAGTGTCGGTACTTTGAGGGAGGTCCCACGTGCTTTCGCACGAACCTAATTAATGTAAACCTCATTTCCCCAGAGGCGTAACCTCGTTGACACCTTTCTAGACACCTACTTGATCGGCTAATTGTAATATGTAAAACTCTCCCAGGAGTAACTCTTACTCACAGTGGGTATCGGGATCCAACTATCTCATAGAAGGTATGCAATCTCATTGCAAATTTCAACACTTGAAATTCCCGATAGTTTTGCCCCTAACGTGCTATGACCTTGACGAAAGCCAACAAACCATAGCCCGCTAGTCAAGTTCAACCCGTACATTTCTTGATTGAATTAAACCCACCCGCATGACCCTTGACGAAAGCCAATAAAGCCGTACGACTACCCTAATCCAATCGCATCGTATGCAGCAGATAAGCAGCATATAGCTACCGCACACTACACCTTGACGAAAGCCAACAAATGTAGCACGAATACTATATACAACTTATCTGAAATGACGGAGGGCTACGACAGGTTTTTCTGAAAACCTATTGCATAATGAATTTAATATCGTTGTAGAATCAAATGATTTTTAAATGGAGTGTTTTTTAGGCTTTTCTAGTTTTGCTTAAGGGGTCACTCCCGGTGAAGGGATCGTCGGCCCTTTTCTCATTGAATAAGGTGCAGGATATATCATATATACCACAGTGCAAAGCAAGAACTATAGGAGCAGTCAAAAAACAAACCGAGGGGTGTAGCATCTGCCAGTTATTGCTAAAGGGGTCACTCCCGGTGAAGGGATCTCGGCCTTTTCCTTATCGAATAAGGTGCAGGATGTTCTACAAGGAACACCGCGATGCAAAACAAGAACTGTAGCTACCTGTTTTTGAAAATTCGATTCCACAACATCTTTTAGGTTTGTTTTCTTTCATTAATCACATTAATGAAGTCCCATCATTTTAATTACCTAAACATCACAGATAAATACGACGTACACTTATGCCATCCGCATTCGCCTCGATGTCCCCTCGTGCACCGTTAGGTTAGGTAACTAACGACAGAGCGGGGCAGGGCTAGCGCGGGTGTAAAACATAAGTAACGTCTATATAATATATCATATATACTATATATAGTATCCATCACAACATATCAAATGATCACATCACGGATATAGCAGCAGAAGAAACATATGAAACATTGGATATACTAGGACGTCCGTGTTTTCAATACGAGCCTGTATAAAACACGGATTCCACGGTCGCGATGAATAGCCAAACCCATACCCCTAGACCCCTACGAGAGCGGCAAGCAACCCTACCAATTCTAGAGTTAGGAGACCCGGACTCGACTCCTCAAGTTGGTCTCCCACTGGACTCTAGAACCCGGTTACTTGTGCTCTCCTCCTTGGGTCTATCCTAGTGCGGAAAAGTAAATAATATACAAATGGTGACATCTTCCGCAACCTGGAAGTGCCCCAATAAAAGAATATTACATACAAGAAATTTAACATGAATGAAAATAAAAACTCTCATCTCACATAAAAACCCCGGCTATTCAAAATGCGACGATCCAATATAACATATCCAGCAACACATAACATCACATGTCATCAACGTAAGTAAATGTGCGCATCCCAATTGTCGTTAACATATAGCAACGAAACCGGAGATATCACATATTACACTTACGGTCGCAGAAAAGAAAGTGTAAAACTACAACAGTTGGAATCCGCAAACTCTTTAGACATCGCATGCCTAACAATTATAAACTCCGCATTTTAGTCTCAATATCGAGAACACTTTTCAATATCTAGTCGGGCAATTCAACAAGATTCCCGATAAACTGATCGAATGCTCGTCGCAAACTTCAGTAGACGGACGCACCCCCGATACCGTTGACAAAGTGCACTAAGGCGGAACACCGCTGCCGCGAGCACCCGAACGGATACTTTTGGCGACGGGGTTCTCCTACAATCACTTGGTCGGGGCTATGGGGCATGGCTGTCTATTAAGTTTACCCGGCGAGTATCCGCGTACGCTACGTGATTGCGACGGACTTTTGATCGCATCAAAATTCCGTGGCAACCGATCAAGTGAGACTAAAGTGCTATGTTTATAACATCCAAATCAGTTATCTCATAACTACTTGTGAATTCCAAATATTGTATCACATTCCAGATAAATAGAAAGTGTTAAACTTTCCGATCGAACAATCAAACACCCAAGTTTTCCCTAAATAGCTCAACACATGAAATAAGTTTAAAAACATTCACTTCATGCCACAGTACCAACGGTCCAGCCGTAGAAGGGTCAAGCCAACGCCTCACATGTGGCATGCCGTACTGTCCCAAACCCTAAGGTTCAAAGGGCAGTTCAAGACGGTCACATAATCGAGTTAAGGTTTGTTGTCTTCTAGAGGGTCCATCGCGTTACTTGCACTACTTAGAACGTTCTCAAACTACGGAAAAATCCAACACTTGGAAATTTCCCAGCAGGGGAAAAATTGGGTATTTATATCCGGTCGAACTTTTTAACATGTTCTAAATTACCCGGAAAAACACACAGACGAAGTTAAACTTCCCGATTGAAACATCGAGTCCCCAATACAACCCAGAAAACTCAACTCTTGAGCAAACTTTAAAAATTCCCAGAAAATACAGCACTTTCAGAGAGAGATTACTGTGCAAACAGAAAAAGAGGAAGTGATATAACGGCCGCGGAACCGCCGCACGAGCCATGCTCGTGCCGCGGTTCCGCGGTGATATAGTCGACTTAGACGCACGTGCAGCACAGTAACCCCTCAAAAACCCTGCTGAATATTTTAGGATATTTTTAATTCAGAAAATTCCACAGTTCCAGAAAATGTACAGAAAGGGTTAAAAGTTAGGGTTTTGGGGTTCGATCGGATTTCTAACATCGTCTACACATCGCCTAAAGCTCTAGCTAGGCTCTGATACTACTGTAGGGTTACTAGGAACACTCAAGAGGTTCCACAAGGCATCAACCATGCCAAACAAAAAATTTCCGGTGCCGAGAAACCCTAATATAGATCGTTAACTAGAAGTAAAGGCGAAACTACAAGCAAGCAAACAACTTTGCTAATAAGTGAAAGGGATTACAACCTTTGTAGATCCGGTCCACCACTTATTTAGCACCGAGATGACGTCCCTCCGCTGCGATCATCGGCATCCCGGACTCTAGCAATGGTTTCATCGGAGAAATGAGCGGGCTAGGTCGTTGACTTCGAGGCCGAAGATGATCTACGTCGGGGAGACTCAAACTCAAGCTATTCCTTCACTTGGTCAAAAACTTTGTGAAGAGAACACCCTATACTACATGGCAAGTGGTAAAGGATGAAGAAATAGGAAGTGGGTTCACTTTAGAATTGGATTTCTCACTCTTTTTCTCATGGCACCATTGGAGCTCTCAAGCTTTTGTGAGCTTGATGAAGATGAAGAAGAAGAAAAGAATCCTATGAATTAATAGAATAATATGAATACTTATCCTTTTAATCATGGCACCATGGTTGAGTTAAGCCCTCATGCTTAACTCATGTAGAGAATTAACCATAGCATAAGGTTAAGGGTTGGGTTAGCTAATATCTTAAACAAATGACAAAGAGAGTTGACTTTGTCAATGTTTATCAAGCTTCATGAAGCTTGATAACTTTGACCAAAGTCACACTCTTTTGTTATTTGTTTAGGAAAATAGTAAACCCTAATCTAATCTTGATTTGGTTCAAGTCTCATACACACAACTTGTTTGTATCATCAAGCATGATACAAACATGTACACTTGCATATATCACATATAAACAATGTGCACATTCAAGTGAGAAAATCAATAATAAGTGAACCAATACTAGTTAATGTAAAGTAATATATCAAATATATAATTATACATTAAATCATTAAATCAACACTTGATTTAACGATCCGGTCATATCGCATATAACCGACTAATATCAATAGTATCAATGTATCGAATCAACACTTGATTCGGAAACCCGGCTATATCACATATAATCGACCGATGATACAAATCGCGAGAATAGAATACAGAATCACATACTGGTATTATTCTCGGTCCCGCACATATCTCATATGCGCTCCTATTTCGTTTCGCTTGAGGCAGGAAACCCCTGTGTAGAACTCTAAAGACTCATCAATACGCCGGCAGTAGGTGATGATCATATCAAACACCCACAAGACGCAAGCGGTCTTCTAAACGTAACGGCCACCCGGGTATTGAGCGATCAGAAGATCAATGAGCAAGGCCGCTCACACTCCTGTGAATCCAACCTGTAACACTACCGTACAGTCCGGTCTGTTCGTCTGATATGTCGCATATCTCGCCTAGGGGTGGTAAACGTCAGACCCCAATAACTCGATAAGTCGTGTCGATATGAGGCTCATAACGGGTCGAGAAACTACTGGTAACACTTACCAGTAAATCCCTAAATCAGCCTTGGCCAAGGACTTCCTGTTATAGCCAATCGAGCACTGCGCAACAACAACTCCCTATACCGGGAGAGACGAAACCCCTCCTATCGCTCATTGCCTCCATGTGATTCGGGACTGTACCCAAAAACCACCGTTTTGCACGCCCTCTTGGACGTGGTAAGGTGGAAATCAAAGCACAGTGGGAATCACACAAGCCTCTATGACGATCTCGGGTCTACAGACTAACCTGCACCATTGTCACTAGAGAACTGCCATCTGACGTAAGGTATAATACCATCTGGGAGTTCTCGGCGAGTCCGTCCAGTGTACCCAGTCTACACTGAGCACCCGTTTATCATCTCTGATGTCAAATACCAATGGATATGGGATCATCCATCGCCCATCTGTATGGGTCGAGAATCTACACGCTAGTCTACTCTGGTATATCGATGCCCCGTCTCGATACACCCACGACTAGGGACTTTGAAGGATGTACTTATGGACTACCATGTCCCTTCTAGTATGATCCGCATCATAGTCCAGGTAGTCAAGTACACATCCTAAGGACTTTACCAACATGTAATAGAGAGACAATCAGTGTACACGTTAAAGTAAAGAGTAACCAGATAGCATACTATCATATCGAGTAAGAAAGTCATCCCTATATATGTCCAAGCATCTACTACAATATACATCCTATGTATAGTAATGGCCTCTAGGGCATATATATAACTAACAGGGATCGTCGGCTCTTTCCTCGTCGAATAAGGTGCTGGATGTTCTACAAGGAACACCGCTATGCAAAGCAACAACTAGAGCTACCTAATTTTTGAAATTCGATTCCACGACATCTATTAGGTTTATTTTCTTTCATTAATCTCATTAATGAATTTCCCATCATTTAAGTCCACCTAAACATCACAGATAAATACAACGTACGCTTATGCCATCCGCATTCGCCTCGATGTTCCGTCTGCAACGTTAGGTTAGGTAACTAACGGCAGAGCGGGGCAGGGCTAGCGCGGGTGTAAAACATAAGTAATGTCTATATAATATATCATATATACTATATACAGTATCAATCTGAACATATCACATGATCACATCACAGATAACGCAGTAGAAAATATCATATGAAATATTGGATATACTAGGACGTCCGTGTTTTATTTTGAGCCAGTATAAAACACGGATTCCACGGTCGTGATGAATAGCCAATCCCACACCCCTAGAACCCTATGAGAGCGGCAAGTAACCCTACCAATTCTAGAGTTAGGAGACCCGGACTCAACTCCTCGAGATGGTCTCCCACTGGACCCTAGAACCCGATTACTTGTGCTCCCCGCCTTGGGTCTATCCTAATGCGGAAAAGTAAATAATATACAATGGTGACATCATCCTCAACCCGGAAGTACCCCAATAAAAGAATATTACATACAAGTTTTTTACATGAATGAAAAATGGAAAAACACTCATCTCACATAAAAAAAACCCGTCTATTCAAACACGACGATCCAATATAACATATCCAGCAACACATAACATCACATGTCATCAACGTAAGTAAATATGCCCATCCCAATTGTCGTTGACATATAGCAACGAAACCGGCGATATCACATATTACACTTACGGTCGCAGAAAAGAAAGTGTAAAACTACAACAGTTGGAATCCGCAACCTCTTTAGACATCGCATGCCTAACAATTACAAACCCCTCATTTTAGTCTCATTATCGAAAACTCTTTTCAATATCAAGTCGGGCAATTCAACAATATTCCCGGCATCCTGAACGAATGCTCGTCGCAAACTTTAGTAGACGGCCGCACCCCTGATACCATCGACGAAGTGCACTAAGGCGGAACACCGCTGCCGCGAGCACCCGAACGGATGCTTTTGGTGACGGGGTTCTCCTACAGTCACTTGGTTGGGGCTATGGGGCTTGGCTATCTATTAAGTTTACCGGCGAGTATCCGCGTACGCAACGTGATTGCGACGGACTTTTGATTACATCAAAATTCCGTGGCAACCGATCAAGTGAGACTAAACTACTAGATTTATAATATTCAAAATAGTTATCTCATAACTACTTGTGGATTCCAAATATTGTATCACATTCCAGATAAATAGACAATGTTAAACTTTCCGATCAAATAATCAAACACCCAAGTTTTCCTGAAAATCTCAACACTTGAAATAAGTTTAAAAACATTCACTTCATGCCACAGTACCAACGGTCCAGCCGTAGAAGGGTCAAGCCAACGCCTCACATGTGGCACGCCGTACTGCCCCAAACCCTAAGGTTCAAAAGGCAGTTCAAGACGGTCACATAATCGAGTTAAGGTTTGTTGTCTTCTAGAGGGTCCATCGCGTTACTTGCACTACTTAGAACGTTCTTAAACCACGGAAAAATCCAACACTTGGAAATTTTCCGGCAGGGGAAAAAGTGAGATATTGATATCCGGTCGAACTTTTTAACGCGTTCTAAATTTCCCGGAAAAACACATAGACGAAGTTAAACTTTCCGATTGAATCAACGAACTCCCAATACAACCCATAAGTCTCAACTCTTGAGTATAAATTAAAAATTCCCAGAAAACACAGGAATCACATAGGGACATCACTGTGCAAACAGTGAAGCAAGAGGCTACTTTTTGGTCGTGGAACCGCCGCGCAACCTAGGGTACGGCCACGGTTCCCCGGCGCCTTGGTGGAGTTAGGGTCACGTGTTGCACAGTAATTCCTAGAAAACCCTGCTGATTTTTTTGAGTATTTTTAATTAGCAAAAATCCACAGTTTCAGAAAATGTACAGAGAAGGGTATCGATTAGGGTTTCGGGGATCGATCGGGTTTCTAACTTCGTATACACTTCGCCTAAAGCTCTAGCTAGGCTCTGATACCACTGTAGGGTTCCTTGGAACACTCATGAGGTTCCGCAAGGCATCAACCATGCCAAAATCAAATTTTTATATGTGCCGAACAACCCTATGCAAGATCGTTACTAGAGATTAGGCGAAACTAAAAGCAAGTTAACTACTTTAACTACAAGTGAAAGGGATTACAACCTTTGTAGATCCGGTCCTTCACTTCTAAAGCTCCGTGTTGACGTCCCTTCGCTGCGATCATCGGGATCCCGGACCCTAGCGTTGGTTTCATCGGAAAAATGAGCGGGCTAGGTCGTTGACTTCGAGGCCGAAGATGATCTACATCGGTGAGACTCAAACTCAAGCTACTCCTTCACTTGGTCAAAAGCTTTGTGAAAAGAACACCCTATACTACATGGCAAGTAGTAGAGGATGAAGAAATAGGAAGTGGGTTCACTTTGGATTTGGATTTCTCACTCTTAATCTTCACATGAAAATTTCTAGCAAGGTTTTCTTCACTTGAAGAAGATGAAGAAGAAGAAAAGAATATGTATAATAGAATAAATAAAATGAATAATCAAGTGAAGTCTATCATGTTGCAACCATGGGTGAGTAAACCATTGTAGAGACTAAACTAGAGTTTAGGTTGATGGTTAGGTCAAAGAACAAAACAAAATGGTAAGATATTTTCAAAGATGCTAAGAAGCTTCATGAAGCTTCAAGCCAAAACAAGAAAAGCCACCATTTTATTTTTGCCAAAATAAATAAAACCCTAACCATTAACCTAAACATGGTGTAAGTCATACACACACCCAAGTTTGCATGTATCATCAATCATGATACAAACTAGTGCACAAACATATATCATATATACAACTTATGCACATCAAGTGAGAAAATCAATCTTAAGTGAACATATACTAGTTAATGTAAAGTAATATATCAAATATATAATTATACATTAAATCATTAAATCAATACTTGATTTAACGATCCGGTCATATCGCATATAACCGACCAATATGTAGTGTATCAATATATCGAATCAACACTTGATTCGGTAACCCGGCTATATCACATATAACCGTCCGATGATACAAATCGCGCGAATAGAATACAGTATCACATACTGGTACTATTCTCGGTCACGCACATATCTCATATGCGCTCCTATTTCGTTCGCTTGAGCCAGGAAACCCCTGTGTAGGACTCTAAAGACTCGTCAATACGCCGGCAGTAGGTGATGATCATATCAAACATCGACAAGCCGCAAGCGGTCTGCTAAACGTAACGGCCACCCGGGTATTGAGCGATCAGAAGATCAACGAGCAAGCCTACTCACACTCCTGCGAATCCAACCAGTAACACTTACTGCACAGTCCGGTCTGTTCGTATGATATGTCGCATATCTTGCCTAGGGGTGGTAAACGTCAGACCCCAGTAGCTTGATAAGTCATGCCGATGTAAGGTCCATAAGAAAAACGAAACTACTGATTACACTTACCAGTAAATCAGTGCAACCCTGGCCAGGGATTTCCAGTTATGGCCAGTCGAGCATAGCGCAACATCAACCCCCAATACCGGGAGAGACGAATCCCCTCCTATCGCTCATTGCCTCCATGTGAATCGGGACTGTACCCAAAAACCACCTGTTTGCACGACTCCGAAGAGCCGTGGTAGGGTGGAAATCAAAGCACAGTGGGAGACACACAAGACTCTATGAAGATCTCGGGTCAACAGACTAAGCTGTACCAGTGTCACCAGAGAACTGCCATCTGACGTGAGATATAATACCATCTGGGAGTTCTCGGCGAGTCCGTTCAGTGTGCCCAGTCACCACTGAGCACCCGCATACCATCTCTGATGTCAAACACCAATGGATATGAGATCATCCATCGCCCATCACATGGGTCGAGAAGATATACGCTAGTCTACACTGGAATATCGATGCCCCATCTCGATATTCCCACGATGTAACATTTTGAAAATCGTTTCGGTGAAATTTCGGAAAATCGGTAAAATAAGGGGGGTTTTCTGTAAAAAGTCAAAATGCAAATATTTTTAATATGAAATTAAATATACATATTCTAGCTATGTAATTACTTGTAATTGGTGTTTATTGAGCCACTGGTGAAATTTCAAATTTTCTGAAAATTTTTCCGAAATTAATTATTTTAATATTATTTTAAGCCGTTACTAATACATTTAATTAGGAAAAATTACAAATTGGAATGAGTTGAAACAAATTTTGTGCATCATAACACATTAAATAAAATTTTATCATGTGGTTTCTGAAATGAAATGGTTTGTCAAAACGGTTTAGAAAATATCGAAGAAAAAAAAAGGCTTTTCGGTGAAATTAGTGTTAATGGGAATTGGGGTAATACATTTATCTTTTTTCCTAAACCACACACCCACACCTCACCCTCTCTCCCTCTCCCCATGTGGCTGGCCCCACCATGACAGCCCTCCCCCCCTCTCTCTCCAATCACCTCCTTTTTCAAAAAGAAAAGAAAAGAAAAGAATAGAAAATGAAAGAAACAAAGTGGACTTTGACTAGATGTGATTTTCCCCCACCTCCCTCTCTCTCCTCCTTTTTCGTCACCTGCAGCCGAGCCCCCCCTTCATTGCTGTCCAGAAATTTCCCCAAAACCCCATCTCTTTTTCCTTCAAAAATTTCATCTTTTTGCCTCAAAATCAAGCTAAAAATTCAATATTTCTTAAATCCAATCTCTACCCATTTCTTCTTGACCTATTCTAGTGTGGATCATGGATCAAGAGAGCAATTTGGAGTCCAAGATTTTGGTGCTAGATCTCTAATTTTGTGAGGTGTAATCTTAGCTTTTTGCATAAGTTATTGTTTGATTACTTGAATCTTGCTATTATGTGTTTAATTAGGAATTAATTGTGGTTTTGTTATTAAAGATTTAACTTTCAAGAGGGGGTTGTGAACTAAAGTTAGGGTTTTTGTTGTGTAATTATGGTTGCATTGTGTAGATTATCATCTTAAGGAAATGAAAACCTAACCTAGTTGCTAGTTTACTAATTGATGCTTGTAAATTGTTAAAATTGGAATTTTATGCAAACTAGGTTTTGGAAATTAATTGCAAATGGTAGACTAAAAATCCAATTAGGTTTTTCATGACTTCATTAACATTATTAAGTGTAGTTTAATGCTTTAAATCATGCAAATCTAAGCTAGATTGTAGTTTGTGCATTTTTGCTATAAAATTGTTAAAATTGGTTATGTTTGCAAACTAGATTTTTTGAGATTGATATTAAGAATTAAGTTTAAAATCTAATTAACATTGGTATGATTTAATTAAGATGTTTAGTGAGCCTTATGGCCATTAGTTTTGTTAAAACGTCGAGTTTTGTACTAAAACGGGAAATTTTTGCTTGCTAGATTTTCGGAAAAATGGCTTTTAAAGTGAATTTGGGGTTTTTGTGAATTTTAAGCTATTTTATATTATAATTAGTGCTCGTGATTGTACAATGAGTGTGTTTGGGTTTTTCTCGATGGTTTGGCGTTTGTACGCCGACGTCGAGGATTTTTGGGTTGATTTGTGAAAGCAAACCATAGGTTTTGACCTATGTGCGATTCGTGTGTCGTTTTGGTCATGAGTCGGATTTTAATGCGATACGGTGCGTTATGATATGTAGGTACCCCATGTGGACTTCAAGACGACAAGCAAGCGCATGGCGACGGCGACACCGGCGAGCGAGGACCAGGTGAGTAGATTTATATCTACGGGGAGAAGTCGGGTGGATGGCGTATAGCACCCCCGCAGTTCAAGGTGATGTATACGAATACGTATACACACATTTATTGATTATATTGTTTGAGTTTATTGATGATAAATATGGAGATTTGGTGTTCTTGGATTAGTTTAGTTAGTTGCGAAACCCTTGAGTAGTTGTTACACCCACACACGCATACACACACATACATACATCTATGTTATTACCTGTGCGTATATGGGGAGGTGTGTTTATGTGTTCACCTGGGTATGGGACTAGGTGTTCACATACTGGATTTGCGGATGATACTTAGGATTGAGATGAGTCGATGAGATTTGAGTTGAGGCCGTGAGATCGGTGATATGGCAGGATTCGTACTTGAGATACGTCCTGATGTTATAGCGGATCTTTGAATGACAATGCCATGTAAATAGTGATATTAGTAGTGTACTAGACGTAGGTCAGTATCCCAGATGATGATCTTGATAAAGAGGATACCAGATGAACAGTGTGATGAGTATGATATTGACCCGTACCCAGATTTGGGGATGCCGTACGACGGATTTACGTACGAGCTATATATTGATGATTGATCCGCACACTTGACTTGGGATGTCTGATTATAGATATGGTATCGGATATGATATTATTGAGGCGGGATCACCGACTAATATTTATACAGGTATGTATACGTATCGACTCAGATGTTAGGCGGTTTCTTTACCTGTAGTTTAGCTTGTTATTTCAGCCGTATAGTTTAGTGTAGTTGTTAGACTAGATTAGACACCTATCTATTTCAAAACTAACGAATCGTGGGTATTTTAAAAGACAGGTCAAGGTATTCTACGGATATTTCAAAAGACGTATCTTTTCTTAAAAACACCGTAGCCCTTATTTTCAAAACATCGCGATTCGTGTTATTTCAAAGGGCATTATTGTAGGACTTATATTAGGGTAATGCAGTTTAGTTATCGTTGTGTCTAGTATTCCGCTCATTATTACTGTTCGCTCCGCATCGCATACTTATATTTTAATTTCTTATTGCATTGTTGATATCATACTGTTAGGACACCAGCACCATTACCGATGATGCGTATGTACCACGTACACTTATTTGCCGGCTCACACACATCTTCATCGGTAATTGCCATGTCACGCACACCTTAGAAAATATTATTGCCTAATGTAGCTTGTTAACTAGTAGTTTAGACATTTTAGTTGTTACTTGTCACTTCATGCATACTGTTATTCATTATATGCCGCATTCATGGATGCTCATGCTTATATTCATGGTTTTACATGCTATTGATGATTCGGATTTCCATCATATTTTCTAGATTTGGAGGAAAACCGCAAAATATATATAAACTGCTTTCTCTCTTTTTAAATAAAAATGCAGTTTTCCCATGATGTATGAGTCGTCCACCATGAGTTTGCTGATGGATTTAGAGACCCGATTCGAGGAGATGAATGAACCGTTTCAGGTACATGGTGGGCCCGGTGCGCTACCCCGGGGCAAGAAGATCGTGTTGTTGACGTTGATCCTGTGCAGGGGAGCACGACCGACCGGTGATATTACCCGACGCGTCGGATATCCGGAGGATACCGTCATGGTCATGAGATGGATGGTAGTGGCCGGCCTGGACTGACGGCGCCCTAGTCATTGTGATTGAGA
Source organism: Agapanthus africanus (assembly GCA_030015575.1). NCBI lineage: Eukaryota > Viridiplantae > Streptophyta > Magnoliopsida > Asparagales > Amaryllidaceae > Agapanthus > Agapanthus africanus. Next base: position 336,891,319 of record JASDDO010000031.1, read on the forward strand.
CATTGAGACTTCGAGATATTGAGGTACAGAGACTGTGATACAGAGATACCGAGACATTGTGATTACGTTTTGTGCCGATGCTAGGCACTGTTTTATGTTGATTTCATTATGATACCTCATTTTAAAAATACAGAAATCTCACTAATTTATGAAAGCAGTTTTATTCAGTACATGCATTCTGTTTCATGCATTCATACATCATCCATATGATATATTGCTACCTGAGGCACTGACACGGGCATATGGGACTACACTTGGGTTAGATATTTACCCTAGTCATTGTTATAGGCTGCATGATATATTTATATATATTTGAGGATATATTATGATCGTATGACCTAGGATTGCGTCATACATACACTTCTATTCGTAGATGTTTTTCTATACACGAGTTGGCAACTCACCCCCGTTGTGCCACAGTTCTTGCAGGTTTCGCCGTACAGGTTTCATTACGGCTTTGCTGGCACTATTTCCATTTCCGGGTGACTTTCTAGCAGGTGGGTTTATTTGTATCGCACCCATCATTATATCTTGTATATCATTATTCAGTTGTATCTAGAAGTTCCATCAACCAAACATGTACTTATTTTTGAGATAGAGACCAGTGATGTTATTCTTTCGACCTTAGAGTCGCGCGTTGTATTTCTGTGGATTTGTTGTTGTTTTGAGTTCCTTTTGAATTTTGATTCTCGCACTTGGCGTTGTATATTATATTGTTTGTGTGGTTGTGACCGTCGATTGACGAAGAGCTAGCTCCCTCTTGGGGATGCCTTTTATTGATTTCGTATATTATTCATGTTGTATCCCGTTTGGGAGCCAGTATTTGCAAAGGAGGCTCTGCCGAAATTTTCAGGAAATATTTGATGTCTTTAAAACCGCATAATTCGGCTTATGCTATCAAACTACTTGATTTTAAATTTGTTTTTCCTTCACTCTACTACTTTTCTTGGTTTGGATTTCTGGGTTTTCGGCTTACTTAGATTACGTACGTCTCGAGACGTTTCGTAGTTTAAGTGTCGGTCATGTTCCGTACTTTCGGGACATGACAAAGTTGGTATCAGAGCGTTAGGTTTTACCTACGGAGCGTAGGATGACCTTTGGTTGATGGAATAGGTGACTAAAGTAGAGTGACGTACTGTGGGTATGTTCTGCGGCATACTTACGATACGCTACTCCACTTAAGGAGCCTTAGGATATACATTTCCTTGTTCAGTATCATATTCACTCCTGATCTAGCCTCATCGGTACCAGTTTTGGTTTTACTGCCACGATTACGGGCAGGGAGAGCTATGGCTAGAGTTGTAGTCAGCATGAGCTCGTCAAGAACGAGGACTGACCAGGGCATGATTCCGGTGACACACGATTGCAGAGATGTGTTTTTTCATTGTGTTTTCGCGCCACGAGCGTTGGGTGGATTGCTGTATGAGATTACTCGAACGTGCCGATTTGCACTAGAGGATTGAGCAACTGATAGAGGCCAGCCAGATTTTGATGACCGTTGACATATGGCTTATTCATGACGATTGAGGCACTGTTCAACGTGCAGACGAATGAGCCAGTTGTTGCTGCGAACGGCGAGATATCACCCCAGATGTTGGAGCTATTGCAGTACGAGATTGTACTAAGAGATGATAGAAGGTCGCTAGTCGCCGAGGATGAATGACTAGGACATGTAATTCGTTCTCCTACCCCGATGCGAGGTCATCGGATAGATTAATTCCAGTTAGAGACGACTTCACGCGGAGACATAGAGAGTCGACAAAGACGATCGAATGTCGGAAACCTATTATTCCAGGTTTAAAGTATTCGGAAAGACATGCAGGCAATTCTATGGACCCTATAGAAGAATGAAACCCTAACTCGACTTAATGACCGCGTGAAAGCCTTTGAACCTTAGGGTTTGCGGCAGTTCCGCGGCGCCATTAGTGAGGCTTGGTTTTGCCCTTCTACGGCTGGACCACCGATGCTGTGGTATGTACTCGATACTATTAAACTGTGCCCAAGCTGTTGAGCTCTTGGGGGATTATGAGGTTTTGATAATCGATCGGATGGTTCGACTTCATTCGGATACTAGGTGGTGAGATGCATTCTTGGGAGACTCCAGATACGAGGGTAGCCGTTGGAGCTCAGTCCATGCAGCCACGATGAGACGAGTCCGAAGCAGCCGACATCAGAGATGCGATACGCATGCCGAGGAATTGTACTTGGATATACCTTTCAGAAGGAGTCGCGATGAGTACGCAGCCGTTCCGGAACGAGAACAGATCTAGTAAGGGACGATGACTTCCGGACAGTTCGGCAGAGATGAGATTTGGGAGAGATTTCGACAGGACCTTTCTGGAATGAATTACGAGAAGACTTGGACCCAGGAGTGGTCATGTTACGCACACCGGCAGGCCAGAGTTCAGGATCGTCGATGAGACATGCTATGAGTGACCACGACAGTTGGCCAGAGATTCTTGGAGGATGTGCTTGAGCGGGACTATTCCGCCATACTTGATTTTGGTATTTTGAGCGATCTATTCGCATGATTTGGTTTTGATGATTGAGTTTCATGATATCGTTTTCATACGCCATGGTTGCACCTACTGCGTATTTACGATTTTTGCACAGTTGTTACACTCGTTATCGTTTTCGTGCCTTGGATTCTCATGTTTATGATTTTATGGGTTTCATACAGTTGAGTTGATTTTGTGCGTATATACGCTTACGATTTGGTTTTTGCACTCGGTATGATTCACATATGCTTGCAGTGCAGTGATACGCACTTTGTGCACTTAGATGCACTGGACTTCGAATTTGATTGTGATACTCGATATTTGTTTTGTGCACCTTGTGCAGCTGATTTAATTTTGCGCATGTTCGGCGCTTGATATTGGATTTCATGATTTCGTTCATGATAGATGCACCTGTCTTGGATTTTCGCGCATGTTGAGCGCATGTTTTGAGATGTGATTTTAGTGCACACCAGATGCACTAAATCGAGATTCTTCGTGCATGTCAGATGCACCTGATTTTGCTGTCAGGCACACACGTTGCCTACGACAGACGCTTTGTGCACACCCAATGCACTTAGATCTTTTTTCTGTGCACTTGTATGGCACGTATATGGATTTTGATTTCCGTGCGCACCAGACGCACGTAGTATTCATACGCGTATTTTGGGATTGATTTTTCTTGTAGAGCAGTACGTTTTTATGATATTGCTATGTGTTTTCGTACTGAGCAGGACTAGTCAGAGGACAATACCTGAATATATTTTGCATGCATTGATAGTTATTGAAGTGATTTCCAAAAAAAAAGCGAGCTATAGTCTCAGTATTTACCTACGTGTCTGATATGACACGAAATGTTTAAAATAAGGAGACCCTTCTAAATTGTTTCCAAAACGGCGGAACGTACATATTAAAAAAAGGTTATATATATATATATATATATATATATGTAGTTATTTTCTTACAATAGACGTCCTCTACTGTGCAGTGCTGCGAGCATCGCACAACGATTTGAAGAAGATTTGGCATGCATTGCTTCCAGATGTTTTAATGATGTATATCATATTGATTTTCATTTTGGATTTAGACATTGTGTCTTCACCATTACTCCGATGATTGCGGGATGCTTGACGGAGTTTTGATTTTGAGTTATATGCTCATTTTTCATGCGCATGCGCTGCACTACGATTTGTTTTAGTTAATTATGATTTCGGAGCTCCGACGACTTGATGGTTTTGCTTAGATGTTTTAGTATTTGGGGGGGGAGTTTTAATTTAAATTCGGGGACCGAATTTCTTTAAGGGGGGAAGATTGTAACGTTTTGAAAATCGTTTCGGTGAAATTTCGGAAAATCGGTAAAATAAGGCGGTTTTCCGTAAAAAGTTAAAATGCAAATATTTTTAATATGAAATTAAATATACATATTCTAGCTATGTAATTACTAGTAATTGGTGTTTATTGAGCCACTGGTGAAATTTCAAATTTTCTGAAAATTTTTCCGAAATTAATTATTTTAATATTATTTTAAGCCGTTACTAATACATTTAATTAGGAAAAATTACAAATTGGAATGAGTTGAAATAAATTTTGTGCATCATAACACATTAAATAAAATTTTATCATGTGGTTTCTGAAATGAAATGGTATGTCAAAACGGTTTAGAAAATATCGAAGAAAAAAAGCTTTTTCGGTGAAATTAGTGTTAATGGGAATTGGGGTAATACATTTATCTTTTTTCCTAACCCACACACCCACACCTCACCCTCTCTCCCTCTCCCTATGTGGCCGGCCCCACCATGACAGCCCTCCCCCTCTCTCTCTCACCAATCACGCCTTTTTCAAAAAGAAAAGAAAAGAAAAGAATAAAAAATGAAAGAAACAAAGTGGACTTTGACTAGATGTGATTTTCCCCACCTCCCTCTCTCTCCTCCTTTTTCCTCACCTGCAGCCGAGCCCCCCCCCCCCCCACCTCATTGCTGTCCAAAAATTTCGCCAAAACCCATCTCTTTTTCCTTCAAAAATTTCATCTTTTTGCCTCAAAATCAAGCTAAAAATTCAATATTTCTTAAATCCAATCTCTACCCATTTCTTCTTGACCTATTCTAGTGTGGATCATGGATCAAGAGAGCAATTTGGAGTCTAAGATTTTTGTGCTAGATCTCTAATTTTGTGAGGTGTAATCTTAGCTTTTTTCATAAGTTATTGTTTGATTACTTGAATCTTGCTATTATGTGTTTAATTAGGAATTAATTGTGGTTTTGTTATTAAAGATTTAACTTTCAAGAGGGGGTTGTGAACTAAAGTTAGGGTTTTTGTTGTGTAATTATGGTTGCAATGTGTAGATTATCATCTTAAGGAAATGAAAACCTAACCTAGTTGCTAGGTTACTAATTGATGCTTGTAAATTGTTAAAATTGGAATTTTATGCAAACTAGGTTTTGGAAATTAATTGCAAATGTTAGACTAAAAATCTAATTAGGTTTTTCATGACTTCATTAACATTATTAAGTGTAGTTTAATGCTTTAGATCATGCAAATCTAAGCTAGATTGTAGTTTGTGCATTTTTGCTATAAAATTGTTAAAATTGGTTATGTTTGCAAACTAGATTTTTTGAGATTGATATTAAGAATTAAGTTTAAAATCTAATTAACATTGGTATGACTTAATTAAGATGTTTAGTCAGCCTTATGGCCATTAGTTTTGTTAAAACGTCGAGTTTTATACTAAAACGGGAAATTTTTACTTGCTAGATTTTCGGAAAAATGGCTTTTAAAGTGAATTTTGGGTTTTTGTGAATTTTAAGCTATTTTATATTATAATTAGTGCTCGTGATTGTACAATGAGTGTGTTTGGGTTTTTCTCGATGGTATGGCGTTTGTACGCCGACGTCGAGGGTTTTTGGGTTGATTTGTGAAAGCAAACCATAGGTTTTGACCTATGTGGGATTCGTGTGTCGTTTTGGTCATGAGTCGGATTTTAATGCGATACGGTGCGTTATGATATGTAGGTACCCCATGTGGACTTCAAGACGACAAGCAAGCGCGTGGCGACGTCGGCACCGGCGAGTGAGGACCTGGTGAGTAGATTTATATCTACGGGAAGAAGTCGGGTGGATGGCGTATAGCACCCCCGCAGTTCGTGGAGATGTATACGAATACATATACACACATTTATTGATTATATTGTTTGAGTTTATTGTTGATAAATATGGAGATTTGGTGTTCTTGGATTAGTTTAGTGTTAGTTGCGAAACCCTAGAGTAGTTGTTACACCCACACACGTACACACACACATGCATACATCTATGTTATTACCTGTGCGTATATTGTTGGATATATGTATGCCCTAGAGGCCATTATATGATAGTGGATGTATCTGTACATGTATATATATATTCAGTGTACATTCTTGCTCGACATGATAGTATGCTATCTGGTTCTACTTTATCTGACATGTTGATTTGATCATGTTTTTATTCATTCATACATGCTGATAAAGTCCTGGGGATATCGGCTTGACTACAGTGATTATGATAGAGATCATACTAATGGGACATCTGTAGTTTATAAGCATATCCTGAAATGTCCCTGGTCGGAGGTGTATCGAGACGGGGCATCGATATACCAGAGTAGACTAGCGTATATGATACTAGACCCATGTGATGGGCGATGGATGTTCCCGCGTTCATCGATTTTTGACATCAAGATCATATACGGGTGCTCAGTGGTGACTGGGTACACTGGACGGACTCACCGAGAACTCCTATATGGAATTATATCTATCGTCGGATAGCAGTTCTCAGGTGACACTGGTACAGGTTAGTCTGTAGACCCAAGATCGTCATAGAGTCTTGTGTGCTCTCCCACTGTACTTTGATTACCACCCTACCACGGCTCTACTGAGTCGTGCAAACAGGTGGCCGTTGGGTACAGTCCCGAGACACACGAAGGCGATGAGCGATATGAGGGGTTTCGTCTCTCCCGGTATTGGGAGTTGATGCTATGCTGTGCTCGACTGGTTATATCAGTAAGTCCCTGGCCAGGGCTGCTGAGATTTACTGATAAGTGTTATCAGTAGTTTCTCGATCTGTTATAGACCATTCACTGGCACGACTTATTGAGTTATTGGGGTCGACGTTACCATCCCTAGACTCGATATGCAGCATATCTGAAAAAGAGACCGGACTGTACGGTAGTGTTGCAGGTTGGCTCGACGGGAGTTGTAGCAGGTTCGCTTGTTTTCTTCTGATCGCTCAATACCCGGGTGGCCGTTGCGTTTAGCTGACCGCTTGCGGCTTGGGGGTGCTTGATATGATCATCACCCACTGCCGGCGTATTGACGAGTCTTAGAGTCCCACAAAGGAGTTTCCTAGTCCAGGCGAAACGTTGTGGTGCGTGTTTGCGATATGCGCCTGGACCCGGTTAAAATGCGCGTATAGGATACCATATATTGATCGGGCGGATTGCTTTTGGTCGAGTCGTATGTGATATGACCGGATTGATAAATCAAGTGTTGATTTATCATTTAACCATTAGCCTCTCACTAGAAATCCTATCTTGTTTCTTTTAGATGTATGCATGCATGTATGCATTCATTCTTGTTCATGCACATATGGATGTGCATGCAAACATGCATACATACATCATTCTATCATGGTTGTTTATACATAGAAAATGGTGGCAATATAAGACTCACACCTTGGTTATTTATATGGATTATTACTTATATTTGTTTTAAAACAAAATGAAAAAGGAAAGGATAATTCATGGTTTGTTTCTAGTCTCTTCTTTGACCTAACCATGCTCACCTACCCTTAACCATGGATTAAACTTTCCTTTCATGTTTTAACTCAAATTAAATAATATCTTCATAATTTAACCATGGTTTGAGATGAGAAGAAATAAATATATATACATATATTTTCTTTTTCTTTTCAAGGGTTGATCTTCTCTTCTTCTTAAAAATAGCCATCATCTTCTTCAACCTTGAGCTCTTGCTCTCTAGACTTTTCAAGTGAGCAAAATACACATAAAGATAGGATTTTGAAGTGAGAAAGAGAAACACAACACCATTCTACACAAGTCTAGCCCACTTGTTTAGAGTGTTTGCTTCATTTCATCTTCTTGTTAAAGTGAAGTTGATTGCTTGGACAAAGGAGATTCGGATGGATCGTCGTGGACGTTAGAGGACTTCAAGCGAACCCTTTTCCAACTCTCAAGTGGTCAAGGAGTCTACTGAAGGGAGCTACAAAGGTTGTACTCTCAAAACCCTAGCCTTTGTAACATATGATGTTAGTTAATGTTTTAGAAACCCTAATTTTCTAGGATAGATCCTTTGTATGCTTACTTAGCGCCATAAAATTTGAACTTTGTGACATGTGATGCTTCCATACTCTACATAGGGTGCTAGGTAAACCTTACATTGGTATCAGAGCCAACCTAGAACATTAGGCGACACTTTTACGAAGTAAAAATCCCGATCGGATCAAAATACGACGTTTCGAGACCTTCTCTGAACAAATTTTAAAATATGACATTTTTCATAATTAAAAATACTTAAAAAATAGAGCAGGAAAATATAAGAAATACTGGGAAAAACGAACCCATGATCCGTACAATCCGCCGCGGAACCGCGGCCAATCCTTGCTTAGGCCGCGGTTCCGCGGCCGTACAGAGTCTTCATGGCTTCGTTTTTGCACAGTAACTCCTACAACTACTTGTATATTGTTTTAGGTATGTTTAATCTGAATCCAGTACTGTAAATTCTGGAGATGGTTTTGGACTCGACGATTCGATCAGAATTTTCATTTCGTTTCTTTTCCGGGTAAACTAGAAAGTATTGAAGTGTTCGAACGACTATCATTTGCTCACTTTTCACGGGGTTTAAATCTTTTGGAGATACGTGCAAGTTTTGTGGTGGACCCTCTAGAAGACAACAAACCTTAACTCGATTATGTGACCGTCTTGAACTGCCCTTTGAACCTTAGGGTTTGGGGCTGTACGGCGTGCCACATGTGAGGCGTTGGCTTGACCCTTCTACGGCTGGACCGCCACTACTATGACACACTCCGGGTTTTTGGAACTCTGCTCAAGTGTTGAGCTTTAGTGAATCTTGGATATTTGATCGTTCGTTCGAAAACTTTAATACTGTCTTTTCATTTGGAATGTGATACAATATGTGGAATTCATATAGTTTAGGCATGAAATACGAAGTATTTGATATTTCGCATTTATGATGTCTAAAGAGAATGTGGATTCCAAATATTGTAGTTTTACACATTCTTTTCTGTGACCGTAAGTGTAATATGTTTGATATCGCCGGTTTCGTTGCTATACATCAACGACAATTGGGGTACGCATACTTACTTACGTTGATGATATGTGATATTATGTGTTGCTGAGATATGATGTGCAGGATTGTCGCGATCGAATAGCCGGGTTTTTTTTATGTGAGATGAGAGTTTTATATTTTCATTCATGTAAATTCAAATGTAATGTAATATTCTTTTATTTGGGGCACTTCCGGGTTGAGGTTGTGTCACCAGTGTTGTATATTATTTACTTTTCCGCATTAGGATAGACCCAAGGAGGGGAGCACAAGTGACCGGGTTCTGGGGTTCAGTGGGAGGCCATCTCGAGAAGTCGAGACCGAGTCTCCTAAACTCCAGGATTGGTAGGGTCGCTTGCCGCTCTCGTAGGGGTCTAGGGGTGTGGGCTTGGCTATTCATCGCGACTGTGGAATCCGTATTTTCTATTGTTGGCTAAATACTAAATACGGACGTCCTAGTATATCCCAGATTAAATATATGTTTCTGCTGCCTGTGTTCTGAGATATCTGAGACGAATGACATATTATATATATGATATATAGTAGACGTTGCTTATGTTTTACACCCGCGCTAGTCCCGTCCCGGTATGCCGTTAGTTAAGTAACCTAACGGTACATAACGGAACATTGCGGCGAATGCGGATGGCATAAGCGTACGTGTTATTTTCGTTTCTTTTCTGTGATTGGCTTAAGGACTTAAATGATGGGATTACATTAATATGATTAATGTAAAGAAAATAAACCTAAAAAGATGTTGTAGAATCGGATTTGAAAACCACTCGGCTCTTTATGAAAAAGTTGTATTTCAAAAACTGCGGAGCACAAGCCACTCCTTTTCAAAACCATTTGATTCTACGACGATATCAAGTTCAAAGCGTTAACGATTTTCTTAAAAATCATTCGCAACCCTCCGTCATTTTAGGAAGTAGAGTACTTAGTATTCGTGCTACGTTTGTTGACCTTAGCCAAGGCGTAGTGTACGGTAGCTAAGTGATGTCTTCCTATAATGCATATGATGCAGATTAATTAGGACGGGTATATGACTTTGTTGACCTTAGCCAAGGGTCATATAGACGGGTCTGATTAATCAAGAAATGACGGGCTGAACTTGACTAGTACTTGTGATTTGTTGACCATAGCCAAGGTCATAAGTACTAGGGGTAAAAATTACATCGGGAATTTCAAGTGTTGAAATTTGCAATGAGATTGCATACCTTCCATGTGATGGTTGGATCCCGATCCCACTGTGGGCAATAGTTGCTCCTAGGAGAGTTTTGCAGTTTACAATTAGCTAACTCATTAGGTGTCTAGAAAGGTGTTAACGGGGCTACGGCTCTGGGAAAACGAGGTTTACTTTAATTTGGTCCGTGCGAAAGCACGGGGAACCTCCCTCAAGTACCGACACTGGCCTGGCTGAACGGTTAGCGAAGTTGTAGACTGTAATTAATCCTAACTAGTTTTCTTTTTAAGGTTTGAAAGAAAAACTTGATTAAAGCAGTGGGAGACATCGATTAGACAAGATAATAACCAATCTGATCTATGCAAGAGCTTTCGCTGAGTGTATTTTTTTCTCTCTCTTAATGGCAGATACCAATGACTGGACTCAAGCTTCTACTAGATAAAAACAAACTGAAGGGGACCAATTATAAAGACTGGCTGAGGAATATGAAAATAGCCTTGACTTATGATAAAGTATCATATGTCCTCACGGCTTCAGCCCTGCCCACCCCAGGTCCAAAATCCTCAGTTGCTGACATTGAAGTCCGCAAGACATGGGACGCTGACTGTACCACAGCCAAATGCCTCGCGCTTGCATCGATGGACAATACACATCAAAAGCAGCACGAGAATATGGACATTCAAACCATATTCCTCCATACAAAGGAGTTGTATGGAGAGCAATCCCGCGTATTACGATACGAAGCATCAAAGAAATTGTTTCAGATGCGAATGGCCCCTGGCACACCAGTAGGAGACCATGTTCTGAAGATGATAGCTCTTATAGAAGAGCTTGAGGACCTAGGATGGACAATGGACAATGAACAATATACGGATATTATTCTGCAGTCCCTCCCCTCCACCTTTTCTCAGTTCATAGTTAACTTCAACATGCACGACATGGAGAAGGAGTTACCTGAACTCCTTAATATGTTAAGGAGTGCAGAGAGAACTATGAAATCGATGAAAACTCCCGTTATGACTATTGGGCAATCTTCTTCTTCTCGCCCTAAGGCTAAGTCCAAAGGAAAGAAAAAGAAGAAGCCCACCAATCCTAAGGGTGGAGTTAAAAAGGTGAAGGGAAAGGAAAAGTCCAAAGCTGGAGACACGGGGAAGGCTGAATGTTTTCATTGCCACAAAGCAGGACATTGGAAGCGCAACTGTACAGAGTACTTGAACCTCAAGAAGAAGCATGGGGATGCTTCCGCTTCAGGTGTGTTTGTGACAGAAAACTGTTTTTCAATAAACTCTGCTTCCTGGGTATTAGATACCGGTTCAGGTTCTCACATTTGCAATTCTATGCAGGGACTGAGAAATAGCAAAGTTTTGAAGACAGGTGACTATACTCTCCGCGTTGGAAATGGTTCCAATGTACATACAGTCGCAGTGGGAGAGTATCACTTGGGGTTGCAATCTAGGTGTATATTGGTTTTGAACCCATGTTATTTTGTACCAAGTTTGCTATGTAATATAATATCTGTTTCTTTGTTAGACAATGAAGGATATAATTTTGTATTGCAGAACAATGTTATGAACATTCACCTGAATCAAATGTTGGTTGGGTATGGTACACTTAATAACGGGATATACGTCCTAAATCAATACACAGTTTTCAGTATACAACACACTAAGAAAAGAAAACATTCAGAATTAAATGAAGCTTTTCTTTGGCACTGTAGACTTGGTCATATTAACGAAACAAGACTAAACAAATTACACAAAGATGGATAATTAAACCCTTTTGAATATAAATCTTATGCGACTTGTTAGTCTTGTATCAAGGGTAAAATGACCAAAACTCCGTTTACCGGACATGGAGAAAGAGCTACTGAGCTCCTAGGCCTCATACATAGTGATGTATGCGGGCCAATGTCTACACAGGCTAGAGGCGGTTTTTCATACTTCATTACTTTCACTGATGATTTCTCATGATTCGGTCATGTATTTTTATTAAAGCACAAGTCCGAAGCTTTCGAGAAATTCATTGAATATAAACAAGAAGTAGAAAAACAAACCGGCTTGAGTATCAAGATGCTTCGATCAGATCGAGGTGGGGAATACCTTAGTACAGAATTTGCGAACTTCCTAAAAGAGAATGGGATTCTCTCTCAGCTCACTCCTCCTTACACACCACAGCACAACGGTGTGTCTGAACGACGGAATAGGACCCTATTAGATATGGTCCGATCCATGATGAGTGATGCTGAGTTACCCATCTCATTTTGGGGGCATGAATTGGAGACTGCAGCGTTTCTACTGAACAGGGTTCCAACCTATACCGTGTCTACCACGCCATATGAGATATGGCATGGGAAGAGACCATCTCTTAAGAGAATTAAGAATTGGGATTGGCCGGCCTATGTTAAAAAGAAGAATCCGGACAAACTCGAGACACGGTCAGTCATGTGTAATTTTGTGGGATATCCAAAGAATTCATATGGATATCTATTTTACCACAAGGAGGAACAAAAGGTGTTTGTTTCTCAACATGCCACATTCTTGGAAAAAGAGTTTTTCACAGATAAAGATGATGGCAAAGTGGTGGATCTAGAAGAGGTTCTAGAGAAACAAACTACAAATGACGACTTGGTTGAACCGGCTATTGCAATAGAAACTGAAGAACCTCAGCCACTCCGTAGGTCTGGTAAGACTTCTCGCCCACCGGAGAGGTACTACGGTTTCCTCATTGATGGTGACAGAGAAAACTGCATCATGGATAATGATGATCCTACCAGTTTTCAGCAAGCTATCACGAGTGGAGACTCTGTGAAGTGGATGGATGCCATGAGATCCGAAATGGAGTCTATGTACACCAACAAAGTATGTACTTTGGACATTGTACCCCCTGGGGTAAAACCTCTGGGATGCAAATGGATCTTTAAAAGAAAGATTGGTGTAGATGGGCAGGTAGAGACCTATAAGGCAAGACTTGTGGTGAAAGGCTTTCGTCAAAAACCAGGTTTGGACTATGACGAAACTTTTTCGCCCGTAGCCATGCTTAATTCCATTCGGATCCTACTTGCTATTGCTGCTCACTACGACTATGAAATCTGGCAGATGGACGTTAAAAAAGCATTTCTAAATGGAGATTTAGAAGAATGTGTTTATATGGATCAGCCAGAGGGCTTCATTGACAGTGGGAGCAGCGGGAAAGCATGTAGATTGCTTAAATCCATATATGGGTTAAAGCAGGCATCTCGGAGTTGGAACATCTGTTTCGATGATGTTATCAAAGAGTTCGATTTCATCAAAAATCCAGATGAACCTTGTGTTTATAAGAAGGCTGTAGGAAGAGCTGTCACATTCCTCGTACTGTACGTGGATGACATTCTTCTGATAGGAAATGATATTCCTATGCTACAGTCGGTCAAGTCTTTCTTATCACTAAGGTTCTCCATGAAGGACCTGGGTGATGCCACATACATCCTGGGCATAAGGATCTATTGGGATAGATCCAAAAATTTATTGGGATTGTCCCAAACCAGGTACATTAACACCATCCTAAAAAGGTTTAGTATGGAAGACTCCAAGCGGGGTGCCTTACCCGCTTGCCATGGGGTCACACTCTCCAAGGATTCTTGTCCAAAGACTAATGAAGAGAGAGCTCGCATGAGCATTATACCCTATGCTTCGGTAGTAGGATCTATAATGTATGCGATGTTATGTACACGCCCAGATGTAGCTTATGCACATAGTGTTGTAAGCAGGTATCAATCCAACCCAGGGGAGAACCACTGGACAGCTGTGAAAAACATTCTTAAGTACTTACGAATGACTAAAGAATTGTTCTTAGTGTATGGTAATGCAGATCTCCAAATGGAGGGCTTTACCGATTCGAGCCTCCAGAGCGATAAGGACGACAGCAAATCTATCTCAGGGTTTGTATTTACCCTCAATGGAGGGGCGGTAAGTTGGAAGAGTTCCAAACAGGATACCGTTGTAGACTCTACGATGGAGGCTGAGTACATTGCTGCAAATGATGCCGCCAAGGAAGCCGCCTGGATGAAGAAGTTCGTCTCGGAGCTAGAAGTAGTTCCAACCATTATTGATCCAATACCCTTGTATTGTGATAATAATGGGGCTATGGCGTTAGCCAAGGAGTCCAGGTCCCATCAGCGGTCCAGACACATCCTGAGGCTCTTTCATTTGATCCGGGAGATTGTAGATCGCCGCGAGATTGGGATTAAGAGAGTAGACACAAAGAATAACGCCGCGGATCCACTCACCAAGGCCCTCCCTCAGCCGCACAATGAGCGACTTTTTGAGATGTTGGGTATGAGATACGCCAATAACTGGCCCTAGTGCAAGTGGGAGATTGTTGGATATATGTATGCCCCAGAGGCCATTATATGATAGTGGATGTATCTGTACATGTATATATATATTCAGTGTACATTCTTGCTCGACATGATAGTATGCTATCTGGTTCTACTTTATCTGACATGTTGATTTGATCATGTTTTTATTCATTCATACATGCTGATAAAGCCCTGGGGATATCGGCTTGACTACAGTGATTATAATAGAGATCATACTAGTGGGACATCTGTAGTTTATAAGCATATCCTGAAATGTCCCTAGTCGGAGGTGTATCGAGACGGGGCATCGATATACCAGAGTAGACTAGCGTATATGATACTAGACCTATGTGATGGGCGATGGATGTTCTCACATTCATCGATGTTTGACATCAAGATCATATACGGGTGCTCAGTGGTGACTGGGTACTCTGGACGGACTCACCGAGAACTCCTTTATGGAATTATATCTATCGTCGGATAGCAGTTCTCAGGTGACACAGGTACAGGTTAGTCTGTAGACCCGAGATCGTCATAGAGTCTTGTGTGCTCTCCCACTGTACTTTGATTACCACCCTACCACGGCTCTACTGAGTCGTGCAAACAGGTGGCCGTTGGGTACAGTCCCGAGACACACGAAGGCGATGAGCGATAGGAGGGGTTTCGTCTCTCCCGGTATTGGGAGTTGATGCTGTGTTGTGCTCGACTGGTTATATCAGTAAGTCCCTGGCCAGGGCTGCTGAGATTTACTGATAAGTGTTATCAGTAGTTTCTCGATCTGTTATAGACCATTCACTGGCATGACTTATTGAGTTATTGGGGTCGACGTTACCATCCCTAGACTCGATATACAGCATATCTGACGAAGAGACCGGACTGTACGGTAGTGTTGCAGGTTGGCTCGACGGGAGTTGTAGCAGGTTCGCTTGTTTTCTTCTGATCGCTCAATACCCGGGTGGCCGTTACGTTTAGCTGACCGCTTGCGGCTTGAGGGTGCTTGATATGATCATCACCCACTGCCGGCGTATTGACGAGTCTTAGAGTCCCACAAAGGAGTTTCCTAGTCCAGGCGAAACGTTGTGGTGCGTGTATGCGATATGCACATGGACCCGGTTAAAATGCGCGTATAGGATACCGTATATTGATCGGGCGGCTTGCTTTTGGTCGAGTCGTATGTGATATGACCGGGTTGATAAATCAAGTGTTGATTTATCATTTAACCATTAGCCTCTCACTAGAAATCCTATCTTGTTTCTTTTGGATGTATGCATGCATGTATGCATTTATTCTTGTTCATGCACATATGGATGTGCATGCACACATGCATACATACATCATTCTATCATGGTTGTTTATACATAGAAAATGGTGGCAATATAAGACTCACACCTTGGTTATTTATATGGATTATTACTTATATTTGTTTTAAAACAAAATGAAAAAGGAAAGGATAATTCATGGTTTGTTTCTAGTCTCTTCTTTGACCTAACCATGCTCACCTACCCTTAACCATGGATTAAACTTTCCTTTCATGTTTTAACTCAAATTAAATAATATCTTCATAATTTAACCATGGTTTGAGATGAGAAGAAATAAATATATATACATATATTTTCTTTTTCTTTTCAAGGGTAGATCTTCTCTTCTTCTTAAAAATAGCCATCATCTTCTTCAACCTTGAGCTCTTGCTCTCTAGACTTTTCAAGTGAGCAAAATACACATAAAGATAGGATTTTGAAGTGAGAAAGAGAACCACAACACCATTCTACACAAGTCTAGCCCACTTGTTTAGAGTGTTTGCTTCATTTCATCTTCTTGTTAAAGTGAAGTTGATAGCTTGGACAAAGGAGCTTCGGGTCGATCGTCGTGGACGTTAGAGGACTTCAAGCGAACCCTTTTCCAACTCTCAAGTGGTCAAGGAGTCTACTAAAGGGAGATACAAAGTTTGTACTCTCAAAACCCTAGCCTTTGTAACTTATGATGTTAGTTAATGTTTTAGAAACCCTAATTTTCTAGGATAGATCCTTTGTATGCTTACTTAGCACCATAAAATTTGAACTTTGTGACATGTGATGCTTCCATACTCTACATAGGGTGCTAGGTAAACCTTACATATATGGGGAGGTGTGTTTATGTGTTCACCTGGGTATGGGACTAGGTGTTCACATACTGGATTTGCGGATGGTACTTGGGATTGAGATGAGTCGATGAGATTTGAGTTGAGGCCGTGAGATCGGTGATATGGCAGGATTCGTACTTGAGATACGTCCTGATGTTATAGCGGATCTTTGAATGACAATGCCATGTAAAGAGTGATATTAGTAGTCTACTAGACATAGGTCAGTACCCCAGATGATGATCTTGATAAAGAGGATACCAGATGAACAGTGTGATGAGTATGATATTAACCCGTACCCAGATTTGGGGATGCCGTACGACGGATTTACGTACGAGCTATATATTGATGATTGATCCGCACTCTTGACTTGGGATATCTGATTATAGATATGGTATCGGATATGATATTATTGAGGCGTGATCAACGACTAATATTTATACAGGTATGTATACGTATCGACTCAGATGTTAGGCGGTTTCCTTACCTGTAGTTTAGCTTGTTATTTCAGCCGTATAGTTTAGTGTAGTTGTTAGACTAGATTAGACTCCTATCTATTTCAAAACTAACGAATCGTGGGTATTTTAAAAGACAGGTCAAGGGATTCTACGGATATTTCAAAAGACGTATCTTTTCTTAAAAACACCATAATCCTTATTTTCAAAACATCGCGATTCGTGTTATTTCAAAGGGCATTATTGTAGGACTTATATTAGGGTAATGAAGTTTAGTTATCGTTGTGTCTAGTATTCCGCTCATTATTACTGTTCGCTCCGCATCGCATACTTATATTATAATTTCTTATTGCATTGTTGATATCATACTGTTAGGACACCAGCACCATTACCGATGATGCGTATGTACCACGTACACTTACTTGCCGGCTCACACACATCTTCATCGGTAATTGCCATGTCACGCACACCTTAGAAAATATTATTGCCTAATGTAGCTTGTTAACTAGTAGTTTAGACATTGTAGTTGTTACTTGTCACTTCATGCATACTGTTATTCATTATATGCCGCATTCATGGATGCTCATGCTTATATTCATGGTTTACATGCTATTGATGATTCGGATTTCCATGATATTTTCTAGATTTGGAGGAAAACCGCAAAACATATATAAACCGCTTTCTCTCTTTTTGAATAAAAATGTGGTTTTCCCATGATGTATGAGTCGTCCACCATGAGTTTGCTGATGGATTTCGAGACCCGATTCGAGGAGATGGATGAACTGTTTCGGGTACATGGTGGGCCCGGTGCGGTACCCCGGGGCAAGAAGATCGTGTTGTTGACGTTGAGCCTGTGCAGGGGAGCACGACCGACCGGTGATATTACCCGACGCGTCGGATATCCGGAGGATACCGTCGTCATGAGATGGATGGTAGGGGCCGGCCTGGACTAACGGCGCCCTAGTCATTATGATTGAGACATTGAGACTTCGAGATATTGAGGTACAGAGACAGTGATACAGAGATATCGAGACATTGGGATTACGTTTTGTGCCGATGCTAGGCACTGTTTTATGCTGATTTCATTATGATACCTCATTTTAAAAATACAGAAATCTCACTAATTTATGAAAGCAGTTTTCTTCAGTACATGCATTCTGTTTCATGCATTCATACATCATCCATATGATATATTGCTACCTGAGGCACTGACACGGGCATATGGGATTACACTTGGGTTAGATATTTACCCTAGTCATTGTTTTAGGCTGCATGATATATTTATATATATTTGAGGATATATTATGATCGTATGACCTAGGATTGCGTCATACATGCGCTTCTATTCGTAGATATTTTTCTATTCACGAGTTGGCAACTCACCCCCGTTGTGCCACAGTTCTTGCAGGTTTCGCCGTACAGGTTTCATTACGGCTTTGCTGGCACTATTTCCATTTCCGGGGGACTTGCTAGCAGGTTGGTTTATTTGTATCGCACCCATCATTATATCTTGTATATCATTATTCAGTTGTATCTAGAAGTTCTATCAACCAAACATGTACTTATTTTTGAGATAAAGACCAGTGATGTCTTTCTTTCGACCTTAGAGTCGCGCGTTGTATTTCTGTGGATTTCTTGTTGTTTTGAGTTCCTTTTGAATTTTGATCCTCGCCCTTGGCGTTGTATATTATATTGTTTGTGTGGTTGTGACCGTCGATTGACGAAGAGCTAGCTCCCGCTTGGGGATGCCTTTTATTGATTTCGTATACTATTCATGTTGTATCCTGTTTGGGAGCCAGTATTTGCAAAGGAGACTCTGCCGAAATTTTCAAGAAATATTTGATGTCCTTAAAACCGCATAATTCGGCTTATGCTATCAAACTACTTGATTTTAAATTGGTTTTTCCTTAACTCTACTACTTTTCTTGGTTTGGATTTCTGGGTTTTCGGCTTACTTAGATTACGTACGTCTCGAGACGTTTCGTAGTTTAAGTGCCGGTCATGTTCCGTACTTTCGGGACGTGACACACGACTAGGAACATTGAAGGATGTACTCATAGACTACCTAGGCCCCACTAGTATGATCTACATCATAATCCTGGAAGTCGAGTACACATCCTAAGGGCTTTATCAACATGTAATAGAGAGATAGCAAGTATACATGTTAAGATAAAGAGCAACCAGATAGCGTACTATCATGTCGAGCAAGAAAGTCCTACCTATATATGTCCCAGCATCCACTACAATATACATCTCATGTATAGTAATGGCCTCTAGGGCATACATATAACTAACACATAGTTGATACGTATTATTGGTCGATTGCTAATGTGAACTTGTTATGTCGTTATATGATTTTAGGGTCGCAGGTGGGGAATTCGGACGCTGCGATGAAGGGAAAGCAAGTGGTTTCTTTACTTAGCCCAAGATCATCGGTGAGTAGATTTAACATCTACAGGGGAATCGCCCGCATGGCGTTATGCGTCTGGGCTAGATTATATGGACATGATTATTAGTTATAAGTATATGGACATTGATTGTGCATGTGTACCATTGGTGCATATCTTATTTTCTATTGTATATGGACATAGTATTAATGAGATACAACACCATTATTGACGGTTCATGTTACACGAGCACTAATTGTATGCTACACACACTCCGTCGATAATTGCCATGACACACACAACACCTATACATACGGGATATTGTATTGGTTTGGAACATTGAGACATGATCCTTATTTCTATTGTGCATATGAGATATAGTTAACACATATACATACGTGATATTGTATTGGTTAGGGACAGTTGAGACATTGACTCTTATTCCATTGCGCATAGGAAAGGTAGTGTACTTGCATAGTGTCACGACCCGCAGGGTACGGAACGTGACTGGCACTTAAGTTTACGAAACGTCTAAAGACGTCCGTAAAATAAGTAAGCCAAAGCCCAGAAAACAAAACCAATTAAGCAAAGGAGTGAAGAAAACCCAATCAATTGAAAGCGAGTTTATCAAATAAGTCATGTAAAACCCTTTTTAAAAACAATACCAATTTTTCCGAAAATTTCGGCAGAGTCTCCTTTGTAAATACTGGCCCCCAAAATGGGTACAACAAGAATGTATATGAATCCAACAAAATAGGGCATCCCCAAGCGGGAGCTAGCTCTTCGCCACAAGGCGGTCACAAATCCCACGCATTGTAAAGCAACAACATGCGAAATAATCATAATGAAGCATAAGAAAACATCATGTTGACTCAAGTGAGCTCGACCCCAAAATACAGCATAAAAGTCCACAAACCTCACAGTCTCATCTCTAAGTCAATATACAATAATACTGGTAGATACAGTAGATGGAGTGCACTAGATACAAAGAATATACAAGGTGGTACAAAAATAGTAACATAACCCACCTAAGAGCAAAACCTCGAGTTCAGGAAAAGGAGGCAAAAGAACAAGTGCGCCCGCCGCTACTGAACTGACGGAGCGGACCTGCAAAAGGCTATGGCACAACGGGGGTGAGTTGCCAACTCGTGAGTAATAAATAACATCTACACAGGCTATCGAATGCATGCACACAAGCATCCTAGCATCTAAATACAGGTGAGGCAGGACATAATGGCAGGTATGTATGCAATATGGATATACTAGCAGGTATGAATGCAATGCAAATCAACTCGTGATCTGAATGTGTAAGTATAAGAAATCATGTTTTTCCCTTTAAGAATGTCTTTTGAAATACCATCACAATACCAATAGAATCAACAAGAACCTGTGTCCAGCATCGACACCTCAAAACTGTCTCAAATCTCATATCAATGTATCTCTGGCCTCAGCCGTCCGGCTGACCCATCTCAAATATCAATATCTCATCATCTAGCGGCCACGGTCGGTATCCTCTGGATATCCGCCGTCCCAAACAGTCACCGGTAGGTAATCCGTCCCCTGCCAGGCTCAACGTCAACACCACATTCCTCTTGCCCCGGGGTACCTTACCGGGCCCACCATGTACCCGTGCCGGTTCCTCCACTCCTCGACACGGATTTCCAAAACCACAGCAAACTCATGGTGGACGACACTTACATCACTAGAAAACCGCAATTTACATATTTTAAAAATATAATAAGTTTAGAAATTTTGCGGCTTTCCCCCGAAATCCAGCAATATCATAAAATCTCAAGAAATCCTCATAAGTGCATATATCAGTGATAATGAATGCATATGGTATCAATAATCAAGTTGCGATGTGTGATTAATGGATTAAGCATGAACAATTAATATGATGAAGTACATGCACATGAATAGCAATCCTACGGTTTCATTTTAAGGAATTAAAGGCAATAGCACAAGTTTAAGTATCAATTAGTAAAAGGTTTAAATTTAAAGGTTATCTAGTGTGGTGGCATGGCAATTAGCAGGGTGTGTGTGTAAGCATGAATAGTGCTCGTGCTGCATATAAAAATCCTGGCAATGGTGCAGGTGTCCTATAAAATGGTTTCGTATAGGTATGTCAATATAATGCATGGATGCAGCAAGTAGTCAAATAAGTATTTCACCCCTAATTACTAACATCACTAAGGATCTTGTAAGTTACTAAAACTATCGGGCGGCTTGCGCCATCCAACGATAGTCCCCCGTAGATGTTACATCTACTCACCGGAATCCCTGGCTAGCTGTGTCCAATCACCGCCTTCCCCTTTCGCGCCGCGTCTGACGTCTCCGCGACCGAACCTGGAATTTACATCAATACCAAATATAAGGTTACATATCAAGAACGACGCAAAACCCCAACGAAACTACTAATGTTCGCTAGCTAGGTACAACGTGCACAAAGTGCGCGGAACACACGCGAAAATCGCAAAAACTGCCAAAAAACGCCGATTTGGTCGCCCGGCAAAACTAAAACCCGACTACCCAAAAATCCGCACTCACGCATCCTAAACGTCATAGGAGATGAAAAAAATATCTCCAAGGTATCACAAATAATTCACCAAATAATTTTAATAAAAACCTAGTAAGCACAAACTAGCAATTTTGGTGCAAAAATCGAAACTTAGCGATACAGTTATCACAATCCAACCACACAACAAGCAATCTACAAACACTATAATTACAACACATTAGCAAAGATTCAAAACCTATTTTCCATAAACAACCATTACTTGAATTATACATCCTAGCAATTCTTAATCCAAACTATATATGAAAACCTTAAATTAACACTAATTTATAACTCAATTAGCAAGTTAACCTTCTAGATTAGGTTAGCAAAACAACTAGATAACAAATTAGACTTAATCGACTACATAATGGTTTCTAAACCCTAATTAAACTCATTTATCATGCTTCACAACCCATTTTCCATACATAAACCCTCTCTTGAATTTCCTAAAACAACAATTTACAACCAAAATCAAACTTTTAAAATTAACTAAATTAGCATAATTTGAAGACCACATAAACAAGGTAACTTCTTTGATTTGGTTGTGTAGGAACTAGCAAGCAAAATAAATTTAATTAACCACATAATGGTGTGCTAACAAACCCTAGTTTAAAACAACTACTCTTTTATAAACTAGATTAGAAATTAGCTAAACTTTTAACACTAAAACCATACAATTAAAGGAATTTAGCCAAAAGAGATTAACTTGATGGAAATTATACCTCAAGATCTATGGATCAAGCATGTGATTTGCCTCTAAGGATGGCTTCCTAGCTCCAAGATTCAAGCAAGAATGGCTAAGGATAAATGATAGCATAAGGATTTTGTTTGGATTTTTGAATAAATTGTGGATTTTGATGTGTTTTTTTGAAGAAATTTGAAGCAAATGAAAAGAAAAGAGATGAAGAAGAGGGGGGTGCAGGTTTCGGCCAGAGGGAGGTAAGGGGAGGGGTGTGGGTGTGTGGGAAAAGTCATTGGTCAACTCCCCAAAAGTCAATGCATCATACCTTATCAACTATATTTAAAATAATTTCATAAACCAACTAATTCAACCCAAGAAAGAAAAACCAAAATGAGGCCAGAAATTTCTGGACCTGAACAAGGTGGGGCTGTCCTAGGGCTGAGGGAAGAGAGAGAGGGGTTTTACAAAAGAAATTTTATGCAAAAAGACCCCCTACAAGTCAATAATTGTAAGTTTTAGCTTAAAATTCAATAATTTCGCTTCCTATAATAAAAATTAGTTAAAAATCAAAATAAAATACTAAAAATTTATGTTACAACTAGATTTTAATTATCATAATTTTAAAGATTAAAATTAGCCCTGAAAATTTTGTATTTATCGCTAATTTAATGTATTTTCTTACCGGCTTAAAATAATATTAAAAAATTGAAAAATAGGGAAATTGTTTTAAACGACCAGAATTTCATAAGTAACTCATTAGATACTAAAAACAAGCAATTATCTATCCATTTTAGGTATAATTAGCCCTAAACTGCAAAATAACGAGAAAGACGGTTTTCGGAAAAATACCGAATTTTCACCGAATTTCAGGAAAACACCAAAACGACTTTTCAAGACGCTACAATCTTCCCCCCTTAAAGAAATTCGGTCCCCGAATTTAAGAATATATCTACGTGTACCTTCGAAGAGATGGGGATATTTCTTCCTCATCTCGCCCTTGGTCTCCCAGGTAACCTCCTCGCTGCTCGGGCTACGCCAAAGGACCTTGACGGTTGGTATAATCTTCGACCTTAACTTCTTCACCTGCCGATCCAAGATGGCCACCGGCTGCTCTGCAAAAGAAAGGTCGCGCTCTAGCTGGACTGTCGGGTGCTGAATCGCATGCGAAGGGTCGTGAAGGTACTTGCGGAGCATCGAAACATGGAAGACGGGGTGAACATCGGGAAAGCTGGGAGGAAGAGCCAAACGATATGCAACAGCGCCGACACGCTCGAGGATCTCGAAGGGACCTATGAATCTAGGGCTAAGCTTCCCCTTTCGCCCAAAACGCATCACGCCCTTCATCGGAGAGACCTTCAGAAAAACATGGTCGCCAACTGCGAACTCTAATCTGCGACGGCGCCTGTCCGCATACGATTTCTGCCTGCTCTGAGACGCTCTCATCCGGTCTCGGATCAACAGTATCTTCGCTGTCGTCTCCTCAACAAGCTGCGGCCCTAAAATGCTGCTCTCGCTGAGCTCTGTCCAACAGACGGGCGATCTGCATCTCCTCCCATACAATGCCTCGAAAGGTGCCATCTGAATAGTATCCTTGAAGTTGTTGTTGTAGGAGAACTCCACTAGAGGTAAATGACGATCCCAGCTACCACCAAAGTCTAAAACGCACGCTCTGAGCATGTCCTCGAGAGTCTGAATGGTCCGCTCTGACTGTCCGTCGGTTTGCGGATGAAACACTGTGCTGAAGCTCAAACGAGTGCCCAAAGCCTCCTGAAGTCTCTGCCAAAGTCGGCTGGTGAACTGAGTGCCTCGATCTGACACGATACAAGTCGGTACGCCATGTAGTCGCACGATCTCGTCAATATAGAGCTGAGCATACTGAGCGAAGCTGAAAGTGGTCTTCACCCGTAGGAAGTGAGCCGCTTTCGTCAATCTATCCACGATCACCCAGATGGAGTCGTACCCTCGACTGGTCCTGGGTAGACCCACAACGAAATCCATCGAAATCTGTTCCCATTTCCACTCTGGAATGGGTAACGGCTGTAGCTCTCCTGCGGGCCTCTGGTGCTCGGCCTTGACTTGCTGACAAGTCAGGCATCTCGAAACGAACTCCGCAATGTCCCTCTTCATCCCGTACCACCAGTAGGTCTCTCTCATATCATGGTACATCTTGGTGGAACCGGGGTGGACACTATACACTGATCGGTGTGCCTCCTCAAGAATGTCGCGCCGCAATCCATCAGCATCTGGTATGCACAGTCTAGATCCATATCGTAAAATCCCCTGATCGTCAATCACGAACTCGGAAAATCTGCCCTGTCCCATCTGTGCCACGATCTCTGAGCAACGGTCGTCACTGCGTTGTGCCTCATATATATGGTCAAGCAACTGTGGGCGTGCACGAACATGCGCGAGCTGCCCCCCTGACTGAGTGAACTTGAACTCAACTCGGCTGTCGCATAACATCTGCCAATCTGCTGACGACTGCCTCTGCACTGCGCGCAAAAAGGATAGACTACCCCCGGGCCTCCTACTCAACGCATCTGCCACCACATTCGCCTTGCCTGGGTGATATAAGATCTCGCAGTCGTAGTCTTTCACCAACTCCATCCAACGACGCTGTCTGAGGTTCAGGTCTCGCTGCTGAAATATGTACTTTAAGCTCTTGTGATCGGTGAATATCTGACACGACTCGCCGTACAGGTAATGTCGCCAAATCTTCAGTGCAAAGACCACTGCAGCCATCTCCAAGTCATGAGTGGGGTAGTTCTGTTCATGCTTCTTCAACTGCCGAGAAGCATAAGCGATCACCCGGCCATGCTGCATCAATACGCATCCTAATCCCACTCGCGAAGCATCACAGTAGACAACAAATCCGCCTAATCCCGAAGGCAAAGATAATACCGGCGCCGTAGTCAAACAAGTCCGTAGCTGCTGAAAACTGCGCTCGCACTCCTCTGTCCAAACGAAAGGAACTCCCTTCCGGGTCAAACCGGTCAACGGTGCAGCTATACGGGAGAAGTCCTGAACAAAACGCCTGTAGTAGCCCGCCAAGCCTAGAAAACCACGGATCTCAGTAACCGATGTAGGTCGGGGCCACTGCTGAACAGCCTCAATCTTCTTCGGGTCCACACAAATGCTGTCTCTCGTAACCACGTGACCCAAGAATCCGACGATGTCCAGCCAGAATGCACACTTGGAGAACTTCGCGAACAGCTGCTGCTCCCTCAGAGTCTGTAACGTAATCCGCAAGTGCTGCTCGTGCTCCTCTCTGCTCCGGGAGTACACCAAGATATCGTCGATAAACACGATGATGAACAAGTCAAGATACGTCCTGAATGTATGGTTCATCAAATCCATGAATGCTGCTGGGGCGTTGGTGAGTCCGAACGACATCACCAAAAACTCGTAGTGGCCGTAGCGCGTGCGGAAAGCTGTCCTCGGTATATCCTCCTGTCGAACTCGCAGCTGATGGTATCCTGATCGCAAGTCGATCCTCGAAAAATACCCCGCACCCTGAAGCTGGTCGAACAAATCATCAATGCGCGGCAACGGATATCTGTTCCGAACGGTAACTTTGTTCAGCTGGCGGTAGTCGATACATAAGCGCAAACTTCCATCCTTCTTCTTGACAAACAGGACCGGAGCACCCCACGGAGAAACACTCGGTCGAATAAGCCCCTTATCTAACAAATCCTGCAACTGATCCTTCAGCTCTCGAAGCTCTGCCGGGGCCATCCGATAAGGCGGTATAGAAATAGGCCCCGAACCGGGAATCAAATCAATGCAGAACTCAACATCGCGCTCAGGCGGTAGCCCAGGTAGCTCATCAGGGAAAACATCAGGGAACTCACAAACTACCGGGACCCGGTCTAACGGAACCTCTGCAGCTCGAGTATCACAAATACACGCTAAGAATCCCTGACATCCCTTCCGCAAGAGCTGACCAGCGCGAAGAGACGAAATTAAGCTGGGAAGGGTGACACTGCGGTCTCCCTGAATAACAAGGACTGGCTCTCCCGGAAAGCTAAATCTGACTGCCTTCTCACGGCAGTCCACCGAAGCATAACAAGTGGCTAGCCAATCCATGCCCAGAAGCACATCAAAGTCCAACATATCGAGGAGTATCAAATCAACTGATGAATCCCTCTCCCCGATACGAACGGAACACAAACGAAAAACAAAACGAGCGACAAACGACTCGCCTACCGGAGTAACAACAACAAGCGGTTGATCTAACGACGACGACTCACGGCCCAACATCGGTGCAAAGTGTGTAGATAAGTACGAATGTGTGGAACCTGGGTCGAATAATACCCGTGCGTCGAAAGAACAAACTGGCAAGGTACCTGTCACAACGGCATTGGATGCCTGCGCATCCTGCGGTGTCAAAGCAAAAACTCGGGCCTGTCCTCCACCGATAGCGGGCTGACCTCGACCTCGGCCTCTGCCTCCTCGTCCTCTCCGAACAGGACCGCCGCGTCCACGGCCTCTCGGTGCACCTAACTGGCGTGGAGCATCGCCTGGGGTAGGAAGTAGGGCTCTCTGAGGAGGGGGTGGTGATGGTGGTAGGGTCACATGCGGAACTGTCGCTGCTCCCTATCGTCTCACCGGACAGTCTCTGACGAGATGGTGCAAACTCCCGCACCCAAAACACCCTGGCGACGGCTGCTGCCCCTGGGGATAAGAACCATATAACTGTCCCCGCCCAAATCCCCTGCCAGGCCTATCTCTCGGAAAGAATCTTGCGCGCTGCCTCTGAGACGGTACATCGGTGCGAATCCTCTTCGGCCCAGAAACGGCCGACGTCCGTGATATGCGTGCCTCCATCCGCAATGCCGTATCCATAGTAGCTGAATAATTGTCGTAGTGCTGGGCGCCAATGGCAAGATATAGATGGGCATCAAGTCCCTGTACGAACCTCTTCACCATCTTCTCCTCGGTATTCACCAAATACTGAGCATATCGGGATAACTGTGTAAACTGGATGTCATACTCAGACACCGTCATCCCAGGTGTCTTGACTAAGGCCTCGAAGCTACGAGCTCTGGCGTCACGAACGCTCTCTGGAAGGAAACGTGCTAGAAAGACCGCTGTAAACTCGACCCAAGTCATAGGCGGTAGACCTGCAGCTCGACCTCTCAAGACTGACTCCCACCATGTCTGCGCGAGACCCTCTAGTCGGAAACTCGCAAGCTCTACCCATCGATCATCCGAACATCTCAGCGAACGGCAGATCCTGGCTAAACTGTCAAGGAACGTCTGTGGGTCCTCCGCTGCCTCGGTGCCGGTGAATACTGGAGGTCTCAGCCTCATGAAGTCCTGTAGTGAAACCGGGATGGTCACGGTGGTAGTAGTAGGAGCAGGTATCATGGTCGTCTGTGATGTAGTAGGTACGTCATCCGGCCTCGGTGTACGACTGGCTGCAACTAGGGATCCTACCATCTGACGTAGCTCCTGCATGCCTCCCATCATCTGTCGCAACTCCTCCATACCGGTCTCGAGCCTATCCATACGGCCTGGGGAAGGTGGATCGGTCTGTCCCTGCGGCGTAGGCATACCACCCTGCTCAGTCCTAGTCTCGGACGAGCCAGCTCGAATCTCGTCTCTGGCGGCAGCCCTCTGTGCCCTCGTAGCCTTCGGCGGCATAGTGGCTGGTACAGGAAACAGGACAGTAAGAACAGTGCAATAGGATCATAGGATACACGGAATTGAAGAAGCAATTTCAAGCAAGTATCCTAAAGTCACTTAGGCGGAGTACCGTATCGCAAGTATGCCGCGGACATACGCACGCTACGTTACCCTACTTAAGTCACTTACTCCATCTACCAAGGGTCATCCTACACTCACAAAGGTAAAACCTATCGCTTTGATACCAACTTTGTCACGAACCGCAGGGTACGGAACGTGACTGGCACTTAAGTTTACGAAACGTCTAAAGACGTCCGTAAAATAAGTAAGCCAAAGCCCAGAAAACAAAACCAATTAAGCAAAGGAGTGAAGGAAACCCAATCAATTGAAAGCGAGTTTATCAAATAAGTCATGTAAAACCCTTTTTAAAAACAATACCAATTTTTCCGAAAATTTCGGCAGAGTCTCCTTTGTAAATACTGGCCCCCAAAATGGGTACAACAAGAATATATATTAATCCAACAAAATAGGGCATCCCCAAGCGGGAGCTAGCTCTTCGCCACAAGGCGGTCACAAATCCCACGCAATGTAAAGCAACAACATGCGAAATAATCATAATGAAGCATAAGAAAACATCATGTCGACTCAAGTGAGCTCGACCCCAAAATACAGCATAAAAGTCCACAAACCTCACAGTCTCATCTCTAAGTCAATATACAACAATACTGGTAGATACAGTAGATGGAGTGCACTAGATACAAAGAATATACAAGATGGTACAAAAATAGTAACATAACCCACCTAAGAGCAAAACCTCGAGTTCAGGCAAAGGAGGCAAAAGAACAAGTGCGCCCGCCGCTACTGAACTGACGGAGCGGACCTGCAAAAGGCTATGGCACAACGGGGGTGAGTTGCCAACTCGTGAGTAATAAATAACATCTACACAGGCTATCGAATGCATGCACACAAGCATCCCAGCATCTAAATACAGGTGAGGCAGGACATAATGGCAGGTATGTATGCAATATGGATATACTAGCAGGTATGAATGCAATGCAAATCAACTCGTGATCTGAATGTGTAAGTATAAGAAATCATGTTTTTCCCTTTAAGAATGTCTTTTGAAATACCATCACAATACCAATAGAATCAACAAGAACCTGTGTCCAGCATCGACACCTCAAAACTGTCTCAAATCTCATATCAATGTATCTCTGGCCTCAGCCGTCCGGCTGACCCATCTCAAATATCAATATCTCTTCATCTAGCGGCCACGGTCGGTATCCTCTGGATATCCGCCGTCCCAAACAGTCACCGGTAGGTAATCCGTCCCCTGCTAGGCTCAACGTCAACACCACATTCCTCTTGCCCCGGGGTACCTTACCGGGCCCACCATGTACCCGTGCCGGTTCCTCCACTCCTCGACACGGATTTCCAAAACCACAGCAAACTCATGGTGGACGACACTTACATCACTAGAAAACCGCAATTTACATATTTTAAAAATATAATAAGTTTAGAAATTTTTCGGCTTTCCCCCGAAATCCAGCAATATCATAAAATCTCAAGAAATCCTCATAAGTGCATATATCAGTGATAATGAATGCATATGGTATCAATAATCAAGTTGCGATGTGTGATTAATGGATTAAGCATGAACAATTAATATGATGAAGTACATGCACATGAATAGCAATCCTACGGTTTCATTTTAAGGAATTAAAGGCAATAGCACAAGTTTAAGTATCAATTAGTAAAAGGTTTAAATTTAAAGGTTATCTAGTGTGGTGGCATGGCAATTACCAGGGTGTGTGTGTAAGCATGAATAGTGCTCGTGCTGTATATAAAAACCCTGGCAATGGTGCAGGTGTCCTATAAAATGGTTTCGTATAGGTATGTCAATATAATGCATGGATGCAGCAAATAGTCAAATAAGTATTTCACCCCTAATTACTAACATCACTAAGGATCTTGTAAGTTACTAAAACTATCGGGCGGCTTGCGCCATCCAACGATAGTCCCCCGTAGATGTTACATCTACTCACCGGAATCCCTGGCTAGCTGTGTCCAATCACCGCCTTCCCCTTTCGCGCCGCGTCTGACGTCTCCGCGACCGAACCTGGAATTTACATCAATACCAAATATAAGGTTACATATCAAGAACGACGCAAAACCCCAACGAAACTACTAATGTTCGCTAGCTAGGTACAACGTGCACAAAGTGCGCGGAACACACGCGAAAATCGCAAAAACTGCCAAAAAACGCCGATTTGGTCGCCCGGCAAAACTAAAACCCGACTACCCAAAAATCCGCACTCACGCATCCTAAACGTCATAGGAGATGCTAAAAATATCCCCAAGGTATCACAAATAATTCACCAAATAATTTTAATAAAAACCTAGTAAGCACAAACTAGCAATTTTGGTGCAAAAATCGAAACTTAGCGATACGGTTATCACAATCCAACCACACAACAAGCAATCTACAAACACTATAATTACAACACATTAGCAAAGATTCAAAACCTATTTTCCATAAACAACCATTACTTGAATTATATAACCTATCAATTCTTAATCCAAACTATATATGAAATCTTAAATTAACACTAATTTATAACTCAATTAGCAAGTTAACCTTCTAGATTAGGTTAGCAAAACAACTAGATAACAAATTAGACTTAATCAACTACATAATGGTTTCTAAACCCTAATTCAACTCATTTATCATGCTTCACAACCCATTTTCCATACATAAACCCTCTCTTGAATTTCCTAAAACAACAATTTACAACCAAAATCAAACTTTTAAAATTAACTAAATTAGCATAATTTGAAGACCACATAAACAAGGTAACTTCTTTGAGTTGGTTGTGTAGGAACTAGCAAGCAAAATAAATTTAATTAACCACATAATGGTGTGCTAACAAACCCTAGTTTAAAACAACTACTCTTTTATAAACTAGATTAGAAATTAGCTAACCTTTTAACACTAAAACCATACAATTAAAGGAATTTAGCCAAAAGAGATTAACTTGATGGAAATTATACTTCAAGATCTATGGATCAAGCATGTGATTTTCCTCTAAGGATGGCTTCCTATCTCCAAGATTCAAGCAAGAATGGCTAAGGATAAATGATAGCATAAGGATTTTGTTTGGATTTTTGAATAAATTGTGGATTTTGATGTGTTTTTTTGAAGAAATTTGAAGCAAATGAAAAGAAAAGAGATGAAGAAGAGGGGGGTGCAGGTTTAGGCCAGAGGGAGGTAAGGGGAGGGGTGTGGGTGTGTGGGAAAAGTCATTGGTCAACTCCCCAAAAGTCAATGCACCATACCTTATCAACTATATTTAAAATAATTTCATAAACCAACTAATTCAACCCAAGAAAGAAAAACCAAAATGAGGCCAGAAATTTCTGGACCTGAACAAGGTGGGGCTGTCCTACGGCTGAGGGAAGAGAGAGAGGGGTTTTACAAAAGAAATTTTATGCAAAAAGACCCCCTACAAGTCAAAAATTGCAAGTTTTAGCTTAAAATTCAATAATTTCGCTTCCTATAATAAAAATTAGTTAAAAATCAAAATAAAATACTAAAAATTTATGTTACAACTAGATTTTAATTATCATAATTTTAAAGATTAAAATTAGCCCGGAAAAATTTGTATTTATCGCTAATTTAATGTATTTTCTTACCGGCTTAAAATAATATTAAAAAATTGAAAAATAGGGAAAAAATTTTAAACGACCAGAATTTCATAAGTAACTCATTATCTACTAAAAACAAGCAATTACCTATCCATTTTAGGTATAATTAGCTCTAAACTGCAAAATAACGAGAAAGACGGTTTTCGGAAAAATACCGAATTTTCACCGAATTTCAGGAAAACACCAAAACGACTTTTCAAGACGCTACACATAGCTACATGCTTACACATATGTCCAGTATACCTACATACTTACACATATGCCTTTCTATACCTACATGCTTACACATATGCCTTACTATACCTATATTCTTACACATATACCTATATGGTAATACTGTTAGTTATATATATGCCCTAGAGGCTATTGTTGTACATATGATGAATATTATAGTGGATGCTTGGATATATATAGAGAGGACTTTCTTGCTCGATATGAGAGTAAGCTATCTGGTTTCACTTTGTCTAAACATGTTGACTTTTATTGGTTTACTGTCTTGCTCTCACACGTTGATAAAGCCTTTAGGATATGTACTCAACTACTAGGACTATGATGCAGATCATAATAGTGGGGCCAGGGTAGTCCAAGAGTACATCCTATAACTGTTCCTAGTCGAGGGAGTATCGAGATAGGGCATCGATACTCCAGAGTAGACTAGTGTATACGCTTCTCGACCCATATGATAGGCGATGGATGATCCCATATCCATTGGTGTTTGACATCAGAAAAGGTATATGGGTGCTCAGTGGAGACTGGGTACACTGAACGGACTCATCGAGAACTCCTAGATGGTATTATACTTATCGTCAGATAGCAGTTCTCTGCGGACACTGGTACAGGTTAGTCTGTAGACCCAAGATCGTCATAGAGTCTTGTATGATTCCCACTGTGCTTTGATTTCCACCTTACCACATTCATGAGAACGTGCAAAACGGTGGCTTTTGGGTACAGTCTCGAATCAAATGGAGGCAATGAGTGATAGGAGGGGTTTCGTCTCTCCCGGTATTAGGGGTTGATGTTGCACTGTGTTCGATTGGCTATAACTGGAAGTCCCTGGCCATGGATGATATGGAGATCTACTGGTAAGTGTTATCTGTAGTTTCTCAACCCGTTATGAGCCTTACATCGACACGACTTATCGGTTACCGTGGTCTGACGTTTACCACCCCTAGACTGGATATGCAACATATTAGACGAAGAGACCAGACTGTACGGTGGTGTTACTGATTGGAATCACAGGAGTGTGTGAAGACTTGCTTGTTGATCTTATGATCGCTCAATACCCGGGTGGCTGTTATGTTTAGCTAACTGCTTGCATCTTGTGGGTGTTTGATATGATCATCACCTACTGCCTGCGTATTGACGAGTCTTTAGAGTCCTAGACAGAGGTTTCCTGGCTCAGGCGAAACGGAGTAGGAGCCCATATGTGATATGTGCGGGACCGAGATTAATACGATATGAAATGCCGTATTCTATTCTCGCGATATGTGATATCGGCCGGGTATATGTGATATAGCCGGATTATCAGATCAAGTGTTGAATCGATAAAAAGGTACATATTATATTAGTCGGTTATATGTAATATAGCCGGGTTATTAAATCAAGTGTTGATTTAATAATTTAATGTATAATTATATATATGATATATTACATTACATTAACTAATATAAGCTCACATAAATGATTCGTTTTCTCAATTAATGATACATTGATATATATGTCATATATGTTAATTATAATATTTGTTATGTTACATTAAATATTATATATGTGATATATAATATTACAGCATGCTAGGTTACAAATGCAACTAGAGTTTATGAGATTAAACCATACTAGGGTTTAAATTAGGCTTATCATTTTCTTTTTAGTTAATTCTAAATCTTGGATTAAAGTTAAGATATTTATATTATGTTGACTTTGTCCACTCTTTAGATATTTGCTAGATATTTGTTAACCTAACCATTTAATCCTAGCCTTTGGTTTATTCTCTACAAGGGTTAAACATGCCATGCTTAACCCATGGTTGCTTTTCTAACATAACACAATAATTCATTTTCATTCATCACAAATCATCTTCTTCATCCTCCTCACAAAAACTTTCTAGCTTTTTTTTTATGATGATTGTTTGTGAGAAAAAGAAAAGTAAAGAGAGCAAAATTCCTACTTCATCATCCTCATCTATTCTAGCCACTTAGATTAGGTTGTTTGCTTCACTAATACCTCATTAATGAAGTGAAAACTTGGGTTTGTGATTCCTCAAGGTAGAGCATCTTGGATTGTGAAGTCTTCAAGCAAGGATGTCTCATTCACCTCATGGAGCCTCTATAGAGTTCGGGAGCTTGATGATCGCAACGAAGGGACCCCAACTCGGAGCTTATGAAGCGAAGGAACGGACTACAAAGGTTGTAATCCTTCTCACTTAGTAGTAAAGTTGTTTGCTTTAAGTTTATAACCCTAATTCTCAAGTAAAGATCCTTGCTTAGGTTGTTTGGCACTTGTAAATTTTAAAATACAGCATGTTTGATGCCTTGTAGAACCTTGTCCTAGTGCCTAAGAACCTTACAGTGGTATCAGAGCCTAGCTAGAGTATTAGGCGATGCGTAAGCGAAATTAAAAGTCCGAACGAACTCCGAATAACCGATTTTTCCCACTTTCTGGAAAAATTTTCAAAAGTTGAAATTTTTCATGTTAAAAATATTCAGAAAATCATGCAGGTAATTTTATGGACACACCTGAAGAACAAAACCCTAACTCGTCTAAGTGACCGCGGATCCGCGGCTAAAACATGGTTTTGGCAGTGGATCCGCGGCGCCACTTAAGAGGCTTGGGTCGGGCTCTTCAGTTGTAGTTCCGTAGGTACTGGGGCATGATTCTAAGAATTTTTAATTATGCTTAAGTGTTGAGCTCTCTGGGAATTTTGGAAATTCGTTGATTCGATCTAATTGTTTAACGTCGTCTAGCTTTCTGTAATGAGATACAATAATTGGAATCTACAAATTTGTTTGTTGCGTGTAAATCTAACATTTCGGTCTCGGGTGTAATCAGAAATCTTGTTGAATTATCCGGCTTATTTTGAAAAGTGTTTTCATGGGTGAGACCTAAATGCGAGCTTTACATTGTTAGGCATGAAATCTTGGATATGTGATATCCCGGGTTTATGTTGTCTAAGGACAGTTACGATTCCAATTGTTGTAGTTTTTCATTTTTCTTTTCTGCGACCGTAATTGTAATATGTGGTGTATCGTTGGTTTCATTGCTATACATCAACGACAATTGAGATACACATATTTACTTACGTTGATGCCATGCGATGTTATGTGTTGCTGTGGTATGTTATATTGGATCGTCGTGATTTGAATAACCGGGGGTTTTATGTGAGATGAGGGTTTTTATTTTCATTCATGTAAAATTCATTGTATGTAATATTCTTTTATTGGGGCACTTCTGGGTTGAGGATGATGTCACTGTTGTATATTATTTACTTTTCCGCATTAGGATAGACCTAAGGAGGAGAGCATAAGTAACCGGGTTCTAGGGTTCAGTGGGAGGCCATCTCGAGGAGTCGAGACCGGGTCTCCTAACCCTTGAATTGGGAGGGTTGCTTGACGCTCTCGTAGGGGTCTAGGGATATGGGTTTGGCTATTCATCGCGACCGTTGAATCCGTGTTTTATACAGGCTCAAAATAAAACACGGACCTCCTAGTATATCCAATAATTCATATGTTATCTTCTGCTCATGATATACTGTGTTGTAATCATTTTATATGCGTAAGACGAATGTTGTATTATTATATATGAGATATATAGTAGACGTTGCTTATGTTTTGCCCCCGCGCTAGTCCCGCCCCGGTATGTCGTTAGTTAAGTAACCTAACGGTGCATAACAGGACACTGTAGCGAATGCGGATGGCATAAGCGTACGTTGTATTTTCTTTTCTTCTATGATGCTTAGGAAGCATAAATGATGGGACTCATTATTGAGATTAATGAAAGAAAAAGAAACCTAAAAGTTGTTGTAGAATCAAATTTATAAAAAAAGGTAGCTCTAGTTTTTTTTTGCTTTGCATAGCGGTATTCCTTGCAGAATATCCAGCACCTTATTCGATAAGGAAAGAGCCGAGATCCCTTCACCGGGAGTGACCTTTTTAGCGAAACTAGCAGATGCTACTATTGACTCAGTTATGTTTTTGATTGCTTCTATAGTTCATGCTTTGCATAGTGGTATTTGTGAAATATCCTGCACCTTATTCGATAAGGAAAGAGCCGAGATCACTTCACCGGGAGTGACCTCTTTAGCGAAACTAGTAAAAACCTCAAAAACACTACTTTTCAAAATCACTTGTTTCTACAACGATATCAAGTTCATTACGCGAAAGGTTTTCTGAAAAACCTGTCGTAGCCCTCTGACATTTCAGATAAGTAATACTTAGTATTCGTGCTGCGTTTGTTGGCTTTCGTCAAGGCGTAGTGTGCGGTAGCTAACTAGTGCTTATCTGCAACATAAGATGAGATTGGATTAGGGTAGTCGTACGACCTTGTTGGCTTTCGTCAAGGGTCATGCGAGTGGGTTTAATTCAATCATGAAATGTATGGGTTGAACTTGACTAGCGGACTATGGTTTGTTGGCTTTCGTCAAGGTCATAGCACGTTAGGGGTAAAAGTATTATCGGGAATTTCAAGAGTTGAAATTTGCAATGAGATTGCATACCTTATATAAGATAATTGGATCCTGATACCCACTGCGAGTAAGAGTTACTCTTGGGAGAGTTTTACACATGACAATTAGCCGATCAAGTAGGTGTCGAGAAAGGAGTTAACGGGATTATGCCTATGGGAAAACAAGATTTATTTTAATTAGGTCCGTGCGAAAGCACGGGGAACCTCTCTCAAAGTACCAACACTGGCCTGGACGAAAGATCGGCGAACTTGTAAGGTGTAATTAATCCGGCTAGTCTTACCTTTTAGGGTTTGAAGGAAGATTTGATGAAAACAGTAGGAGCCATCCTGATTAGATAAGATAATAACCAATCTAATCTTGAAAGAGCATACGCTAAAATGTTTTTTTCTCTCTCTCTCCAGCTAGCGACCATGTCAGGCCTTAATCAAGATAATAATATGGATGTATTGACCGAACCCACTTGTTATTCTGAGCAGGGAAACGTTGGTCCCGCTCCAACTTATAATTGTTATAAGTCCAAGCAGGAAATAGTAGAATATCCAGATTCTCACGCCGCCCAAACGAAGAATAAGCATGCAGATACATCTTCTTCGTGTGTGTTAGTGTAACATTTCAAAAATTAAAATATTATTTTTGCGAATTTTTATAATTTAATATTACTTTAATGAATATTTTAATATTTCGGTATAATTAAATACCGATAAATGGGGAAAATTTTGGAAAAATTATGGAAAATTCTAAAATAAGTTATTTTGTGGAATTTTGCCATTTTTAAGTTTGTAAGGTTAGTTTTATGCTAATTTAGTGCTAATCGCGATTAAAAATCGCTAATTGGATTTTTGGCATTTTTTAGCAAAAATGTGCACATATCATTTTTCCACACTTGTTACATTTTCTTACATGTTGTGGGTAGATGGTGGCCTAGGGTTACCATTGTGAGGAGAAGGAATAAAGGAATAAAGGAAAAAGAAAAGAAAAAGTAAGCATGATTATGAGAGAGAGAGAGGGGGTAGGTATAGGTCAACTTTCTTTTTGAACCCATCCCCATCATTTCCCTTCTCATTTTCTCTCTCCCCTTCAAGAGAGCTGTTGCAGCTCCTGCTCCTCCCTCATCTCCCTCCCCTTCACTCCATAGATCCCTCTCAATTCCCTCACCAAAACCCTATTCACACTTCACAAAACTTTCTCCCAAGCTCACTAGCTACACATTGGACTAAGGAAGAGCTAATTTGGAGGACTTTGAGCAACTCAAGAAAATTCTTGAGTTGACAAAGGAGGTAATTTCTGCACCCTAGAGTAGTATTTCAATTTCCTTGTGCATCTATACTAGTTTCATGTCGATATGGTGTCGTTTGATGGACTTGAGAGATTTCAAGTTAGGGTTTAGGGTGGATCTGAAATCAAAAGTGAAATTGAGGCTTGTTGTGACCTTAGAAACCCTGGTGTGATGTTATTTTAGACCCAAACCTGGAACTAGAACCAGAATACGGATTTATGAGACGATATCTGGAAAAACTGTAAATCTGGGACTGTTTTTGAAAATCTTCTTTAACCCGAGCCACCTGAAAATAAAATTGACTTGATAGAGAGATGTGCAGGCACCTAGGAACCACTACCCAAAGACCAAGCCCATATCTCCTTCCCCAGGACGCAGATTAATCCCTTCTGGCCGCAAATTGCGGCCAGACCAGGTTGGAACACCTTCATTTTTGGTTTAGGGCCCTATTTCCATTAGATTTGACATTTGGTATGTGCAATTTTGTCTGATTCCATTTAGGGTAAAATATGGGGTAATTTTCAAGAGTTGGCGCATAATTTATGACTTGCTTTAGCATGGATTTTGGTATTTGGTAATTCGTTTCAGCCGGATGGCGTTTGAACGTCGACGGCAAAGGCTTATTGGTCGTGTTTGCATGCGAGACTATAGGTTTTTACCTATGGGCGTAGCGTATGCCGTTTTGGTTTCCGATGTGATTTTTATGTGCTTGAGCATTTGTGATATCCTTGTAGGTACCCCACGTGACGTCGAGGCGTTGAAGCTAAAGATGGCGACATCGACATCGGCACACAAGAAGCAAAGTGAGTAGATTTATATCTACGGGGAGAAGTTGGGTGGATGGCGTATAGCACCCCCGCGGTTCGTGGTGATGTATACGAATACGTATACACACATATATTGTATATATATGGTTTGAGATTATTGATGACATTGATGGATATTTGGTGTGTTTGGATTGGTTTAGTGTTGCGAAACCCTAGAGTAGCGGTTGCACCACACATACACACACACCCATACTTGCATACATTCTTCTTTCATATGTGCTTATATGGTTATGTGTTCGCATAGGTATGGGACTATGTAATCATATACACGATTTGAGGATAGTATTTGGGGATTTGAGGTGAGTTGATGAGATGTGATTTGAGACCGTGAGATCGGTGATATGGCAGGATTCATACTTGAGATACGTCCTGATGTTATAGCGGATCTTTGGATGACGATGCCATGAAAATAGTGATATATATATATATAAAATGGTTGACATGTGATCATGATATAATATCGGATATGATATGATAAGATATTTCTAACGGGTCTCTTTGGGCGATGTATACCTCTTTGTGATATATGACGGTGATATCGGTTTGTTTGAGGCTGTAGATCAGCAGTTAGGTCATGATCTTATTGATGATATTAGTAATGTACTAGACGTAGGTAAGTACCCTGGATTGTGATCTTTGATAAAAGGGATATCAGATGAATAAAATGATGAATGTGATATTGACCCGTACCCAGATTTGGGATGCCGTACGACGGATTTACGTACGAGCTATATTGATGTTTGATCCGCACTCTTGACTTGGGAATATCTGATTATAGATATGGCATCGGATGTGATATTATCGAGGCGGGATCACTGACCAATATATATGCATTTATGTATCGACTCAGATGTTAGGCGGTTTCCTTACCTTCTGTTAGTCTGTTAGCTCAGCCCTATAGTTTAGTGTAGCTGTATGACTCATAGGGTATTAAATGCAGATTAGTTATCATTGTGTCTAGTATTCAGCTCCCGCTCTTTATTGCTGTTCGCTCCGCATCGCATACTTATATTGTGATTTCATATTACTTGTTGATATCATGCTGTTTGGACACCAACACCATTACCGATGATGCGGATGTTCCACGTACACTTACTTGCCGGCTAACACACATCTTCATCGGTAATTGCCATGTCACTACACAATAGTATTATTGCATCAGGATATGACTTTTGTATGTGCATACTATTATTCCATGTTGCATGATATACTGTTATACTTGTATTTCATTTATATGTCACATACATCATGCTTTCTGATTATGCGCATTAAGATATGTTGTTTCTATGATATTTCTTGATTTGGGAACCATGGGTATTTCAAAGAGATTATGTAAATGTTTTAAAAACCCGGTTACCCTTGATATGATATTTCAGCATCCACCATGAGTTTTATCGGTTCTGATATATATATACCCCATGCGAGGAGGCGTCGAGGTCGTATGAGGGTACATGGTGGGGCCCGGAGGTACCCCGGGTCAAGAAGCGCGTGGTGATGACGATGTGAGCCTGGCAGGGGAACCATACACTCCGATGATTTTACACGATGCGTCGGATATCCGGAGGGTACCATCGTGGTCTTGAGATTGATGGTAGGGGCCGGTCTGGATTGACGGCGCCCTAGATAGTGAGATTTATCTGAGATTTTGAGAAATTGAGGTACAGAGACATTGAGATATTGAGATTGAGGCTATGTTTTGTGCCGATGCTAGGCACAGTTTTCTTGATGTTTTTCCATGATTTTGACTATATCCTCATATTTACATGCATGATTCTTATTGTCATTGGGTGACACGTAGACGGGATCCACATATATACAGACATTGATCACATACAGACTTTGATTACATTGATCATACTTCATATGTATATATAACAAGGGATGAGGACGCTGTTATATATGCCCTTACACCAATATTAGTGGAATGGGACACTAATATTTGTGTGTTGATATCAATTTAAGTACTTCATCATACTTTTCATGCATTCATACCTCATCTATATGATATTGCTACCTGAGGCACTGACACGTGCACTTGGCATTACCGTTGTTTAGAGGTATACCCTAGCCATTGTTATAGGCTGCTGGTTATATATTTGAGGATATATTATGATCGTATGACCTAGGATTGCGTCATACATGCGATTCCTGTTCGTAGATGTATTCTATTCACGAGTTGGCAACTCACCCCCGCTGTGCCATAGTTTCTTGCAGGTTTGCCGTACAGGTTTCATTACGGCTTTGCCGGCACTACTTCCTTTTCCGGGTGATTTGCTAGTAGGTGGGTTCACTTGTATCGTGACCATCAGTATATTTGTATATTATTATTCAGTTGTTTCTAGAAGTTCCATCAACCAAACATGTATTATTTCAGAGATAGAGACCAGTGTTGTTTATTCTTTCGACCTTAGAGTCGCGCATTGTAATTATTTGGATTTCACGCTGTTTTGAGTTTCCTTTTCTGTTGTGATCCTCGCCCTTCGGCGTTGTATATTATATTGCTTGCGTGGTTGTGACCGTCGATTGACGAAGAGCTAGCTCCCGCTTGGGGATGCCTTTATTCATTATATATGCTTTATAAGGTTTTGTACCCGTTTGGGGTCAGTTTTTACAAAGGAAACTTTGCCGAAATTTTTAGAAAAGATTTGTAATTTTAAAATGTATATTTCGGCGCATGTTGCAAACATTTGATTCAAATTGGTTTTTCCTTCACTCCACTACTTTTCTTGGTTTGGATTTCTGGGTTTTTGGCTTACTTAGAGTACGTACGCCTCGAGTCGTGACAAAGTTGGTATCAGAGCGTTAGGTTTTACCTTCGGAGCGTTGGATGACCCCTAGTTGATGGAGTAGGTAGCTTGAGTAGAGTGACGTACCGTACGTATGTTCCGCGGCATATTTACGATACGCTACTCCACTTAAGAAGCCTTAGGATGTACATTTCTTTGCTCAGTATTATATTCATTCATGATCTAGCCACATCGGTACTAGTTGTGGTTTTTCTGCCACGATTACGGGCAGGGAGAGCTACGGCTAGAGTTGTGGTCAACACGATCTCGTTACGAACGAGGACTGACCAGGGCTTGATTCCGGTGACACACGATTGCAGAAATGTGTCTTTTTAGGGTGTTTTCGCGCCACGAGCGTTTGATGGATCACTGTATGAGATTACTCGGACGTGCAGATCGGCACCAGAGGATCGAGCCACTGATAGAGGCCATCCAGATTTTGATGACCGCTGATGTATTGATTATTTATGATGATTGATGCATTGTTCAGCGTGCAGACAAGTGAGCCAGTTGTTGCTGCGAACGACGAGATATCGCCCCATATGTTAGAGCTATTGCGGTATGAGTTGTACTAAGAGATGATAGAAGGTCGCTAGTCACCGAGGATGAATGACTAGGACATGTGGTTCGTTCACCTACCCCGATGCGAGGTCATCAGATAGAGTGATTCCAGCTAGAGACGACTTCACGCGGAGACGTTGAGAGTCGACAGAGACGATCGAATGTCAGAAACCTATTATTCCAAGTTTAAAGTATTCGGAAAGACATGCAGGCAATTCTATGGACCCTCTAGAAGAATGAAACCCTAACTCGACTTAATGACCATGTGAAAGCCTTTGAACCTTAGGGTATGCGGCAGTTCCGCAGCGCCATTAGTGAGGCTTGGGTTTTCCCTTCTACGGCTGGACCATCGATGCTGTGGTACGTACTCGATACTATTAAACTGTACCCAAGATGTTGAGCTCTTGGGGGATTAGGAGGTTTTGACGAATCGATCGAATGGTTCAACTTCATTCGGATGCCAGGTGGTGAGATGCATTTCTTGGAAGACTCCAGATACGAGGATAGCCGTTGGAGCTCAGTCCATGCAGCCACGACGAGATGAGTAAAGCAGTCGACATTAGAGAAAAGTGGAGTATGTGGTTCGTACAAGATCTGGATAAGATGATGTTCCACTCCGCCGACATCAGAGATGCGATACGCATGCCGAGGCATTGTACTTGAAATACCTTCCAGAAGGAGTCGCGATGAGTATGCAGCCGTTCCGGAACAAGAAACAGAGATAGTAAAGGACGATGACTTCCGGACAGTTCGACAGAGATGAGATTTGGGAAGAGACCTTGAGCAGGATTCCTTCCAGGATACTGCTGCAATGATATTTGCACTCAAGATCAGATGTGCCACGTGCATTCAGGGAGACAGAGGCCGACGTTGGCGACATGCTGCCCTACAGGTGGTTGTGAGGATTGACCAAGAGATGATCAGCGAAGTGCCAGAACGTAATCGTCCCCGTTAGCACACCTGACAAGGCCGATGAGCCGATGGATCGTGAGATTGGTAATCCACAGAGAAGATAAGGACCCAGAGACAGAGGACGCCAGACCGTGAGCAAGAGGCAAGTAGATATCTTGCGCTGTTAGCAGTGGATGCACCTGCACCTTCCCGGCTTTGAAGGAGGATATACCGATGCCGGTATTTATGATTTGTGATTCGATTATCACGTATCCGTCATCTTGGATTTCGGTATTTTGGACGATCTATTCGCATGATTGATTTTGATGATTGAGTTTCATGATATTTGTTTTCATACACCATGGTTGCACCTACTGAGTATTTACGATTTTTGCACAGTTGTTGCGCTTGGTATCGTTTTCGTGCCTTGGTCTTACATGTTTATGATTTTATGGGTTTCATACAGTTGAGTTGATTTTGTGCATATGTACGCACATGATTTGGTTTTTACACTCGGTATAGTTCACATATGCTTGCAGTGCAGTGATACGCATTTGTGCACCACAGTTGCACTGGACCTCGATTTCGATTGTGATGTTCGATATTTGTTTTGTGCACCTGATTGGATTTTTGCGCATGTTCGGTGCTTGATATTGGATTTCATGACTTCGTGCGGGATGGATGCACCTGATTTGGGTTTTCACGCATGTTGGGCGCATGTTATGAGATACGATTTTGGTGCACACCAGATGCACTAAATCGAGATTCTTCGTGCATGTCAGATGCACCTGCTTTTGCTGTCAGGCTCACCTGTTGCCTTTGATAGATGTTTCGTGCACACCCGATGCACTTAGATATTGTTTTGTGCACCTGTATGGCACAAGTATGGATTTTTGATTTCCGTGCGCACCAGACACACGTAGTATTCAATGCACATTTTGGGATTGATTCCTTATAGAGCAGTACGTTTTATGATGATTGCTATAAGTTTTCGTACTGAGCAGGACTAGTCAGAGGACCGTACCTGAATATATTTTGCATGCATTGATAGATTTCAAAGGGATTTCCAAAAGGCGAGCTATAGTCTCAATATTTACCTACGTTTCCGATACGACACGAAACGTTCAAAACAAGAAAACCCTTCTGAATTGTTTTAAAACGGCGGAACATACTTATTAAACAAAAGATATATACGTATATGGTTATTTTCTTATGATAGACGTCCGCCACTGTGCAGTGTTATGCGCATTGCACAGAGACTTTAGTAGATTTGGCATGCATTACCTTTTTTATACTTACATGTATAGATTTTATATTTACATGTACAGTTTCGAGTTATATCATTTTGGTTTTGCTTGGATTTGGCATTCGTGTATTTACCATGACTCCGATGATTGCGGGACGCTTGACGGACTTTCGATTTTGAGTTATCTGCTCATTACTCATGCGCATGCATTGCGCTATGATGCGTTTTAATTATTGATGATTTCGGAGCCCCGACGACTTGGACATTTTATTGAAATGTTTTAGAATTTGGGGGTTTAAATTTAAATTCGGGGACCGAATTTCTTTAATGGTGGAAGATTGTAACATTTCAAAAAATAAAATATTATTTTTGGGAATTTTTATAGTTTAATATTATTTTAATGAATATTTTAATATTTCGGTATAATTAAATACCGATAAATAGGGAAAATTTTGGAAAAATTTTGAAAAATTATAAAACAAGGTATTTTGTGGAATTTTGCCATTTTTAAGTTTTTATGGTTAGTTATATGCTAATTTAGTGCTAATCGCGATTAAAAATCGCTAATTGAATTTATGGCATTTTTGTGCAAAAATGTGCACATATCATTTTTCCACACTTGTTACATTTTCTTACATGTTGTGGGTAGAT
Organism: Agapanthus africanus; assembly: GCA_030015575.1. Lineage (NCBI taxonomy): Eukaryota > Viridiplantae > Streptophyta > Magnoliopsida > Asparagales > Amaryllidaceae > Agapanthus > Agapanthus africanus. The sequence continues at coordinate 336,936,107 of JASDDO010000031.1, forward strand.
GGTGGCCTAGGGTTACCATTGTGAGGAGAAGGAATAAAGGAATAAAGGAAAAAGAAAAGAAAAAGTAAGCATGATTATGAGAGAGAGGGGGGGTAGGTATAGGTCAACTTTCTTTTTGAACCCATCCCCATCATTTACCTTCTCCTTTTCTCTCTCCCCATCAAGAGAGATGCTACTGCTCCTGCTCCTCCCTCATCTCCCTCCCCTTCACTCCATAGATCCCTCTCAATTCCCTCACCAAAACCCCATTCCCACTTCACAAAACTTGGTCCCAAGCTCACTAGCTACACATTGGACTAAGGAAGAGCTGATTTGGAGGACTTTGAGCAACTCAAGAAAATTCTTGAGTTGCCAAAGGACGTAATTTCTGCACCCAAGAGTAGTATTTCAATTTCCTTGTGCATCTATACTAGTTTCATGTCTATATGGCGTCGTTTGATGGACTTGAGAGATTTCAAGTTAGGGTTTAGGGTGGATCTGAAATCAAAAGTGAAATTGAGGCTTGTTGTGACCTTAGAAACCCTGGTGTGATGTTATTTTAGACCCAAACCTAGAACTAGAACCAGAATACAGATTTATGAGACGATATCGGGAAAAACTGGAAATCTGGGACAGTTTTTGAAAATCTGCTTTAACCCGAGCCACCTGAAAATAAAATTGACTTGACAGAGAGATGCGCATGCACCTAGGAACCACCACCCAAAGCCCTAGCCCCTATCTCCTTCCCCAGGCCACAGATTAATCCCTTCTGGCCGTAAATTGCGGCCATACCAGGTTGGAACCCCTTCGTTTTTGGTTCAGGGCCCTATTTCCAGGAGATTTGACCTTTGATGTGTGCAATTTTGTTTGATTCCATTTAGGGTAAAATCTGGGGTAATTTTCATGAGTTGGCGCATGGTTTATGACTTGCTTTAGCATGGATTTTGGTGTTTGGTGATTCGTTTCAGTCAGATGGCGTTTGAACGTCAACGGCAAAGGGTTATTGGTCGTGTTTGCATGCGAGACTATAGGTATTTACCTAAGGGCGTAGCGTATGCCATTTTGGTTTCCGATGTGATTTTTATGTGCTTTATCGTTTGTGATATCCTTGTAGGTACCCTATGTGACGTCGAGGCGTTGAAGATAAATAAGGAGACATCGACATCGGCACACAAGAAGCAAGGTGAGTAGATTTATATCTACGGGGAGAAGTCGGCTGGATGGCGTATAGCACCCCCGCAGTTCGTGGTGATGTATACGAATACGTATACACACATATATTTTTTATATATGGTTTGAGATTATTGATGACATAGATGGATATTTGGTGTGTTTGGATTGGTTTAGTGTTGCGAAACCCTAGATTAGCGGTTGCACCACACATACACACACACCCATACTTGCATACATCCTTCTTTCATATGTGCTTATATGGTTATGTGTTCACATGGGTATGGGACTATGTGATCATATACTCGATTTGAGGATAGTATTTGGGGATTTGAGGTGAGTCGATGAGATGTGATTTGAGACCGTGAGATCGGTGATATGGCAGGATTCGTACTTGAGATACGTCCTGATGTTATAGCGGATCTTTGGATGACGAAGCCATGAAAATTGTGATATATATATATATAATGGTTGACATGTGATCATGATATGAGATAGGATATGATATGATAAGATATTTATAACGGGTCGCTTTGGGCGATGTATACCTCTTTGTGATATATGACGGTGTTATCGGTTTGTTTGAGGCTGTAGATCAGCAGTTAGGTCATGATCTTATTGATGATATTAGTAATGTACTAGACGTAGGTCAGTACCCTGGATTGTGATCTTTGATAAAAGGGATATCAGATGAATAAAATGATGAATGTGATATTGACCCGTACCCAGATTTGGGATGCCGTACGACGGATTTACGTACGAGCTATATTAATGTTTGATCCGCACTCTTAGCTTGGGAATATCTGATTATAGATATGGTATCGGATATGATATTATGGAGGCGGGATCACTGACCAATATATACGTATTTCTGTATCGACTCAGATGTTAGGCGGTTTCCTTACCTTCTATTAGTCTGTTAGCTCAGCCCTATAGTTTAGTGTAGTTGTATGACTCATAGGGTATTAAATGCAGATTAGTTCTCATTGTGTCTAGTATTCAGCTCCCGCTCATTATTGCTGTTCGCTCCGCATCGCATACTTATATTGTGATTTCATATTGCTTGTTGATATCATGCTGTTAGGACACCAGCACCATTACCGATATGCGGATGTTCCACGTACACTTACTTGCCGTCTCACACACATCTTCATCGGTAATTGCCATGTCACCACACAGTAGTATTATTGCATCAGGATATGACTCTTGTATGTGCATACTATTATTCCATATTGCATGATATACTGTTATACTTGTATTTCATTTATATGTCACATACATCATGCTTTCTGATTATGCGCATTGAGATATGTTGTTTCTATGATATTTCTGGATTTGGGAACCGTGGGTATTTCAAAGAGATTATGTAAATGTTTTAAAAACCTGGTTACCCTTGATATGATATTTGAGCATCCTCCATGAGTTTTGTCGGTTCTGATATATATATACCCCATGCGAGGAGGCGTCGAGGTCGTATGAGGGTACATGGTGGGGCCCGGAGGTACCCCGGGGCAAGAAGCGCGTGGTGATGACGATGTGAGCCTGGCGGGGGAACCATACACTCCGGTAATTTTACACGACGCGTCGGATATCCGGAGGGTACCATCATGGTCTTAGATTGATGGTAGGGGCCGGTCTGGATTGACGGCGTCCTAGATAGTGAGATTAATCTGAGATTTTGAGATATTGAGGTATAGAGACATTGAGATATTGAGATTGAGGCTATGTTTTGTGCCGATGCTAGGCACAGGTTTCATGATATTTTTCTATGATTTTGACTATATCCTCATATTTACATGAATGATGCTTATTGTCATTGGGAAACACGTGGACGGGATCCACATATATACAGACATTGATCACTTACAGACTTTGATTACATTGATCATACTTAATATGTATATATAACAGGGGATGAGGACGCTGTTATATATGCCCTTACACCAATGTTAGTGGAATGGGACGCTAATATTTGTGTGTTGATATCAATTTAAATACTTCATCATACTTTTCATGCATTCATACCTCATCTATATGATATTGCTACCTGAGGCACTGACACGAGCACTTGGTATTACCGTTGTTTAGAGGTATACCCTAGCCATTGTTATAGGCTGCTGGTTATATATTTGAGGATATATTATGATCGTATGACCTAGGATTGCGTCATACATGCGATTCCTGTTCGTAGATGTATTCTATTCACGAGTTGGCAACTCACCCCCGTTGTGCCATAGTTTCTTGCAGGTTTGCCGTACAGATTTCATTACGGCTTTTCTGGCACTACTTCCTTTTCCGGGTGATTTGCTAGTAGGTGGGTTCACTTGTATCGTGACCATAAGTATATTTTTATATTATTATTCATTTGTGTCTAGAAGTTCCATCAACCAAACATGTATTATTTCAGAGATAGAGACCAGTGTTGTTTATTCTTTCGACCTTAGAGTCGCGCGATGTAATTATTTGGATTTCGCGCTGTTTTGAGTTTCCTTTTCTGTTGTGATCCTCGCCCTTCGGCGTTGTATATTTTATTGCTTGCGTGGTTGTGACCGTCGATTGACGAAGAGCTAGCTCCCGCTTGGGGATGCCTTTATTCATTATATATGCTTTATCAAGTTTTGTACCCGTTTGGGGTCAGTTTTTACAAAGGAAACTCTGCCGAAATTTTTAGAAAAGATTTGTGATTTTAAAATGTATATTTCGGCGCATGTTGCAAACATTTGATTCAAATTGGTTTTTCCTTCACTCCACGACTTTTCTTGGTTTGGATTTCTGGGTTTTCGGCTTACTTAGAGTACGTACGCCTCGAGACGTTCGTAGTCTATGTGTCGGTCATGTTCCTTACTTTCGGGTCGTGACAGTTAGTTATTGAGAACCGTTTCTCAGTCCACTCTACGTCCTGGGTATTAGATACCGGATCGGATCCCACATATGTAATATGTTACATGGGCTAAGGAAAGGTAGGGAACTGGGAATGGGTGATCATTCCATAAGAGTAGGGAATGGTGCAAATGTTGCAGCCAAAGCAGTTGGCGAATATCACCTTGTATTACCAAACGGTAATACATTGATTCTGAATGAATGCTATTACATTCCGACCCTGATATGCAATCTTATATCAGTTTCTTTATTGAGTAAAGAGGATATAATTTTGTACTACAGGATATTGTTATGAACATCTTCATGAATCAAAAGTTGATTGGATTAGGCTCGTTAAATAATGGCATACACGTTCTAAATCAAACCACAGTCCTTAATGTACAAAACACACACAAGAGGAAGAATTCAGAAATGAACGAATCCTTCTTGTGGCATTGTAGACTGGGTCATATCAATACGACACGACTAGCTAAGTTATATAAAATTGGATATTTGAATCCGTACGAATTTTCATCTTATGATACTTTCCAGTCATGTCTCAAAGGCAAAATGACCAAAACTCCGTTTAGTGGACACGGAGAAAGAGTTGCGGAACTCGTAGGACTGATACATAATGATGTATGCAGTCACATGTCTACTCATATCAGGAATGGTTCCTCGTACTTCATTACATTCACTGACGATCTCTCAAGATACGGACAAATGTTCCTGTTGAAACATAAGTCTGAAGCTTTTGAGAAATTCGAAGAATATAAGCATGAAGCAGAGAACCAAACGGGTAAAAGTATTAAGATCTTTCGATCTGATCGAGGAGGAGAATACTTGAGCAATGAGTTCCTGGACTATCTAAAAGAGAATAGGATTCTCTCTCAACTTACTCCTCCATATACACCACAGCACAACGGTGTATCGGAACGGAGGAATCGCACCCTATTAGATATGGTGCGCTCTATGATGAGCACTGCTGAGTTGCCTATTTCCTTTTGGGTGTATGCGCTTGAGATATCCATACACCTATTGAATATGGTCCCTACCAAATCAGTGCCTACCACTCCATATGAGATATGGAAGTGGAAGTGACCATCTCTTAATTATGTTAAGATATGGGGTTGTCCGGCCTGTGTCAAAAGGCACAATCCGGAAAATCTCGAGGCAAGGTCTGTCCTATGAAAGTTTGTAGGATATCCCAAAAACTCACAAGAGTATAACTTTTACTACACTGAGGAACAAAAGGTGTTTGTTTCTCGACATGCCACCTTTTAGAAAAGGAATTTCTTGCAAAGGAAATTAGTGGCGAGGAGGTAGAACTGGAAGAAGTTCCAGCTATACAAACTACGACAGAAGATTTGGTGGAACCAGAGGATTCAGTAGTTCCCAACGAACCTCAGCCGCTCCGCCGATCTAGTAGGGCTCCTCATCCACCTGAGAGATACTACGGTTTTCTCATAGATGGTGGGAGCGAGGATTTCATCATGGAAGATGATGACCCGACTAGCTTCGAGCAGGCCATCATAATTGGAGACTCAGTGAAGTGGCTGGATGCAATGCGATCTGAGATGGAATCCATGTACACCAACAAAGTATGGACTTTGGAAGTTGATCCTGAAGGGGTAAAACCCATTGGAAGCAAATGGATCTTTAAGAAAATACTTGGTGTAGATGGAAAATTTGAGACTTTCAAAGCTAGACTTATTGCAAAGGGTTTTCGTCAATGACCAGGTGTGGATTATGACGAAACATTTTCTCTAGTGGCTATGCTTATGTCTATCCGGATCCTACTTGCCATTACTGCATACCATGACTATTTAATCTGGCAAATGGATGTTATGACCGCCTTTTCGAATGGTGATTTGGAAGAGTGCGTGTACATGACTCAGCCAGAGGGCTTCGTAGACAGTGGGAGCTTCGGAAAGGTGTGCAAACTGCTTAAATCCATCTACGGGTTAAAGCAAGTATCGCGGAGATGGAACATCTATTTTGATGTCGTTATCAAAGAGTTTGATTTCGTCAAAAACATAGATGAACCTTGTATATACAAGAAGGTGGCAGAGAGTAAGGTTGTCTTCCTCGTATTGTACGTGGATAACATACTCTTGATAGGAAATGACATTCCTATGCTGCAATCGGTCAGGCTCTTCTTATCACAAAGATTCTTAAAGAAAGATCTAGGGGATGCCTCCTACTTCTTGGGGATTAAGATCTATAGAGATAGTTCTAAACAGATACTGGGATTGTCCCAATCCAGGTACATTGACACCATACTAAAGAGGTTTAGTATGGAAGAATCCAAGCATGGGTTTTTACCCACAATCTTAGGACCCACTCTCTCCAAAGAGATGTCTTCCAAGAATGATTTGGAGAGAGCTCGCATGCAAGTGATACCCTATGCTTCGGCAGTAGGCTCTATCATGTACGCGATGCTATGTACCAGACCTGATGTAGCATACTCACTAAGTGTAGTGAGTAGGTATCAAGCAGATCCTGGAGAGAGTCACTGGACAGTTGTGAAGAACATTCTCAAGTACTTGAGAAGGACTAAGGAGATGTTCTTAGTGTATGTTAACGGAGAACTCCAGGTGGAGTCCTTTACCGATTCGAGCTTCCAAAGTGATAAGGACGACTCTAATTCGCACTCGGGATTTCTCTTTACCCTCAATAGAGAGGCGGTGTGTTGGAAGAGTTCCAAACAGGAAACCATGGCAGACTCGACGATAGAGGCTGAATACATCGCTGCCAACGATGCTGCCAAAGAGGCTGTCTGGATGAAGAAGTTCATAACTTAACTTGGAGTGGTTCCGTCCATTTAGCATCTAATACCTTTGTATTGTGATAACAATAGAGCTGTGGCTTTGGCCAAAGAACCCAGATCCCATCAGAGATCCAGACATATTCTGAGGCGGTATCACCTTATCCGGGAGATAGTTGATCGCCGAGATATCGAGGTCAGGAGAGTTGACACGAAGGACAACACTGCGGATCCACTCACGAAGGCCATACCCCATATAAACTTTGAGAGACTCTTTGGGATGTTAGGTATGAGATATTACAAGAGCTGGCCTTAGTGCAAGTGGGAGATTGTTAGTTATGTATATGCCCTAGAGGCCATTGTTGTACATATGATGTATATTATAGTGGATGCTTGGATTTATATAGAGAGGACTTTCTTGCTCGATATGATAGTATGCTATCTGGTTTCACTTTGTATAAACATGTTGACTTGTATTGGTTTACCGTCCTGCTCTCACATGTTGATAAAGCCCTTAGTATATGTACTCGACTATTTGGACTATGATGCAGATCAAAATAGTGGAGCCAGGGTAGTCTAAGAGTATATCCTATAACTGTTCCTAGTCGAGGGAGTATCGAGACAGGGCATCGATACTCCAGAGTAGACTAGCGTATACGCTTCTCGACCCATATGATGGGCGATGGATGATCCCATATCCATTGGTGTTTGACATCAGAGAAGGTATATGGGTGCTCAGTGGAGAATGGATACACTGAACAGACTCACCGAGAACTCCTAGATGGTATTATACCTATCGTCAGATAGCAGTTCTCCAGTGACACTGGTACATCTTAGTTTGTAGACCCGAGATCGTCATAGAGTCTTGTGTGATTCCTACTGTGCTTTGATTTCCACCTTACCACGTTCATGAGAACGTGAAAAACGGTGGCTTTTGGGTACAGTCCCGAATCACATCTACAGGGGATTCGTCCGCATAGCGTTTTGCATCCGGGCTAGATTATATGACATGATTATTAGTTATAAGTATATGGACATTGATTGTGCATGTGTATCATTGTTGCATATATCATTTCCTATTGTATATGGACATAGTATTAATGAGACACAACACCATTATTGACGGTTCATGTTACACGAGCACTAATTGTATGCTACACACACTCCGTCGATAATTGCCATGACACGCACAACACCTATGCATACGTGATGTTGTATTGGTTAGGGACATTGAGACATGATCCTTATTTCCATTGTGCATATAAGATATAGCTAACACATATACATACGTGATATTGTATTGGTTAGGGACAGTTGAGACATTGACTCTTATTCCATTGCACATAAGAAAGGTAGTATACTTGCATACCTACATGCTTACACAAATGCCTAGTATACCTACATGCTTACACATATGCCTTGCTATACCTACATGCTTACACATATGCCTTGCTATACCTACATGTTTACACATATACCTATTTGGTATTACATCATTATTGATAGGTATATAACCATATCTTGATATAGCTGCATGTACATCATGCATACATACTTACATGTACACCCACACATATCTTGCTATAACTACATGTTCACCTTTATATGATATTGCATTGGATTTCGAAGAAATTGGAAACCGCATGGTATATTTAATAACTTGATGCATTTAAATAGCAGTTTTTCCTTTATATGCTCATATTACTGTTTTATGTTGCATATATTATATTCATGGATTTACCCATTGAGATATGGATTTCATATGATATTTTCTGGATTTGAGGACCGTGGTATTTCATGAAATTATGCTTTGTTTGAAAAACCCGATTTCTCTTGATATGATATTTCGATGCGTCCACCATAAGATTTCTCGGTTCTGAGACTTATGTTAGATACCCCATGAGAGGAGTGGACGAGGCCGTGTGTGGGTACATGGTGGGGTCCGGAGGTACCCCAGGGCAAGAAGATCGCAGGTGATGGCGATGAGTCCGAGGCAGGGGAGTACTACCTTACCGGTGATATTATTTGGATTCGGCAGTTATCTGGAGGATACCGACCGGAGTTATGTACGCACATGCTATGTGGATTGCGAGTGTTGGGCACTAAGGTTCCATGAGATGTACGGACATGAGGGCCGGTCCTGGTGACGTTGCCTTAGAGATACGTATTTACGTGTCGATGCTGGACACTAGTTTTCATGATGTTTTCGGGTGTCGATGTTGGACACTCAGATTCCATGAGACTTACAGGATAGGAGGGCCAATTTGAAGATGCGGAGCCTTTGGTATTGGGATTTGGAGCGTCGCTGATGGACACTAGTCTCTCCACGATGAGGATTCCATGAGGATGACATGTTTTATCCCATACTCGATATTTATTTGATATGCATTGCTTCATGTATTAGTACTACCTGATAGAGTACCTTTCATGACTGTTGCATATACATATTGCCATATTATACTATCAGCTTTCATGTGATAGATTATCGTAGTTCGTGCATACCTGCGATTATCTATATATGTTTTTTACTATTCACGAGTTGGCAACTCACCCCTGTTGTGCCACATTGTTTTGCAGGTTGCCCCTCAGAGCAGTAGCGGCAGGGCTTCTTCTTATCGTATCATCTTTTGCAGCGGATACCGCTACGGCTGACTGTGAGCAATTTTTCTATAGGTGGGTTTTGCGGTTATCCGATGATGCTCATTGTATATCTTTTTGTATCTAGTACTCTCCATCTACTACTTTCATGTATTGACTTAAAGAAGAGATGTGAGGACGATATTTTTTATTGTTTTGTGACTTGGGTGTCGTGCTTGTGGGAGCCGGCCTTTTATGCAGCTTTATCTTTTATGTTGTTTTCACTTATATCGTCATTTTCTTCGCTATGGTGTCGTAAATCTGTTGTGGTGGTTGTTTCCGCCTTTGGGCGTAGATTTGCTCCCGTTGGGGATGCTTTACTTATATCTTTTGTATGTACCCTTTTTGGGACTAGTTTTTACAAAGGAGGTGCTGCCAAATTTTTAAAGAAAGTAAATTTGGACATTAAAGAATTTTACTTGAGATTCCCAAAAGCTTTTAACAATGTTCTTATCACTTACTACTTTTGATGGTTCTTATCACTTACTACTTTTAACAATGTTCTTATCACTTACGTAGATTGCGTTACGAAGATTGCGTTACGCCTGTAGACGTTACGTGGTTTAAGGGCCGTCACATGCCAAATTTCGGGTCGTGACAGCTATCGACCCAGATGTCTTTTTGAGAAGTTGACATAACTGAAAGCTAGTCTAGTAGCCACAAATACAACCCTAAAACCCGAGCCATCCCCTCTTTTTCTTAGCCGCAGATTTAATCGATTTGGCCGCAATTTGCAACCAGTCTGGGGAGTCGGAGTGTGGGTCTTGGTCAAGGGTTCTCTGGAACTACATGTAGGCTTATGGCATGTGCAACTTTTCCTAATTGCTTGTATAAGAAAATCCGGGACTGTTTTACTATTTTTCAAGTGTTTCGTTAACATACGATATGGATTTATCCGACTCTCGTTTAGGGTCTTGTGTGGTTAGCAGCCTTAGTGGTAGTCTTGGATGTTGCTGTACACGTTTAGCATTCTTAGCTCACACATGGTATCTTGTGGGAGTTGGTTCGTTCGTTTTGCAAATGTGTCCGTGTTCTTATCAAAGATTTTATTAGCCTCACGTGTTATGGTATTGTGCGATGCTAGGATCGTTTGCGGGGACTTCGGACGCAGCTAAGAAGGGGAAGGAGGTGGTCGGATTCCTATAGATCGAGACCATTCCGGTGAGTAGATTTCACATCTACGGGGGAATCGCTGTATGGCGTTAAGCGCCGATGGCGAGATTCTAGTTACAAAACTCTATATTGAATGCTTACACATTTTTGATTGTGCATGAGTTTCGTAGTGTGCATTCCATTACCTGTTATGCATTGACATATCCTCAGCAGGACACTGCACAATTACCAACGGTTCATGTCGCACGAGCACTGATTCATATGCCCATACACAGCGTTGGTAATTGCCATGACACGCACACTATAGAAATTGCCATGAATAACTATATTGTATTACATTCTTAATTGGTAGTTATACTCTCGTTATTATACTAATACGCATCATATCAGCATCATGCATACATTGCTATAGTGTCATATTCTCATATGATGTTTCATGAGATTTCGGTTTTCATGGATTAGTAAAACCGCAAAGTACATTTTCAAAACTTGGATATTTGAAAGACGTGGTTTTCCCTTGATATGATATTTGATGTCCACCATGGGTTTTCTCGGTTCTGAGTGATGAGTATACCCAATTCGAGGAGTGAGGAGGAACCTTCTGTGGGTACATAGTGGTCCCAGTACGGCACACCAGGGCAAGAAGATCGTATAGAAAGGCGTTGAGCCCGGCAGGGGAACACTACCTACCGGTGACTTTATGGAAACTCGACGGATATCCGGAGGATACCGACCAGAGTTATATGATGAAATGGATATGAAGGCCGATCAGAGTGACGGCGCCTGAGATATTGGGATTTGAGTGTCGTTGATTGACACCGGTTTTATGATGATTTATTGATGGTACCGCTGTTTTATTCAACATTCAGGACTTATTATGATATGCTCTGTTCATATAGTTGTTGCATCCTGATGTTGTACATGTCTCATGATTATATTGCATTCATGCTGTTATATATATGCCATCATAACCTCACATTAGGAATTATCGCTATTTCTTATGCTTGCGATTACCACGTATGATGTTATTTACTACTCACTATCTGGCAACTCACCCTATTGTGCCACGGTGTCTTGCAGGGGCTGATCCTCAGTGTAGTCGCTGCGGGGCACTCTACTTCTTCTATTTCTGCAGATACCGCTCCTTTTAAGATTGATATATTTTGTAGGTGGGTGGCGAGTATTCATGTGCTTTCTACTTATACTATTATCCTTGTATCTAGTATACTCCATCTACCGTATGTATGTATTGACTTAGAGACGAGACTGAGAGACTTGATATCTGTATTATATGTGATTTTGGGTGTTATGCTCGTGTGAGCCAACTTTTGAGCTATGTTGCGATATTGTTACATTTCGTATTCGCTTATTTTTTCGCCTTTGGCGTTGTATACCTGTCGTGGTTGTGTTCCGCCTTTAGGCGTGAGATTGCTCCCGAAAAGAGGATGTTTTTATATATTGTTTTCTATCCATTTTCGAATCAGTTTTTACAAAAGAAATGCTGCTGAAATTTTTAGTAACAACTTGAGATTTTAAAAAGGTTGATATTTTGAAACAAATGTTTTACCACTCTACTTCATTTCACGGTTTAGATTTTTGTGCTTCAGCTTACTTGAATTACGTTACGCCTTTAGACGTTGCATGATTTAAGTGCCAGCAGCGTTCCTAAATTGGGTTGTGACAATTAAATTCTACGTTTTCCTAACAAAAAGTTGGGATACTCCCTGTTAAACAGAGACGTTGGATCAAAAAACCAATGGAGATGATGAATCATTAAATTCCATTAGGAGTAAATATCTTTCAAATCTTTCTAAATAAGAAAGATACACTCGGTTGGATTAATGATCCAATAATAGAATAAAATTCTATTTTTGGGAATATATTCCATCAATTTTTCTAAACAAAAAGAGATTGCTCTCTATAAAACAGAGAACCCTTGGAATAAAAATCCAATGGTGATTTAAAAAATCACCATTTTACAGAATAAATTCTGTATATGGGAAAATATTTTCCTAATCTTGTTAAAAACAGGAAAACATATTCTGTAAAACAGAAGTCCTTGGATCAAAGATTCAACGGTGGGTAAAATTCCCCAACTCAATTTTGAAACCAATTAAATCAATTGGAATCTCTCAATGAGAGATTTTATCAAAATTAATTAACAAACTTTCCTCAACTATATAAAGAACCCGAGCCTTCAAGTCTTAGAGAGAGAGAAACCCTTATAAGCTTCTGCAAAAATACAGTGAGCTCTAAAAAATAACAGAGAATTTAATTCTCAAAGATGAAGAGTTCCCTTTTCAAAAAAACTGAGGTAAAGAAAACACAGAGATAAAAATATCCCCTTTACCTATTTTAAGGGTTTAACCCTTCTCAAAGAACATTGTTCTTTCTCTGGATCAGAAATCCACAAAACAAGTCTCTCACAAGTTGAGAATTTAATTCTAATCGGGAAGATCTTGTTCTTGGGAATCAAAGATTCAGAAAAGAATTAGGTCCAAAAGAAAAACAAAAGGAAAAAGAACCTATAAAAGAAGTTAGTTCCTAAAGAAATACATGATCCCAGATCTTCAAAAAACGAAGATCTTGGTGATCATTAATGGTCAAAATGCCATTAACAGAGATTTAATCGCTGAAAAGGGGGAAAGACTAGCGCCTTACGTGCTTTCCACGTGAGCGCCTTTTTAACAGCACCTGGCGCCTCATGTGAAAAACACGTGGGCGCCCAAAGCAGAAGGCCAGCGCCTCACGTGAAACACACGTGGGCGCTGAATAAAAAGTGCTTAAAACTTCAAATATAGCCAAAATGGCTAAGTAGTTAACACTGATTGGGCAGCGCCCAGCGCCTTATGTGCTCCTCACGTGGGTGCCACACAAAAATTGCTTAGCACTTCATATGTAGCCAAAACGGCTAAGCGCTTAACAATGATTGGGCAGCGTCCAGCACCTCACGTGCTCCTTATGTGGGCGCCACATAAAAAGTTCTTAGCACTTCGTATACAGCCAAAACGGCTGAGTGCTTAGCACTGATTGGGAACCACCCATAATTGAATGCTTCACATGATATCCATGTGAATGTCAGAACATAAAATAAATGCTTAGCACTTTTACATAAAAAAAGGGGGCTGAACAAATAAAGCCCAAAAAAGTGCTTAGCACTTCTGAATAGAACAAAAGAAGACTGAGTAAGCCCAAATTGGCTAAGTCTCTCTTACAACTGAGCCTAAATGCGCTCGATCTTAATAAATTTAATGAACCTTAAAAATATTGCTAAGTTGATCTTAGTCTCAAACAGGACTAATGTATCCTTATTTTAAAATAGATTGAGCCCAAATGCTAATACATTTAAGTTCATTTTAATCTCAAACTACATTAACGCTCCTTAAATAAAACAAAATATTTTTGAACCAAAGGAATATATAACCTAAGTTCAAAACCTCGTCAAGCAAATCCTTGACCTAAACTCGAAATCTAAAATATACGGATTTGGACTAATCAGCACCCTACGGGCGACGACATAAACTAGTCTCCGTATACAATCCACGGGCAACCAAAACAAACAAAAACACACACGACACGAAGTGAACTGCTGGAAAAGGAGAAAATGCTTATCGCAATGTGGTAACGTAATTAACTTTAGGGGCTTGCGCTTGCAGCAAAGAGCGTCCCCACAATCAAGAAACCCTCATAAAATTAGAAGGAATCTGATATAGTCTGCTACAATGGTCGCATTTGTCCACACCTCCGTTATATGGTGCCATAAATCAATTTGGTATCTTTGGAGAGGTGGATGGAGAAGTCCAAATAGCATCTGCCACCAGATTCAGGCAAGACGGTCTATCGCAGTTCGTCTCTGTTTTCGGCGGTGAACAGATTCTGGCACGCTCGGTGGGACATTTTCCTCTTTCCACTCCACAATTCATGTGTCTTGTTTCGTGAACAAAATCGTGGTTCGCTATGGTTGCCCTTGAATTCGAGATACTAAAACTTGGTGTCTTTCTCCTGTGCAGAGAAATTGATGGCTTCCAACTGCACCTCTTGAAACAGCAACTCTCACTCCACCCAAACTAGAGAAGTGACCTATGGGCCCAACGCTACCTCTATCTTCTCAATGCCAGTGGGGCAAGTTACGCAAGCCACAACTAGATTGTTCTTAGGGACCATGCTTCCATCAGTGAGTTTCGGTGCTTTAGCGCTGCAAGAGGTGTATGTCGACGTCACCATCCCTACGGGTTTGCGGGACGACGGAACGGGTAAAAAACGATTTTTCTAACATGGTAACATCGACTTGAACTCTAGGATCTTAGCTAAACCATAACTAACAATCTAACTAGAGGTTTTATCTACTATGTAAGAAGATTATACATAAACTTCCACGTCCTTCTTGTCTTCCCACTGTCCTCGTTCACCTCGCGAGCTCTTTGGAGTGGAAATGGATAGAACCTCCTCGTCGGCTTCTCGAAGTAGTAGAAGATCCACCCGAGAGTTCCAACCTTGAGCAAAACCTCCAAGTTGTGGCAACTAGATCACTTGGTGTGCTAAACTAAGTAACCTAGAATGAGTAGAGTGTGATTTTGGGTAGCTTGGTCTCAAAAACCCTTGATTCTCAACACATGAGACACTATGGTTTTTGAAAGGAAGAAGGAGAGAGTGAACTTGAGGAAAGAGAAAAATGATTTTTGATAATGATAACTGATAAATGAAATGGCTAGCTTGACATGAAAATAAGCATGGCACAATAAAAATATCTCATCAAAAATATCTAGGTCTCAAAATATCTCATCAAAATATCTAGAGTCAAAAAGTCAATCCAAGTCAAATGGTCAACCCAAGTAGCTATGCCACTAAATTATCATTTACCAAAAATAACAAAAACTTTTCTCCACCTCATATTTGTTTTGACCAAGTCAATGGTCAAAACCCTAATGAGGTGTCTCATTCTATACCCCCTCTCATCCGTATATACATACCCGCATCCGTGTTCCGAGAAACACGAATACAATGAGACGAAACTAATCCAATAATCAAATACTAGGATCCGGCTTAAACCAAAGCCCACTAGTATTGTCCGCTCCAACACCACACGCGCACAAGTACACGTATGTGATCGAACCCTGTCGTAAAACCATACGACCTCTACATCGTTTCGCTCGAAGCTGGGAAACCCTCTGTGTGGGACTCTAAAGACTCGACAGTACTCTGGCAGTGGGTTTAACCACAAGCACGTCAGCGGCACTGGCTGTACGTAATGGCTACCCAGGTATCTGTTGATAGGAATGTCGACGAGCAAGCTCATCCAAACTCCTACTAAGCCTGTCTGTGGCAATCTACGTACAGTCCGGTCTGTTCGTCTAAGAGTGTCACATATCGGTCCTAGAGGGGCGGCAAACGTCAGACCCCTAATAGTGCAATAAGTCGTGTCAGAGTTCGGCCAAAAACACCCTGAGAAACTACTGGAGTACCTACCAGTAAATTTCACTTGTCCTGGCCAGGGACTTTGTGTAATGGCTTTACGAACATAGTGCGACAACAACCCCCAATAACGGGAGAGACGAATCCTATCTAACCGCCACTACCTCCAAGTGCTTCGGGACTGCACCTAACTACTACCTATTTGCATGACTCGGCAGAGCCGTGGTAGGGTAGTAATCTAAGAAAAGTGGGAACACACTTGAGGAGAAGTAGCACTGTCATGTCAACGGACTCAGCTGTACTCATGTCGCCTGTGAACTGATACCTGACGATAGGTATAGTTCCAACCAGTAATACCCCATGAGTCCGTCCAGTGTAACTCATAACCCAATGAGCACCTGCATACTATCTCCAATACGACGTACTGATGGCTGTGGGACAGATCATCTCCACTGCTGGGATGAGAAGCGTATACACTAGTCTACTCTGGAGTATCGATGCCCTGTCTCAATAATCCTATGACTAGGGACCTGCATAAAGATGTGCTTGTAGACTACCTAGCCCCCACTAGTGTGAATGCCATCACAACGCTGGTAGTCAAGCAATGATCCTAAGGGCTCTATCAATATGTATTAGCGATATGTTAAAAGAAACATATACAAATATTAAGATAGATACAAACCAGGTAGCATACTACTATATAGAGCAAGACTGTCATAAATCCGTATATATATCCCAAGCTTCCAAAATGTAATATACAAACTAGTGCTATACAATAATGGCCTCTAGGGCATATTACACTAACAATCTCCCACTTGCACTAAAGCCATGTGCTGGCATATCGCAGACCTATCATCTCGAATAGCCTCTCAAACCGCGTCTGAATGATGGCCTTTGTGAATGGATCTGCAGTGTTTTCCTCAGTAGCAACTCTCTGAACCTCGATCTCCCGGCGATCCACGATCTCCCTAATCAGGTGATACCGCCTCAAGATGTGTCTGGACTTCTGATAGGACCTGGGTTCCTTTGGTAAATCTATAGCCTCGTTGTTGTCACAATACAGAGGTATTGGATCAACAATGGATGGAACCACCTGAAGTTCTGTTAAGAACTTCCTCATCCATACTGCTTCTTTTGCGACATCAAAAGCTGCGATATACTCCGCTTCCATCGTCGAGTCAACAACGTTGTCCTGCTTGGAACTCTTCCAACAGATCGCCCCTCTATTGAGGGTAAAGAGATAACCCGTCATGGATTTGGAATCATCCTTGTCACTCTGGAAGCTTGAGTCAGCAAAGGCCTTGATCTGGAGGTCTTTACCGCCATAAACCAAGAAATTTTCCTTAGTCCTTCTCAGGTACTTGAGAATGTTCTTTACTTCTATCCAGTGCTTCTCCCCAGGGTTTGACTGATACCGGCTTACAGCACTCAGTGCGTAAGCAACATCTGGTCTGGTACACAACATCGCATAGATTATAGATCCTACCGCAGAAGCGTAGGGTATAATAGACACGCGACCCCTTTCCAAATCAGTCTTGGGAGACATCTCTTTGGAGAGAGTGATTCCGTGACAGGACGGTAAATTACCGCGTTTAGAATCTTCCATACTGAATATTTTCAGTATGGTGTCGATGTACCTGGACTGTGAAAGTCCCAACATGCTCTTAGATCTATCATGATAGATCTAGATCCCCAAAATGTAAGAGGCATCACCCAGGTCTTTCATGGAGAACCTGTGTGACAAGCACCCTTTGACAGTTTGTAGCATAGGAATGTAATTTCCTATCAAGAGAATGTCATCCATGTACAAGACGAGGAATACAACTGTTCATGCTATAATCTTATTATAAATGCATGGCTCATCTGGATTTTTGATAAAGTCAAATTCTTTGACCGTTTCGTCAAAACAGATGTTCCAACTCTGCGATACCTGCTTTAGTCCATAGATGGACTTAAGAAACTTGCATACTTTCCCGCTGCTCCCATTCTGAATGAAACCCTCTGGCTCGTCCGTATAGACACACTCTAAATTTCGATTTAGAAAACCGGTTTTTACGTTCATCTGCTAAATCTCATAATCGTGGAAGGAAGCAATGGAAAGAAGGATATAAATGGATTTAAGGATAGCCACTGGAGAAAAGGTTTCGTCATAGTCCAAACCAGGTCTTTGATTAAATCCTTTTGCAACAAGTCTAGACTTATAGGTTTCAACATGTCCATCTACACCAATCTTCTTTCTGAAGATCCATTTGCAGCCTACGGGTTTTACCCCTTCTGGAGAAATGTCCAAAGTCCATACTTTGTTGGTGTACATGGACTCCATCTTGGTCCTCATTGCATCCAGCCATTTTACCGAGTGAGTGCTCTAAATGGCTTGCTGGAAGATAGTCGGCTCATCATTATCAATGATGCAATCCTCTCTATCCCCGTCAACAAGAAAACCGTAGTATCTCTCAGGCGGATGAGAAAGCCTACTACTCATGCGGAGTGGTGCGGGAATGACCTGTTCTTTTGAAACTTCTGGTTCCACGAAGCATTCAGTAATAGCTTATGGTTCTGGAATTTCTTCCAGTTCTATTGCGCTCCCACTTGTTTCCTTTTCTAAAAACTAATGTTCCAGAAAGTGGGCATGACGAGAAACAAAAACCTTTTGTTCCTCTGCGTAATAGAAAAGATACCCCCTGGAATTCTTTGGGTATCCCACAAACTTACACAGTACTGATCGTGCCTCGAGTTTGTCCGCATGCTTATTTTTAACAAAAGATGGACATCCCCATATCTTGAGATACTGAAGATAGGGTTTCTTCCCACTCCACATCTGATATGGTGTGGTAGGCACAGTCTTGGTAAGAGCCTTGTTCAAAAGATATGCAGCTGATTCTAGTGCATAGTGTAGGGTTGCTAGGCACGCGCACAAGGGTCGACGAGGCATCAACCATGCCCGATTAAAAAATTAGCCGTGCCGAACAACCCGAATACGGATCTTTAAACTAGAGATTAGGCGAAAACTAACATGCTAAACTCTTTAACACTAAGTGAGAGAGATTACAACCTTTGTAGATCCGGTCCTTCACTTCATATGCTCCGTGTTGTGGTCCCTTCGCTGCGATCATCGGGTTCCGGACTCTCGAGAGGTTCCACGAAGAGAAAGATGCAACCTTTGCTTCCGATCTTCGATACAAAGATGATCTACCTTGAAGTTTCGTTAACACAAGCTAACACTCATGAAATGATGTGAACACCCTCATCTAAATGGCAAGAGAAGATGAGGATGATGAAGTAGGATTTTTGCTCTCTTTATTTATCTTTTTCTCATATTTATTCATCACTTGGAAAAAGCTAGTAAGCTTTTTCCATGAAGAAAGAAGAAGGAAGAAGATGAACAAGAATTCCTTTTGTGATGAATAGAAAGAATTAATATGATAAATAATGCAACCATGGTCAACTAAACTCATGTAGAGAATTAACTAGCGTTAGGGTTTGGGTTGGGTTAAAGCATGAGTCACTTGAAAATATCTTTCACAAAACAAAACCAAAACCTTCTAGAATCATATAGAAAGCTTAACCCTAATCCAAACCCTAATCATGTTTAAACTCCACTAAACATGTTGCATTAGTTATCATATCATGTTACAATATTATATATCACATATATAATATTTATTGTAACCAAATAAAATAATACATTTAACATATATCGCATATATATCAATGTATTACCCGAGTGAGAAAAAGAATCTTTTAGTGAGCAAATATTAGTTAATGTAATTTAATATATTATATATATTATTATACATTAAATTATTGAATCAACACTTGATCCGACAATCCGGCTATATCGCATATAACCGACTAATATTTATCCGTACTGATTCATCGAATCAACACTTGATCTGATGACCCGGCTGATATCAAATATCGCGAGAATATAATACGGTATCACATATCGCATTATCCTCGGTCCCGCACATATCACATATGTGCTCCTACTCCATTTTGCCTGAGCCAAGAAACCTCTGTGTAGGACTCTAAAGAATCGTCAATACGTCGGCAGTAGGTGATGATCATATCAAACACCCACAAGCTGCAAGCGGTCAGCTAAACGTAACAGCTACCCAGGTATTGAGCGCTCAGAAGATCAACAAGCAAGCCTGTACATTCTCCTGTGAATCCAAACAGTAACACTCCCGTACAGTCCGGTCTCGTCGTCTGATATGCTGCATATCTCGCCTAGGGGTGGTAAACGTCAGACCCCAGTAGCTCGATAAGTCATGTCGATATGAGGTCTATAACAGTTCGAGAAACTAATGATAACACTTACCAGTAAATCTCAGCAATCCTGGCCAGGGATTTCCGGTTATAGCCAATCGAACACAGCACAACATCAACTCCCTATACCGGGAGAGACGAATCCCCTCCTATCGCTCATTGCCTCCATGTGATTCGGGACTGTACCCAAAAGCCACCTTTTTGCACGCCCTCTTGGACGTGGTATGATGGAAATCAAAGCACAGTGGGAATCACACAAGACTCTATGACGATCTCGGGTCAACAGACTACTCTGTACCAGTGTCACCGGAGAACTGCCATCTGACGTGAGGTATAATACCATCTGGGATTTCTCGGCGAGTCCGTCCAGTGTACCCAGTCTCCACTGAGCACCCGTACACCATCCTTGATGTCAAACACCGATGGATATGGGATCATCCATCGCTCATCATATGGGTCAAGATGCGTATACGCTAGTCTACTCTGGTGTATCGATGCCCTGTCTCGATACACCCTCGACTAGGAACAGTTATAGGATGTACTCGTCGACTACCGTGGCCCCACTAGTATGATCTCATCATAGTCCCAGTAGTCGAGTACATATCCTAAGGGCTTTATCAACATGTAACATAGAGACAATCAGAGTACATGTTAAGATAAAGTACAACCAGATAGCATACTATCATGTCGAGCAAGAAAGTCCTCCCTATATATGTCCTAGCATCCACTACAATATACATCGTATGTACAGTAATGTCCTCTAGGGCATACATATAACTAACAATCTCCCACTTGCACTAGGGCCATCTGTTATGGTATCGCATACCCAACAATTAGCTGCGGTTGAAGTATCTCATACTCAACCATCCCATAAAAGTCTCTACTGGGAAAAAGGCCTTTGTGAGTGGATCCGCGCTGTCGTCCTCTACGTCTACTCTCCTAACCTCGATCACCTTGGAGATCAACCATCTCCATGATCAGGTGATACTGCCTAAGAATTATATCTGGATTTCTGATGGGACGTTAGTTCCTTGGCTAAAGCCACAACTCCATTGTCACACAATGGTAGGAACGAAGTTCATCTTATGAACTTATATATATATCCAGACTGCCTCTTTGGTAGCATCTTTGGTAACGATGTATCTTGCCTTTAATCGTCTAGTATGTCACGGTATCTAGCTTGGAACTCTTCCAACATACCGTCCCTCCACTGAGGGTATAGACAATGCCTGCGACTGACATTCAGTCGACCTTATCATCCTGGAACCTTTCCAATGATTCTCCTCAGGATTGATTGATACCATCTCACTACAACTAGTGAGTATCCTAACATCCAATTAGAACTATCTCATAGATCCAAAATTTAGGAGGTATCACTTTGATCCTATATGGAGAATCCTTGTGATAAGCGGAGATTGACCGAGCGTAGCATAGGAAACTCCTTCCCTATCAAGAGTATGTCATCCACGTACTCTATGAGGATCACCACCATACTCTCTACTACCTTTTTGTATATACAAGGTTCATCTACCATTTTGATGAAGTCAAACTCTTTGACTACTACATCAAAACAGATGTTCCAACTCCGCGATGCCTGTTTTATCATATAAAACATCTTGCACACGTTTCCGCTGCTCCCACTGTCTACGAAGCCCTCTGGCTGTGTACTTATAGACGCTCTCTTCTAAAACATCATTTAGAAAAGCAGTCATGACACCCAACCACCAGGTATCGCAGTTATGGTATGTAGCCGTGGCAAGTAGGATATGGATGGACTTAAGCATAGCTCCTTAGAAAAGGTTTCATCATAATCCATACCTGGTCAATGATGCAAACCTTTAACAAGTCTAGCTTTGAAAATATCAACTTTTCCATGTACACCAAGTAATCTTCTCAAGATATACTTGCTCCTGATGGGGATTTAACCCTTCAGATAAAGCAACCAAAGTCCATACTTTGTTGGTGTATAAGGATTCCATCTCAGATCGATAAGCATCCAGCCATTCTTACAGAGTCCCACTCCTGATGGCCAGCCCGAAACTAGTTGGTTCATCATCTCATGATGCAATCCTCGCTCCCACTGTCATAGAGAAACCGAAGTATCTCTCAGGTGGGTGAGGAACCCTACTAGATCGGCGGAGAGGCTGAGGTTCTTGGGAAACTATTGAATCATTTGGTTCTACCAAATCATCAGCTGCAGTTTGTATAGCTGGAACATTTCCAGTTCTACATAACAGACCTCGCCTCGAGCTTGTCCGGATTTTTCTTTTAGACATAGGCCGGACAACCCCAAATATTAACAAACTTAAGATATGGGCTCTTCCCTTTCCATATCACATATGAAGTGGTAGGCAACTGATTTGATTTGAACCCTATTCAATAGGTATGCAACTTCTCAAGTGCATAACTCCCAAAAGGAAATAAGAAACTCAGTAGTACTCATCATAGAGCACACCATATCACATAGGGTGTTATTGCTCCGCCCCGATATACCATCGTGCTTTGGTGTATAGGAGGAGTAATGCTGAGAGAGAATCTCATTCTCCTTCAGAATAGTCCAGGAATTCCGTGCTCTAGTATTCTCTTCCTTGATCACATCAAAGGACATAATACTTTTACCCGTATTTTGGTTCTCTACTTCTAACTTATATTCTGTGAATATCTCAAAAGGTTCGGACTTGTGTTTCAACTGGAACATATGCTGAATCTTGAGAGATCATCAGTGAATTTAATGAAGTACAAAGAACCGGTCCTGGCATATGTAGACAGGGGACTTTCATACATCAACATGTATCAATCCCAAGAGTTCACTAACTCTTGCTCTGTTTCCAATAAACAGAGCTATGGTCATCCTATCTTTGTGACATGACCAGCAAGTTTCACAAGATGTAAATTCAAACTAATTTAAATATGCATCTAAATGTAACTTCAGCCAGTCGGGTCGCATTGATATGACCTAGTCTACAATGCCTCAAGAAGGATTCGTTCATTTCTGAACTCTTCCTCTTGTGTGTGTTCCGTATACTAAGAACTGTGGTTTGATTTAGAACGTCAATGCTTTTAGATAACGTGCCTGAACCGATCAACTATTGATATAGGAAATGTTCAAAACATTATCTAACATTACAAAATTATATCCTTCTTTACTAATAAAGAGACTGATATGATTTTGTAGATCAGGTTCGGTATCTAATAACATTTGTTCAGAATCAATGTATTCTAGTAATACAGGGTGACAGTGACCAACAGACTTGGCTGCAGCACTTGCACCGTTTTATTTCTTATGAAACTTATCACCCGTTTTCAGTTCTCTACCTATCTGTAGCCCATGTAACAGATTACATATGCGGGATCCTGATCCGGTATCACATACCCAGGACGTAAAGGATACTGAGAAACAGTTCTCTGTAATGAACACACCCGAAGAAGATGCATCAGCATGTACTTTCTTCGTTTGGACGGCACGGGAATTCTGGTAATCCCCAATTTCCTGCTCTGTCTTATAACAATAATAAGTTGGAGCGGGACCAACGTTCCCCAGCTCAGTATAACAAGTGGGTTCGGTCAATATATCCGTATTATTATCTTGATTAAGGCGTGATATAGTCGCTACCTGGAGAGAGAGAGAAGAAAACACTCAGCGTATGCTCTTGCAAGATTAGATTGGTTATCTAATATATCTAATCAGGATGTCTCCCACTGTTTTAATCAAATCTTCCTTCAAACCCTAAAAGGAAAGACTAGCCGGGATTAATTACACGCTACAAGTTCGCCAATCTTTCAGCCAGGCCAGTGTCGGTACTTTGAGGGAGGTCCCCCGTGCTTTCGCATGAACCTAATTAAAGTAAACCTCGTTTTCCCAGGGGCGTAACCCCGTTAACACCTTTCTAGACACCTACTTGATCGGCTAATTGTAATGTGTAAAACTTTCCCAGGAGTAACTCTTACTCGCAGCGGGTATCGGGATCCAACTATCTCATAGAAGGTATGCAATCTCATTGCAAATTTCAACACTTGAAATTCCCGATAATATTTTGCCCCTAGCGTCCCATGACCTTGACGCAGGCCAACAAACCACAGTGCGCTAGTCAAGTTCAACCCGTCATTTCTTGATTGAATTAAACCCACCCGCACGACCCTTGACGCAGGCTAACAAAGTCGCACAACTACCCTAATCCAATCTGCATCATATGCATAAACAGATAAATACTAGTTAGCTACCGCACACTACGCCTTGACGCAGGCCAACAAACGTAGCACGAATACTAAGTAGGACTTATCTGAAATGACGGAGGGCTACGACAGGTTTTTATGAAAACCCTTTGCGTAATGAACTTGATATCGTTGTAGAATCGAGTGATTTTAAATGGAGTGCTTTTGAGGCTTTTCTAGTTTTGCTAAAGGGGTCACTCCCGGTGAAGGGATCGTCGGCCCTTTCCTCATCCAATAAGGTGCAGGATATTTCACAAATATCAATATGCAAAGCAAGAACTATAGAAGCAATCAGAAGACAAACCGAGTCTGTAGCATCTGCCAGTTATTGCTAAAGGAGTCACTCCCGGTGAAGGGATCTCGGTCCTTTCCTTATCGAATAAGGTGCTGGATGTTCTACAAGGAACACCGCTATGCAAAGCAAGAACTAGAGCTACCAGTTTTTATAAACAATTTTCTACAACATCTTTGGTTTCTTTTATTTCTTTAATCTCATTAATGAAGTCCCATTTTATTATGCTTCACAAGCATCTCATTTGAAACGAAGTCTGCAATATAACATATATCTCATATATATAATATAAACATTCGTCACAGGCAGTAATATGATCTCATCACAGAACATTGCAGCAGAAGAACATATATGAAATATTCGATATTCTAGGACGTCCGTGTTTTCAATACGAGCCTGTATAAATCACGGATTCCACGGTCGCGATGAATAGCCAAACCCACATCCCTAGACCCCTACGAGAGCGGCAAGCAACACTGCCAATTCTAGGGTTAGGAGATCCGGTCTCGACTCCTCGAGATGGTCTCCCACTGGACCCTAGAACCCGGTTAGTTGTGCTCCCCGCCTTGGGTCTACCTAATGCGGGAAAAGTAAATAATATACAACAACGGTGACATCTTCCGCAACCTGGAAGTGCCCCAATAAAAGAATATTACATACAAATGAATTTTACATGAATGAAAAAAGAAAAACTCTCATCTCACATAAAAAACCCCGGCTATTCAAAACACGACGATCCAATACAACATATCACAGCAACACATAATATCTCATATCATCAACGTAAGTAAGTATGTGTATCCCGATTGTCGTTGATGTATAGTAACGAAGCCGGCGATACACCACATACTACGCTTACGATCACAGAAAAGAAAGTGTAAAACTACAACAGTTGAAATCCGCAACCTCTTTAGACATCGCATGCCTAACCAAATGAATTCCTTAGACATCGCATGCCTAACAATTATAAACCCCGCATTATAGTCTCTTTATCGAAAACTCTTTTCAATGTCAAGTCGGGGAATTCAACAAGATTCCCGATATTATGATCGAATGCTCGTCGCAAACTTTAGTAGACGGCCGCACCCCCAGATGCCGTCGACAAAGTGCACTAAGGCGGAACACCGCTGCCGCAAGCACCCGAATGGATGCTTTTGGCGACGGGGTTCTCCTATAGTCACTTGGTCGGGGCTATGGGGCGTGGCTGTCTATTAAGTTTACTCGGCGAGTATCCACGTACGCTACGTGATTGCGACGGACTTTTGATCAGATCAAAATTCCGTGGCAACCGATCATCTGAGACTGAATTGCTAGATTTATAATATTCAAATTAGTTATCTCATAACTACCTGTGGATTTCAAATATTGTATCACATTCCAGATAAATAGACAAAGTTAAACTTTCCGATCGAATCATCAAACACCCAAGATTTCCCCAATATATCTCAACACTTGAAATCAGTTTAAAAACATCCATCACATGCCACAGTACCAATGGTCCAGCCGTAGAAGGGACAAGCCAACGCCTCACATGTGGCACGCCGTACTGCCCCAAACCCTAAGGTTCAAAAGGCAGTTCAAGACGGTCACATAATCGAGTTAAGGTTTGTTGTCTTCTAGAGGGTCCACCGCGTTACTTGCACGACTTAGAACGTTCTTAAACACGAGGAAAAATCCAACTTTTGAAAAAATTTCCGACAGGGGAAAAAGTGAGTTATTGATATCCGGCCGAACTTTTTAACAGTTTCTAAAATTATCCGGACAAACTAAACAATGTTAAATTATCCGATCGAATCAACGATTCCCCAATACAACCCTTGAAAACTCAACATTTGAGTGGAATTAAAATATTCCTAGAAAAAATTAACAAGAAATGGCCTAAAAATAATTACATGAAATTTCAGGGACTAAGTCAAATTTTGGCCGCGGAACCGCCGCAAAACCCATGCTTTCGCCGCAGTTCCGCGGTCAAATTTTCGAGTTAGAGGTCCGTACTTCACAGTAATTCTTAGTTTTTCCTACTTAATTTTCTGAGAATTTTTAATTCAGAAAAAAGCACATTTTTGAAAAATGTGCAGAGAGGGTTCTGTGTCGGGGTTTCGGCGTTCGATCGGACTTTAAACTTCGTCTAGACTTCGCCTAAAGCTCTAGCTTGGCTCTGATACCACTGTAGGGTTGCTAGGCACGCGCACAAGGGTCTACGAGGCATCAACCATGCCCGATTAAAAAATTAGCCGTGCCGAACAACCCGAATCCGGATCTTTAAACTAGAGATTAGGCGAAAACTAACATGCTAAACTCTTTAACACTAAGTGAGAGGGATTACAACCTTTGTAGATCTGGTCCTTCACTTCATATGCTCCGTGTTGTGGTCCCTTCGCTGCGCTCATCGGGTTCCGGACTCTCGAGAGGTTCCACGAAGAGAAAGATGCAACCTTTGCTTCCGATCTTCGATACAAAGATGATCTACCTTGAAGTTTCGTTAACACAAGCTAACACTCATGAAATGATGTGAACACCCTCATCTAAATGGCAAGAGAAGATGAGGATGATGAAGTAGGATTTTTTCTCTCTTTATTTATTTTTTTCTCATATTTATTCATCACTTGGAAAAAGCTAGTAAGCTTTTTCCATGAAGAAAGAAGAAGGAAGAAGATGAACAATATTGATTAGAATTCCTTTTGTAATGAATAGAAAGAATTAATATGATAAATGATGCAACCATGGTCAACTAAACTCATGTAGAGAATTAACTAGGGTTAGGGTTTGGGTTGGGTTAAAGCATGAGTCACTTGAAAATATCTTTCACAAAACAAAACCAAAACCTTCTAGAATCATCTAGAAAGCTTAACCCTAATCCAAACCCTAATCATGTTTAAACTCCACTAAACATGTTGCATTAGTTATCATATCATGTTACAATATTATATATCACATATATAATATTTATTGTAAACAAATAAAATAATACATTTAACATATATCGCATATATATCAATGTATTACCCGAGTGAGAAAAAGAATATTTTAGTGAGCAAATATTAGATAATGTAATTTAATATATCATATATATTATTATACATTAAATTATCGAATCAACACTTGATCCGACAATCCGGCTATATCGCATATAACCGACTAATATTTATCCGTACCGATTCATCGAATCAACACTTGATCTGATGACCCGGCTGATATCAAATATCGCGAGAATATAATACGGTATCACATATCGCATTATCCTCGGTCCCGCACATATCACATATGTGCTCCTACTCCGTTTTGCCTGAGCCAAGAAACCTCTGTGTAGGACTCTAAAGAATCGTCAATACGCCGGCAGTAGGTGATGATCATATCAAACACCCACAAGCTGCAAGCGGTCAGCTAAATGTAACAGCTACCCAGGTATTGAGCGCTCAGAAGATCAACAAGAAAGCCTGTACATTCTCCTATGAATCCAAACAGTAACACTCCCGTACAGTCCGGTCTCGTCGTCTGATATGTCGCATATCTCGCCTAGGGGTGGTAAACGTCAGACCCAGTAGCTCGATAAGTCGTGTCGATATGAGATCTATAACAGTTTGAGAAACTACTGATAACACTTACCAGTAAATCTCAGCAACCCTGGCCAGGGATTTCCGGTTATAGCCAATCGAACACAGCACAACATCAACTCCCTATACCGGAAGAGACGAATCCCCTCCTATCGCTCATTGCCTCCATGTGATTCGGGACTGTACCCAAAAGCCACCTTTTTGCACGCCCTCTTGGACGTGGTATGATGGAAATCAAACCACGGTGGGAATCACACAAGACTCTATGACGATCTCGGGTCAACAGACTACTCTGTACCAGTGTCACCGGAGAACCGCCATCTGACGTGAGGTATAATACTATCTGGGAGTTCTCGGCGAGTCCGTCCAGTGTACCCAGTCTCCACTGAGCACCCGTACACCATCCTTGATGTCAAACACCGATGGATATAGGATCATCCATCGCCCATCATATGGGTCAAGATGCGTATACGCTAGTCTACTCTGGTGTATCGATGCCCTGTCTCGATACACCCTCGACTAGGAACAGTTATAGGATGTACTCGTCGACTACCGTGGCCCCACTAGTATGATCTCATCATAGTCCCAGTAGTTGAGTACATATCCTAAGGGCTTTATCAACATGTAACATAGAGACAATCAGAATACATGTTAAGATAAAGTACAACCAGATAGCATACTATCATGTCGAGCAAGAAAGTCCTCCCTATATATGTCCTAGCATCCACTACAATATACATCGTATGTACAGTAATGACCTCTAGGTCATACATATAACTAACACATAGACCCAGAATGATTGCGGTAACTCAGCGTTACTCATTATCGAACGTACCATATCCAATAGGGTTCGGTTCCATCTCTCCGATACAACGTTGTGTTGTGGTGTGTATGGAGGAGTAAGCTGAGAGAGAATTCCATTCTCTTTTAGGTAATCCAGGAACTCGGCACTCAAGTATTCACCTTCTCGATCAGATCTCAGTGTCTTGATACTATTGTCGGTTTGTTTTTCTACTTCATTCTTATATTCTCGGAATTTCTCAAAGGCCTCGGATTTATGTTTCATCAAGAAAATATGTCCATACTTAGAGAAATCATCCATAAAAGTAATGAAATAGGAATAACCACTTCTTGCATGTGTAGACATTGGATCACACACATCGCTGTGTATTAGTCCTAAGATCTCGCTTGCTCTTACACCGCGTCCAGTGAGCGCAGTCTTTATCATCTTTCCTTTGAGACATGATTGACAAGTTGCATAGGATTGATATTCGAACAGATCCAAATATCCTTCTTTATGTAACTTGTTCAACCTTGTTTTGTTGATGTGACCTAGTCTACAATGCCATAAGAAAGCATGATTTATTTCTGTAGTCTTTCTTTTATGTGTGTCCTGGACATTGAAAATTTGTAGTTGGTTTAATACGTATATACCGTTGTTTAGAGTGTTGGAGATAGTGCCCTCAAAGTCAATTATTGGATCGCAGGTACGTGATTGCAATGATTGAGGAAGGACCTATACCGATATGACAGTCTTGCTCGAGATGATAGTTTGCTATCGGGTTTGTCTTTATCATCGTATAGATGCTTTAGTTCACTATTGCATGATGATAGAGCCCATAGGATTCTTTCTTAACTACCAGCAGTATGATGACGATCATATACGTGGGAGCTGGGGTCTGTAAGCACATCCTTAAAGTGTCCCTAGTCGTGGGAGTTTCGAGACAGGGCATCGATACTCCAGAGTAGACTAGTGTATACAGTCGAGACCCCGACGAGGGGCGATGGCCGGTCTCACAAGCCATTGGTGTCAGTTGGTTCACCTAAGATGTATACAGGTGCTCATTGGGTTATGAGTACACCGGACAGGACTCGCCGGGAACATGCTAGTTGGTATTATACATATCGTCAGATAGCAGTTCCCTGGTGACATGTGTACAGGTTAGTTCATCGACCTGAGGTCATTATTTGTCTCGTGTGAGTTCCCACTGTGCTTAGATTACTACCCTACCACACTCAAAGGAGTTGTGCAAACAGGTTTTAGTTGGGTACAGTCCCGAGCCACATTGGAGGCAAGTGAGCGGATCGGCAGAGGATTCGTCTCTTCCGGTATTGGGGGTGAGATCGCGCTGTGTCTAGGAAAGCCATTACAGAAAGCCCTCGGCCGAGGCAGGAGATTTACTGGTAGGTACTCCAGTAGTATCTCAGGGTGTTCTGGGCCACTCTCTGACACGACTTATACCGCTATTGGGGGTCTGACGTTACTAGCCCCTAGGCCGATATGCGATACTCATAGACGAACGGACCGGACTCTATGTATATTATCACTGTTAGGCTCAGTAGGGTTTATGGATGAGTTCGCTCGTAAGCTTCCCTTCCAATCAATACACAGGCAAACCGTTACGTACAGATTGTACCTCTGACGTGCTAGTGGTTATACCCAGTGCCAGTGTGTTGATGAGTCATTAGAGTCCCCCACAGACACTTTCCCAAGTTCGGGCGAAACGTTGTAGAGGCCGTATGGTTTTATGGCAAGGTTCGGAAAATGCACGTGTGTTTTCGCACGTGTCATATTTCGGACAGATAATACTGGTCGGCTTTGTATTAAGCCGGATCCGAGTATTATACTGTGTAGATATAATATCTTTGTCTCAGATGCATTTGTATTCGGTCGTAATACAAATGCGGGTATTTTTATACCATTACGGGGTTATCCTGAAATTCGTTTCAGGATCACTTTTGGAAGTTGCCAGTTTCCAGTTTTCTTTAAGTCGTATTTAACATTCGGTTAAATGCGGATTTATCCTTTCTTGAGATGAGTGTGGAAGCTTCTAGAAGGTGAATAGGATGATGACTAAGCTTGCGAGTCATCGATGCATTAAGTGTTCATTTAATGTTGTGATGACTAGGTTTATTATCATTGGTTTGCATTAAATGAGTTCATACTAGGTGTTTAGATGACTCATCTCTTCTTTAATCTTATTGTCACCTTCCCCTCTCCTACAATCACCCCCCTCTCTCTATAAGTGGCCGGCAACTTCATGTGGTGATGGTGATGGTTGCTTGAGAGAAAAAGATGAGAGTTTAAGTGTATGGAAATTTGATAGATACTGATTTCTCATTCCACCCGATTCCAAACGGCAACTTCATTAACCGTTCGTCCATAGCTTTGGACGTAACGAGACAAAGTGTTCTACTCATTCTCTACATCATCTTGGTCGTCTCTTTTAGCGAACTTGACGACCGAGTTTCCTCGATTCAGAGGCGGGAGCCCGTTTAAAGATCCGTCGAAGTGGTGCCACCTGGACGAGAAGACTAGAGATTCAGGAGATCGGAGCAGCCGCAACAAAGCGTGGGATGATGGTTGAAGACCGAAAGACTCGGATCGTTCGGTATAACTCTTCTACCCACTTTGTAGTTTGTTAGTTTAGTTTTAATGGAAGATCCGGGTTATAGTACGCGATAGCGCCAGTTGTTAAAAGTTTTTGTTCCGCATTTGGCATCTGTTAGACGGCCGGGGCGCTACCGTGGACTTACAGTGGTATCAGAGCCTCACCATTAAGCTTTACTAACTTGTGCTAAAACGTTTAAAACATCGATCGAACGGATATTCAAAATTGCAATTTTCCATGTTCTAAGTTTCTGTCGATTTTAAAAGGGTTCTAAAAATAATTTTACATATCACAGAAAACAGAGCAGGCTTTTCTAAGCACTCTGGGAAAATTTGGCACGTGATCCCTCATTACCACCGTGGATCTGCGTTCAAACCTAGGGTTTGACCGCAGAACCGCGGCCGTTTTGAGGGAACAGTGCACCAAGTTTTCCAGAGAGCTTCACATCAGGAAATTGTGGTTTCTGGATTTGTTTGTTTAGGCCCAGATTTTGTTACTGTACAGCAGAAGTACGTGGGGCCCACTTCGGGAAGTTTTGTCGATCGAAATTGTAAACTTGTTAGTATGCAGTACTTACTTTATATCTCCGACCGGGAATGTCATTTGATCGGTAAACCGCGTCTAATTGCTATAGTTCTTTTAGACGGGTTTGCGAACGTGACATTCACGTTGATGTTCTGTGTTGTGCTGTAATGTTGCGGATATGTCGTGGTGGATAGCAGTGTGCAATGGTAGTGCAGTTTGGATTTATTTGTACATTTGATATTGCGAGGCGAGCACCCAACATGTGGACTGCCGTCACTTCCTGTTGTATAATATTCTTTTTGGGCACGACCGGGTTGAGGTCGATGTACCCGTTGTACATATTCTTATTTCTGTACTAGGTTTATCCCGCGAAGGAGTGCACGGATAGCCGGGTTCTGGAGGGCAACGGGTCCGTATCTCATGGCTTTGAGAGGCAGATGGACCTCACTCTAGAATTGGCAGACTATTCGCTGCACTCGTAGGGGGTACAGGTTGACCCAAGGCGGGGTGCTCAATTTACCGGATTCCGTGAAGTGCCGGGTGTTCCATTCACTATGCTGTGGGGACTACCTCGCTTCAGGTTTTAGCGGGTAACTTGCCGCACCCGTAGGGGTCTTGGTTTCATTGCACAGGCTATCCACACGACCAGGGGAACGTCGGGTTTCAGCAGCGGCTCTGTGGAAACCCAGGGATCCCAGATTATCTGTATTGTTTTGTGATGCTTATTACTTTTCTGTAATGTTGCATATTATCACGCCTGGAGCGATTATTGTATATTGGTATATACTATTAGATGTTGTATATGTTTTACACCCGCGCTAGTCCAGTCCCCTCTCTTTCGTTAGTTAAGTAACCTAACGGGTGATGACGGGACCCAGTGACGAATGCGGATGACATATACGTACATTTTATTTTCGTTCTTTTCTGGTGTGATTGATTGATGGGACTGCATTGATTCTTATCAATGCAAGGATAAAACAAACCTATATTTGATGTTGTTGGAACAAATTTTAAAAGTGTTATTACATAGATATTTCCTTTTGTTTTGCATAATGATATTCAGTTAGAATATCCTGCACCTCATTCAACGAGGCAAGGGCCGAGATCCCTTCACCGGGAGTGACACCTTGGGCAGAAGTTTACGTCAGGGTAATAACTTCAATATAGTCGATTACAAGTTGCTTTGCATCGTGGTATTCAGTTGGAATATCCTGCACCTCATTCCACGAGGAAAGAGCCGAGATCCCTTCACCGGGAATGACCTCTTTAGCAAAACGTTTTCGCCACTATATTTTTATAAAAAGCTATCAGTTTCCTTCAACGAAATCAAGTTCATTACGTTAAAGATTTTTCGCCAAAAACCAGCCGTAGCCCTCCGACGTTTCTAATGGGTATTCAGTAGTATTCAAGCTATGCATTTTACCTACGCCAGGGCATAGCGTTTGGTAGCTGCTGAAGTATTCATCTGTTGCATAGATAGATGAGTTGGTTTGGGACAGTCGTTCTGTCATACCTGGCCAACGTCAGGGGCATGTG
The DNA here is from genome assembly GCA_030015575.1 of Agapanthus africanus. Classification (NCBI taxonomy): domain Eukaryota; kingdom Viridiplantae; phylum Streptophyta; class Magnoliopsida; order Asparagales; family Amaryllidaceae; genus Agapanthus; species Agapanthus africanus. The sequence continues at coordinate 336,969,824 of JASDDO010000031.1, forward strand.
CGGGTGGGTTCAAATTGACCTGGACAATGACGGGTAGAACTTGGCATGTGACTTATGATATTTTGACCAACGCCAAGGTCATAAGAGCATGGGGCAAAAATCACATCGGGAGTTTCAAACATACAGGAAACTTGCCAGGCATGCGCATACCTTCTGGAGTGTGATAACTTGAGTGGCTTCCATCAAGTTATCATGCGATGATAGTTGGATCCCGATTCTCACTGATGAGTTGGTATACTCTTCGGGTGATCCCAACTAATTCTTCTTTCAGGTTTGGAGAAGAATTTGAGATTACAGTGGGAGGTTTCCTGATTGGATAAAGTGATAACCATTCTGATCTAGGTTAGAGTGCACACAGAGAGTTTCTTTTCTCTCTCTTTGGCAGCGACCTTTGAACGACCCTTTACTATGACTCAGTGACCAAGTTGACCGAACCTTCTTAAAATACTGGCTTTTGGATTGTCATAAGTCATTGCCGCTCCTTCTTTACCCTTTGCATTTCTCAGAACACCCCGTATTACTATGGATATCAACTTCCATTGGATAGATATATCGTATGGTTATATACGAACTTAAAGGGAATTCTTCGAGGATGGATCCAGGTTCAGGAGAAATAGAATTAGTTTATTCAGTTGTCTTTTATTATCACCTTCTCTCAGGTTGCGAGGGCTCCTTGGTTTAGGAGAGTACACCTATTACGCTTATTAGATAGCCTTATTCCAGACCATAGGCAAGAGCCGAAAGGTAGGGAATGAAGAAAACCAATTAGCCTAAGTAGGGTGTACAGAAGGAAATAACTAAAGACAAAATAAAGGGATTAGAAAGAGGGCAAAGTAAATTGCGACTTTTATCATTCATGACCAATCCGCGTACTTCATCGTCACTCCTATTTCACCTTTAATAGAATAAAGTATTATTCAGTTGTCTTTTATCATCACCTTAGTGTATATGCCTTAGGGGCCATTATTGTATCATACTGGTTTGTATATTACTTAATGGAAGCTTGGGATATTCACATGTATATAACAGTCTTGCTAAACATGGTAGTTTGCTACTTGGTTTTTCTATCTTAATATGTGAGTATACGTATTGATAGAGCTCTTAGGATCTTGCTTGACTACCAGCGTTGTGATGGCAGTCACACTAGTGGGGACTGGGTAGTCTACAAGAACATCCTTATTAAGGTCCCTAGTCGTAGGATTATCGAGACAGGGTATCGATACTCCGGAGTAGACCAGTGTGTACGCTTCTTATCCCAGTTGGGGAGATGGTCTGTCCCACAGCCGTCTGTACGTCGTACTGGAGATAGTATGCAGGTGCTCGTTAAGTTACGGGTACACCGGACAGGAATCACAGGGAACTGTTGGTTGGTTTTATACCAGTCGTCAGTGAACAGTTCCCAGGTGACATCAGTACAGCATAGTCCGCAGACTTGACACTGCTACTTCGCCTCGAGTGTGTCCCACTGTTCTTAGATTGCTACCCTACCACGGCTCAAAAGAGTCATGCAAACAGGTAGCAGTTGGGTGCAGTCCCGAGCACTTGGAGGCAATGGCGGTTAGACATGATTCGTCTCTCCCGGTATTGGGGGTTGATATCGCGCTGTGTCAGAGAGCCATTACGCAAAGTCCCTGGCCAGGGCAAGCGAAATTTGCTGGTAGGTTCCAGTAGTTTCTCAGGGTGTAATGGGCTTCGCTCCTACACGACTTATACCGCTATTAGGGGACTGACGCTTGCCGCCCCCTAGGCCCGATATGCGATAGTCTTAGACGAACAGACCGGATTGTACGGAGATTGTCATATCAGACTCAGTAGGAGTTCGGATGGGTTTCCTCATCGGCCTTCTTATCGACATCTACATGGGGACCGTTACGTACAGCTAGTGCCGCTTACGGTTTGTGGTTAAACCCACTGCCAGCGTAGTAGTCGAGTCTCTAGAGTCCCACACAGAGAGTTTCCCTACTCTAGGAGAAACGATATAGAGGTCGTATGGTTTTACGACAAGGGTTCGGACGCATACGTGTGTTTACGCATGTACGACATCCGGACAGTTTTTACTAGCCGGTTTTGGTTTAAGCCAGTTTCTAGTATCCGGTTTTTGGATTTATACTGTCTAAAGTTTTTCCTTGTTTTCACGAATAGGAAGGGCATTCTCGTAATTGCGCGAGAAGCTTCTAAAAGATGGTGACTTGGGGGTTAAGGTGGCATATACATTAAATGAGATTATTGAGTCATTTGAGTGATTCATCCATGTCATTAATGCATCATAAATGCTTAATGACTCATGGAGATGAATCACCCTCTTGTATTTATTAAGCATGATGATTAATCCTTTATTTTCTTTTATTGGATAAATGATAATGCTTTATATATATTATGATAGATCATTATCTCATCTCATTCTCTTCCTCACTTTCTCTCTCCTCAAGCTCTCTCTCTTCAAACCCTAATCCTCCCCTCTCATGTGTTGAGACCAAGGATTATAGTAGACTACTTAATCCTTAACCATTCTCTATATCACCTAGTTTACTTAGATTAGCGATTTAAGAAACCTAGTTACCTCAAATTAGAGGTGAAGCTTGTAGTAAAAGTCTCGGGTGGATCTTCTACTACATAGAGAAGGACGGAGAGGACGTGCAGAACGACAAGACGAAGGACTCGGTTTTTTAGGTATAATCACTTATCATAGTAGTTAACTCTTCTATGGTTTCTTGTTAGTTATTGTTTATGCAAAGATTCTCGGTTAGTCGATGTTTACGCCTAAAACATGATCGTTTTTCATTATTCCGCCTCCCCGCAAGTCGTGGGGTGTGGTACATCGACTTACACTCTCAAGTTGCGAGTACTCCTATGATTAGGAGAGTACACTTATTATGCTTACTGGATAGTCTTCTTCCAAACCATAGGCTGGTGCCGAACGGTAGGGAAGGAAGAAAACCATTTAGCCTAACGACGGTGTACAGAAGGTAACGACTAAAGAAAAATAAAGGGATTTGGAGAGAGGGCAATGAAATATACGGTTAAAGTCATAAATTGGATTATGGAAGAGGCATAACTAGGAATACCAGGATACCCCTCGCTAAACAATAATTAACTCATTAGCAAAGTCGTATGAATTTCGAACGCAAAACGAACCAAAAAACGACATCGATATCCCAAGTTTCTGTCGAATTTTAAACAGGCTCTAAAAATTTTTCAGGTTGCTGCAGAGTAACATGTATAGAAAGATAAGAACACTGTAGAAAAATGGGTTAGTGAATCGGCCATACAGCCGCGGAACCGCGGCCGATCCTACTGATCGGCCGCGGATCCGCGGCCGAGTTGGGGCCGATTCGACCCAGTTTGCTCCTATTATTCTTTTGTGATATTGTTGTGTTTTCTGGAATGTTTATTTTCTGCTCAAAGTCTCAGGTGCACAGAGAAGTTTTGGGAGTAGAATATGATATGTTTGCTCGATCGAAATTATACGATGTTTGCTAATTTGATTATATCTGTGATTGTATAATGTGTTCGTAAACCTCCCCTAACTGCTAGTATGTCGGTTGGCAGGGGGTTGCACATTTCTGTAATGATTTTTACTGTTTGTGGTTGTGAACTGTATTGGACTGTTGTGATGATTAGCCGGGGTTTGAGATGGGTTGTTATATTCATTCATTCAATATAATTGTAATATGTTGTAATATTATTTTGCGTGGCGCATCCAGATTGCGGTTGTAACCACCGTTGTATTATTTCATTTTACTGTTTTTGTTCCTAGGATAGACCCAAGATGGGGTGCACAAACTACCGGGTACTTTGAAGTGTTTAGTGGCCTACTCACTTTGTTGAGGGAGACCGCATCACTTCGGGTATTTGGCGGGTAGTTTGCCGTACCCGTAGGGGTCTAGGGTGGGGTAATGTCTATTCATCACAACTGTGTAATCCTTCTTTTGTTGCAGGCTCTAAACAAACACGGATTGCTTGCAAATCCAATAAAGTTCATATGAGATCTGGAATGCCTATTATTGCGTCTGACGAATGTATAATATCTATATATGATAGCTATTTAGACGTCACTTATATTTTACACCCGCGCTAGCCCATCCCCCGCTCTGCCGTTAGTTAAGTAACCTAACGGGTGATGACGGGACCCCATGGCGAATGCGGATGGCATAAGAGGATGTATTTTCGTTGTTTTCTGCAATGATAGGTTAATGATGAGACGCATTATTTATAATGCAAAGAAAATAAACCAAAAAGTTGAATCGTTGGAACAATTTAAAAGAAACCAATCGGTTATTTTAAAACAGATGATATTTTTAATTGCGGAGCTTTAACCACTCCTTTTAAAAGCTATCAGGTTCCTTCGGTCATATCAAGTTCACTACGTTCACGGTTTCGCCAAAACCATTCATAGCCCTCCGTCATTTCATTTGGGTATTCAGTAGTATTCAAGCTATGCATTTTGGCCAAAGTCAAGGCATAGTGTTTGGTAGCTGCTGGGTTTTCATTTTTTGCATAGATAGATGAGTTAGTTTTGGACAGTCGTATTATCATTTGACCAAAGTCAGGGGTATGTACGGATGGGTTCAAATTGACAAGATAATGACGGGTAGAACTTGGCATGTGACTTATGACATTTTGACCAAAGCCAAGTTCATAAGAGCATGGGGCAAAAACTTATATCGGGAATTTCTAAAGAAACTGAAATTTGCAAAGAGTTGCATACCATTTGGAGTTTGATGAATGTTGGTAGGATTCCTTCAACATTATCATACGATGATATTTGGATCCCGCTCCTACTGTGAGTATATGCTACTCATCAGTATATTCGTCACTTAACGATCAATGCTATAAACCAAGTAGGTGTCAAGAAATGTGTCAGCGGGGTTACGCCCCCAGAGAAAAGAGGTTATTTAATTAAGGAACTTCGCGAAAGCGTTGGAAAACCTCCCTCGAAGTACCGACACCAGCCTGGCTGAACGGTTAAGCAAGTATTGTACAGTGAGAATAATCCTGGCTAATTCTTCTTTTATGGTTTGAGGAAGGATTCGAGAAACAGAGGGAGCCATCGAGTTTAGATAAATTAAAAATCACTCTAAACTTACAAGAGCATCATGCTAAAGAGTTTTCTTCTCTCTCTCCTAATTGCAGCGACCCTGAAAATGACTGGACTTAAGTTACTTTTAGAGAAAAATATACTGACAAGGCCAAACTATAAAGATTGGCTGCGGAATGTCAAAATGGTTTTGACCTATGACAAATTGGGGTACGTCCTCACCGCTAAGGCACCTGCTGTCCCTGGTCCCAAATCCAGTAATACGAATAAGGAAATCCGCAAAACCTGGGATTTCGATTGCGCGAAAGCCAAGTGCATCGTGCTTGCCTCGATGAACAATGAACATCAGAGGAGCCACGAGGATATGGAACTAGATGCCATATTTCTCCATACAAAGGAACTTTATGGAGAGCAATCTCGTATAGTAAGATACGAGACCTCTAAGAACTTGTTTCGAGTGAGGTTGGCTGTCGGATCATCGGTAGGAGAACATGTCCTAAAGATGATTGGCTACATAGAAGAGCTCGCAGACCTTGGGACGATTTTGGATAATGAGCTCTATACAGACCTTATTCTCCAGTCCCTTCCTTCCACCTACGCCCAGTTTATTCTGAACTTCAACATTCAAAGAAAAGAAGTTGAACTTCCGGAACTCCTTAACATGTTGAGGAGTGCAGAGGGCACCTTGCAGAAGGCAAGGGAAACACCCGCTATGTTTGTTAGCGGTGCTTCTTCTTCCGGGTCCAAGGCTAGGGCCAAAGGAAGGAAAAAGAAGGCCGCTACCAAACCTAGAGGAGGTGTAAGTAAGGTGGGAGGGAAGGAAAAGAAAAAGTTTGCAGTACCGGTAGTGGGCCAGGATGAGTGCTTCCATTGTCACAGGAAAGGGAATTGGAAGAAGGATTGCAAGGCGTGGAACGCCAAGAACCAGGAACCGAAGCAAGCTGTGGCTTCGACTTCAGGTGTGTTTGTAATTGAGAATTGTCTGTCAATCAACTCTACTTCCTGGGTATTGGATACCGGATCAGGATCTCATATTTGCAATTCATTGCAGGCACTGAGAAACCGTAGAGTGCTGAAGGAAGGTGATATGACCCTGATGGTTGCTAACGGAGCTAGCGTGGGAGCTGTGTCCGTAGGGGATTATCACCTGGGATTGACGAGTAGACACATTTTGGTTTTACATAACTGTTTTAGTGTACCCAGCTTAACGTGTAATATCATATCTGTTTCCTTGTTATCAAATAAAGGTTATGATTTCACGTTTGTAAGTGGTGTTGTTAACATCCACCTTAATCATAGTTTGATTGGGTCCGGTACACTGGAAAACGGTATATATGTGTTAAACCAACTCCAAATTTTCAATGTCCAGAACACACTAAAAAGAAAGTCTCCAGATTTAAATAAAGCTTTCTTATGGCATTATAGACTGGGTCACATCAATGAGAGAAGGTTGACTAAGTTACATAGAGAAGGATATTTGGACTCGTTCGAATATCAAACTTATGACACTTGGCATTCTTGTCTCAAAAGAAAGATGGCAAAGACTCCATTTACTGGACATGGAGTAAGAGCGAGCGAGCTCTTCGGACTCATACACAACGATGTATGTGGTCCAATGTCTACACATGCAAGAGGTGGTTTTTCCTATTTCATTACTTTCACGGATGATTACTCAAGGTACGGATTCATTTATCTGATGAAATATAAATCCGCAGCTTTTGAGAAATTCCAAGAGTATAAGAATGAAGTAGAAAACCAAACCGGCAAAAGTATCAAGACACTAAGATCTGATCGAGGTGGTGAATACTTGAGTGCCGAGTTCCTAGATTACCTAAAAGAGAAAGGAATTCTCTCTCAGCTTACTCCTCCATACACTCCACAGCATAACAGTGTATCGGAGATACGGAATCGAACCCTATTGGATATGGTACGTTCCATGATGAGTAATGCTGAGTTACCGCGATCTTTTTGGGGTTATGCGCTAGATTCAGCGGCATATCTTATGAACAGGGCTCCTACCAAGACTGTGCCTACTACCCCATATCAGATGTGGAGTGGGAAGAAACCCCATCTTCAGCATATGAAAATTTGGGGATGTCCAGCTTTTGTTAAAAAGCAGCATGTGGACAAGCTCGAGGCACGATCAGTAAAGTGTAAGTTTGTGGGATATCCAAAGAACTCCAAGGGATATTATTTCTATTACGCAGAGGAACAAAAGGTTTTTGTTTCTCGTAATGCCCATTTTCTGGAACAGCAGTTTTTAGAAAAGGAAATAAGTGGGAGCGAAATAGAACTGGAAGAAATTCCAGAACCACAAACTAATACTGAAAGTTTGGTAGAACAAGTAGTTCAAGAAGAACAGTACATTCCCGCACCCCTCCGCAGGAGCAGTAGGTCGTCTCATCCGCCTGAGAGATACTACGGTTGTCTCATAGATGGGGATAGAGAGGATTGCATCATAGATGATGATGAACCTACTGGCTTCCAGCAGGCCATCCAGAGCGGCGACTCGGTACGATGGCTAGATGCAGTGCGGACCGAAATGGAGTCCATGTACACCAACAAAGTATGGACTTTGGACTTTGCTCCAGATGGGGTAAAACCCATAGGATGCAAATGGATCTTCAAGAAAAAGATTGGTGTAGATGGACAGGTGGAAACCTATAAGGCTAAACTTTTTGCAAAGAGTTTTCGTCAAAGACCTGGTTTGGACTATGACGAAACTTTTTCTCCAGTGGCTATGCTCAAATCCATTCGGATCCTTCTTGCTATTGCTGCCTTCCATGATTTTGAAATCTGGCAGATGGACGTAAAGACGGCTTTTCTGAATGGAAATTTAGAATAGTGCGTCTATATGGATCAGCCAGAGGGTTTCAATCAGAGTGGGAGCAGCGGGAAAGTATGCAAGTTGCTTATGTCCATTTATGGACTGAAGCAGGCATCGCGGAGTTGGAACATCTGTTTTGATGAAACAGTAAAAGAATATGACTTTATCAAAAATCCAGATGAACTGTGCATATATAGTAAAGTTGTAGCAAGAATTGTCGTATTCCTCGTCTTGTACGTGGATGACATTCTATTGATAGGAAATGACATTCCTATGCTACAATCTGTCAAAGGATTCTTGTCACACAGGTTCTCCATGAAAGACCTGGGTGATTCCTCTTACATTCTGGGGATCCGGATCTATCGTGATAGATCCAAGAGGATGTTGGGACTTTCGCAGTCCAGGTATATCGACACTGTACTGAAAAGATTCAGTATAGAGGATTCTAAGCGCGGTAATCTACCGGCTTGTCACGGAATCACCCTATCCAAAGAGATGTCTCCCAAGACTGATTTGGAAAGGGAACGCATGTCTATTATACCCTACGCTTCTGCGGTAGGCTCTATAATGTATGCGATGTTGTGCACCATACCAGATGTAGCTTACGCACTGAGCGTGGTAAGCCGGTATAAGTCAGACCAAGGGGAGAAGCACTGGATAGCAGTAAAGAACATTCTTAAGTACCTGAGGAGGACTAAGGAGATGTTCTTGGTTTACGGCGGAAAAGACCTCAGGATGGAGGCCTATGCTGATTCCGGCTTCCAGAGTAATAAGGACGATTCCAAGTCCATGTCAGGTTATGTCTTTATCCTTAATGGAGGGGCGGTGTGCTGGAAGAGTTCTAAGCAGGACACCGTTGCTGACTCGATGATGGAAGCGGAGTATATTGCTGCTTGCGATGCCGCAAAAGAAGCGGTATGGATGAAGAAGTTCCTAACAGAACTTCAGGTGGTTCCTACCATTGTTGATCCAATACCTCTGTATTGCGACAACAACGGAGCTATATCTTTAGCGAAGGAACCAAGGACCCATCAGAAGTCCAGACACATCTTAAGGCGGTATCACCTGATCAGGGAGATCATTGATCGTCGGGAGATCGAGGTTCGGAGAGTTGCTACTGAAGAGAACATTGCTGATCCATTCACAAAGGCGTTACCTCAGATTTAGTTCGAGAGGCTACTCGAGATCATCGGTCTTCGATATGCCAGTACATGGCCCTAGTGCAAGTCGGAGATTGTTAGTGTATATGCCCTAGGGGCCATTACTGTATCAAACTAGTTTGTATATTACTTAATGGAAGCTTAGGATATTCACATGTATATAACAGTCTTGCTAAACATAGTAGTATGCTACTTGGTTTTTCTATCCTAATATGTGAGTATACGTATTGATAGAGCTCTTAGGATCTTGCTTGACTACCAGCGTTGTGATGGTAGTCGCACTAGTAGGGGCTGGGTAGTCTACAAGCACATCCTTATTCAGGTCCCTAGTCGTAGGATTATCGAGACAGGGCATCGATACTCCGGAGTAGACTAGTGTGTACGCTTCTCATCCTAGTTGTGGAGATGGTCTTTCCCACAGCCGTCAGTACGTCGTACTTGAGATAGTATGCAGGTGCTTGTTAGGTTACGGGTACACCAGACAGGACTCACAGGGAACTGTTGGTTGGTTTTATACCAGTCGTCAGTGAACAGTTCCCAGGTGACATGAGTACAGCATAGTCCGCAGACTTGACACTGCTACTTCTCCTTGAGTGTGTCCCACTGTTTTAGATTGCTACCCTACCACGGCTCAAAGGAGTCGTGCAAACAGGTAGCAGTTGGGTGCAGTCCCGAGAACTTGGAGGCAGTGGCGGTTAGACAGGATTCATCTCTCCCGGTATTGGGGGTTGATATCGTGCTGTGTCAGAGAGCCATTACGCAAAGTCCCTGTCCAGGGCAAGCGAGATTTGATGGTAGGTTCCAGTAGTTTCTCAGGGTGTAATGGGGTTCGCTCCGACACGACTTATACCGCTATTTGGGGACTGACGCTTGCCGCCCACCTAGGCCCGATATGCGATAGTCTTAGACGAACAGACCGGACTATACGGAGATTGTCACATCAGACTCAGTAGGAGTTCGTATGGGTTTCCTCATCGGCCTTCTTATCGACTTCTACCTGGGGACCGTTACGTACAGCTAGTGCCGCTTGCGGTCTGTGGTTAAACCCACTGCCAGCGTAGTAGTCGAGTCTCTAGAGTCCCACACAGAAAGTTTCCCTACTCCATGCGAAACGATATAGAGGTCGTATGGTTTTATGACAAGGGTTCGGACGCATACGTGTGTTTACGCACGTACGACATCCGGACAGTTTTTACTAGCCGGCTTTGGTTTAAGCCAGTTTCTAGTATCCGGTTATTGGATTTATACAGTCTAAAGTTTTTCCGTGTTTTCACGGATAGGAGGGGCGTTCTCGTAATTGCGCGAGAAGCTTCTAGAAGATGGTGACTTGGGGGTTAAGGTGGCATATGCATTAAATGAGATTAGTGAGTCATTTGAGTGATTCATCCATGTCATTAATGCATCATAAATGCTTAATGACTCATGGAGATGAATCAACCTCTTGTATTTATTAAGCATGATGATTAATCCTTTATTTTCTTTTATTGGATAAATGATAATGCTTGATATATATTATGATAGATCATTATCTCATCTCTTTCTCTTCCTCACTTTCTCTCTCCTTAAGCTCTTTTTCTTCAAACCCTAATCCTCCCCTCTCATGTGTTGAGACCAAGGATTAGAGTAGACTACTTAATCCTTAACTATTCTTTATATCACCTAGGTTACTTAGATTAGCGATTTAAGAAACCTAGTTACCTCAAATTAGAGGTGAAGCTTGTAGTAAAGCTCTCGGGTGGATCTTCTAATATATAGAGAAGGCCGGAGAGGACGTGGAGAACGACAAGACGAATGACTCGGTTCTTTAGGTATAATCACTTATCATAGTAGTTAACTCTTCTATGGTTTCTTGTTAGTTATTGTTTATGTAAAGATTCTCGATTAGTCGATGTTTACGCCTAAAACAAGATCGTTTTTCATTATTCCGCCTTCCCGCAAGTCGTGGGGTGTTGTACATCGACTTACACTCTCAAGTTGCGAGTACTCCTAGGATTAGGAGAGTACGCTTATTATGCTTACTGGATAGTCTTCTTCCAAACCATAGGCTGGTGCCGAAAGGCAGGGAATGAAGAAAACCATTTAGCCTAACGACGGTGTACAGAAGGTAACAACTAAAGACAAATAAAGGGATTTGGAGAGATGGCAATGAAATATACGGTTAAAGTCATAAATTGGATTATGGAAGAGGCATTACTAGGAATACCAGGATACCCCTACGAAACATTTTTTTGTTTCAGTGCATTGTTAAAGGAAAACTAATTTCCCGATTGGATACTTACTCCAGGGTATGTATTTACCAGGTTTTATTCTCATATCTGTATGGTTTTATAGATGATCAGTGGGAGTAGGTTATTGGGAATAAGGTGATCATCCTCATTATATCGGAATTCATAGTAATTGGTGATATTTAAGGAAGTCACCTGAGTTTTTGCCAGACGGCATGTATTTGGTTTTGAATATCTGTGGTTGTGCATCAATTTCAAAATGATATATCTGTACGTTTATTTTTATAAAGTGAGATATAACTTTTTGAGATTATGTCCGACATTTACCTATATCAGATACGATTGGGTAAGGAGCATTGAACAACGGAGTAGTTCTTAAACCATAAGTACAGTTTTCAACCTACGACGCACAGGTTTTAAAGTTATTCAACTCAATGGATTTATACAGAGTATTGTATGTTGTCCAGTGTCCGTCAGGACAAAGGGGTAGGCCCTCAAACTATGTTCTGTTTACTTATGACTTCTCTAGTTTTTAGACAAGTGTTTCGTAGAAATACAATGTCTAAGTTTTGAGAAGTTTTGGGTAAAAGAATAAAGTAGAGAACCAGGTATCGCAAGTATCGGGATTCTTCAAAGAGGTCGAAGATGTAGATTCTTGTGATTGGTATTCAGATGATAGTAGTGGTTTTAAGAAACTTGTTTCTCTTACAAGTTACTCATAATTGGATGGATTTCTAAGTTGAGTAATGCTGATTATCCTCTCTTCATTAAGTTGATATGCACTGGAGACAGCTGCATGATTTGAATCTGGTTCCAATTAAATTAGTGTCTCTATTTCTATATTGTATATAGAATGGTTCATATCTTAACGATGTTAAGATACGGGGAGTTGTCCAGCTTATGTTTAAAACTAGACACTGGATAACTCAAGGCACGTTTCTGTAATGGCAGTTTGTGGGTTGACCCAGGCTTTGACGAGGGTTGATTTTCTACCATCTGGAAGATCAATAGTGATATTGTTCTTGACTCGCCACAGTTTTAGTAAAAATGCATTTTTTCAGAAAACAGTAGTGGGAGTATGGTAGAACTGGAAGTGATTCCAGAACCGCAAACGATTACGGAAAATTTAATAGGACCTATATATTCAATCAGGTTTAACATTCCAATAGCCACTCCGCAGATATGGTGGGTAACCTCAGACACCAGAGAGGTACTCCGGTACCCTCAAGGACGGTGACAGGGAGGTTCTTGATTACCCAGACTTGACACTATTGTTGTTCCAGACTATGAGACCCGGCAGGAGGATATGTATAGCATCGTTCTAAACTAGTTTTAGACGTACACATATATATTATTCTGCCAGAGGGTTGTTGTGGTCAGTGGGAGCAGCGGAAGCATGGTGGGCAAGTAGCTTATGTCTATTTATAGGCTTGAGCAGATATAGCGGAGATAAGATCATCTATTTTTGATGTGACAGTCATAGGTTTGACTTCATCAGAATGTGGGATGGATCTGTTAAGGAGGTAGTAGGGTGTGATGTCCTGGTATTTGGATGACTTACACAGAGTAGGAAGTAAAATTCCTGTACTACGATCGGTTGTATTGTGGTCGTCACACAGTTGTTTCTCCAGACAGGATATGGATATAATATCAGACATTATGGTTACTAGATCTATGGTATTAGATCAAGATTTGGGTAGTTTCCCAATGTGGGTACTTTGACAGTATTCTAATAGTATTTTAGAATAGAAGACTCCTGGCATGGTGGTGTACCTGCAGGTGATGGAGTCACCCTCTCTAAAGGTGTCTTAGAGACTAAAGAAGAGAGGGATGTGCATGATTGGCAGATCACTTGCTTAGGCAATTGAGTCAATAATGAGATGTCAAGTACCACACCAGATGTAGTTTTTGCACTTGATGCGATAAGTTTATATTAATCCAATCCTGAAGAAACATAAGGAAGAAGTTTTAGAACATAAGGTGCATGTTCTATGGATTTGATGACGGCAGCCTCCTTCGGGAGACGGTTATCATTCCAGGCTTCAAAGGTGACATAGATGACAGAGTGGTTGTCAGAGTTATAGTTTTCCCTATGACAAGGGACAGTATTATGGACAGGTGGTCTAAGAGGATACTGTGGGAGGCATGGTGCTGGATACTGATTAGGTTCAGTTATCAATGCAGTCTAAGAAGTTTGGATTTGGAGTTCATTTATGAACTAGGTCCCATCAGATATTCAGACATATTCTAAGACAGGAATTACTCAATTCGGGAGATGGCTTTCTCCGCGAATTTGAGATTTAGAGAGATATATAAAGGAACATCAGGGCGGATCCACTCACTGAGGCTATTTCTCAAACACAAGAGTTTTACAAACTAGCTTTGTGAAACTGATTAGTAGTGGAGTTGGATGTTCGGTATCACATGGGCTGTGAGTATGCGACATCGCAATAATTAGCCTTGAGTGCAAGTGGGAGATTGTTGGAGATAGTGCCCTCAAAGTCAATTATTGGATCGCAGGTACGTGATTGCAATGATTGAGGAAGGACCTATACCGATATGACAGTCTTGCTCGAGATGATAGTTTGCTATCTGGTTTGTCTTTATCATGGTATACATGCTTTAGTTCACTATTGCATGATGATAGAGCCCATAGGATTCTTTTTTGACTACCAGCAGTATGATGGAGATCATATACGTGGGAGCTGGGGTCTGTAAGCACATCCTTAAAGTGTCCCTAGTCGAGGGAGTTTCGAGACAAGGCATGGATACTCTAGAGTAGACTAGTGTATACAGTCGAGACCCCGACGAGGGGCGATGGCCGGTCTCACAAGCCATTGGTGTCAGTTGGTTCACCTAAGATGTATACAGATGCACATTGGGTTATGAGTACACTGGACAGGACTCGCCGGGAACATACTAGTTGGTATTATACATATCGTCAGATAGCAGTTCCCTGGTGACATGTGTACAGGTTAGTTCATCTACCTGAGGTCGTCATTTGTCTCGTGTGAGTTCCCACTGTGCTTAGATACCATACCACGCTCAAAGGAGTTGTGCAAACAGGTTTTAGTTGGGTACAGTCTCGAGCCACATTGGAGGCAAGTGAGCGGATCGGCAGGGGATTCGTCTCTCCTGGTATTGGGGGTGAGATCGCGCTGTGTTTAGGAGAGCCATTCCACAAAGCCCTCGGCCGAGGCAGGAGATTTACTGGTAGGTACTCCACTAGTATCTCAGGGTGTTCTGGGCCACTCTCTGACACGACTTATACCGCTATTGGGGGTCTGACGTTACTAGCCCCTAGGCCGATATGCGATACTCATAGACGAACGGACCGGACTGTATGCATATTGTCACTGTTAGGCTCAGTAGGGTTTATGGATGAGTTCGCTCGTCATCTTCCCTTCCAATCAATACATAGGCAAACCGTTACGTACAGATTGTACCTCTGACGTGCTAGTGGTTATACCCAGTGCCAGTGTGTTGATGAGTCATTAGAGTCCCCCATAGACACTTTCCCAAGTTCGGGCGAAACGTTGTAGAGGCCATATGGTTTTATGGCAAGGTTCGAAAAATGCACGTGCGTTTTCGCACGCGTCATATTTCGGACAGATAATACTGGTCGGATTTGGTTTAAGCCGGATCCGAGTATTATACTGTGTAGATATAATATCTTTGTCTCAGATGAATTTGTATTCGTTCGTAATACAAATGCGGGTATTTTTATACCATTACGGGGTTATCCTGAAATTCGTTTCAGGATCACTTTTGGAAGTTGCCAGTTTCCAGTTTTCTATCAGCCGTATTTAACATTCGGTTAAATACGGATTTATCTTTTCTTGAGATGAGTGTGGAAGCTTCTAGAAGGTGACTAGGATGATGACTAAGCTTGCGAGTCATTGATGCATTAAGTGTTCATTTAATGTTGTGATGACTAGATTTATTATCATTGGTTTGCATTAAATGAGTTCATACTAGGTGTTTAGATGACTCATCTCTTCTTTAATCTTATTGTCACTTTCCCCTCTCCTACACTCACCCCCCCTCTCTCTATAAGTGGCCGGCCACTTCATGTGGTGATGGTGATGGTTGCTTGAGAGAAAACGATGAGAGTTTAAGTGTATGGAAATTTGATAGATACTGATTTCTCAGTCCACCTGATTCCAAAAGGCAACTTCATTAATCGTTCGTCCATAGCTTTGGACGTAATGAGACAAAGTGTTCTACTCATTCTCTACATCATCTCGGTCGTCTGTTTTAGCAAACTTGACGACCGAGTTGCCTCGGTTCAGAGGCGGGAGCCCGTTTAAAGATCCGTCGACGTGGTGCCACCTGGACGAGAAGACTGGAGATTCAGGAGATCGGAGCAGCCGCAACATAGCGTGGGATGATGGTTGAAGACCGAATGACTCGGATCGTTCGGTATAACTCTTCTACCCACTTTGTAGTTTGTTAGTTTAGCTTTAATGGAAGATCCGGATTATAGTACGCGATAGCGCCAGTTAAGTTTTTGTTCCGCATTTGGCGTCTGTTAGACGGCCGGGGCGCTACCGTAGACTTACATAGAGTACCTGACCCAATCAGACTATGATTAAGGTGGATGTTTACGACATCGCTTACAAATGTAAAATCATAACCTTCTTTTGATAACAAAGATACAGAAATGATATTACAAGTCAAACTAGGTACACAAAAACAGTTAAACTGCATAAAGAAGCGAAGAAATATAAAAGAAAACTGCATAAAGAAGTAAAACTTTTCAACAAAACCGGCTCCCACGAGCACAACACCCAAAGTCACCACAAAATATAACACCGAATCCTCACATGTCGTCTCTAAGTCATATACAACATAGTGGTAGATGGAGAATACTAGATCCAACAAAAGATATACAAGGTATAAACAGATAACCGCAAACCCACCTAAAAGCAAGGCCTCACAGCCAACCGTGGCGGTATCCGCAAAAGTAGAGATGATAAGACCCCTGCCGCGACTACTCAGAGGGTAAGTCCTGCAAAACACTGTGGCACAACGGGGGTGAGTTGCCAACTCGTGAATAGTAAATAACATCATACAGTAATCGCAAGTATGCACGAACAACGATCTATCTATCACATGTAATCCGATAGCATAAGTATGATAAATGAATATGCAACAATCATGTAAAGGTACATCATCAGGGTACTACAACTACATGAAGCAATGCATATCAACATAATCCTGAGTGTGGGATGATATAATATAAAATCTCATGCAAAATCATCAGAATGGAAAAACACCAGCGTCCCTCAATCCTCAGGCATCACATCCTCAGATCGGCCCTCACATCCTGTAAAAATCATGGAAACCTGAGTGTCTAACACCGACACTCGAAACATCATTAAACCCGTGTCTAGCATCGACACGTAAATCCTCATAACTCAGGTGCTGTCACCACGACTGGCCCTGACGATATGTCGTACATCACTCTGATGGGTATCCCTACGATAACCGCCGAGTCCAAATACAATCACCGGTAGGTACTTGCCCACCTTCTAGGCCATCGTCTGTACTACGAACATCTTACCGAGGGAAACCGTACCAGGCCCCACCATGTACCTGCACACGGCCCACTCACTCCTCGCATCGGGTATATATCACAAATCTCAGAACTGAGAAATCTCATGGTGGACGCATCAAATATCATATCAAGAGAAACCGGGTTTTCCAAAAATACATAGTTTCTTGAAAATACCCCCACGGTTCTCAAATCCATAAATCATATGAAATCCATATCTCAATGCGTAAAACCATGAAAACCGATATATGCAACATAAAAAAACAATATGAGCATATCAAGGGAAATCCGCTCTTTTAAATGAATCCATCTTTAAAATATATCATGCGGTTCCCAAATCCTTCGAAAACAAATGCAGTATCATATGAGGTGTACATGTAAGTGTAGCAAGGTTTAAGTATCTACATGTAATCAAGTATGTGGGTGTACATGTCAATATGTATGCATAATGTATAAGTAGCTATAGCAAGATATACGTGAAGTAGAATAAGGGTCACTACCTCAACTATTCCTGCCCAATGCAATATCACGTATGTATGTGTCCACAGTATTTCATATGCAAAATAGAATAAGAGTTACTACTCCAATTATTCCTATCCACTACCATATCACGTATATAGGTGTTTGTGCGTGTCATGGCAATTACAGACGGTGTGGGTGTAGCATACAATTTAGTGCTCGTGCAACATGAACCGTCAGTAATGCGTTATATCTAAAGGTACGAGTCAAGTACAACAGATAATGCTATGCAATGACATTCATATGAAAGTAACTAATATGCAAATACATGCAGCTATCATATCATATTCGCCCCGACGCATAACGCCATCCGGGCGATTTCCCCATAGATGTTAAATCTACTCACCGATGGTCTCGAGCTAAGAAAATCCGACCACCTGCTTCCCCTTGTCCGCAGCACCCGAAGTCCCTGCTTGAGAATCTAAAATTTCATAATTACAACACATAAGCTAAATATCCTATAATGACGAAAAGACAACGAAACGCGATGAAAACGCCCGGAAAATTACACTGCGCTTAGCGCATCTATCACGCACGACATCGGCCAAAAACCCTAACTGGGGTCGCTAAACTACAAAACACCAAGTCTAGACCCCGATCGTCCCGATCGCGCAACACAATACAAATAATTACGAGAAATACAATAGATATAACCTCGCAACGACTAATCGAACCCACGTCGGAAAACCCCCCGAAATCTAGTAAGCAACCTATCGCAATATTTCACACTAGTTTCAAGCTAACGCATATCTAGCGATTACAAACACCTAAAAATAGCTTAACTAAGCTATCTAAACCATTCCTATATTTTTAACACTCGCTAATTATGTTTTAGCAAAAACCTAGTAAGCAATTTGCATAATTAAACCAAAGTGTTCATTAGCAAAAATTAATATTTTCTACTAGGTTAATCTTTTCCAAAACACAAATTAACACTTTAAATGAACACTAATCACTTAAAAAACTTTAACCCTAACATGAATTTCCTAAAACAATTATAAATGAATTAATCATGATTTAAAAACTAAACTAAACACATAATTAGCTAACTAAATTAGCTTGATTAAGATTAAAACAATAATATAAGGATTAAGGTAAGAATTATACCTCTCCAAGAACACCAAATTGAAACTTAATCCATCATCTTAGCATCAAAAACCATGCTTTGTTGAAGATCTAAGAAGGATTAGTGAAGGAAAATGATGGTTTTATTTTATTTAGGATATTTGTGGATTTATTTTAGGAATTTTTTTGAAGAATTTTGTAGGATTAATGAAGAAATGAGCTAAACAAATGGAAAGGGCAGAAATGGGGAGGGGTTTCGGCCAAGGAGGAATGCGGGTAGTTTTGTGAAATTTGTGTGAGAAAATTGCTAGGAAAAAGGGTAATGAATGCTAATTAAAGCTAATTGCCACCTTTCTCTCTTTTTTTTAAATCAATTCCTTTTTCACAAAAGAAAAGTCTAGATATTTGAAAAGAAGCTTCTAAAATAAATCTAGTGACAAAATTAATTTATTCACAAGAGAAAAATTTTCCCGATTTACATGCACAAAATACCGCTTAAAATAATATTTTATTTGGGAAAAATTCTATCTGAACCAAAACCTCCCAAATACCCCCAAAGTTCGCGCACAAGCTTTATTTTAGTTAAACTAGGTGCCGGCAAGTTTATACGGACGTTTGATCGAAATCGGGTTAAAACGGGAAAAACCGACAATTTTGCCCTAAAACGGGAAAAATCGCAAAACGATTTCTAAAACGTTACAATCTCCCCTCCTTATAGAAATTTGGTTCCCGAATTAAAATTTAACTACGCGTACCTTCAAAGAGATGAGGGAATTTCATCCACATCTCGCTCTCGGCCTCCCAAGTGATCTCCTCACTAGTCGGGCTACGCCAAAGAACCTTCACAGATGCCAAGACCATTGATCGAAGTTTCTTCACCTGCTGATCCAATATAACTACCGGCTGCTCGGTGAACGAAAGATCGCGCTCAAGCTGAACGGTCTCGTGCTGAATCATGTGAGAAGGATCATGATGGTATCTACGAAGCATCGACACATGGAAAAAGGGGTGAACATCCGGAAAACTAGGCGGGAGCGCCAAATGATAAGCAACAGAACCCACTCGCTCAAGGATCACGAAAGGACCTACAAATCTGGGACTGAGCTTCCCCCTCTTCCCAAATCGCATAACGCCCTTCATCGGAGAAATCCTCAGGAATACATGATCATCCACTGCGAACTCAAGTCTGCGACGACGACGGTCGACATAAGACTTCTGCCTGCATTGGGCTGCTCTCCTCCTGTCCTGAATCAGCTGGATCTTCTCCGTAGTCTCCTGAACTAGCTGGGGTCCGAAAACCAGACTCTCACTAAGCTCGGTCCAACAGACCGGCGATCGACACTTCCTACCATATAAAGCCTCAAAAGGTGCCATCTGAATAGTCTCCTGAAAGCTGTTGTTGTAGGAGAACTCAATCAACGGCAAGTGACGATCCCAACTGCCACCAAAATCATGCACATATGCACGGAGCATATCATTCAGAGTCTGTATAGTCCGATCCGACTGGCCATCGGTCTGTGGATGAAAAGCGGTACTAAAACTCAGCCGGGTACCCAATGCTTCCTAAAGCTTCTGCCAAAGACGGCTAGTAAACTGTGTGCTTCTGTCGGATACTATGCATGTGGGAACACCGTGCAAACGCACAATCTCATCTATGTACAACTGAACATACTGAGCATAACCGAAAGTGGTCTTCACTGGAAGAAAGTGGGCCGCTTTCGTCAACCGGTATACAATAACCCAAATGGATTCATACCCTCGACTGGTCCTGGGTAAACCCACAATGAAGTCCATGGAAATCTGCTCCCATTTCTACTCCGGAACGGGTAAAGGCTGCAACTCTCCACCCGGTCTATGATGCTCAGCCTTGACTTTCTGACAAGTCAGGCACCTCGAAACGAAGTCCGATATATCACGCTTCATCCCTTCCCACCAGTAGAAGTCCTTCAAGTCACGGTACATCTTGGTGGAACCTGGATGAACGCTAAAGGCCGACTGATGTTCCCGCTCTAGGATCTCGCGTCTCAACCCATCATTATCTGGTACACGCAAGCGAGTCCCGCATCGTAGCACACTCTGGTCATCAATCATGAACTCCGAAACTCTTCCCTACCGAACAAGCTCAAGAATCTCAGTCAAACGGGCATCACTAGGCTGAGCCTCATGGATACGATCAAGTAGTAGTGGACGGGCGCGGACATGAGAAATCTGTCCCCCAAAGGAAGTGAACTCGAACTGCACTCTACCATCACACAAGAGCTGCCAATCTGCAGAAGACTGAAGCTGAACTGCGCTCAACTGGGACAAGCTGCCCCCCGACCTACGACTCAAAGCATCAGCTACCACATTCGCCTTGCCCGGGTGATAAAGGATCTCACAATCATAATCCTTCACTAGCTCCATCCATCGGCGCTATCTCAGGTTCAGATCCCGCTGCTGGAATATATACTTCAAGCTCTTGTGATCCATGAAGATCTGACACGATTCCCCGTACAAGTAGTGTCTCCAAATCTTCAACGCAAAGACCACCGCGGCCATCTAAAGATCATGAGTGGGGTAATTCTTCTCGTGCTTCTTCAGCTGCCTAGAAGCATACGCAATCACCCTATCATGATACATCAAAACACAGCCGAGCCCCACTCGAGAAGCATCACAGTAAACAACATAGCCGCCCGATCCAGAAGGTAAAGATAGAACTGGTGCTGTCGTCAACCGAGTCTTCAACTGCTGAAAACTCTGCTCGCACGTATCATTCGAAAGAAAAGGAACTCCCTTCCGGGTCAGTCCAGTCAGCGGTGCAGCGATACTCGAGAAATCTTGCACAAAACGACGATAATAACCAGCTAAGCCCAAAAAGCTGCGGCCTCCGTCACTGATACAGGTCTGGGCCAAAGCTGTACAGCCTCGATCTTCCTCGGGTCCACAAGAATACCATCACCAGTCACCACATGACCCAGGAAGTCAACTCTATCAAGCCAAAACGCGCACTTTGAGAATTTAGCATACATCTGGTGCTATCTCAATATCTGCAAAGTAATCCTCAAGTGCTGCTCATGCTCCTCACGACTCCTAGAGTAGACCAGTATGTCATCAATAAACACTATAATGAACTGGTCGACGAAAGGCCTGAAAATCCGGTTCATCAGATCCATGAACGCTGCTGGTTCATTGGTCAGTCCGAACGACATCACCAAAAACTCATAATTCCCATAGCGCGTACGAAAAGCAGTCTTCGGAATGTCATCATTCTGAACCCGCAACTGATGATAACCCGAACGCAAATCAATCTTTGAAAAATGTTTCGCACCCTGGAGCTGATCAAATAAATCGTCAATGCAAGGTAAAGGATACCTATTTCGCACCGTAACTCGGTTCAGCTGACGATAATCCATACATAGCCTCAAACTGCCGTCCTTCTTCTTGACGAACAGAACAGGAGCTCCCCACGGCGAAACACTCGGACGCACAAATCCCAAATCAAGCAACTCTTGCAATTGATCTTTAAGCTCTCTAAGCTTTGCCGGAGACATCTGATAAGGCGGTATGGAAATAGGCTCCGTGCCAGGAATCAGATCAATGCAGAACTCAATATCGCGCTCTGGCGGCAACCCAGGTAACTCATCGGAAAAGACATCGGGGAACTCTCGCACGGTAGAAACCTGGTCAAACGACTCCACTGTGGCTCCAGTATCATGAATGAAAGCCAAGAATCCCCGACATCCCCTCCTCAAAAGCCGACTAGCGCACAGGACAGAAATCAAACTGTGAGGGGCGGCACCACGGTCGCCCTGCACAACAAACACTGACTCGCCGGGAAAACAAAATCTAACTATCTTCTCGCAGAAGTCCATGGACGCATAGCAAGTACCTAGCCAGTCCATGCCCAACAGAACGTCGATGTCCAATATCTCGAGATGGATCAAGTCGACGGACAGATCTCTGTCACCTAAACGGACAGCACACGATCGGAACACGTGTCGCGCAACAAACGACTCTCCCACGGTAGTAGTCATGACAAGTGGCTGATCCAGCAAATACGACTCTCGGCCTAACCTCAGTACGAAGTGCATAGAAACATACGAATGCGTAGATCCCGGATCGAAAAGAACACGTGCATCATAAGAACATACAGAAAGGGTACCTGAAGCCACAGCATTGGACGCCTGAGCGTCCTGGTGAGTCAAGGTAAAAACCCGTGCCTGCCCTCTACCGGCTACTGGCTGTCCTCTGCATCTTCCACCTCGTCCTCTCGGCACAAAACCACTGCGACCGCGATCTCTCTGAGCAGGAGTCTGACGCGGCGCAACAACAGGAATTAGAGGCAACGCTCTCTGAGGTGGAGAAGGTGGTAATGTAACCTGGGGTACTGCTGGCCCTCTCTGATGCACCACGGTACCATCCCTCACTAGGTGCTGTAAATTGCAACATCCAAAACACCCACGTGTCGATGGCTGACCCTCCTGGGAAAAAGTACTGAACAACTGGCCGCGTCCCACGTTTCTGCTACTCCCAGTGTCTAATCGAGCTTTGTCTCGGAATCTAAACCTCTGCCTCCTGGCTACTATACCAGTACAAGCCCTCTTCGGTTGCGGAATAACCGATGACTCAGCTAGACACTCCTCCACCAAAAGGGCTGCATCCACAGCTGCCACATATGTGTCGCAATGCTGAATGCTGATGGCTAGGAACAACTGGGTAAGCAGGCCTCGAACAAACCTCTTCACCCTCATCTCCTCAGTCGCCACCAAGTACGGAGCATACACAGACAGCTCGGTAAACAGTACATCATACTCAGACACCTTCATCCCCGGAGTCTGACGTAACGACTCAAATTTGCATGCTCGCACATCCCTGACGCTCGGTGGAAGAAAACGGCGAGAAATACTGTCATAAACTCAGCCCAGGTCATAGGAGCAAGACCCGCTGCTCTGCCCCTCTCCAAGGACCCACACCACTTCTGGGCCAAATCCTCCATCCGGAAACTCGCAAACTCTACCCATCTCTCGTCGGAGCATCCGAGTGAGCGACAAATTCTGGCCATCCGGTCGATGAACAACTGCGGATCCTCAGTAGCATCTGTGCCAGTAAACACCGGAGGCCTCAGCTTCATAAACTCCATCAGTGACACGGTAATAACCTCTGGAGCTGCAACTGCGACTGCCGGAACAGTAGGTACCATCGTGGTCCCTGCAACGGGTGGAAAAACAGCCTGCCCCTAT
Source organism: Agapanthus africanus (assembly GCA_030015575.1). Taxonomy (NCBI): domain Eukaryota; kingdom Viridiplantae; phylum Streptophyta; class Magnoliopsida; order Asparagales; family Amaryllidaceae; genus Agapanthus; species Agapanthus africanus. Next base: position 336,993,434 of record JASDDO010000031.1, read on the forward strand.
GCTCGAATGGCCTCTACTAAAGTCCCCACAATCTGGCGCAGGTCCTGCATACCAGCTCCAATCATAGCAATGTGCTCTGGTACGACAGGCATACCGTCCTGGTCAGTCCTCACCTCAGACGAGTCAACTCTGACCTCGGCCCTAGCGGCCGCTCTCTGTGCCCTCGTAGTCTTCGGTGGCATATAGGCTGGAAATTGAAACAAGATTCGATAAGGAAACGGAAATCGAATCACAAAGATGTATATCAATTACGGAAGGAATTTGAATCAATAAGTCCTAAAGTCACTTAGGCAGAGTACCGTGTCGTAATTATGCCGTGGAACATACACATGGTACGTCACTCCTGCTTAAGATACCTACTCCATCATACCAAGGTCATCCTACACTCCAAAAGGTAAAACCTAGCGCTCTGATACCAACTTTGTCACGACCCAAAATTTGGCCCGTAACCGGCACTTAAACTACGTAACGTCTACAGGCGTACGCAACTCAAGTAAGCCGAAACCCAGAAATCTAAACCACCCAAAACTGGATCAACGGAGAAAACATAGTTTTAAACATTCGGAAATTTTCAAGTAAAAATATTTAAGTTTAGTTTTCGTTCTTAAAAATTTCGGCAGCACCTCCTTTGTAAAAACTAGAACCGAAAAAGGGCACAACATAGATAATATTAAAAAGCATCCCAAACGGGAGCAAATCACGCCCAACGGCGGAGACAACCACCACAAACATATATACTACGCCGAAGCGAAGAAATATAAAAGAAAACTGCATAAAGAAGTAAAACTTTTCAACAAAACCCGCTCCCACGAGCACGGCACCCAAAGTCACCACAAAATATAACACTGAATCCTCACAAGTCGTCACTAAGTCATATACAACATAGTGGTAGATAAAGAATACTAGATCCAACAAAAGATATACAAGGTATAAACAGATAACCGCAAACCCACCTAAAAGCAAGGCCTCACAGCCAACCGTAGCGGTATCCGCAAAAGTAGAGATGATAAGACCCCTGCCGCGACTACTCAGAGGGTAAGTCCTGCAAAACACTGTGGCACAACGGGGGTGAGTTGCCAACTTGTGAATAGTAAATAACATCATACAGTAATCGCAAGTATGCATGAACAGCGATCTATTTATCACACGTAATCCGATAGCAAAAGTATGATAAGTGAATATGCAACAATCATGTAAAGGTACATCATCAGGGTACTACAACTACATGAAGTAATGCATATCAACATAATCCTGAGTGTGGGATGATATAATATAAAATCTCATGCAAATCATCAGCATGGAAAAACAACAGTGTCCCTCAATGACACATCAAATCCAAAATCCTCAGGCACCGCATCCTCAGATCGGCCCTCACATCCTGTAAAATTCATGGAAACCTGAGTGTCTAACACCGACACTCAAAACATCATGAAACCCGTGTCTAGCATCGACACGTAAATCCGCATAACTCAGGTGGTGTCACCACGACTGGCCCTAACGATATGTCGTACATCACTCCGGTCGGTATCCCCACGATAACCGCCGAGTCCAAATACAATCACCGATAGGTACTTGCCCACCTTCTAGGCTCATCGTCTGTACCACGAACATCTTGCCGAGGGGAACCGTACCGGGCCCCACCATGTACCTGCATACGGCCCACTCACTCCTCGCATCGGGTATATATCACAAATCTCAGAACTGAGAAATCTCATGGTGGACTCATCAAATATCATATCAAGAGAAACCGGGTTTTCAAACAATACATAGTTTCTTGAAAATACCCCCACGGTTCTCAAATCCATAAATCATATGAAATCCATATCTCAATGCGTAAAACCATGAAAACCGATATATGCAACATAAAACAACAATATGAGCATATCAGGGGAAATCCGCTCTTTTAAATGAATCCATCTTTAAAATTTATCATGCGGTTCCCAAATCCTTCGAAAAAAAATGCAGTATCATATGAGGTGTACATGTAAGTGTAGCAAGGTTTAAGTATCTATATGTAATCAAGTATGTGGGTGTACATGTCAATATGTATGCATAATATATAAGTAGCTATAGCAAGATATACGTGAAGTAGAATAAGGGTCACTACCTCAACTATTCCTGCCCAATGCAATATCACGTATGTATGTGTCCACAGTATTTCATATGCATAATAGAATAAGAGTTACTACTCCAATCATTCCTATCCACTACCATATCACGTATGTAGGTGTTTGTGCGTGTCATGGCAATTACAGACGGTGTGGGTGTAGCATACAATTTAGTGCTCGTGCAACATGAACCGTCAGTAATGTGTTATCTCTAAAAGTACGAGTCAAGTACAACAGATAATGCTATGCAATGACATTCATATGAAAGTAACTAATATGCAAATACATGCAGCTATCATATCATATTCTCCCCGACGCATAACGCCATCCGGGCGATTTCCCCGTAGATGTTAAATCTACTCACCGATGGTCTCGAGCTATGAAAATCCGACCACCTGCTTCCCCTTGTACGCAGTACCCGAAGTCCCTGCTTGCAAACCTAAAATTTCATAATTACAACACATAAGCTAAATATTCTATAATGACGAAAAGACAACGAAACGCCATGAAAACGCCCGGAAAATTATACTGCGCTTAGCGCATCTATCGCGCACGACATCGGCCAAAAACCCTAAGTGGGGTCGCTAAACTACAAAACACCAAGTCTAGACCCCGATCGTGCCGATCGCGCAACACAACACAAATAATTACGATGAATACAATACATATAAGCTCGCAATGACCAATCGAACCCACGTCGGAAAAACCCCGAAATCTAGTAAGCAACCTATCGCAATATTTCGCACTAGTTTCAAGCTAACGCATATCTAGCGATTACAAACACCTTAAAATAGCTTAACTAAGTTATCTAAACCTTCATATATTTTTAACACTCGCTAATTATGTTTTAGCAAAAACCTAGTAAGCAATTTGCATAATTAAACCAAAGTGTTCATTAGCAAAAATTAACATTTTCTACTGGGTTAATCTTTTCCAAAACACAAATTAACACATTAAATGAACACTAATCACTTAAACAAACTTTAACCCTAACATGATTTTCTTAAAACAATTATAAATGAATTAATCATGATTTAAAAACTAAACTAAACACATAATTAGCTAACTAAATTAGCTAGATTAAGATTAAACCAATAATATAAGGATTAAGGTAAGAATTATACCTATCCAAGAACACCAAATTGAAACTTAATCCATCATCTTAGCATCAAAAACCATGCTTTGTTGAAGATCCAAGAAGGATTATTGAAGGAAAATAATGGTTTTATTTTATTTAGGATTTTTGTGGAATTATTTTAGGAATTTTTTTGAAGAATTTTGAAGGATTAATGAAGAAATGAGCTAAACAAATGGAAAGGGCAAAAATGGGGAGGGGTTTCGGCCAAGGAGGAATGCGGGTAGTTTTGTGAAATTTTTGTGAGGAAATTGCTAGGAAAAAGGGTAATAAATGCTAATTAAAGCTAATTACCACCTTTCTCTCTTTTCTTTTCTTTTTCTTTTAAATCAATTCCTTTTGCACAAAAGAAAAGTCTATATATTTGAAAAGAAGCTTCTAAAATAAATCTAGTGACAAAATTAATTTATTCACAAGAGAAAAATATTCTCGATTTACATGCACAAAATACCGCTTAAAATAATATTTTATTTGGGAAAACTTCTATCTGAACCAAAACCTCCCAAATACCCCCAAAGTTTGCACACAACCTTTATTTTAGCTAAACTAGGTGCCGGCAAGTTTATACGGATGTTTGATCGAAATCGGGTTAAAACGGGAAAAACCGACAATTTTGCCCTAAAACGGGAAAATTCGCAAAACGATTTCTAAAACGTTACACAGGTCTTACGGATTCCCTTATCCGCGACACTGGATTCTGGACCTGGGACGGAGGGGGCTTTTCTAGTAAGGACATAGCCCAACTTGTCATAAGTTATCGCCATCTTGATATTCCTGAACAAATCTTTGTAGTTTGGCCCTGTCAATATATTTTTATCTAATAGTAACTTAAGGCCCGTCATGTTTTGGTCGCTGCAATTAGAAGAGAGAGAAGAAACACATTAGCATATTGCTCTTGCAAATTTAGATTGGTTTTTAGTTTATCTAAACAGGATGGCTCCCACTGTTTCTCGAATCCTTCCTCAAACCATAAAAGAAGAATTAGTCAGGATTAATCTTACCGTACAATTCTTGCTTAAACGTTCAGCCAAGCCAGTGTCGGTACTTCGAGGGAGGTTTTACGACGCTTACGCGAAGTTCCTTAATTAAATAACCTCTTTTCCTTGGGGACGTAGCCCCGCTAACACCTTTCTAGACACCTACTCGGTTTATAGTATTGATCGTTAAGTGAGAAAATCTCCCGAGGAGTAGCATATTCTCACAGTAGGATCGGGATCCAAATATCATCGTGTGATAAAGTCGATGGAATCCTACAAAAATTATCACACTCCTAATGGTATGCAACACTAGCAAGATTCAGTTTCTTTAGAAACTCCCGATGTGGATTTTTGCCCCATGCTCTTATGACCTTGACGAAGGCCAACATATCATAAGTCACATGTCAAGTTCTACCCTTCATTGTCCAGGTTAATTTGAACCCACCCATGCATACAAAATAGCAGTACGACCATCCCAAACCAACGCATCTATCTATACGACAGATGAATATTCAGTAGCTACCAATCACTATGCCTTGCCGAAGGTCAAAATACATAGTTTGAATACTACTGAATATTCAACTGAAATGACGGAGGGCTACGAATGGTTTTGGCGGAACCGTTAACGTAGTGACTTGATATAATCGAAGGAACCTGATAGCTTTTAAAAGGAGTGGTTTAAGCTCCGCATTTTAAAAATTTTTGTTGTTTTGAAAAAACCGAGTGGTTTTGAAATTGTTCCAACGATTCAACTTTGGTTTGTTTGCTTTGCATTAATTTAATGAAGTCCCATCAATTAATCCTACCATTGCAGAAAACAACGAAAATATAACATACGCTTATGCCATCCGCATTTGCCACGGGGCTCCGTCATCACCCGTTAGGTTACTTAACTAATGACACGGCAGGGGCTGGACTAGCGCGGAAGCAAAACATAACCAACGTCTACTAGACATCAAATATAGATATATACAATCGTCAGACACAATGATAGGCATTCCAGATCACAGATGAACACATTGGATATACTAGGAATTCCGCGTTCCGTTTGAGCCTGTAACGAAAGACGGATTTCACGGTCATGATGAATAGCCAAACCCCAACCTAGAGCCCTACGGGTGCGGCAAAACTACCCGCCAAATACCCGAAGTGAAGCAACCTCCCTCAACAAAGTGAGTAGGCCACTCGGCACTTCAAAGTACCCGGTAGTTTGTGCACCCCACCTTGGCTCTATCCTAGGGGCAAAAACAGTAAAAGAAATAATACAACGGTGGCTACAACCTCAAACTGGATGTGCCCCGTAAAAATAATATTACATCACTTTACAAATTTTATATCGAATGAAAGATAAAACACTCATCTCACATCCCGGCTATTCATCCACAACAGTCCAACAAGTTCATATACACAAACTAATATAACCATCACAGAAATGTGCAACCCCCAACTAACAGACATATAGTAATTAGGGGAAGTTTACGAACACATTTATCACAACACAGATAAAATCCGATTAGCCATAGTTCCTAGAATTTCGATCAATAACCAAATTTGAATCTACTCCAAGTACAACACTGTACACAAAAATTCCTGAGCAGAAACAAAAATATCCCAAGCAACACAAAATAACACAGTAGACCACTAGAGGAAATTTGGACCAACTCGGAGTTGACTCGGCCGCGGAACTGCGGCAGAACGCTTGGATCTGCCGCGGTTCCGCGGTGGTCTCACCGAGTTAGGCGCCCAAATTTCTTCAGTGATCTACAAAAACCCTGCACGTATTTTTCAGGTCCCCTGAAAATATTTTTAGACCAGATTTTAAATCCAACAGAAAGTGCAAAAAATAGTCGTGTTTTCGGGATTTTTCCGTGATCGAAGTTCTAAAGACTTTGCTAACATGTTAGTTATAGTTTAGCTAGGCTCTGATACCACTGTAAGTTGACGTCACCATCCCCACGGGATTGCGGGGAGGCAGAACGGGTAAAAAAACGATTTTTCTAACATGGTAACATCGACTTGAACTCCAGGATCTTAGCTAAACCATAACTAACAAACTAACTAGAGGTTTTATCTACTATATAAGAAGATTATACCTAAAGTTCCAAGTCCTTCTTGTCTTTTGTCCTCGTTCACCTCACGAGCTCCTTGGAGTGGAAATGGATAGCACCTCCTTGTCGGCTTCTCGAAGTAGTAGAAGATCCACCCGAGAGTTCCAACCTTGAGCTAAACCTACAAGTTGACGCAACTAGATCACTTGCTGTGCTAAACTAAGTAATCTAGAATGAGTAGAGTATGATTTTGGGTAGCTTGGTCACACAAACCCTTGATTCTCAACATAAAAGACACTAGGGTTTTTGAGAGGAAGAAGGAGAGAGTGAACTTGAGGAAAGAGAAAAATGATTTTTGATAATGATAATTGATAAATGGAATGGCTAGCTTGACATGACAATAAGCAAGGCACAATAAAAATATCTCATCAAAAATATCCAGGTCAAAAAATATCTCATCAAAATATCTAGAGTCAAAAAATCAATCCAAGTCAAATGGTCAACCCAAGTAGCCATACCACTAAATTATCATTTACCAAAAATAACAAAAACTTTTCTCTACCTCATATTTGTTTTGACCAAGTCAATGGTCAAAACCCAAATGAGGTGTCTCATTCTATACCCCTCTCATCCCTATATACATACCCGCATCCGTGTTCCGAGAAACACAAATACAATGAGACGAAACTAATCTAATAATCATATACTAGGATCCGGCTTAAACCAAAACCCACTAGTATTGTCCGCTCAAACACCACACGCGCACAAGTATACGTATGTGATCGAACCCTTTCGTAAAACCATACGACCTCTACATCGTTTCGCCCGAAGCCGGGAAACCCGCTGTATGGGACTCTAAAGACTCGACAGTACTCTGGTAGTGGGTTTAACCATAAGCACTTCAGCGACACTAGCTGTACGTAACGGGTACCCTGGTATTTATCGATAAGAAGGTCGACGAGCAAGCTCATCCAAAATCCTACTAAGCCTGTCTGTGGCAATCTACATACAGTCCGGTCTTTCGTCTAAGAGTGTCGCATATCGATCCTAGGCGGGCGGCAAGCGTCAGACCCCTAATAGTGTAATAAGTCGTGTCGGAATGCGGCCAAAAACACCCTGAGAAACTACTGGAGTACCTACCAGTAAATCTCATTTGACCTGGCCAGGGACTTTGTGTAATGGCTTTCCGAACACAGCGCGACAACTATCCCTAATACTGGAGAGACGGATCCTATCTAACCGCCACTGCCTCCAAGTGCTTCGAGACTGCACCCAACTACTACCTGTTTGCACGACTCGGCAGAGCCGTGGTAGGGTAGTAATCTAAGAACAGTGGGAACACACTTTAGGCGAAGTAGCAATGTCAAGTCAACGGACTAAGCTGTACTCATGTCACCTGGGAACTGCTACCTGACGATAGGTATAGTACCAACCAACAGTACCCCACAAGTCCGTCAAGTGTAACTTATAACCCAATGAGCACCTACATACTATCTCCAGTATGGCGTACTGATGGCTGTGGGACAGACCATCTTCCCTGCTGGAATGAGAAGCGTATACACTTGTCTACTCTGGAGTATCGATGCTCTGTCTCGATTATCCTACGACTAGGGACCTGTATAAGGATGTGCTTGTAGACTACCCAGCTCCCACTAGTGTGACTGCCATCACAATGCTGGTAGTCAAGCAAAGATCCTAAGGGCTCTATCAGTATGTATTAGCGATATATTAAAAGAAACATATACACATATTAAGATAGATACAATCCAAGTAGCATACTACTATATCGAGCAAGACTGTTATAAATCCGTGTATATATCCTAAGCTTCCAAAATGTAATATACAAACTAGTACTATAAAATAATGGCCTCTAGGGCATATTACACTAACAAGAGGAAGCTCCCAAATTTTGGTCTTCGATCGACTGGAGACCTCAACGACCCCTCTCAACGGGTCGTCCAAATCCGGCGTTTCAGTCTTCAACAGGCTGAGTGAAATCTCAAACGGACCCACAAAGAGGCTCGTGATACCTCAAAGTGCTTCCCCAAAACGGATATCCCTCCCAAATCCTCCTACAGGTGAAGTCAACAAAGCTGCTTCCCTTACCATAAAGTCGGTCTTCGAAAGATTGGCCGATCTTTCTACTCAAACTCTGCCAAGAACGTCGGTCTTCAATAGGTTGACGCCGACTGAAGCCCCTCAGCAAAGCCGGGGGCATGAAGAAGCCGCTTCCAAAACTAAGGCGGTCCCTTCTGGAAGACACGCTCGACGTCGCCACTGGCACGAATGAGAAAAGCTGGGGGAAACTTTCCCTCTAGACTTACCCCACCAGCTCCAATGGTGGAAGTTGACGCTGCTGTCCCAACCGAGAACAACTTTCATCTGCTCAGGAGGGTTCACAAGAACTCTCCAACGGCGTGTTAGTGTCGCCTCTAGTTGGGTTGCAACATCATAATCTATTGAACTTTTAAATTTTTAGAGGGCTATTACAAATAAACTACGAATCATAACTAGAGATTAGGGTAAACGCAACAATATAAGAAGTCTAAGCTAAAGGAAAAGAACTACAACCTTTGTAGCCAACTCCTTCACACTCTTTGGACTCCAACGACTTTGGTCGAATCTTGGATCAACTCCGCTCAAGGTCCTCCATCGTCTATGACGATCTATCCGGAGATTCCTAGGTTAAGCTCTTTTCTTCACAAGATCAAGAAGAAGTGGAGTAAACACCCTACACTAAATGGCTAGGGTAGTATAAAATGGTTATATGGGTTTGTATACTCACTTAAAAACCCTTTCTTTTTAAGTTCCTCACTCAAAATAAAACTCAAGAGAGCTTGAAAGAGGAGGAAGAAGAAGATGGCAAAGCTTTTTTAAATATTGTGATCATCTCTTTTTTTAAAATGAAAAATAAAAGAATATATATGAGACACTCTCAAATATAACCATGGTTACTAAATATCTAGATATTTTGTAAATGAGTTAAAGAACAAAGGAAATATAACTAGGGTTAAGTCAATGGTCAAATGAGAAGTGTGTAGAAACAATGAGTCAAAATTAAATTTCCTTTTTCCTTTTACTCAAAAACAAAAAAAAAACATATATATAGCAACCATGTGAGTCTTGCTTTGCTATCTCCTATGTATCAACAACCATGATACATATGTATGTATCTATGTGTTGTTGGGTTCTTGGGCACAACCACAAGGTTTCTTAAGGCATCAAACATGCCCTATTTAAAGATTTAGTGTGCCAAACAACCCTAACCAAGGATCTAACTAGAGTTTTAGGAGCAAAACAAGAAAGCAAACAACTTTACTTCTAAGTGATAACGGAATAAAACCTTTGTAGACCTGTCCTTCACTTCAATGGCTCCTTGTAGTGGTCCTTTTGCTGCGATCATGGAACTCCCGGACTCTTGGATGGCTTCTCAAGGTGAAAGGAACGATCTTTCTTGAAGTCTTCGAGGCCGAAGATGATCTACGTCGAGGAGACACTAACTCAAGCTACTACTTCGCTAATGAGAGATTAGTAAAGCTAACACCCTATACTAAAGTGATAATCTAGTAGAGCAGGATGAAGTAGAAAGTGGGCTCACTTTAGTTTTATTTTTCTCACAATATTTTCTCACTTTGGAAAAATCTAGCAAGTTTTTTTCTCAAGGATGAAGAAGATGAAGCAAAGAGATGAGAATGAACTAATGAGGTGAGAGAATCAACCATGGGTGAGTTTGTATCATATAGCTAACTCATGTAGAGACATAACCATGTCTAAATTATAATGGTTAAGTTAATAAATATCTTAAGTAAAACAAAATGAGTGGACTAAGTCAATGCATCCACAAGCTTCTACAAGCTTCATGCATGTGAGCAATTATCCAATATTTTGGATTTACTTTAAATAATTAAACCCCACATTATAATTAATATGGTGTAAGTCTCATACACCCATGTAGTGTGTATCAACAACCATGACACAAAAGAAAAACACGATTAATATATATCACATATATATTAAGTGTGCACAAGTGAGAAAAATAAATGCTTAAATGAGCTAATATTAGTTAATGTAAACTAGTATATCAAATATACAATTATACACTAAATTATCAAATCAACACTTAATTTAATAATTCGGCTATATCTCATATAACCGACTAATATTATATGTACCAACTTATCGAATCAACACTTGATTCGATAACCCGGCTATATCACATATAAACCGATCGAAACAAATATCGCGAGAATAGAATACGGTATCACAAACTCGTATTATTCTCGGTCCCGCACATATCACATATGTGCACCTACTTCATTTTTCCTGAGCCAGTAAAACCTCTATGTAGGACTCTAAAGACTCGTTAATACGCCGGCAGTACGTGATAATCACATCAAACACCCACAATCCGTCAGCGGTACTAGCTGGACGTAATGGCTAACCGGGGTATTGAGCGATCAGAAGATCAACAAGCAAGCCCGCTCTAGCTCCTGTAAAGCCTGTCAGTAACACTACCCTACAGTCCGGTCTTTTCGTCTAAGATGTCGCATATCAAGTCTATGGGTGGTAAACGTCAGACCCTAATAACTCGATAAGTCAAGCCGATACGAGGCTCATAACGGGTCGAGAAACTAATGATAACTCTTACCAGTAAATCTCTAAATCAGCCCTGGCCAGGGACTTCCAGTTATAGCCAATCGAGCACAGCACGACATCTACCCCCAATACCGGGAGAGACAAAATCCCCTCCTATTGCTCATTGCCTCCATGTGACTCGGGATTATACCCAAAAACCACCGTTTTGCATGTCCACTTGAACGTGGTAAGGTGGAAATCAAAGAACAGTGGGAATCACACAAGACTCTATGACGATCTCGGGTTTACAGACTAATATGTACCAGTGTCACCAGAGAACTGCTATCTGACGTCAGGTATAATACCATCTAGGAGTTCTCGGCGAGTCCGTCCAGTGTACCCAGTTGTCACGACCCGAAATGGCACGTGACTGTCACTTGAATCATATGAAGTCTATAGGACCCCATCTAATTCAACTAAGCCAAAAATCCCAGAAATCTAAACCATTTTAAGGAAGAAGTGAAGAAAACATGTTTTAAAGCAAGTGGTTTTAATAAAATAATCCGAAGTATGCATTTTTAAAATCTCAAGTCTTTTCTTAAAATTACGGCAGAGTTTCTTTTGTAAATACTGGCCCCAAAAGGGTACAACATGTATAATATGAATAAAGGCATCCCCAAGAGGGAGCTAGCTCTTTGCCAAAGGCGGTCACAACCACGCAAGCAATATAATATACAACGCCAAAGGGCTAGGATCAAAACTCAAAAGGAAACTCAAATCATCAAGAAAACCATAATAATACAACGCGCGACTCTAAGGTCGAAAGAAATAAACAACTGGTTTTCTAAGGTTATAAAATATACAAGTATGGTTGATGGAGTTTCTAGGTACAACTGAATAAATAAATGTAGAATGGTGGTCACGATACAAGTGAGTCCACCTACCAAAGAAATCACTCGAAAAGGAGCAGTGTTCCAGCAAAGCCGCAACGAACCTGTACGGCAAAAACTGCAAGAAACTGTGGCACAACGGGGGTGAGTTGCCAACTCATGAGTAGAAAACATCACAGAGCAGAAATCGTATGTATGACTCAATCTTAGGTCAATACGATCAGTAATATCCTCAAAATGGTAAAGCCTGAAGCATGAAAAAAGTGGCAAGGGTAAACATCTATACATAAGTGCAATACCAAGTACTCGTGTCAGTGCCTCAGGTAGCAACATATCATAAATATGAGGTAGGAATGTAATATAATGAAAACATAATACATAATGAATGAGAAAAACTGTTTTCTTAATTTAGTGATATTTCTGTGTATATAAATCGAAGTATCATCAATGAAATCATCAGAGAATCAGTGTCAAGCATCGACACAAATAAATATCTCAATATCTCAGGCTCTGGCTATCCGGACTGGCCTGTATCATCAAATCTCAATATCTTAGGCTCCGGCTATCCGGACTGGCCTGTATCATCATCTCAAGACCACGTCGGTATCCTCCGGATATCCGGCGTGTCACAATAAAATCACCGGTCAGTAGTGCTTCTCTGTCTTGTAAGTCTACGGTGGCGCCCTGGCCGTCGATCCGAGGACAAAATGTGGAAACAAAAACATTTCATAAACTTGAAACTAGCGCTAACGGATACTTTTACCCGGATCGAACCATTAACGCTAAACTAGCTAACTACTAAGAAGTGAGAGTGGCTATACCGATCGATCCGTGTCCTTCGGTCTATGGCCACCATCCCAAGCTCCTCGTGGCATCTCCGATCTCCGGTCTCCTCGTCGGAAGGGCACCACATCAATGAGTCTTTTTACGGGCTCCCGCTTCATCCGAAACAACTCGAACATGAAGTTTGCTAGCCGACATGTCCAAGGTGAAGTAGAGAATGTGTGTGATAACTTTGTCTCAAGCATCCATTGATTCTCAGCACATGAGAGTGTATGGATGGAGGTTGAAGATGATGCCATTGGTGGAAGTTATGAGCTAGAGGAAGAAGAAGAAGAAGAGCTTTCTTTTTCTTTTGTTATTGTGTTGCAATGAGAAAAAATGAGAGCAAGAATAAAAATCCCAAGAGCTAGCCCCACTCATATGGCTGCCCTCTCTCTCTCTACCCCTCATTTCAACACAACAATCAATTAAATAAATTGACATAGCACAAGAAAAGAGACCATGAGTCACCAATGAAGCACATGTCACATTTAATGCGCTAAATCATCACTTCCACTCACAATTTCCACCATCCAAACATTAATCCAAATGTTTGGTCCAACAATAAGATACGGCAACATATAAAGTAAACTTGTAACGGATCACAAGGATACCCCTCACCTGTATATACATACCTGCATCCGCATTCCGACTGAATGCAAACGGGATGAGACTAAAGTAATCCAACAAATCTAATACTAGGATCCGGCTTAAACTAAAGCCCACTAGTATGATCCGTCCGATCATGATCCATGCACGACAGCATGTATATGATCGAACCCTGCCATAATACCATACGGCCTCTACAACGTTTCGCCCGAAACTTGAGAAACAGTCTGTGGGGGACTCTAAATACTCATCAATACTTTGGCTGTGGATTTAACCACTAGCACGTCAGTGGTACTAGCCGTACGTAACGGGATACCAGGTATTGACCAAAAGGGAAGTCGATGAGCGAACTCATCCTGACACCCTACTAAGCCTGTCAGTGACAATATCCGTGCAGTCCGGTTCGTTCGTCTATGAGTATCGAATGTCAGGCCTAGGGGGCTGGTAAACGTCAGACCCCCAAAAGCGGTACAAGTCGTGTCGGAGTGTATCCCAGAACACCCTGAGATACTACTGGAATACCTACCAGTAAATCTCCTGCCTTGGCCGAGGACTTCGTGTCATGGCTCTCCTAGACACAGCGCGATCTCACCCCCAATACCGGGAGAGACGAAACCCCTGCCGATCCGCTCACTGCCTCCATGTGGCTCGGGAATGTACCCAACTAAAACCTGTTTGCATGACTCCTTTGAGCCATGTTAGGGTAGTAATCAAAGCACAGTGGGAAATCACACGAGACAAATGACGATCTCAGGTCGATGAACTAACCTGCACACATATCACCAGGGAACTGCTATCTGACGCTTGGTATAAAACCAACTAGCATGTTCCCGGCGAGTCCTGTCAAGTGTACTCATAACTCAATGAGCACCTGTATACGTCTTAGGAGAACCAACTGACACCAATGGCTTGTGAGGCCAGCCACCGCCCCTCGCCGGGGTCTCTATCCGTATATACTAGTATACTCTGGAGTATCGATGCCCTGTCTCGAAACTCCATCGACTAGGGACCTTTTAAAGATGTGCTTATAGACCCTAGCTCCCACGTATATGATCCCCATCATACCGTTGGCCGTCAAGCAAGAATCCTAAGGGCTTTATCAACGTGTAATAGTAATCTGTAATATCACCTAAAGCATGTACACGATGATAAAGATAAACCAGATAGCATACTATCATCTTGAGTAAGACTGTCCTACCGGCATAGGTCCTCCCTCAATTATTGCAATCACGTGCCTGCGATCCAATAATTGAATTTGAGGGCACTGTATCCAACAATCTCCCACTTGCACTCAAGGACAATTATTGCGATGTCGCATACTCACAGCCTGTGTGATACCGAACACCCAACTCCTCTACTAATCACTCACACAAAGCCCGTTTGTGAAACTATTGCGTTCGAGGAATAGCCTCAGTGAGTGGATCTGCCCTGATGTTTCTTTCTATGTCTCTCTTTACCTCAAGTTCGCGGAGAAGGCCATCTCCCGAATTGAGCAATACCTGTCTTAGAATATGTCTGGATATCTGATGGGACCTAGTTCACAAATGAACTTCAAATACAAACTTCTTAGACTGTATCGTCAACTAAATTTAATCAGAATCCTGCGTCATGCCTCCCTCAGTGTCCGCTTGGATCACTGTCCAAACTACTGCCCCTCGTCAGAGGGAAAATTATAACTCTGACAGTCACTCTGTCATCCAGGTCACCTTGGAAGCCTGGAATGATAACCGTCTCTTAAAAGAGGCCGTTGTTATCATATACCTAGAACATCCGCTTATGTTCACAAACTGCTTTTGAACGCTTCTCCAGGATTTGATTAATATCAACTTATTGCATCTAGTGCAAAAACAACATCTGGTGTGGTACTTGACATCTCATGATTGACTCAATTACCTAAGCAAGTGATATGCCAATCATGCGTATCCCTCTCCCCTTTAGTCTGCAAGACACCTTTAGAGAGGGTGACTCCATCACTTGTAGGTATACTACCGTGCCAGGAGTCTTCCATTCTAAAACACCTTTAGAATGCTGTCTAAGTACCCAAATTGGGAAACTACCCAAATCTTGATCTAAAACCATAGATCTAGTAACCAGAATATCTGATATAATATCCATATCCTATGTGGAGAAACCACTGTGTGACAACAACAGTATAACCGACTGTAGATAGGAAGTTTACTTCCTATACTGTGTATGTCGTCCAAATACCAGGACATCACACCCTACTACTTTCTTAACAGATTCATCCCCTATTTTGATGAAGTCAAACCCATGACTGTCATATCAAAAATAGATGATCTATCCCCGCTATATCTACTTTAGTCTAAAAATAGACACAAGCTACTTGTCCACTTTGCTTCTGCTGCTCCCATTGACTACGACAACCTTCTGGCAGAGTCATATACACATGCACTTCTAAAGCTGGTTTAGAACGATGCTATACTCATCATCCTGCCGGGAATCATAGTCTGGAACAGCAGCAATGGCAATTCTGAGTAGACAAGAACCTCCTTGTCACCATCCTTGAGGCTACCGGAGCACCTCTCGGGTGTCTGAGGTTACCCACCATATCTGCGGAGTGGTTAATAGAATGTCAATCCAGATTGAATCTTTAGGCCCTATTAAATTTTCAGTAAACGTTTGCGGTTCTGGAATCACTTCCAGGTCTACCATACTCCCACTACTATTTTCTGAAAAAAGTCCATTTTATTAAAACTGTGGCGAGTCAAGAACAATATCACTATTGATCTTCCAGATAGTAGAAAATCAACCCTCGTCATAGCCCGGGTCAACCCACAAACTGCCATTACAGAAACGTGCCTTGAGTTATCCAGAGTTTAGTTTTTATAAGTCTATGTCGCTCACCCTGCAAGCTAGCGAGGAGGCGGAACGGGTAAAAATCAAAACTTTCTTACATGGCAACATAGACTAAAGCTAAAGGATCTTTGCCAAATCATTACTAACAACCTACATGAGGTTCTATCTACTATGCAAGGAGATTATACCTCATGCTACTAGTCCTTCGGTTCTTCTCCGCTATCCTCCTCATTTCCGTAGGCTCCATGGGTCGATCCGGATCTTGGTCACCTCCGCGGCCTCCTAGAGTCGAAGACGATCAACCCGAGAGTCTATAGTCCGAGCTCCACCTCAAACCGAGGTAACCAGGGCAACATGTTTGCTACTCTTGATGTCCTAAGTGATGTAGAGGAAGAGGATGGATTTTTTTGTCTATTTAGATACTTATTTTCTCAACATATGAGAGCTAAAGGATTTTGTGGTGAGGAGGAAGAAGAAGCAACCATGGGAGCTCTCTTTTGATGAGAGAGAATGAGAAGGATATAATGATTCATAAGAAAAATAATTAACAATCTTTTATCATGAAAATTGTGATGGTTACAATTGATTTGACCATTATCATGTCAAGTTAAATCCAAAGCAAAAGAAGCATCTAGTGCTCACAAGAAATATCCAAGTCAACAATGGTCAAATGGTCAACATGGTCAAATGGTCAAAGCAATTAGCCATAACACAATATCATTAAAAAGATTAGTAAATATTTTTCTCACCTCATAATGGTTTTGACCGAATCAATGGTCAAAACCCTAATGAGGCAACTCTTTATTCGCTCCTCACAACCGTGCATACATACCCGCATCCGCATTCCATAGAATGCGAATGCACAGAAGACAAAACTAATCCATCTATACAATACTAGGATCCGGCTTAAACCAAAGCCCACTAGTATTGTCTGTCCGAACATCATACGCACACAAGTGCACGTAAGTGATCGTAGCCCTGCCGTAAATCCATACGGCCTCTACACCTTTTGCCCAGTGCAGGGAAACTCTCTGTGTGGGACTCTAAAGAAACGACACTACGCTGGCAGTGGGTATAACCACAGACCGCAAGTGGCACTAGCTGTACGTAACGGTCCCCAGGTAGATGTCGATAAGACGGACGATGAGGTAAACCCATCCGAACTCCTACTGAGCCTGAATGTGACAATCTCCGTACAATCCGGTCTGTTCGTCTACGAGTATTGCATGTCGGGCCTAGGGGGCGGAAAACGCCAGACCCCTAATAGCGGTACAAGTCGTGTCGGAGTGTAGCCCAGAACACCCTGAGAAACTACTGGAAACACTACCAGTAATTCTCTCTTACCTTGGCCAGGGACTTTGTGTAATGGCTCTCCTAGACACAGCGCGATATCAACCCCCAATACTGGGAGAGACGAATCCTATCTAACTGCTACTGCCTCCAAGTGCTTCGGGACTGCACCCAACTACTACCAGTTTCCACGACTCCTTTGAGCCATGGTAGGGTAGTAATCAAAGTACAGTGGGAACACACTCGAGGCGAAGTAGCAGTGTCAAGTCGACGGACTAAGCTGTACTCCTGTCACCTGGGAACTGTTATCTGACGATAGGTATAGTACCAACCAACAGTTCCCGATTAGTCTTGTCCAGTACTCGTAACCTAACGAGCACCCGTATACTATCTCCAGTACGACGTACTAATGGCTGTGGGACATACCATCTCCCCTGCTGGGATGAGAAGCGTATACGCTAGTCTACTCCGGAGTATCGATGCCCCGTCTCGATAATCCTACGACTAGGGACCTGTATAAGGATGTGCTTGTAGATTACCCAGCTCCTACTAGTGTGACTGTCATCACAACACTGGTAATCAAGCAAAGATCCTAAGGGCTCCACTAATATGTATAAGCGATATGCTAAAAGAAACACATGCACATATTGAAGTGAAACAAACCAAGTAGCATACTACCATTTTTAGCAAGACTGTCTATACAATTGTGAATATACCAAGCTTTCATTAAGTAATATACAAACTAGTATGATACAGTAATGGCCTCTAGGTCATATACACTAACAATCTCCCACTTGCACTAGGGCCATGTACTGGCGTATCGAAGACCTATCATCTCGATCAGCCGCTCGAACTGAGTCTGGGGTATGGCCTTTGTGAGTGGATCTGCAGTGCTATTCTCCGAATCTACTCTCCTCACCTCGATCTCCCGGCGATCTATGATCTCCCAGATCATGTGGTACCCGCCTCAAAATGTGTCTGGACTTCTGATGGGACCTGGGTTCTATCGCTAAAGCTATAGCGCCGTTGTTGTAACAATACAGCGGTATTGGATCAACAATGGTAGGAACCACCTGAAGCTCCGTGAGGAACTTCTGCATCCAGACAGCTTCCTTTGCGGCATCGCAAGCAGCTATGGACTCCGCTTCCATCATCGAGTCAGCAACGGTTTCCTTCTTGGAGCTCTTCCAGCAAACCGCCCCTCCATTGAGGGTAAAGACATAACCTGACATGGACATGGAGTCATCCTTGTCACTCTGGAAGCTGGAGTCAGCAAAGGCCTCGATCTGGAGGTCTTTTCCGCCATACACCAAGAACATCTCCTTAGTCCTTCTCAGGTACTTGAGAATGTTCTTTACTGCTATCTAGTGTTTCTCCCCTCGGTCAGACTGATAACGGCTTACAACGCTCAGTGCGTATGCTACATCTGGTCTGGTACACAACATCACATACATTATAGAGCCTACCGCAGATGCGTAGGGTATAGATGACATGCGAGCCCTTTCCAAATCAGTCTTTGGAGACATTTCTTTAGATAGGGTGATTCCGTGACAAGCCGGTAGATTACCGCGTTTTGAATCTTCCATACTGAATCGTTTCAGTATGGTGTCGATGTACCTGGACTGCGAAAGTCACAATATCTTTTTAGATCTATCACGATAGATCTGGATCCCCCGAATGTAGTTGGCATCGCCCAGTTCCTTCATGGAGAACCTCTGTGACAAGAATCCTTTGACTGACTGTAGCATAGGAATGTCATTTCCTATTAGGAGAATGTCATCCACGTACAAGACGAGGAATACCACAATTCTCCCTACAATCTTACTGTAAATGCTTGGTTCATATGGATTTTTGATAAAGTCGAATTCTTTGACAGTGTCATCAAAGCAGATGTTCCAACTCTGCGATGCCTGCTTTAGTCCATAAATGGACTTAAGCAACTTGCACACTTTACTGCTGCTCCCACTCTGAATGAAACCCTCCGACTGATCCATATAGACGCACTCTTCCAAATTTCCATTTAGAAAAGCCGTCTTTACGTCCATCTGCAAGATCTCATAATCGTGGAAGGCAGCAATGGCAAGAAGGATCCGAATGGATTTGAGCATAGCCACTGGAGAAAAGGTTTCGTCATAGTCCAAACCAGGTCTTTGACGAAAACCCTTAGCAACAAGTCTAGCTTTATAGGTTTCAACCTGCCCGTCTACACCAATCTTCTTTCTGAAGATCCATTTGCAGCCTACGGGTTTTACCACTTCTGGAGCAATGTCCAAAGTCCAAACTTTGTTGGTGTACAAGGACTGCATCTCGGTTCGCATTGCATCCAGCCATTTTACTGAGTCACCGCTCTGAATGGCTTGCTGGAAGCTGGTAGGCTCATCATTTTCAATGATGCAATTCTCTCGATCCCCATCTATGAGAAAACCGTAGTATATCTCGGGTGGATGAGACTGCCTACTACTCCTGTGGAGTGGAGCTGGGATGTCCGGTTCTCCTGAAACTTCTGGTTCAACCAAGCTTTCAGTAATAGCTTATGGTTCTGGAATTTCTTCCAGTTCTATTGCGCTCCCACTTATCCGATTTTCTAAAAATTCAGTTTCCAAGAAGCGGGCATGACGAGAAACAAAGACCTTTTGGTCCTCTGCGTAATAGAAAACATACCCTTTGGAGTTCTTTGGGTATCCTACAAACTTACAATGTACTGAGCGTGCCTCGAGCTTGTCCGCATGCTGCTTTTTAACAAAAGCTGGACATCCCCATGTCTTAAAGTGTTTAAGACAGGGTTTCTTCCCACTCCACATCTGATATGGTGTAGTAGGCACTGACTTAGTAGGAACTTGGTTCAAAAGATATGCAGCTATTTCTAGTGCATAACCCCAGAAGGATCGCGGTAACTCAGCCTTACTCATCATGGAACGAACCATATCCAATAGGGTTAGATTCCTCCTTTCCGATACACCATTTTTTTGTGGTGTGTATGGAGGAGTAAGCTGAGAGAGGATGCCATTCTCTTTTAAGTACCCCAGAAACTCGGTACTCAAGTATGCACCACCTCGATCAGATCTCAGTGTCTTGATACTTTTGCCTGTTTGTTTTTCAACTTCATTCTTATATTCCCGAAATTTCTCAAAGGCCTCGGATTTATGCTTCATCAGGAAGACATGTCCATACCTAAAGAAATCATCCGTAAAAGTAATGAAGTATGAATAACCACTTCACGCATGTGTAGAAATTGGACCACACACGTCACTGTGTATGAGTCCCAAGAGCTCGCTCGCTCTTACTCCGTGTCCAGTGAAGGGAGTCTTTGTCATCTTTCCCATGAGACAAGATTCACAAGTAGCATAAGACTGATACTCGAACAGATTCAAGTATCTCTCTTTGTGTAACTTTGTTAACCGTGTCTCATTAATGTGACCCGGTCTACAATGCCATAAGAAAGCCTGATTTGTTTCCGGAGACTTTCTTTTAAGTGTGTTCTGGACACTAAAAACCAGAGCTTGATTTAATACGTATATTCTGTTTTCTAATGTATCTGACCCAATCAGAACTTGATTTAGGTGGATGTGGACCACATCGCTTACAAAAGTAAAATCATATCCTTCCTTAGAAAGTAAGGATACAGATATGATATTACATGCTAGACTAGGTACATACAAATAGTTACGCAGAATCAATATCTGCCCACTTGTCAATCCAAGGTGATATTCCCCTACGGGTTCAGCGTCTACGCTCATTCCGTTAGCAACCCTGAGAGTCATATTACCTAACCTGATAACTCTACGGTTTCTCAAAGCCTGTAATGAATTACATATGTGAGATCCTGATCCGGTATCTAGTACCAAGGAAGTAGAGTTAATTGACATACGGTTTTCTATTACAAACACACCCGAAGCCGAAGCCACAACATGCTTCGAATCCTGGCTATTGGCTTTCAAAGCCCTGCAATCCTTCTGCCAATGTCCCTTTCCGTAACAATAGGAACGTCCCTCCATCACTACATCTAGTCCCAAAACTTTTGCCCTTCCCTTTCCTTCCACTTCCCTGGTTTCCTTCAGGGTGTAAGTAGAGGGTAGAGACTGTAGAATCAAGTCAGTATTTGACCCGTTCTTCAACGTGGTCTTCAGGTCTGTGAGCTCATCAAAATAGCTAGTCTCTGTAAGGACGTTGTCCACTACAGATGACCCGACTGCCAACCTCGCTTGAAGCAATTCGTTCGAGGTCTCATATCTTGCGATACGAGATTGCTCTCTATATAAATCTTTGTTATGGAGGAAGACAGAAACTAAATTCATCTTCTCATGCTGCCTCTGGTATGTACCATCAAGTGAGGCCAACACGAGGCACTTAGCATTCGCACAGTCCTTTTCTGATGTCTTACAGATATCAATATCCGTGACAGAGGAAACTGGTCCTGAGACGGCATGGGTTTGATTAGTTAAGAGGTGTCCCAGCTTATCATGGGTAATAGACATCTGGACAGATCTTTGCCAGTCATAACAGTCAGATTCAGTCATTTTATTATCTAGATGTAACCTATGTCTGGTCACTCGGTCGCTGCAATTAAGAGTTAGAGAAGAAAACACTTAGCATGATGCTCTTGCAAGTTTATATTGGTTTTTAGTTTATCTAAACAGGATGGTTCCCACTGTTTCTCGAATCCTTCCTCAAACCATAAAAGAAGAATTAGTCAGTATCGGTACTTCGAGGGAGGTTTTACGACGCTTTCGCGAAGTTCCTTAATTAAATAACTTCTTTTCCCTGTGGGTGTGGCCCCGCTAACACCTTTCTTGACACCTACTTGGTTTATAGCATTGATCGTTTAAGTGAGAAAATTTCCCGAGGAGTAGCGGATACTCACAGTAGGATCGGGATCCAAATATCATTGTGTGATAATGCTGAAGGAATCATACCAACATTATCAAACTCCAAATGGTATGCAATACTAGCAAGTTTCAATTTCCTTAGAAACTCCCGATGTGGATTTTTGCCCCATGCTCTTATGACCTTGACTAAGGCCAACAAATCATAAGTCACATGTAAAGTTCTACCCGTCATTGTCCAGGTTAATTTGAACCCACCCGTATATACCCTTGACTAAGGCCAACAAAGTAATACGACTGTCCCAAATCAACGCATCTATCTATGCAACAAATGAATACCCAGCAGCTACCAATCACTATGCCTTGACTAAGGCCAACAAACATAGCTTGAATACTATTGAATATTCATAAAAAATGACGGAGGGCTATGAATGGTTTTGGCGAAACCGTGAACGTAGTGAACTTGATATAATCGAAGGAACCTGATACCTTTTAAAAGGAGTGGTTTAAGCTCCGTGTTTTTAAAAGTTTTGCTGTTTTGAAAAAACCGAGTGGTTTTGAAATTGTTCCAACGATTCAACTTTGGTTTGTTTTCTTTACATTAATTTAATGCGTCCCATCAATTAATCCTACCATTGCAGAAAACAACAAAAATATGACGTACGCTTATGCCATCCGCATTCGCCACGGGGCCCCGTCATCACCCATTAGGTTACTTAACTAACGACAGAGCGGGGGCTGGACCAGCGCGGATGCAAAACATAAGCAACGCCTACTAGATATCATATATAGATATATACATTCGTCAGATGCAATGATATCCATTCCAGAACACAGATGAACACATTGGATATAATAGGAATCCGCGCTTCGTTTGAGCCTGCAACGAAAGACGGATTACACGGTCGCGATGAATAGCCAAACCCCACCCTAGACCCCTACGGGTGCGGCAAACTACCCGCCAAATACCCAAAGTGAAGCAGCCTCCCTCAACAACGTGAGTAGGCCACTCAGCACTTCAAAGTACTCGGTAGTTTGTGCACCCCACCTTGGGTCTATCCTAGGATCAAAAACAGTAAAAGAAATAATATACAATGGCAGATACAACCTCAACCCGGTTGTGCGGCCATAAAATAATATTACATCAAATTACAAATTTTACATTGAATGAAAAATGAAAACCCTCATCTAACATCCCTGGCTATTCCTCACGACGATCCAACAAGTTCATATCCACAAACCAACATCACAGATCACAGATATGCACAACCCACATGAATCGACGTATAGCGATTAGTAGACGTTCGGTACATATATCACGTCACAGAAGATCCGATTATCTAAAGTACTTAGAATTTCGATCGATAACTTGATTTGAAACTACCCCAAGCACAACACAGTACTCAGCAAATTCTGGGCAGAAACAAACTATCAGAAAAATCATAAAATACAAATATGGACAGATTGCAGGAAAAACGAGTTAACTCGGCGTCGACTCGGCCGCGGATCCGTGGCTAAACCCTTGGTTTGGTCGAGCTTCCGCGGCGGTCTGACCGATTCATGGGCTCGTTTTTCTTGTGTTTCCTTCAAAAATCCTGCACGTATTTTTAAGGTCACTGAAATAATTTTTGGACCTGTTTTAAAATCGACAGAAAACGTGCAATTTTAACGTATTTTTGCGATTTCTCTTGCGATCGAATTTCTAACACTTTGCTAACAAGTTAGTAATGGTTTAGCAAGGCTCTGATACCACTGTAAGTCTATGTCGCTCACCACGCAAGCTAGCGAGGAGGCGGAACAGGTAAAAATCAAAACTTTCTTACATGGCAACATAGACTAAAGCTAAAGGATCCTTGCCAAACCATTACTAACAATCTACATGAGGGTCTATCTACTCTGCAAGGAGACTATACCTCATGCTACTAGTCCTTCGGGTCTTCTCCGCTATCCTCCTTGTTTTCGTAGGCTCCATGGGTCGATCCGGATCTTGTTCACCTCCGCGGCCTCCTAAAGTCGAAGACGATCCACCCGAGAGTCTATAGTCCGAGCTCCACCTCAAGTCGTGGTAACTAGGGCAACAAGTTTGCTACTCTTGATTTCCTAGGTGATGTAGAGGAAGAGGATGGATTTGTTTATCTATTTAGATCCTTATTTTCTCAACACATGAGATGTAAGTCTACGCTAGCGCCCCGGCTGTCTACAGACGCCAAATACGGAACAAAAAACTTTTAACTGGCGCTATCGTATACTTTAACCCGGATCTGCCATTATTGCTAAACTAACAAACTGTAAAGAATGTAGAAAGGTTATACCGAACGATCCGAGTCCTTCGTTCTTTAACCATCATCCCACGCTCCGTTGCGGCTGCTCCGATCTCGTCGATCTCCGATTCCTTCGTCGAGGTGGCACCACGTCGATGATTCTTTAAACGGGCTCCCGCCTCTGACTTGAGGCAACTCGATCGTCAAGTTTGCCAAAAGAGACGACCAAGAATGATGTAGAGAATGAGTAGATGACTTTGTCTCACTTCGTCCAAATCCGTGGACGATCGGTTAATGAAGTTGCCGAGGGAATTGGGTGATGGAATGAAATGAACTGTAAAATTCCATGCACCCCAAATCTATCATAATCTTTTCTACAAAAATGAAAACTCAAGTGTGAGAGTGGGAGAGGGGGCCGGCCATATAAAGAGAATGAGGAGGGTGAGTGTAGGAGGAGGGAGGTGACCATAAGACATGAAGCTTCTCACAAAATATCCTTAGCTAAATAAGAATCATTAAAGCTAAAGCATGACTCATTAAAACACCTCATCAAGTCATTAATGCAACCAATGAAAACACAACACCAATTAATCCTAGTCACCTCATCTAGATGCTTCTAGAACACTGACTCACCTCATCAGAAGAAAAGATAAATCCGTCTTTAACCGAATGTTAAAAGACGGCTGATAGAAAACTGGAAACTGGCAACTTCCAAAAGTGATCCTGAAACGACTTTCAGGATAACCCCGAAACTGTATAAATATACCCGCATTTGTATTACGACCGAATACAAATGCAACTGAGACAAAGATATTATACCTACTCAATATAATACTCGGATCCGGCTTAAACCAAAGCCGACCAGTATTATCTGTCCGAAAAATAACACGTGCGTAAACGCACGTGCATTTTCCGAACCCTGCCATAAAACCATACGGCCTCTACAACGTTTCGCCCGAACTTGGGAAACTGTCTGTGGGGGACTCTAATGACTCGTCAGTACCCTGGCAGTGGGTTTAACTACAAACCGTCAGCGGCACTAGCAATGCGTAACGGCTGCCCATGGACTGACCTCAAGGGATGCCGATGAGCGAACTCATCCGGAAAACCCTACTGATCCTAACAGTGACAATGTATATACAGTCCGGTCCGTTCGTCTATGAGTATCGCATATCTGCCTAGGGGGCTAGTAACGTCAGACCCCCAATAGCAGTATAAGTCGTGTCGGAGTGAAGCCCAATAACACCCTGAGATACTACTGGAGTACCTACGAGTAAATCTCCTGCCATGGCCATGGACTTGTGTAATGGCTCTCCTAGACACATCACGACCTCGCCCCCAATACCGGGAGAGACGAATCCCCTGCCGATCCGCTCACGTGCCTCCATATGGCTCGGGACTGTACCCAAAAGCTACCTGTTTGCACGACTCCTTTGAGCCGTGGTAGGGTAGAAATCAAAGCACAATGGGAACTCACAAGAGACAAATGACGACCTCAGGTCGATGAACTAACCTGTACACATGTCACCAGGGAACTGCTATCTGACGATATGTATAATACCAACTAGCAGGTTCCCGGCGAGTCCTGTCCGGTGTACTCATAACCTGAGCACCTGTATACATCTTAGGTGATCCAACTGACACCAGTGGCTTGTGAGACCGGCCACCGCCCCTCGTCGGGGTCTTGACTGTACACACTAGTCTACTCCGGAGTATCGATGCCCTGTCTCGAAACTCCCACGACTAGGGACCACAATTAAGGATATGCGTATAAACCATCCAACTCTCACCTATATGATCGCCATCATACTGTTGGTGGTAAAGCAAGATCCTAAGGGCTCTATCAAAGTGTAATATGTAATCAGTCACCTGATCATGTACACGACTGATAAAGGCAAACCAGATAGCATACTATCATCTCGAGTAAGACTGTCCTACCGGTATAGGTCCTCCGCAATCATTGCAATCACGTACCTGTGATCCAATAATTGACTATGAGGGCACTATTTCCAACAATCTCCCACTTGCACTCAAGGCTAATTATTGCGATGTCGACTACTCACAGCCCGTGTGAAACCGAACATCCAACTCCTCTACTAATCAGTATCACAAAGCCCGTTTGTAAAACTATTGTGTTCGAGAAATAGCCTTAGTGAGTGGATCCGCCTAGGTGTTTCATTCTATATCTCTCTTAATCTCAAGTTTGCGGAGAAAGCCATCTCCCGAATTGAGTAATACCTGTCTTAGAATATGTCTGGATATCTGATGGGACCTAGTTCATAAATGAACTCCAAATCCAAACTTCTTAGACTGTATCGATCACTGAACCTAATCAGTATCCGGCACCATGCCACCCACAGTATCCTCTTGGACCACCTGTCCATAATACTGTCCCTCTTCGTCAGAGGGAAAAACTATAACTCTGACAATCACTCTGTCAACCATGTCACCTTTGAAGCTTGGAATGATAACCGTCTCCCGAAGGAGGCTGCCGTCATCAAATCCGTAGAACATTTACTTATGTTCTAAAACTGCTTCCTTATGTTTCTCCAGGATTGGATTAATACAAACTTATTGCATCTAGTGCAAAACCAACATTTGGTGTGGTACTTGACATCTCATGATTGACTCAATTGCCTAAGCAAGTGATCTGCCAATCATGCACATCCCTCTCCCCTTTAGTCTGTAAGACACCTTTAGAGAGGGTGACTCCATCACCTGCAGGTACACCACCATGCTAGGAGTCAACTATTCCAAAAACCATTAGAATATCTGTCAAAGTACCCACATTGGGAAACTACCCAAATCCAGATCTAAAACCATAGATCTAGAAACCATAATGTTAAATATTATATCCATATCCTGTCTGGAGAAACAACTGTGTGACGACCACAGTACAACCGATCGTAGTATAGGAATTTTACTTCCTACTCTGTGTATGTCATCCAGATACCATGACATCACATCCTACTACCTTCTTAACTGATCCATCCCCTTTTCTGATTGAAGTCAAACCCATGACTGTCACATCAAAAATTAGATGATCTATCTCCGCTATAACTGCTCAAGTCTATAAATAGATATAAGCTACTTGCCCATTATGCTTCCGATGCTCCCACTGACTACGACAACCCTCCTACCGGGTCTCATAGCCTGGAACAAAAGTAGTGTCAAGTCTTGGTAGATAAGAACCTCCCTGTCACCGTCCTTGAGGCTACTGGAGTACCCCTCGGGTGTCTGAGGTTACCTACCATATCTGCGGAGTGGCTATTGGAATGTCAAACCTGATTGAATGTATAGGTCCTATTAAATTTTCCGTAATCGTTCTCGGTTCTGGAATCACTTCCAGTTCAACCATACTCCCACTACTGTTTTCTGAAAAAGATCCATTTTACTAAAACTGTGGCGAGTCAAGAACAATATCACTATTGATCTTCCAAATGATAGAATATCAACCCTCGTCATAGCCAGGGTCAACCCACAAACAGCCATTACAGAAACGTGCCCTGAGTTATCCAGAGTCTGGTTTTAAGTATAAGCTGGACAACTCCCCGTACCTTAACATCTTTTAAGGTACAAACCATTCTATATCCAATACAGAAACTTTGGCACTTATTTAATTGGAACCAGATTCAAATCATGCAGCTGTCTCCAGTGCATATCAACTTAATGGAAAGAGTCTAATCAGCATTACTCAACTTAGGAATGCATCCAATTATGAGTAACCTGAAAGAGAAACACGTTTCTCAAAACCATCACTATCATCTGAATACCAATCACAAGAATCTACATCTTCGATCTCTTTGAAGAATCCCGATACTTGTGACACCTGGTTCTCTACTTTATTCTTATACCCACAACTTCTCAAAACTTAGACCTTGTATTTCTACGAAACACTCGTCTAAATACTAGAGAAGTTATAAGTAAACAGAACATAGTACGAGGACCTACGCCTTTGTCCTGATGGACACTAGACAACATACAAACTCTGTATAAGTCCGCTGAGTTGAACAACTCAAAACCTGTGCGTTGTAGGTGGAAAACCGTACCCTGGCGATTTCCTCAAATATCACCAATTACAACGAATTCCGATATAATGAGGATGATCACCTAATTCCCAATATCTTACTCCCACTCATCATCTGTAAAACCATACAGATATGAGAATGAAACCTGGTAAATACATAACCTTGGAGTAAGTGTCTAATCGGGAAAACAGTTTTTCTTTAACAATGCACTGAAACATGAAAATGTTTCGTAGGAGTATCCTGGTATTCATAGTAATGCCTCTTCCATAATCCAATTCATGACTTCAACCGTATATTTTATTGCCATCTCTCCAAATCCCTTTATTTGTCTTTAGTCGTTACCTTCTGTACACCATCGTTAGGCTAAATGGTTTTCTTCCTTCCCTACCGTTCGGCACCAGCCTATGGTTTGGAAGAAGACTATCCAGTAAGAATAATAGGTGTACCCTCCTAAACCAAGGAGTACTCGCAACTGAGAGAAGGTGATGATAAAAGACAACTGAATAATACCTTATTCCTTTAAAGGTGAAATAGGAGTGGCGATGAAGTACGCGGTTTTGGTCGTGAATGATAACAGTCGCAATTTACTTTGCCCTCTTTCTAATCCCTTTATTTTGTCTTTACATATTACCTTCTGCACACCCTACTTAGGCTAATTGGTTTTCTTCATTCCCTACCTTTCGGCACCAGCCTATGGTTTGGAATAAGACTATCCAATAAGCGTAATAGGTGTACTCTCCTAAACCAAGGAGCTCTCGGAACCTGAGAGAAGGTGATAATAAAAGACAACTGAATAAAACAATTCTATTTCTCCTGAACCTAGATCCATCCTCGAAGAAGTCCCTTCGAGTTCGGATATAACCATACGATGGATCTATCCAATGGAAGTGGATATCCGTAGTAATACGGGTGTTCTGAGAAATGCAAAGGGTAAAAGAAGGAGTGGCAATGACTTATGCAACACAGACAAATCAAAAGCTAGTATTTTAAGAAGGTTCGGTCAACCTGGTCACTGAGTCATAGTCTAGGGTCGGTCAAAGGTCGCTGCCAAAGAGAGAGAGAAAAGAAACACTCTGCGTGCACTCTAACCTAGATCAGAATGGTCATCACTTTATCTAATCTGGAAACCTCCCACTGTCCTGTCAAATTCTCCTCCAAACCTAAAGAAGAATCAATCGGGATCACCCGAAGAGTAAACCAACTCATCAGTGGGAATCGGGATCCAACTCTCATCGTATGATAACGTGATGGAATGCATCCACGTTACTCATACTCCAGAAGGTATGCGCATACTTGGCAAGTTTCAGTTTCTTTAGAAACTCCCGATATGATTTTTTCCCCATGCTCTTATGATCGTGACTAAGGGCCAACCCATCATAAGTCACATGTCAAGTTCTTCCCATCATTATCTTGTTAATTTGAACCCACCCGTACTCGCCCTTGACTAAGGGCCAACAAGGCTGTACGACTGTCCCAAACCAACGCATCTATCTATGCAACATGTGAACACCCCAGCAGCTACCAATCACTATGTCCTAGCTAAGGGCCAGACCAACATAGCTTGAATATTACTGACCATTCATACGGCTGGTTTTTGGCGAAAAACCTTTAACGTAGTCAACTTGATATCGCTGAAGGAACCTGATAGCTTTTTAAAATATAGTGGCGAAAACCTTTTGCTAAAGAGGTCACTCCCGGTAAAGGGATCTCGGCTCTTTCCTCGTGGAATGAGGTGCAGGATATTCCACTGAATACCGCTATGCAAAGCAACTTGTAATCGATTATAGTAAAGTTATTACCCTGACGCAAACTTTTGCCCAAGGGGTCGGTCCCGGTGAAGGGATATCGGCCCTTGCCCCGTCGAATGAGGTGCTGGATATTCCACTAAATACCGCTATGCATAACAAAAGGAAACGTCTTTGCAATAACACCTTTTAAATTGTTCCAACAACTATATACAGGTTTGTTTTAGTTTGCGTTGATCAGAATCAACGCAGTCCCATCAATAATCACACCAGAAAAGAACGAAAATAAAATGTACGTATATGCCATCCGCATTCGTCACTGGGTCCCGTCATCTCCCGTTAGGTTACTTAACTAACGACAGAGCGGGGACTGGACTAGCGCGGGTGTAAAACTGTAGCGTTTTGAAAATCGTTTCGGTGAAATTTCGGAAAATTGGTAAAATAAGGGGGTTTTCTGTAAAAAGTCAAAATGCAATTATCTTATTATAAAAATTAAATATACATATTCTAGCTATGAATTTGCTATTATTTGGTGTTTATTGAGCCGCGGGTGAAATTTCAAATTTTCTGAAAAAAATATTATTTTATTATTATTTTAAGCCGTCACTAATATATTTAATTAGGGAAAATTACAAATTGGAATGAGTTGAAACAAATTTTGTGCATCATAAAACATTAAATAAAATTTTATCATGTGGTTTTTGAAACGAAATCGTTTGCCAAAACGGTTTAGAAAAATATCGAAGAAAAGGGCTTTTTTCGGTGAAATTAGTGTTAATGGGAATTGGGGTAATACATTTATCTTTTTCCCTAACCCACAAACCCACACCTCACCCTCTCTTCCCCTCCCCATGTGGCCGGCCCCACCATGACAGCCCTCCCCCTCTCTCTCTCTCCAATCACCAAGAAAAGAAAAGAAAAGAAAAGAAAGGAAAATGATAGAAAAAGGGTGGACTTTGACTAGATATTACTTTCTCCACCTCACTCTCTCTCCTCCCTCACCCAAACCCCCTCCATTTCTGGCCAAATCTGAAACCCCCCACAGGAGCAGCCCTTCACCAAAATCCCACACCATTTTGCCTCAAAAATCCATTAAAATGCTTCAAAAATCCATGCAAATTCAAAGCGAACTCAAAATCCAAGGTATACCCATTTTCCCTTGGCCTATCTAGCATGGATCTAGGTGTATGGGAGCTATTTTTGGGTGGCTTAGTTCCATGTTTGATCCATGGATAGTGAGGTATAAACCCTAAACCCATGTTCATTTGTTGCTAATGCTTTAGTCTAGTTTAACTAGATGTTTAATTATGGTTTTAAATTTGTGATTCAAAATTCAAGAGAAGGGTTTGTAAATTAAATTAGGGTTTTCATCTTTGGGTATTGATCTTAATGAGTGGATTAACATATTAATTCTTGCTAAAACCAAATCTAGTTACAAATTTCAAATTGTTAGTTGGAAATTGTGATAAATGTTCTTTTTGCTAACTAGGTTTTTTTGAAATGGTTTTATATTTGGGATTAAAATCTAAATTAAGGTTTCATGTCATTATTAATATTATAATGTGTAGTTTAATACTTTAGTTCATGAAAATCCAAGCTAGATTGTGGTTTATGCATTTTTTTGCTATAAAATTGTTAAATTTGGGTATATTGTAAACTAGAATTTTGGAAATTATGGAAATTGATGAGAATAAATTATAGGAATGGTTTATATGAGTTTGTTATGATATTTAGTGAATATTGTGGCCGCTAGATTCGGTTAAACATCAAGATGTTGTATTAAAACGGGTAATTTGTGCTTGCTAGATTTTCGGAAAAATGGCTTTTAAAGTGAATTTGGGGTTTTTGTGAATTTTAAGCTATTTTATATTATAATTAGTGCTCGTGATTTTACAAATGAGTGTATTTGGGTTTTTCTCGATGGTCTGGCGTTTGTACACCGACGTCGAGAGTTTTTGGGTTGATTTGTGAAAGCAACCATAGGTTTTGACCTATGTGAGATTCGTGAGTCGTTTTGGTCTTGAGTCGGATTTTAATGCGATACGGTGCGTTATGATATGTAGGTAACCCATGTGGACTTCGAGACGACAAGCAAGCGCGTCGCGACGTCGGCACCGGCGAGCGAGGACCAGGTGAGTAGATTTATATCTACGGGGAGAAGTCGGGTGGATGGCGTATAGCACCCCCGCAGTCCATGGTGATGTATACGAATACATATACACACATATATATTGATTATTATTTATTGAGGTTATTGATGATAAAGATAGATTTTAGGTGTGAATAGATAGGTTTAGTGTTGCGAGACCCTAGAGTAGAGGCTGCACCACATTTATACACACACCCATACTTGCATACATTTTTCTTCATATGGGGTTATATAGTTATGGGTTCACATGGGTATGGGACTATGTGTTCACATACGGATTTGAGGATGATACTTGGGATTGAGCTGAGTCGATGAGATTTGATTTGAGGCCGTGAGATCGGTGATATAGCAGGGTTCGTATTTGAGATAAGACATGACGTTGTAGCGGGTCCTTGACGTAGTGTTTCACACACGTCCATGCATACGTAGGCGGTATCAGTATGGTACTAGACGTAGATCAGTACCCCGATCATGATTTGATAAAGAGGATATCAGATGAATAGTATGATGAATGTGATTTTGACCCGTACCCAGAATTGGGGGATGCCGTACGACGGATTTACGTACGAGCTATATCTTGATGATTGATCCGCACTCTTGACTTGGGATGTCTGATTATAGATATGGTATCGGATATGATATTATTGAGGCGAGATCACCGACTAATATATATACAGGTATGTATATGTATCGACTCAGATGTTAGGCGGTTTCCTTACCTGTAGTCTAGCTTGTAGTGTAGCCCTTTAGTTTAGTTAGTTGTTAGATTAGATTCGGTTCGTACCTATTTCAAAGCTTGCGAATCGTGCGTATTTTTAAAGACAGCCTAAGGGATCCTACGGATATTTCAAAAAAAACGTATCTTTTCTTAAAAACACCGTAGCCCCTATTTTCAAAACCCCACGATTCGTGTTATTTCAAAAAGCACCATTGTAGGACTTATATTAGGTTAAAACAGATTAGTTATCGTTGCGTCTAGTATTCAGTTCCCGCTCATTATTGTTGTTTGCTCTGCATCACATGCTTATATTATGCTTCATATTCTACTGTTGATATCTTGTGGTTAGGACACCAGCACCATTACCGATGATGCGTATGTACCACGTACACTTACTTGCCGGCTCACACACATCTTCATCGGTAATTGCCATGTCACGTACACCTTATAAAATATTATTGCTTGACATAGCCTGTTAGCTAATAGTTTAGACATGATATTAGTGTACTTAACTTATATGTTAGTTTA
The DNA here is from genome assembly GCA_030015575.1 of Agapanthus africanus. Classification (NCBI taxonomy): domain Eukaryota; kingdom Viridiplantae; phylum Streptophyta; class Magnoliopsida; order Asparagales; family Amaryllidaceae; genus Agapanthus; species Agapanthus africanus. The sequence continues at coordinate 337,026,957 of JASDDO010000031.1, forward strand.
GACATTGTAGTTATTACCTGCTACCTCATGCATACTGTTATTCATTGTTATGCCGCATTCATGGATTCTCATGCATATATTCACTTTTTACGTGCTATTGAGGTTTTGGATTTGGATTTCCATGAGATTTTTTTGGATTTGGGGAAAACCGCAAAACATATACAAACTTCTTCTTTCTCTTTTTAAATAAAAAGCGCGGTTTTTCCCATGATGTATGACTCGTCCACCATGAGTTTGCTGATGGATTTGGAGACCCGATTCGAGGAGTTGGATGAACCGTTTCGGGTACATGGTGGACCCGGTAAGGTACCCCGGGGCAAGAAGCTCGTGGTGATGACGATGAGCCTGGCAGGGGGAGACTACCTACCGGTGATTTTACCCGACGCATCGGATATCCGGAGGATACCGTCGTGGTCTTGAGATGGATGGTAGGGGCCGGTCTGGACTGAAGGCGCCCTAGATATTGAGATTGAGACATTGAGATTTCGAGATATTGAGGTACTGAGATTTGATGATACAGGCCAGTCCGGATGGCCGGAGCCTGAGGTTTTGAGACATTGAGATTTATGTTTTGTGTCGATGCTAGACACTGTTGGTGCTGATTTCATTTATGATACCTCATTTTAAAAATACAAAGGAAATCTCACTAATTTATGAAAACAGTTTCTTCATTTACATGTATTCTGTTTTCATGCATTCATACCTCATTCATATGATATATTGCTACCTGAGGCACAGACACGGGCACATGAGATCACACTCAGGTTAAATATTACTCTAGCCATTGTTATAGGCTGCAAGTTATTCATATATTGAGGATATATTATGATCATTGACCTAGGTTGCGTTATTCATGCGATTTTCTGTTCGTAGATCTTTTTCTACTCACGAGTTGGCAACTCACCCCCGTTGTGCCCCAGTTTCTTGCAGGTGTTGTCGTACGGATTTCATTACGGCTTTGCGGGCACGGTTTCTTTTCGGGTGACTTGCTAGTAGGTGGGTTTATTGTATCTTACCCATCATTATACCTTGTATATTATATTTCAGTTGTATCTAGAAGTTCCATCAACCAAACTTGTATTTTTTGAGATAGAGGCCAGTAATGTTATTCTTTCGACCATAGAGTAGCATGTTATATTTCTTGAGTTTCTTGCTGGTTGAGTTCCATTTCTGTTGTGATCCTCGTCTTTAGGCGTTGTATATTATGTTGCATACAGGTTGATTTGATATGGTTCTTCCTATTCTCTACTACTTCTCTTGGTTTGGATTTCTGGGTTTCGGCTTACTTAGCATACGTACGCCTTGAGACGTTCGTAGTCTAAGTGCCAGACATGTTCCGTACTTTCGGGTCGTGACAAAAACATATACAACATCTAATAGTATATAAACCAATATACAATAATCGCTCTAGGCGTGATAATATGCAACATTACAGAAAAGTAATAAGCATCACAGAACAATACAGATAATCTGGGATCCCCGGGTTTCACAGAGCCGCTGCTGAAACCCGACGTTCCCCTGTCGTGTGGATAGCCTGTGCAATGTAACCTAGACCCCTACGGGTGCGGCAAGTTACCCGCCAAAACCTGAAGCGAGGCAGCCCCCTACAACATAGTGAATGGACCACCCAGCACTCCACGGAATCCGGTAATCTTGGGCACCCCTCCTTGGGTCAACCTGTACCCCTTACGAGTGCGGCGAATAGTCTGCCAATTCTAGAGTAAGGCCCCTCTGCCTCTCAAAGCCATGAGATGCGGACCCGTTGCCCTCCCGAACCCAGCTATCCGTGCACTCCGTCGCGGGGCAAAACCTAGTACAGTAATGAAAAAAGTGTACAACAGGTACATCGACCGCAACCTGGTCGTGCCCCAAAAAGAATATTATACAACAGGCAGTGACGGCAGTCCACATGTTGGACGCTCGCCCCGCAATATCAAATGTACAAATAAACTCAAACTGTACTATCATTGCACACTGCTATCCACCACGACAAATCCGCAACAACACAGCACAACACAGAACATCAACGCGAATGTCACGTTCGCAAACCCGTCTAAAAGAACTATAGCAATCAGACGCGGTTTACCGATCAAATGACATTCCCGGTCGGAGATATAATGTAAGCACTGTAAACTAACGTGTTCAAATTTCGATCGACCAAATATCAAAAAGTGGGCCCCACGACTTACTGCTGAACAGTAACAAAATCTGGGCCAAATCGATATTTACCAAAAACCACAAAATCCAACAGAGAACTCACTGTACAAATTTGGGAGCATGAGCTCACCAAGTGGCCGCGGATGCGCGGTCAAACCAAGGGTTTGACCGCGTTTCCGAGGCGGTTTGGTGGAGTCACGTGCCCAAATTTGGTGGGGGTTCTTAGAAAAGCCTGCACACATTTCTGAGACATGTAGAATAATTTTACGAGATCATTTGAAATCGACAGAAACTGTGAGCATGGAATTTTGTAGTTTTCGATTTCCGGTTCGATCGATGTTTTAAACGCGTTAGCACAAGTTAGTATAGCAAAATGGTGAGGCTCTGATACCACTGTAAGTCTACGCTAGCGCCCCGGCCGTCTACAGACGCCAAATACGGAACAAAAAACTTTTAACTGGCGCTATCGTATACTTTAACCCGGATCTGCCATTATTGCTAAACTAACAAACTGTAAAGAGTGTAGAAAGGTTATACCGAACGATCCGAGTCCTTCGTTCTTTAACCATCATCCCACGCTCCGTTGCGGCTACTCCGATCTCGTCGATCTCCGATTCCTTCGTCGAGGTGGCACCACGTCGATGATTCTTTAAACGGGCTCCCGCCTCTGACTTGAGGCAACTCGATCGTCAAGTTTGCCAAAAGAGACGACCAAGAATGATGTAGAGAATGAGTAGATGACTTTGTCTCACTTCGTCCAAATCCGTGGACGATCGGTTAATGAAGTTGCCGAGAGAATTGGGTGATGGAATGAAATGAACTGTAAAATTCCATGCACCCCAAATCTATCATAATCTTTTCTACAAAAATGAAAACTCAAGTGTGAGAGTGGGAGAGGGGGCCGGCCATATAAAGAGAATGAGGAGGGTGAGTGTAGGAGGAGGGAGGTGACCATAAGACATGAAGCTTCTCACAAAATATCCTTAGCTAAACAAGAATCATTAAAGCTAAAGCATGACTCATTAAAACACCTCATCAAGTCATTAATGCAACCAATGAAAACACAACACCAATTAATCCTAGTCACCTCATCTAGATGCTTCTAGAACACTGACTCACCTCATCAGAAGAAAAGATAAATCCGTCTTTAACCGAATGTTAAAAGACGGCTGATAGAAAACTGGAAACTGGCAACATCCAAAAGTGATCCTGAAACGACTTTCAGGATAACCCCGAAACTGTATAAATATACCCGCATTTGTATTACGACCGAATACAAATGCAACTGAGACAAAGATATTATACCTACTCAATATAATACTCGGATCCGGCTTAAACCAAAGCCGACCAGTATTATCTGCCCGAAAAATAACACGTGCGTAAACGCACGTGCATTTTCCGAACCCTGCCATAAGACCATACGGCCTCTACAACGTTTCGCCCGAACTTGGGAAACTGTCTGTGGGGGACTCTAATGACTCGTCAGTACCCTGGCAGTGGGTTTAACCACAAACCGTCAGCGGCACTAGCATTGCGTAACGGCTGCCCATGGACTGACCTCAAGGGATGCCGATGAGCGAACTCATCCGGAAAACCCTACTGAGCCTAACAGTGACAATGTATATACAGTCCGGTCCGTTCGTCTATGAGTATCGCATATCTGCCTAGGGGGCTAGTAACGTCAGACCCCCAATAGCAGTATAAGTCGTGTCGGAGTGAAGCCCAATAACACCCTGAGATACTACTGGAGTACCTACCAGTAAATCTCCTGCCATGGCCATGGACTTGTGTAATGGCTCTCCTAGACACAGCACGACCTCGCCCCCAATACCGGGAGAGACGAATCCCCTGCCGATCCGCTCACGTGCCTCCATATGGCTCGGGACTGTACCCAAAAGCTACCTGTTTGCACGACTCCTTTGAGCCGTGGTAGGGTAGAAATCAAAGCACAGTGGGAACTCACACGAGACAAATGACGAGCTCAGGTCGATGAACTAACCTGTACACATGTCACCAGGGAACTGCTATCTGACGATATGTATAATACCAACTAGCAGGTTCCCGGCGAGTCCTGTCCGGTGTACTCATAACCCAATGAGCACCTGTATACATCTTAGGTGATCCAACTGACACCAGTGGCTTGTGAGATCGGCCACCGCCCCTCGTCGGGGTCTCGACTGTACACACTAGTCTACTCCGGAGTATCGATGCCCTGTCTCGAAACTCCCACGACTAGGGACCACAATTAAGGATATGCGTATAAACCACCCAACTCTCACGTATATGATCGCCATCATACTGTTGGTGGTAAAGCATGATCCTAAGGGCTCTATCAAAGTGTAACATGTAATCAGTCACCTGATCATGTACACGACTGATAAAGGAAAACCAGATAGCATACTATCATCTCGAGTAAGACTGTCCTACCGGTATAGGTCCTCCGCAATCATTGCAATCACGTACCTGTGATCCAATAATTGACTATGAGGGCACTATTTCCAACATGAGAGCTAAAGGATTTTGTAGTGAGGAGGAAGAAGAAGCAACCATGGGAGCTCTCTTTTGATGAGAGAGAATGAGAAGGATACAATGATTCATAAGAAAAATAATTAACAATCTTTTATCATGAAAATTGTGATAGTTACAATTGATTTGACCATTATCATGTCAAGTTAAATCCAAAGCCAAAGAAGTATCTAGTGCTCACAAGAAATATCCAAGTCAACAATGGTCAACTAGGTCAAATGGTCAACATGGTCAAATGGTCAAAGCAATTAGCCATAAAACAATTATCATTAAAAAGATTAGTAAATATTTTCCTCGCCTCATAATGATTTTGACCGAATCAATGGTCAAAACCCTAATGAGGCAACGCCTTCTTCGCTCCTCACAACCATGCATACACACCCGCATCCGCATTCCGTTGAATGCGAATGCACCGAAGACAAAACTAATCCATCTTTACAATACTAGGATCCGGCTTAAACCAAAGCCCACTAGTATTGTCTGCCCAAACATCATACGCACACAAGTGCACGTAAGTGATCGTATCCCTGGCGTAAAACCATACGGCCTCTACACCTTTTGCCCAGTGCAGGGAAACTTTCTGTGTGGGACTCTAAAGACTCGACACTACGCTGGCAGTGGGTTTAACCACAGACCACAAGCGGAACTAGCTGTACGTAACGGTCCCCAGGTATATGTCGATAAGAAGGCCGATGAGGTAAACCCATCCGAACTCCTACTGAGCCTGAATGTGACAATCTCCGTACAGTCCGGTATGTTCATCTATGAGTATCGCATGTCTGGCCTAGGGGGCGGCAAACGTCAGACCCCTAATAGCGGTACAAGTCGTGTCGGAGTGGAGCCAAGAACACCCTGAGAAACTACTGGAAACACTACCAGTAATTCTCGCTTGCCCTGGCCAGGGACTTTGTGTAATGGCTCTCCTAAACACAGCGCGATATCAACCCCAAATACCGGGAGAGACGAATCCTATCTAACCGCTACTGCCTCTATGTGCTTCGGGACTGCACCCAACTACTACCTGTTTCCACGACTCCTTTGAGCCGTAGTAGGTTAGTAATCAAAGTACAGTGGGAACACACTCGAGGCAAAGTAGCAGTGTCAAGTCGACGGACTAAGTTGTACTCCTGTCACCTGGGAACTGTTATCTGATGATAGGTATATTACCAACCAACAGTTCCCGACGAGTCCTGTCCAGTGTACTCTTAACCTAACGGTCACCCGCATACTATCTCCAGTACGACGTACTAATGGCTGTGGGACAGACCATCTCCCCTGCTCAGATGAGAAGCGTATACGCTAGTCTACTCCGGAGTATCGATGCCCCGTCTCGATAATCCTACGACTAGGGACCTGTATAAGGATGTGCTTTTAGATTACCCAACCCCCACTAGTGTGACTGCTATCACAACGTTGGTAATCAAGCAAATATCCTAAGGGCTCCACTAATATGTATAAGCGATATGCTAAAAGAAACACATGCACATATTGAAGTAGAAACAAACCAAGTAGCATACTACCATTTTGAGCAAGACTATCTATACAATTGTGAATATCCCAAGCTTCCATTAAGTAATATAAAAACTAGTATGATACAGTAATGGCCTTTAGGGAATATACACTAACAGTTTTAAGCATAAGCCGGACAACTCCCCGTACCTTAACATCGTTAAGATATGAATCATTCTATATCCAATATAGTAACATAGGAACTGATTTAATTGGAACCAGATTCAAATCATGAAGCTGTCTCCAGTGCATGTCAACTAAATGGAAAGAGGCCAATCAGTATTACTCAACTTAGGAATACATCCAGATATGAGTAAACTGAAAGAGAAGCAAGTTCTCAGAACCATTACTATCAATTGAATACCATACACAAGTATCTACATCTTCGATTACCTTGAAGAATCTTGATACATACAAGACGTGGTTCTCTACTTTACTCTTATACCTATAACTTCTCAAAACATAGACCTTGTATTTCTATGAAACACTTGTCTAAAAACTAGAGAAGTGATAAGTAAACAGAATACAGTACGAGGACCAACACCTCTGTCCTAATGGACACTGGACAATACTCTGTATAAGTCCCCTGAGTCTAATAACTCAAACCCTGTGCGTCGTAGGTTGAAAACTGTACTATTGCTATGAAGAATTACACCGCTGTTGAATGCTCCTTACCTAACCATCAACTGATATAGGTAAATGTCATGGACATAATTTCGAAAAGTTATATCTCACTTTATAAAAATAAACGTACAGATATGTCAGTTTGAAATTGGTGCATAACAACGGATATTCAAAACCAAATATTTGTCGTCCGGCAAAAACCCAGGTGATTTCTCAAATATCACCAATTACAACGAATCCCGATATAATGAGGATGATCACCTAATTCCCAATAACTTCCACTCATCATCTGTAAAACCATACAGATGTGAGAATCAAACCTGGTAAATACATACCCTAGAGTAAGGGCTAATTAGGAAATCAGTTTTCTTTAACAATACACAGTGAAACTGAAACATGTAAATGATTCGAAGGGGTACCCGGGTATTCCTAGTAATGCCTCTTCCATTATCAGATTCACAACTGTAACCATATATTTCTTTGTCATCTCTCCAAATCCCTTTATTTTTCTTTACTCGTTACCTTCTGTACACCCCTTTAGGCTAAATGTTTTTCTTCCCTCCCTACCATTCGGTACGAGCCTATGGTTTGGAAGAAGACTATCCAATAAGCATAATGGGTGTACTCTCCTAATCCTAAGAGTAATCGTAAACTGAGAGAAGGTGAAGATACAAGACAACTGAATAAACCTTATTCCTATTTCTCCTGAACCAGAATCCATCCTCGAACTGGAACAAATTCCTTCGAGTTCGTATATAACCATACGATGGAATATCCAATAACCGTGGATCTTCGTAGTGATACGGGGTGTTCTGGAGAAATACCAAGGTGAAGTAGGAGTGGCGATGAAATATGCGGTTTGGTCATGAATGATAGCAGTTGCCATTTACTTTGCCCTCTTTCTGATCCCTTTATTTTTCTTTACTTAATACCTTCTGTACACCACACTTAGGCTAATTGGTTTTTCTCATTCCCCACCTTTCGACACCTGCTTATGGTTTGGAAGAAGGCTATCCAATAAGGGTAATAGGTGTACCCTCTCCTAATCCTAGGAGCCCTCACAACCTGAGAGAAGGTAAAAGGAAAAGACAACTGAATAGTCATATTCAATCTCTCCAGAACCAGAATCCATTCTCGAATCTAGAAACAAGTTCCTTCAAGTTCGTATATAACCATACAATGGATTTATCCAATGGATGTGGATGTTCGTAATAAAATGAAATGTTCCGGACAAAAGGGTAAAAGAAAGAGCGGTAATGAGGTATGCAACTCTGACAATCCAAAAGCCAGTGTTTTAAGAAGGTTCGGTTAACTTGGTCACTGAGTCATAGTTTAGGGTCGGGCCATGGTTGCTGCCAAAGAGAGGGAGAAAAGAAACACTCTGCGTGCACTCTAACCTAGATCAGAATGGTTATCACTTTATCTAATCAGGAAGCCTCCCACTGTATCCTCAAATTCTCCAACAAACCTGAAAGAAGAATTAGTCGGGATCACCCGAGGAGTACACCAACTCATCAGTAGGAATCGGGATCCAACTATGATCGCATGATAACGTGATGGAACCCACTCGCGTTATCACACTCCCGAAGGTATGAGCATGCCTGGCAAGTTTCAGTTTCTTTAGAAACTCCCGATTTGATTTTTACCCCAAGCAGTTAATGACCTTGACTTTGGCCATTAAATCATAACCCGCAAGTCAAGTTCTACCCGTCATTGTCCTGATTGATTTAGACCCACCCGCACACACCCTTGCTTTTGGCCAACAAAGTGGTACGACTGTCCTAAACCAATGCATATCCATGCAACGGACAAGAAACACACAGCTACCGCACACGATGCCTTGACTTTGGCCAACAAACATCGCACGAATACTATGCGCTACTTATCCGAAATAACGGAGGGCTATGACTGGTTTTTGGCGAAAAATCATTAACGTAATGAAATTGATATCGTTTAAGGAACCGATAGCCTTTTATAAATATAGTGGCGAAAACCTTTGCTAAAGAAGTCACTCCCGGTGAAGGGATCTCGACTCTTTCCCCGTAGAATGAGGTGCAGGATATTCCAACTGAATACCGTGATGCAAAGCAAAAAGTAATCGACTATAGTGAAGTTATTACCCTAACGCAAACTTCTTCCCAAGGGGTCACTCCTGATGAAGGGATCTCGGCCCTTGCCTCGTCGAATGAGGTGTTGGATATTTCAAACTGAAGACCGCTATGCAAAGCAAATGAAAACGTCCTTGTAATAACAGCTTTTTGAAAATTGTTTCAACAACATCAAATATGTTTTTTATCCTTGCATTGATCAAAATCAATGCAATCCCATCAATTAATCACACTAGAAAAGAACGAAAATATGATGTACGTATATGCCATCCGCATTCACCACTGGGTCCCGTCATCACCCGTTAGGTTACTTAACTAACGACAGAGCGGAGACTGGACTAGCGTGGGTGTAAAACATATACAACATCTACTAGTATATATATAGCAATATATAATAATCGCTCCAGGCGTGATAAATGGAACATCACAGAAAAGTAATAAGCATCACAGAACAATACAGATAATCTGGGAGCCCCGGGTTTCCTTTGAGCCGCAAGTGAAACCCGACGTTCCCCAGGTCGTTTGGATAGCCTATGCAATGAAAACCTAGACCCTACAGGTGCGGCAAGTTACCCGCCAAAACCTGAAGCGAGGCAACCCCCTTCAGCAAAGTGAATGGACCACCCAGCACTTCACGGAATCCGGTAACTTGAGCACCCCTCCTTGGGTCAACCTATACCCCCTACGAGTGCGGCGAATAGCCCTCCAATTCTAGAGTGAAGCCCCCTCCGTCTCAAAGCCATGAGATGCCGGGCCCGTTGCCCTCTAGAACCCGGCTATCCGTGCACTCCTCCGTGGGGTAATCCTAGTACAGAAAATAAAATATATGTACAACGGGTACATCGACCTCGACCCGGTCGTGCCCCAAAAGAATAATATACAAACAGGTAATGACGGCAGTTCACATGTCGGACGCTCGCCCCGCAATATCAAATGTACAAATATAACCAAACTGTACTAACATTGCACCAAGCTATCCACCACGACAAATCCGCAACATCACAGCAAAACACAGAACATCAACGTGAATGTCACGTTCGCAAACTCGTCTAAAAGGACATATAGCAATCGGACGAGTTATACCGCTCTAATGACATTCACGGTCACAGATAGTAATGTAAGTACGGCGAACTAACTTATTTAAAATTTCGATCGACAAAATTTCCCGAAGTGGGCCCCAAGTACAATTCCAGCACTCAAAATAATATGGGCCAAAACTAAATATTTCAGAAACCACAATTCCACATGAAAGACACCCAGAACAAAAATGAAGCTCTGACCCTACATTTCCACTGCGGATCCGTGGCAAACAAGCCAGTTATACCGCGGTTCCGCGGCATTATGATGGGATCATGCTTTCAAATTTCTTCAGGGGTCTTAAAAAAGCCTGCACGATTTTCTGACATACTGAAAATAATTTTTCGACCACTTTTAAAATTCAATAGAAACTGCATAAAGTGGAATAGCGGTTTTGGAAATTTCGTTCGATCGATGTTAGTAAAGGTTAATGGCATGGCTCCGATACCATGTAAGTCTACGGTAGCGCCACGGCCGTCGATCCGAGGCCAAAATGCGGAAACAAAAACTTTTCATAAACTTGAAACTGGTGCTAACGCAGACTTTTACTCGGATCGAACCATTAACGCTAAACTAGCTAACTACAAAGAAGTGAGAGTGGCTATACCGATCGATCTGTGTCCTTCGGTCTTTGGCCATCATCCCAAGCTCCTCGCGGCATCTCAGATCTCCGGTCTCCTCGTCGGAAGGGCACCACATCAATGAGTCTTTTTATGGGCCCCCGCTTCATCCGAAGCAACTCGTGTTAGTGTATATGCCCTAGAGGCCATTACTGTATCATACTAGTTTGTATATTACTTGATGGAAGCTTGGGATATTCACAGTTGTATATACAATCTTGCTCGAAATGGTAGTATGCTACTTGGTTTTTCTCTACTTCAATATGTGCATGTGTTTCTTTTAGCATATCGCTTTTATACATATTAGTAGAGCCCTTAGGATTTTTTCTTGATTACCAGCGTTGTGATGGCGCTCACACTCGTGGTGGCTGGGTAATCCATAAGCACATCCTTATACAGGTCCCTAGTCGTTGGACTATCGAGGCAGGGCATCGATACTCCGGAGTAGACTAGCGTATGCGCTTCTCATCCCAGCATGGGAGACGGTCTGTCCCACAGCCGTCAGTACGTCGTACTTGAGATAGTATGCGGGTGCTCGTTAGGTTACGAGTACACTGGACAGGACTCGTAGGGAACTGTTGGTTGGTATTATACCTATCGTCAGTTATCAGTTCCTAGGTGACATGAGTACAGCTTAGTCCGCTGACTTGACACTGTCACTTCGCCTCGAGTGTGTTCCCACAGCATTTTGATTACTACCCTACCACGGCTCAAAGGAGTCGTGCAAACAGGTAGTTTTTGGGTGCAGTCCCGAAGCACTTGGAGGCAGTGACGGTTAGACAGGATTCGTCTCTCCCGGTATTGGGGGTTGACATCGCACTGTGTCCAGGAGAGCCATTACACAAGTAGTCCCTGGCCAGGGCAAGCGAGATATACTGGTAGGTTTACAGTGTTATCTCAGGGTGTTCTGGGCTACACTCCGACACGACTTGTACCGCTATTAGGGGACTGACGTTCACCGCCCCCCTAGGCCCGCCATGCGATGTATCAGACGAACAGACCGGACTGTACGGAGACTGTCACATTCAGGCTCAGTAGGAGTTCAGATGGGGTCACCTCGTCAGTCTTCTTATCGGTATCTACCTGGGGACCGTTACGTACAGCTAGTGCCGCTTGCGGTCTGTGGTTAAACCCACTGCCAGCGTAGTGTCGAGTCTTTAGAGTCCCACACAGAGAGCTATTCGCCTTTAGGCAAAATGAGTAGAGGTCGCATGGTTTTGCGACAGGGTCCGTTCACATCCGCGCACTTGTGCACGTTTGCTGTCCGGACAGCTTATACTAGCGGGCTTTGGTTTAAGCCGGATCCTAGTATATGATTTGGGATTGGTTTTATCTCTTTGTATTCGTGTTCCCCAGATCACGAATACGGATGCGTATGCATAGTTGCTTGAGACAGAGGGAGAGGACTTTGATTAGGGTTAATGACCATTGTCATTTTATTAACCCTAATGCTTATGCGTGTATTATGGTTAATTGATATTAGTTTATATAATTATGCATGGTTATGGTTGTTGACCATTTGACATTCTTGACTTGTTGACCTAGGTTGACACTTTGACCATCATCATTTCATTTGGAAGATGCTCTTTGATCCTTGCAATTTGCATTAAAAATGAAATGATAATGGTTTTGTCTTGATTAAGCCATGACAATTATCTCACTAATTATCTATTTACAATAATTCACACATATATGTGAGAATGCTTCATAATTTTCTCATTCTATCATTTACTTTCTCTCTCTTGCTCTTCCTCTTCCTCAAGCTCTCCCCTCTCATGTGTTGAGAAACACTTGAGCTTGAGAAAAACCATTCCATAGTAATCTCTACTCTCATCTAGGGTTCTAGGATTAGCACTTCTAGCACCCTAGTTACTTCTAGCTTGGAGTTGAAGCCAAAGGTTGAGGCTTTCGGGTGGATCCTTCTTCGACGTGAGATGACGACAAAGGTGATCCATTTCTACTACTCCAAGGAGTAAGGAGAGAAGGACATAAAGCCCTAGGTATAACCATTCTACCCTCTAGCTAGTTTCTAGTTAGCATTAGCTTGTTTTTGTTTAGCAAAGATCCTCCTTTGTCTAGTCCATGTTGCCTAGCATGATAAAAATCCGATTTTTATTCCGTTTTCCGCCACCCCGCAAGCACCGGGGTGGGCAACATGGACTTACAACACGAACATAATGTTTGCTAGCCGACATGTCCAAGGTGAAGTAAAGAATGTGTGTGATAACTTTGTCTCAAGCATCCATTGATTCTCAACACCTGAGTGTGTATAGATGGAGGTTGAAGATGATGACATTGGTGGAAGTTATGAGCTAAAGGAAGAAGAACAAGAGCTTTCTTTTTCTTTTGTTATTGTGTTGCAATGAGAAAAAATGAGAGCAAGAATAAAAATCCTAAGAGCTAGCCCCACTCATATAGATGCACTCTCTCTCTACCTCTCATTTCAACACAATAATCAATCAAATAAATTGACATAGTATAAGAAAAGAGACCATGAGTCACAAATGAAGCACATGTCTTATTTAATGCACTAAATCATTACTTCCACTCACAATTTCCACCATCCAAACATTGATTCAAATTTTTGGTCCAACAAAAAGATACGGCAACATCTAAAGTAAACTCGTGACGGATCACAAGGATACCCCTCACCTGTATATACATACCTGCACCCGCATTTCGACTGAATGCAAACGCGATGAGACTAAAGTAATCCAGTAAATCCAATACTAGGATCTGGCTTAAACTAAAGCCTACTAGTATGATCCGTGCACGACTGCACGTATATGATCGAACCCTGCCATAATACCATATGGCCTCTACAACGTTTCGCCCGAAACTTGAGAAACTGTCTGTGGGGGAATCTAAAGACTCGTCAATACTTTGGCTGTGGATTTAACCACTAGCACGTCAGTGGTACTAGCCGTACGTAACGGGATACCAGGTATTGACCAAAAGGGAGGTCGATGAGCGAACTCATCCTGACACCCTACTGATCCTGTCACTGACAAAATCCGTACAGTCCGGTTCGTTCTTCTATGAGTATCGCATGTCGGGCCTAGGGGGCTGGTAAACGTCAGACCCCCAAAAGCGGTACAAGTCTTGTCGGAGTATAGCCCAGAACACCCTGAGTTACTACTGGAATACCTACCAGTAAATCTCCTGCCTTGGCCAAGGACTTCGTGTAATGGCTCTCCTAGACACAGCCCGATCTCACCCCCAATACCGGGAGAGAAGAAACCCTTGCCGATCCGCTCATTGCCTCCATGTGGCTCGGGACTGTACCCAACTAAAACCTGTTTGCACGACTCCTTTGAGCCGTGGTAGGGTTGTAATCAAAGCACAGTGGGAACTCACACGAGGCAAATGACGATCTCAGGTCGATGAACTAACCTGTACACAAGTCATCAGGGAACTACTATCTGACGCTAGGTATAAAACCAACTAGCATGTTCCCGGCGAGTCCTGTCCGGTGTACTCATAACCCAATGAGCACCTGTATACGTCTTAGGTGAACCAACTGACACCAATGGCTTGTGAGACCAGCCACCGCCCCTCGTCGGGGTCTCAATCCGTATACACTAGTCTACTCTGGAGTATCGATGCCCTGTCTCGAAACTCTCTCGACTAGGGACCTTTTAAGGATGTGCTTATAGACTCCAGCTCCCACGTATATGATCGCCTTCATACTGCTGGCCGTCAACCTAGAATCCTAAGGACTCTATCAACGTGTAATAGTAATCTGTAATATCACCTAAATCATGTACACGATGATAAAGATAAACCAGATAGCATACTATCATCTTGAGTAAGACTGTCCTACCGGTATAGGTCCTCCCTCAATCATTGCAATCACGTGCTTGCGATCCAATAATTGACTTTGAGGGCACTATATCCAACATGTCTCAGGCTCAACGCCATCATCTGCGACCTTCTCGCCCTAGTGTACCGCATTGGGTCCACCTTGCACCCACAAACGGTTCCTCCTCCTCCTCGAATCGGGTGTATGATATCGCTCAAGAGCCGAGAAAACTCATGGTGGACATATCTCAAATCATATCAGGAGAAAACCACAATTTTATATCTTTTTAAAATGATAACCAGTTCATAAAATCTTTGCGGTTTCTCCAAATCCAGAAATCTCATGGAAATCCGAAATCCCAATCTCAAGAGTAAATAACAGTAAATACTGGGCTCCGGCAATCCGGACTGGCCCTATAATATTGCATGAAAAATGAATAAATAAACATGCATGGTTATCTAAGTAAAGAATGCAATATCTAAACTAGCACTCTAATGATATATCGGAACTATCAGCTAGCAAGCTATGTCAATGATATAGTATTTTCTAAAGTATACGTGACATGGCAATTACCGATGAAGATGTGTGTGAGCCGGAAAGCAAGTGTACGTAGAGCATACGCATCATCGGTAATGGTGCTGGTGTCCTGACAACAGGTTTCATAACAACTAATGAAAGTACATATAAGCATGCAATGCAATGCGAACAACAAGAATAAATGACAATGAATAGTAAATGCAACAATGAATAGATATACATTCCTATATATGAGTCATACGGTTTTTGGTATCCGAAATCGCACGAATCGTGGTGTTTAGAAAATAAGGGCTACGGTGTTTTAAGAATTGTGCGTCCTTTGAAATATCCGTAGTATCCCTTGGCCTGTCTTTAAAATACTCACGATTCGTTAGTTTTTGAAATAAGTATGACTCGAGCTCAGTCTTGTTGGGTTACCTACAACCGCAGCAAGGTTTCGGGAGGCATCATCCATGCCAAGTTAAAATTTTGCCATTGAAGATAACTCTAAACATAGGAACTTTAACTAGAGAATCAAACAAAACATCAAAGTAAAAAACTTTACTTCTAAGAGATAGAGATTACAACCTTTGTAGTCCATTCCTTCGCTTCATTAGCTCCTAGTTGAGGTCCCTTCGCTGCAATCATCAAGTACCCAGACTCTAGAGAGGTTTCATGAGGTGAATGAAGCATCTTGCTTGAAGTATTCACTTTCTAAGATGATCTACCATGAAGAAACACTAACCCAAGCTCACACTTCTCTAATGAGGTATTAGTGAAGTGATCACCCTAATCTAAGTGTCTAGAATAGATGAGGATGATGAAGTAGGAATTTTGCACTTTTTAGCTTTCTTTATCTCACTTTAATTCATCACACATCAAAAAAGCTAGAAAGCTTTTGTGAAGAGGAAGAAGAAGATGAAGTTGTGAATGAATTATTGTGTGAGGATAGAAATGCAACCAAGGTTAAGCATGCCATGCTTAACCCTTGTAGAGAATAAACCATAGGCTAGGTGATTGATACGAAAGAGTGTGTGTAGTGTAACCGCAATCAGAACGGTGTCGCGCGTAGCTAGACCGAGGTGAGTACGGGTCGTCCTCAGGAAAACGTTGAATACTTTAATCTTACTTTAGATGTGTTGAAAAAGAGAGGAAGAAATAAGAATTTTGTGGAATGGTTTCTAGATCTACGTTAAGCACTAATGCAGAATATAGATCTAGATTATTTAAGGTTGTAGTTTAATATAATAAGGGGGCTTGTTGGGTTCGTTAGGATTTAGTAGTTATGGACGATTAATTAAAAGTTACCCTTTTTATCCTTTAAAAGATTTAAAACTAGAACGACGGTGATGCGTGTAGATTAGGGTTTCTGGAGGGAAAAGGAATCCCACTCTTAACCCCTATCTCGACACGGAACTCCGTTCATATCTAGCCTTTACCAAAACAATCATTAATCTAATCTCTAATCGCGGTCGAGGCTAACAATAAATTGGTAGCGCGCCCGATTAGGATATTAATAATTCTTTTGATAAATTTTATAAACTTTATAGGACGTAAAAAGAGTTTAGGTATTTTCATCATCCATTAACCTACCCTAATCCTACGAACCCTAACAAGCGGAGAATTACCCGCGCATGTTGGGAGAAAGAGAGATGGAGAGAAAATGCATAATTAAACTACGAAGAAATAGAATAAGAAAAATAGCAACCTTTATTAATCAACAATATTCATGACACTTTGATCCCATAGAAAATGATTACAAATACTAGTTTTCTTCTCGATCTCTTCTAAGGAGGTAGATGAACCGTTGATGATCAGCCTGGATGCGTGAGCCATCTAGGACTTCGTGATCTCGTCGGCTTGATAATTTTTCCAAGAGGCTCTCGGTCCTTATTTATAGTCCCAGAGCCAGAACTCTAGCTTCCTAATTTGGAAACTAGTTATTACGATTCTAACCAAAAAATCCAGAATCCCAACTCCCTTAAAGTGCGGCGGAACCGTGGCCGTTGGATGACTTTGACCGCGGATCCGCAGTCTTATGGTGGGATCTTGGCCATAAATTTCTTGTGGCTTCTTCTGGTGACACATGGTGATCTTTTGAATCTCTGGAAACTGAAAATCTTTTCTACGTCACTGCCAGAATTGAGTTCTTTAGTTTACTTTCTTAATTAGGCAGGTTTGTTTTGCCAACTTTGATTTCCTTGATTTCAGCCCTGCAAATTCTGCACAATATCTCAACAAATAATATTAGTAGAGTTTGTTTTATTGAGATATTAACTTAACAATTAAGAATTGGTCAAAGGTATTTAATAAGGTAAGCATATTTAAATGGGCCAAATGTTACATGTATATTATATACTTACTTTTTCCTATATAATGTTAATTATAATATATAAACACATGAAAATGGTATTTTTATAGATAAACCCTCATATGTATCATATATTATAATAAACACCTTTATAATATAGAAATAGTAGGAAAAAATATCATATTAAATGTGCAGTTTTATCAACTGAATAAATACCCCCAAACTTATCTTTGATCGTCCCGAGCAAACTAGTTTATTCAAGAGGAAGAGAAAAAGAATGGAGAAAACTAAGCACACTTTCGTAGGCAAACACGATTGCACTGAGCACGTGCAACAAGCCGTTAAACCTCTAGGTGTCCCTAATAGGAGGAGTGTTGTCTCCTGAGGGTTTTCAGCGGATTACACCCACAAAATCCTATAATAAAAGGGAGATGGTGAAAGTTACATATAAAGATAAGAACTATAAAAGAAAGTCTTTGAAAATTAGAGTTTCCAACTAATACTAGGTTTTCGGTTGTCATGAGCCCTATCTTAAAAGTCATCAAAAAATGTTAGAAACCACATCATCCCTCAATAAAACATCGTCTTTATTTTTCGTTCCTACCATTCATCCAAACATCGATCATATATCCCTACGTGTGTGTATAGAACATCCCTACACTTGGAGAATTCAATTCAAGCTATCATACTCTTGTCCATCTACCTCAGTACTTTTTAATTTGATGAATATTTATATGGATTCGCTCACAGATTTTCATGCGACCGTTAATACTTCTTGAGGTACTAACCGACCGATTACTTATGTGCTTGCTGATTAGGTGATAGTATTTTCCTCGTCTTGCACCACCTAAGGCTTAGCAGTGACTCCCAGACCAGTTGGTCTAAGGTACTAGGTGATGAAGCACCCTCGCTATATTTTTTATTGCTGCCTTGGCGATAACAAAACCAGTGTTCATTTTTTTCTTCACCATTTTATATTTTATTCATTTTTTTATTTCCTTCATACTTTGGCTTTTAGATAAGAGCATTTCAAGGTATCATCCACTATCCCGAGTTTCAAGATGTGTGTAAGTGCGTATAGTAGGGTATCAACGTTCAAATGTTTGGCTTCCAGAATAGGAACTATTTTTCAGGCTTATTTTTATCCTCAGATTAGTAGTTTCCTTCATCTTACTAACTCTTGGAACAACAGCTCATAACTACTTATTACTAGTTTCATTTAAGAAAACATCTAATTTTCTTGCTTTTCTTAAACTATTCATATCTTTCTTATGTAATTTCTCACTTTCTACTCTTTTGTTATAATTTTTTTTTTAAATTTTTGAAAATATTGTGCTTATGCAAAGTAAGATGCAAATTGATGTGTAAATAAGCACAAACCTCCCCCAAACCTGTTTACAGCAGCGTCCTCACTGATGTCATCCGTTAAGCTCAAAAACCTGTGGACTTGGGAGGAAATTATTAATGGGGGAAAGAATATATGAAAGTGAAAATCCTCCCCCAAACTTATTTTTGGCTCACAATTTTGTAAAGATCATTTTCTTTCAAGAGCCAAAATATACCCCCCCAAACTTGAGTTAAACAATGTTAATCTTTTAAAATCACACGAGGGGGTCAAGGTTATTGGTCAATGCCAAGCTTTGCAAAGACCGAAGGTCAACACCAACCATTGAAAAATTTTATCGATAAAGCACCAAGATTGGTAGAAGAACATGTCACCTTTCGACTGTAAGTGAACGGCGGCGCCCCGGCCGTCAATCCGACGGCCAATTGCGGAAGCGGTGGTAAACTTTAATTTTTCTTGAACTGGCAAACCGCCGCGCACTAATACCCGGATCGAACCACTAACTAGTCCTAGCTATCTACAAGAAAGGGAAGAGAGATATACCGACAGATCCGAGTCCTCCGGTCTTCTCGTCGTCGTCCCGATCTCCTGCCGAATGTGCCGTCTCCTCCTCGTCGCCGGAAGTGCACCACATCGCCTACTTCTTTTACGGGCTCCCACCTCAATGCCGAGGCAACTCGGGCACGAAGCTGGCTAGTCGACGTGCCCAAGGTTTGCTGTAGAATGTGTGAAGAACCATGTCTCACTTTGGGGTTGTGGAATTGCCTTTGTGGTGGAGGGAAAAAGAACTTGGAATTTTGGAAAGTCTTCTTGTGTGATTTTTGGAGCATGAAGAGAACCAAAAATTGCCCCACCAAAATGAATGCCCCCCCATCCTACAATAGTGGCCGGCCCATGTATGGAAAAAGGAGAGAGAGAAAAGTCAAGGGGGAGGTGACCATATCAAACATGCAAGAGAGAGAGAGAGGAAATGGTTATCATATGGAATAAAATGATCACTAAGAAAAGTCCTCACTCAACAACCATATCACCTCCCATCATCAACAACAATCCCAACACTCAACCAACAATCATCAAAAACCATGATTGTTTACAATGTCAAGCCATGATGGAAAAGAAAGAGTCAAAGGATGGGCTCCATCATGAAACCATCATGATACAAATATAAGCAAAGAACCCCTCCACAACCACTTATTTGCAACAATGCAAATAAGCCCTCCTCCACCAATCTTCGGCCAATGAACGATACAAAGGAAATTGGCCGAAACGGAAAGCAAACTGGCAACTCCAGAAAACTGGTCCCGCAATAAATTACAGGAAAACCCCGATACTGTGCATACACACCCGCATTTGTATTCCGACCGAAATACAAAATGCAATGAGACAAAATCTCCACTGTACTATACTAGGATCCAGCTTAAACCAAAGCCGGCTAGTAATATCCGGTCGATCCTGATCCGTGCAATACTGCACGTATCTGATCGAACCCTGCCATATATCCTTACGGCCTATAGTACAAACTGTCCGATCCTGATCCGTGCAATACCGCACGTATCTGATCGGACCTTGCCATATCTCCATACGGCCTCTACAACTTTTCGCCCGAAAGCTGAGTAACTGAATGTGGGGGACTCTAAAGACTCATCAACACCTTGGTTGGGGATTTAACCACTAGCACGTCAGAGGTATAAGCCAATACGTAACGGGCTACCAGGTATTGACTAAAAGGGACGTCTGTGAGCGAACTCAGCCCGACAACCCTACTGAGCCTGTCAGTGACAATATCCGTACAGTCCGGTCCGTTCGTCTATGAGCATCGCATGGCGGGCCTAGGGGGTTGGTGAAAGTCAGACCCCCAAAAGCGGTACAAGTCGTGTCGGAGTGTAGCCCAGAACACCCTGAGATACTACTGGAATACCTACCAGTAAATCTCCTTGCCTCGGCCGAGGGCTTCGTGTAATGGCTCTCCTAGACACAGCACGACCTCACCCCCAATACCGGGAGAGACAAACCCTTGAAGATACGCTCACTGCCTCCATGTGGCTCGGGACTGTACCCAACTAAAACCTATTTGCACGACTCCTTTGAGCCGTGGTAGGGTAGTAATCAAAGTACAGTGGGAACTCACACAAGACAAATGACGATCCCCAGGTCGATGAACTAACCTGTACACATGTCACCAGGGAACTGCCATCTGACGTCTGGTATATGACCAACTGGCATGTTCCCGGCGAGTCCTGTCCGGTGTACTCATAACCCAATGAGCACCTGTATACATCTTAGGTGAACGAACTGACACCAGTGGCTTGTGAGACCGGCCACCGCCCCTCGTCAGGGTCTCGAATGTACACACTAGTCTACTCTGGAGTATCGATGCCCTGTCTCGAAACCCACACGACTAGGGACCATTTAAGGATATGCTTATAGACCCCAGCTCCCACTTATATGATCGCCCTCATACTGCTGGTGGTCAAGCAAGAATTCTAGGGGCTCTACCAACGTGTAATAGCAACTTGTCAGGTCACCTAAAATAGTACACGATGATAAAGGTAAACCAGATAGCATACTATCATCTCAAGTAAGACTGTCCCATCGGGATAGGTCCTCCATCAATCATTGCAATCACTTACCTGTGACCTAATAATTGACTCTGAGGGCACTATCTCCAACAATCTCCCACTTGCACTCAAGGCTATTTATTGCGATGTCGCATACTCACAGCCTGTGTGATACCGAACACCCAACTCCTCTACTAGTCAGTCTCACAAAGCTCGTTTGCGAAACTATTGCGTTCGAGGAATAGCCTTAGTGAGTGGATCCGCTTTGTTGTTTCTTTCTATGTCTCTCTAAATCTCAAGTTCGCGGAGAAAGCCATCTCCCGAAATGAGCAATACCTGTCGTAGAATGTGTCTGGATGTCTGATGGGACATAGCTCATAAATGAACTCCAAATCCAAACTTCTTAGACTGTATCGTCAACTGAACTTAATCAGTATCCTGCGCCATGCCACAATCAGTATTGCCTTGGACCACCTGTCCAAAATACTGCCCCTCGTCAGAAGGAAAAAAACTATAACTCTGACAACCTCCTTGTCGTCCATGTCTCCTTGGAAGCCTGGAATGATAACTGTCTCCCGAATGAGGTTGTCGTTATCATATCCCTAGAACATCCACTTATGTTCTAAAACTGCTTCCGACTGTTTCTCCAGGATTGGATCAATGCCAACTTATTGCATCTAGTGCAAGAACAACATCTGGTGTGGTACTTGACATCTCATGATTGACTCAATTGCCTAAGCAAGTGATCTGCCAATCATGCACATCCCTCTCCAAATTAGTCTGTAGGACACCTTTAGAGAGGGTGACTCTATTACCTGCAGGTACACTACCGTGCCAGGAGTCGTCCATTCTAAATACTCTTAGAATGCTGTCTAAGTACCCTGATTGGGAAACCACCCAAATCTAGATCTAAAACCATAGATCTAGTAACCAGTATGTCTGATATAAAATCCATTTCCTTTGTGGAGAAACCACTGTGTGACGACCAAAGTATAACCGATTGTAGTGTAGGAATATCACTTCCTACTCTGTGTATGTCATCCAAATACCATGACATCACACCCTACTACCTTCTCAACAGATCCATCCCCTATTCCGATGAAGTCAAACCCATGACTGTCACGTCAGAAATAGATCATCTATCTCCGCCACATCTGCTTTAGTCTATAAATAGACATAAGCCACCTGTCCACCAATGCTTCCGCTGCTCCCACTGACTACGACAACCCTCTGGCAGAGTCATATAGACGTACACTTCTAAAACTAGTTCAGAACGACGCTATACTCATCCTCCTGCCGGGTCTCGCAGCCTGGAACAGCAGCAATGGCAAGTGTGGGTAAACAAGAACCTCCCTGTCACCGTCCTTGAGGCTACCGAAGTACCTCTCGGGTGCCTGAGGTTACCCACCTTATCTGCGGAGTGACCAATGGAATGTCAATCCGGATTGAATCTTTAGGCTCCTTATCAAATCTTCAGTAATCGTTTGTGGTTATGGAATCACTTCCAGTTCTACCATACTCCCGCTACTGTTTTCTGGAAAAAAAAATCCATTTTTAATAAAACTGTGGCGAGTCTAGAACAATATTGCTATTGTTCATCCAGGTGGTAGAAAGTCAACCCTCGTCATAGCCTGGGTCAACCCACAAACAGCCATTACAGAAATGTGCCTTGAGTTATCCAGAGTCTGGTTTTAATCATAAGCCGGACAACTCCCCGTACCTTAACACCGTTAAGATACGAACTGTTCTATATCCAATATAGAACCAGAGGCACTGATTTAATTGAACCAGATTCAAATCATGCAGCTGTCTCCAGTGTATGTCAACTAAATGAAAGGAGGCCGATCAACGCTACTCAACTTAGGAATGCTTCCAATTATGAGTAACCTGAAAGAGAAGCAAGATCCCTTAATCATTACTATCAACTGAATACCATACACAAGTATCTATATCTTCGATCACTTTGAAGAATCCCGATACATGCAATACCTGGTTCTCTACTTTATTCAAATACTTATAACTTCTCAACATTCAGACCCTGTGTTTCCGCGAAACCCCTGTCTAAAAACTAGAGAAGTCATAAGTAAACCGAATATAGTACGAGGACAAACCCCTCTGTCCTGATGGACCCTGGACAACATACAATACTCTGTATAAGTCCCTTGAGTTTGATAACTCATTCACTGTGTGTCGTAGGTTGAAAACTGTACTTATGGTTAAGAAGAATTACACCGCTGTTTAATGCTCCTTACCTAACCATCCACTGGTATAGGTAAATGTTATCGACATAATTTCAAAAAGTATATCTCACTCTATGAAAATAGACGTACAGATATATCGATTTGAAATTGGTGCATAACAGCGGATATTCAAAACCAAATATTTGCCGACCGGCAAACAACCCAGGTGACTTCCTCAAATATCACCGATTACAACGAATCCCGATATAATGAGGATGATCACCCAATTCCCAACAACTTACTCCCACTCAACATCTGTAAAACCATACAGATGTGAGAATCAAACCTGGTAAATACATACCCTGGAGTAAGTATCTAATCGGGAAATCAGTTTTCTTTTAACACTACACAGTGAAGCTGAAACATTGAAATGTTTCGATGGGGTATCCTGGTATTCCTAGTAATGCCTCTTCCAGTATCCAGATTCACAACTGTAACCGTGTAATTCTTTGTCACCTCTCCAAATCCCTTCATATGTCTTTAGTCTTTACCTTCTGCACACCCCTCTAGGCCAAATTGTTTTCTTCCTTCCCTACCATTCGGCACCAGCCTATGGTTTGGAAGAAGACTATCCAATAAGCATAATGGGTGTACTGTCCTAATCCTAAGAGCACTCGCAATGCGAGAGAAGGTGAGGATAAAAGACAACCGAATAAACCTTATTCCTATTTCTCCTGAACCAGAATCCATCCCCGAACTGGAACAAGTTCCTTTCGAGTTCGTATATAACCATACGATGGAGTATCCAATAAACTGTGGATCTTCGTAGTGATACGGAGTGTTCTGGAGAAATACAAAGGTGATTTAGGATTGGCGAAGGAATACTTGGTTTGGTCGTGAATATCTGTTGCAATTTACTTTGCCCTCTCACTAATCCCTTGCTTTGTCTTAACTTAATACCTTCTGTACACCGTTTAGGCTAATTGGCTTTCTTCCTTCCCTACCGGTCGGCACCAGCCTATGGTTTGGAAGAAGACTATCCAATTTGCGTAATAGGTGTACTACTCCTAAACCAAGGAGTACTCGCAACCTGAGAGAGGGTGAAAAGAAAAGACAACTGAATAGTCCTATCCGTTTTCTCCGGAACCGAAAACCATCCTCGAATAAATCCCTTCGAGTTCGTATCTAACCATACGATGGTTTTGTCCAATGGAAGTGGACGTTCGTAGTAATACGGGGTGTCCTGGAGAAAAGGGTAAAAGTAGGAGTGGCAATGAGGTTTGCAGCTCTGACAATCCAAAAACCAGTGTTAAGAAGGTTCGGTCAACTTGGTCACTGAGTCATAGTCTTAGGGTCGGGTCAATGGTCGCTGCCAAAGAGAGAGAGAAAAGAAACACTCAGCGTGCACTCTAACCTAGATCAGAATGGTTACCAATTTATCTAATCTGGAAACCTCCCACTGTACCGTCAAATTTTCCTCCAAACCTGAAAGAAGAATTAGTCGGGATCACCCGAGGAGTATACCAACTCATCAGTGGGAATCGGGATCCAACTATCATCGCATGATAACGTGACGGAATCCGCTCACGGTGTCACACTCCAGAAGGTATGCGCATATCTGGCAAGTTTCAGTTTCTTTAGAAACTCCCGATGAGATTTCTGCCCCATGCTCTTATGACCTTGACTTTGGCCAACATATCATAAGTCACATGTCAAGTTCTACCCGTCATTCTCCAGGTTAATTTGAATCCACCCGTACATACCCTTGACTTTGGCCAAAATGGCAGTACGACTGTCCCAAACCAACGCATCTATCTATGCTGCATATGAATGCCCCAATAGCTACCAATCACTGTGCCTTGACTTTGGCCAACATACACAGCTTGAATACTATTGACCACCCATATGAAACGACGGAGGGCTACGAATGATTTCTGGCGAAAACCTTTAACGTAAAGAACTTGATATCGTCGAAGGAACGGATAGCTTTTTTAAAAATATAGTGACGAAAACCGTTGCTAAAGAGGTCACTCCCGGTGAAGGGATCTCGGCTCTTTCCCCGTAGAATGGGGTGCAGGATATTCCAACTGAATACCGCGATGCAAAGCAAAAGTAATCGGCTATAGTGAAGTTAATGCCCTGACGCAAACTTTTTGTCCAAGGGGTCACTCCCGGTGAAGGGATCTCGGCCCTTGCCTCGTCGACTGAGGAGCAGGATATTCCAACTGAATATCACGATGCAAAACAAAAGTGAACGTCCTTGCAATAACAGCTTTTTGAAAAGTGTTCCAAAAACATCAGATTAGGTTTGTTTTTAACTTGCATTGATCCGAATCAATGCAGTCCCATCAATTGATCACACCAAAAAGAACGAAAATATACTGATGTACGTATATGCCATCCGCATTCGCCACTGGGTCCCGTCATTACCCGTTAGGTTAGCTAACTAACGACAGAGCGGGGACTGGACTAGCGCGGATGCAAAACATATACTACATCTACTAATATATATACCAATATATTATATTCGCTCAAGGCGTTATAAAAAATGCAACATCACAGAAAAGTACAGCATCACAGAACAATACAGATATCTGGGATCCCCGGGTTTCACAGAGCCACTTCTGAAACCCGACGTTCCCCTGATCGTGTGGATAGCCTGTGCAAAGAAATCCTAGACCCCTACGGGCGCGGCAAGTCACCCGCCAAAACCTGAAGCGAGGCAGCCCCCTTCAGCAACGTGAATGGACCACCCAGCACTTCACGGAATCCGGTAACTTGGGCACCCCTCCTCGGTCAACCTGTACCCCCTACGAGTGCGGCGAATAGCCCGCCAATTCTAGAGTGAAGCCCCCTCCGTCTCAATGCCATGAGATGCGGGCTTGTTGCCCTCCAGAACCCGGCTATCCGTGCACCCCTCCGCGGGGTAATCCTAGTACAGAAAGTAAAATATACATACAACGGGTACATCGACCGCAACCTGGTCGTGCCCCAAAATAATAATACAATCAGGCAGTGACGGCAGTCCACATGTCGGACGCTCGCCCCGTAATATCAAATGTACAAAATACAACAAACTCTGTACTAGCATTGGATCCAGGCTATCCCCCACGACCGATCCGCAACATCACAGCAAAAACAGAACATCAACGTGAAAGTCACGTTCGCAAATCCGTCTAACCGGGCTATAGCAGTTAGACCGGATTTACCGATCAAGTGACATTCACGGTCGCAGATATAATGTAAATACTGTGTTTAAAATATCCAATCAATCAAATTTTAACAAGTGGGCCCCCAAGTACTACTGTAGCACATCAAGAAATTCTGGGCCCAAAATTAATATTCCAAAACCCATATTTTAAGCCCACAAAGAAACTGTAGAAATTTGGTGCAGGGATCTGCACAGTGCGCGGCGGAAACGCGGCCCAAAGGGGGTTTTGGCCGCGGTTCCGCGCCTCCACTGTCGATTCACCCTGTCGAATTTTTACAGTAGCCTAGTGGTCTCCCGTACTGTACTTTTATACAACCTGAAAAATTTTTGGAGACTAAAAAATTTCAACAGAAAACTGTCACTTTGAAAAACACGGTTTTAGAACTTTTTGATCGATCGGAAATGCAAACACATTAAACCAAGCTAGACTAAGTTAATGGCGAGGCTCTGATACCACTGTAAGTGCACGGCGGCGCCACGGCCGTCAATCCGACGGCCAATTGCGGAAGCGGTGATAAACTTTAATTTTACTGGAACTGGCAAACCGCCGCGCACTAATACCCGGATTGAACCACTAACTAGTCCTAGCTATCTACAAGAAAGGGAAGAGAGATATACCGACAGATCCGAGTCCTCCGGTCTTCTCGTCGTCGTCCCGATCTCCTGCGGAATGTGACGTCTCCTCCTCGTCGCCGGAAGTGCACCACATCGCCTACTTCTTTTATGGGCTCCCACCTCAATGCCGAGGCAACTCGGGCACGAAGCTGGCTAGTCGACATGCCCAAGGTTTGCTGTAGAATGTGTGAAGAACCATGTCTCACTTTGGGGTTGTGGAATTGCCTTTGTGGTGGAGGGAAAAAGAACTTGGAATTTTGGAGAGTCTTCTTGTGTGATTTTTGGAGCATGAAGAGAACCAAAAATTGCCCCACCAAAATGAATGCCCCCCATCCTACAATAGTGGCCGGCCCATGTATTGAAAAAGGAGAGAGAGAAAAGTCAAGGGGGAGGTGACCATATCAATCATGCAAGAGAGAGAGAGAGAGGAAATGGTTATCATATGGAATAAAATGATCACTAAGAAAAGTCCTCACTCAACAACCATATCACCTCCCATCATCAACAACAATCCCAACACTCAACCAACAATCATCAACAACCATGATTGTTTACAAAGTCAAGTCATGATGGAAAAGAAAGAGTCAAAGGATGGGCTCCATCATGAAACCATCATGATACAAATATAAGCAAAGAACCCCTCCACAACCACTTATTTGCAACAATGCAAATAAGCCCTCCTCCACCAATCTTCGGCCAATGAACGATACAAAGGAAATTGGCCGAAACGGAAAGCAAACTGGCAACTCCAGAAAACTGGTCCCGCAATAAATTACAGGAAAACCCCGATACTGTGCATACACACCCGCATTTGTATTCCGACCGAAATACAAAATGCAATGAGACAAAATCTCCACTGTACTATACTAGGATCCGGCTTAAACCAAAGCCGGCTAGTAATATCCGGTCGATCCTGATCCGTGCAATACCGCACGTATCTGATCGAACCCTGCCATATATCCATACGGCCTATAGTACAAACTGTCCGATCCTGATCCGTGCAATACCGCACGTATCTGATCGGACCTTGCCATATCTCCATACGGCCTCTACAACTTTTCGCCCGAAAGCTGAGTAACTGAATGTGGGGGACTCTAAAGACTCATCAACACCTTGGTTGTGGATTTAACCACTAGCACGTCAGAGGTATAAGCCAATACGTAACGGGCTACCAGGTATTGACTAAAAGGGACGTCTGTGAGCGAACTCAGCCCGACAACCCTACTGAGCCTGTCAGTGACAATATCCGTACAGTCCGGTCCGTTCGTCTATGAGCATCGCATGGTGGGCCTAGGGGATTGGTGAAAGTCAGACCCCCAAAAGCGGTACAAGTCGTGTCGGAGTGTAGCCCAGAACACCCTGAGATACTACTGGAATACCTACCAGTAAATCTCCTTGCCTCGGCCGAGGGCTTCGTGTAATGGCTCTCCTAGACACAGCACGACCTCACCCCCAATACCGGGAGAGACGAACCCCTGAAGATACGCTCACTGCCTCCATGTGGCTCGGGACTGTACCCAACTAAAACCTGTTTGCACGACTCCTTTGAGCCGTGGTAGGGTAGTAATCAAAGTACAGCGGGAACTCACACAAGACAAATGACGATCCCCAGGTCGATGAACTAACCTGTACACATGTCACCAGGGAACTGTCATCTGACGTCTGGTATATGACCTACTGGCATGTTCCCGGCGAGTCCTGTCCGGTGTACTCATAACCCAATGAGCACCTGTATACATCTTAGGTGAACGAACTGACACCAGTGGCTTGTGAGACCGGCCACCGCCCCTCGTCTGGGTCTCGAATGTACACACTAGTCTACTCTGGAGTATCGATGCCCTGTCTCGAAACCCACACGACTAGGGACCATTTAAGGATATGCTTATAGACCCCAGCTCCCACTTATGTGATCGCCCTCATACTGCTGGTGGTCAAGCAAGAATCCTAGGGGCTCTACCAACGTGTAATAGCAACTTGTCAGGTCACCTAAAACAGTACACGATGAAAAAGGTAAACCAGATAGCATACTATCATCTCAAGTAAGACTGTTCTATCGGGATAGGTCCTCCATCAATCATTGCAATCACTTAACTGTGACCTAATAATTGACTCTGAGGGCACTATCTCCAACATCGACGTAAAGAAGTGGGGAGGTGATAAGAGGTGTAATGGAAAAGGATTGCGTCTCAATTTGGAGAGGCGACACAGTGATAGTAATGATGGATTACTCGCATTATCCAGAAGAAGGGGTGGAGGTTCAATTTCTTTATCTTGGAGTGGATTCATCTCAACACCCGGATCTTTTAAAAATGCGAGTTCATCAGCGAAAATTTCTTCAAAGCTTTCATCGATTCCCCGAAGAATAATGTCATCAGAAAAAATGGAGTGATCGTCAGACTCTATAAAAAGTTCCTCATCAGCGTTAGATGTTGACCCGGACAACTCGGTGGAAGAGTACATGGTTGGGACAAATAACAACATATGAAAAGAGTCAGAATTATGAGGTTGATCAAATTCGCTGCTGTCGACATCCATTAATTCGACAGAACACACATGAGTATAGGGTTCGGAGGGTTCACTTCCCAACTTGTAAATGTTAAGCTCAATTGACTTCTTTCCAAAGGATAGGATCATAGAGCCGTTTCTACAATTGATTACTGCGTTGGAAGTGGCCAAAAAGGGTCGACCGAGTATCACCGGGATTTGATTGCGTAGGTTTGCCACAGGTTGTTTATCAATAACGATAAAGTCCACAGGAAATATAAATTCCCCGATTTTGACTAACACATCCTCTAGCTCACCCCTAGGTTGGGTGATAGATCGATCAGCCATCTGAAGAGTGCAATGCGCAGGTTTTAACTCTTCGATGCCTAATTGCTCATAAACAGAATACGAAAGCAAGTTAACACTAGCACCTAAATCGAATAGAGCACGATTGATATTTTTACCCCCAATGGAAATAGAAATTGTAGGACTTCCGGGGTCCTTTCGTTTCTTGGGTAGTTGTTGTGTAAAAACAATGCTCACATTACTCGCAAGGAAAACTTTTTTAGGTACTTGAACTTTTCTCTTCCTAGAGCACAAGTCTTTTAGGATTTTCGCATATGACGGAACTTGTTGAATAGCATCTAGGAGAGGAATGTTTATGTTAACTTGCTTAAAAATTTCCACAATCTTCTCCATTTGTGGACTTGGTCTGTTGCCCCTTAACCTGTTTGGATAAGGTGCTTTATCAATAAGGGTTTGGTCCAACATTGGAGAGGATTGTGGGGATGGAGTGGATCCCAGAATTGGAGTGGGGATCGTTTTAGGTTGATTCGAGGAAATGGGCGAAGGGTTCGAGCCTTGGGGAAAATGGAGAATAGGCTCGGAAGAAGGTGGGAGACTAGAAGAATTATGGGAAGAAGAAGAAGAAGCTGGGGTATCATTGGTGTCACCAACATCAAATTGCTCACCCACTCGGTTATTCAGCACTCTCCCCAATCTCAACGTAGTAATGGCATTCACATTATGATTTTGTGAATGGCCAGGATTCGGTAGGGGTTGAGATGGGAGTTTCCCTTTCTCTCTCGCACTCATTGCGGCGTTTAACTGTGCGAGTTGGTTTTCTATTGATTTAATACTCTCACCATGGGAGGTGGAGTCTTTCTTTATGGTATCAATAGAAGACTTCATCTCAGCCGACAATTGCATGGAATGTTTCAAGAACATATCCAAAGTTTGTGCAAATGAAGTGTTGTCAGTACCGGCCACTTGTTGTGTAGAAGTGTTGGCCGGATTTTGGAAATTTTGTGACTGAAAGGGGAGCTGATTCTGTGGTTGTGGTTGTTGTGGAGGAGGTCTTTGATAATTGCTTTGTTGGTTTTGATTCCAAGCAAAGTTAGGATGATTCCTCCATCCTTGATTGTACGTGGAAGAATAAGGGTCGTTTCTAGGTCGCTGCTGAAAAGCAGCATTAGTTTGAAACGATGCATTCATAGGACATTCTTCCGTTAAGTGTGAAGGATCCGAACAGCAACCACAGGCGGTCTTATGAAGCGTGACCTGATTTAGGGAGAATGATGAGAATTTGTTCTCAATAGCGTCGAGTTTCTTCTGTATCGCTGCCATTTCGGCTTTTACTGTGATAGAAACATCGAGCTGGTGAATACCTCCCTTAGTTGAAGGTGGTCTTACGCTTTCCCACTGCAAAGTGTTTTCTGCGAGATCTTCCAGATATTTCCATGCTTCACCGTCATCTTTAGACATGAAATTGCATTGACACATTGTTTCAAGCATCTGCTTTGTCGCTGGATTAATGCCCTCATATATAATTCGACATAAATCTCATCTTTGTAATCCATGATGAGGACATTGGACAAGCAGATCCATGAAACGTCAAAGCACTTCCAAAATGGTTCATTGGAAAGCTGGGTGAACTGGTTGATCTCGCTCCTAATATGGGCAGTCTTATGGTTTGGGTAAAACTTCTTAAGAAATGCTATGACGAATTCATCCCAGTGATAGAGTGTGCGGCAGTATTATAAAACCATTTTTCTGCCAAGTCGCACAGTGTCAATGGGAGAAGATGCAAGCGCATAGCATCGACAGTCAACTGTGAAGTACCCATCATTGCGCATACGTTTTCAAATTTGGTGATGAAAACTGTAGCGTTTTGAAAATCGTTTCGGTGAAATTTCGAAAAAAAATCGGTAAAATAAAGGGGTTTTCTGTAAAAAGTCAAAATACAAATATCTTATTATAAAAATTAAATATACATATTCTAGCTATGCAATTTCTATTATTTGGTGTTTATTGAGCCGCTGGTGAAATTTCAAATTTTCTGAAAAAAATATTATTTTATTATTATTTTAAGCCGTCACTAATACATTTAATTAGGGAAAATTACAAATTGGAATGAGTTAAAACAAATTTTGTGCATCATAAAACATTAAATAAAAATTTGTCATGTGGTTTTTGGAACGAAATCATTTGCCAAAACGGTTTAGAAATTATTGAAGAAAAAAGGCTTTTTTTTAGCGTAAATGGATGTTTGGGGTATTGTATTTATCATTTTTCATCACCCCACACCCGTACACACACCCACACACCCCCATTTACTCCTCCCCTTAGCCAAATTCAGCAGCCCCCATTTTTTCCCCACTTGAATTTCAAAGGAAAAGAAATGATAGAAAAGAAAAGAAAATGGATGAATTAGGTGGACTTTTGACTTTATGTTGACTTGGACTTTCCTCCCTTATATTTTCTCTACCTCCCTCTCTCTCCTCACTTCCATTTCTGGCCAAAATTCCCCCCTCCCAACAGCAGCAGCCCCCCCCAAATCCCACTCTTTTCTTCATCAAAAAAAATCCACAAATCACTTCAAAATCCATGCAAATTCAAATCTAAATCCAAATCCGACTCTTACCCATTATTCCTTAGCATTTCAAGCATGGATTGGGGTGACAAGAGAGCATTTTGGTTGGCTAGATTTCAAATGGGATCTACAAAATTGTGGAGGTATAATGTTAACCTTGTAGTTAAATTGTTAATTAATACTTATGTTAGCTTAGTTAAGTGTTAAAGTGGTTGAATTGCTAGTTATAAATCTTCAAGTTAGAGTTTGGAAATTCTAGAATTTAGGTTTTAAAATCAAGTTAGGGTTTGTGAGATTGGTGTATGGTTGTGTGATGTTTTTAGGCTCTTATGACATGTTAAAACAAGATTAGTAGCTAGTTGTTATTGGTTAGTTTAAAAAAATTTGTTAATTATGCTAAATTGTAAACTAGGGTTTTAAAATAAATATATTCTTGTGAGATAAAATTCAAATTAAGGTTTCATGTCATTATAAATATTATATTGAGTGGTTTAATGCTTTTAGTTCATGAAAATCCAAGCTAGATTGTAGTTTGTGCATTTTTGCTATAAAATTGTTAAAATTTAGGTATTTTGTAAACTAGAATTTTAGGGCTTTTGGAATTTAATGAGATTAAATTATGGGAATTATTTTTTTGACTTATTTAAGATATTTAGCGAATATTGTGGCCGCTAGATTCATTTATATATCGAGTTTTGTACTAAAACGGTGATTTGTGCTTGCTAGATTTTCGGAAAAATGACTTTTTAAGAAAAATTGAGGTTTTTGTGAATTTTAACCTAGTTTGTATTAAAATTAGTGTTCGTGAATGTGCAAATGAGTGTATTTGGGTTTTTCTCGATGGTTTGGCGGTTGTACGCCGACGCCGAGGGTTTTTGGGTTGATTTGTGAAAGCAACCATAGGTTTTGACCTATGTGGGATTCATGCGTCATTTTGATCATGAGTCGGATTTTAATGAGATATGGTGCGTTATGATATGTAGGTACCCCCATGTGGACTTCGAGACAACAAGCAAGCGCGTGGCAACGTCGGCACCGGCTAGCGAGGACCAGGTGAGTAGATTTATTTCTACGGGGAGAAGTCGGGTGGGTGGCGTATAGCACCCCCGCAGTCCGTGGTGGTGTATACAGATGCGTATACACACCAACAATTAGTATATGTTATTTAGGATTAATAACGATGCTTAGGATGGATATTGGTGTGTTGGACTATTTTTAGTGTTGCGAACCCTAGGGTAGTGTTGCACTACACATACACACATACATACTTGCATACATTCCTATTGATATGTACTCATGGGATTCTTTATAGTTATGTGTTCACATGGGTATGGGACTATGTGTTCACATACGGATTGAGGATGATACTTGGGATTGAGCTGAGTCGATGAGATTCGATTTGAGGCCGTGAGATCGGTGATATAGCAGGGTTCGTATGTTAGATACGACATGACGTTGTAGCGGGTCCTTGACGTAGTGTTTCACACACGTCCATGCATACGTAGGCGGTATCAGTATGGTACTATACGTAGATCAGTACCCCGATCATAATATTTGATAAAGAGGATACCAGGTGAATAGAATGATGAATGTGATATTGACCCGTACGCAGATTTGGGATGCCGTATGACAGATTTACGTACGAGCTATATTGATGATTGATCCGTACTCTTGACTTGGGATGCCTGATTATAGATATGGTATCGGATATGATATTGTTGAGGCGGGATCACCGACTATACATATACAAGTAAGTATATGTATCGACTCAGATGATAGGCGGTTTCCTTACCTGTAGTTCAGCTGGTTAGTTCAGCCGTATAGTTTAGTGTAGTTGTTAGATTAGATTAGACTTCTTACCTATTTCAAAAACTAACGAATCGAGGGCATTTTTAAAGACAGCTCAAGGGAATCTACGGATATTTCAAAAACGACGTATCCTTTCATAAAAACACCGTAGCCCTATTTTCAAAACCCCATGATTCGTGTTATTTCAAAAGGCACCATTCGTAGGACTTATATTAGATTATTGTAGATTAGTTATCGTTGTGTCTAGTATTCAGCTCCCGCACATTATTGCTGTTCGCTGTGCCTCGCATATTTATTTTGCTGCATATTCCATTATTGATATCATGCTGTTAGGACACCGGCACCATTACCGATGATGCGTATGTACCACGTACACCTACTTGCCGGCTCACACACATCTTCATCGGTAATTGCTATGTCACGTACACTTTAGAGAATATAATTGCTTGACTTAGATTGTTAGCTGGTAGTTTTGACATGATATTAGTGTACTTCCCTTATATGCCATATTAGACATTGTAGTTATTACCTACCACTTCATGCATACTGTTATTCAGTTGTTCACGCCTAGTTCATTATCATTGACATATGCACTTGTGATGATTTCTTGAGATTTATGATATTTCTGGATTTCGGGGAAAGCCGCAAAATTTACAACTTATGATCTTTTAAAATATAAAATGTTGCGGTTTTTTAGTGATGTAAAGTGTCGTCCACATTGAGTTTGCTGTGGTTTTGGAGACCCGTGTCGAGGAGTGGAGGAACCGTCACGGGTACATGGTGGACCCGGTATGGTACCCCAGGGCAAGAGGAATGTGGTGTTGACGTTGAGCCTGGCTGGGGAGCACTACCTACCGGTGATATTATCCGACGCGTCGGATATCCGGAGGATACCGTCGTGGTCTTGAGATGGATGGTAGGGGCCGGTCCGGACTGACGGTGCCCTAGATATTGAGATTGAGACATTGATATTTCGAGACAGTGAGGTTTATGTTTTGTGTCGATGCTAGACACTGTTGATACTGATTTCATTATGATACCTCAGTTTAAAAATACGAAGAAAATCTCACTAATTTATGAAAACAGTTTCTTCATTTCATGTATTCGGTTTCATGCATTCATACCTCATTCATTCGATATTGCTACCTGAGGCACCGACACGGGCACATGAGATTTCACTCGGTTAGATATTTACCCTAGCCTTGTTATAGGCTACATGTTATATACATTTTTGAGGCTATATTATGATCATTGACCTAGGATTGCGTTATTTATGCGATTTCTGTACGTAGATATTTCCTATTCACGAGTTGGCAACTCATCCCCGTTGTGCCCCAGTTTCTTGCAGGTTTGCCGTACAGGTTTCCTTACGGCTTTGCGGGCATAGTTTCATTCGGGTGATTTGCTAGTAGGTGGGTTTACTTGTATCATACTCCTATTATTTACCTTGTATGATATTATTCAGTTGTATCTAGTAAATTCCATCAACCAAACATGTATTTATTGAGTTAGAGACCAGTGTTGTTTATTCTTTCGACCTTAGAGTCGCTCGTTATATTTCTGGTGGTTTTGAGTTCCTTTTGAGTTTTGATCCTCGCCGTTGGCGTTGTATATTATTTTGCTTGTGTGGTTGTGACCGTCGATTGACGAAGAGCTAGCTCCCGCTTGGGGATGCCTTTTTATTGATTTCGTATACTATTCATGTTGTATCCTATTTGGGAGCCAGTTTTTACAAAGGAGACTTTGCCGAAATTTTCAGTAAATTTTGATGTTCTTAAAAACCGCATAATTCGGCTTATGCTATTAAAACTACTTGTTTTAAATTGGTTTTCCTTCACTCTACTTCTTTTCTTGGTTTGGATTTCTGGGTTTTCGGTTTACTTAGATTACGTACGCCTCGAGACGTTTCGTAGTCTAAGTGCCGGTCATGTTCCGTACTTTCGGATCGTGACAAAGTTGGTATCAGAGCGTTAGGTTTTACCTTCGGAGTGTAGGATGACCCTTGGTTGATGGAATAGGTGACTAAAGTAGAGTGACGTATCGTTGGTATGTTCCGCGGCATATTTACGACACGCCACTCCACTTATGAAGCCTTAGGATGTACATTTCCTTGTTCAGTATTATATTCCTTCCTGATCTAGCCTCGTCGGTACCAGTTTGGTTTTGCTGCCACGATTACGGGCACGGAGAGGTACGGCTAGAGTTGCGGTCAGCACGAGCTCGGCACGAACGAGGACTGACCAGGGCATGATTCCGGCGACACCCGATTGTGGAGAGGTGTCTTTTGACTGTGTTTCCGCGCCACGAGCGTTTGGCGGATCACCTTTATGAGATTTCTCGGACGTGCCGATCGGTATCAAAGGATTGGGCCACTGACAGAGGCCAACCAGATTTTGATGACCGTTGGTGTGTTGCTTATTCATGATGGTCGAGGCACTGTTCAGCGTGCAGACGAGTGAGCTAGTTATTGCTGCGAACGACGAGATATTGCCCCAGATGCTGGCGTTAGTGCAGAACGAGTTGTACTAAGAGATGATAGAAGGTCGCTAGTCATCGAGGATGAATGACTAGGACATGTGGATCGTTCGCCTAACCCGATGCGAGGTCATCAGATAGATGGATTCCAGCTAGAGACGACTTCACGTGGAGACGTTGGGAGTCGACAGAGACGATCGAATGTCAGAAATCTATTATTCCAAGTTTAAGATAGTCCGAAAGACATGCAGGCAATTCTATGTCCCTCTAGAAGAATGAAACCCTAACTCGACTTAATGACCGTGTGAAAGCCTTTGAACCTTAGGGTTTGCGGCAATTCTGCGGCGCCATTAGTGAGGCTTGGGTTTTCCCTTCTACGGCTGGACCACCGATGCTGTGGTATGTACTCGATACTATTAAACTGTACCCAAGATGTTGAGCTCTTGGGGGATTATGAGGTTTTGACGAATCGATTGGATGGCTCGACTTAATTCGGATGCTAGGTGGTGAGATGCATTCTTGGGAGACTCCAGATACGAGGATAGCCGTTGGAGCTCAGTCCATACAGCCGCGACGAGACGAGTCCAAAGCAGACGACATTGGAGAAAAGTGGAATAAGAGGTTCGCACCAGATCTAGATGAGACGACGTTCCACTCCACCGACATCAGAGAGGCGATGCGCATGCCGAGGCATGGTACTTGGACTTACCTTCCAGAAGGAGTCGCGATGAGTATGCAGTCGTTCCAGAGCAAGATGCAGATATAGGAAAGGACAATGACTTCCGAACAGTTGGCAGGGACAAGACATGGAAGAGACCGTGAGCAGGATTCCTTTCAGGACACTGCTGCAATGATACTTGCACCCAGGATCAGATGTATCACGTACATTCAGAGACCCAGAGGCCGACGCCAGTAATATGCTGTCTTACGAGTGGTCGCGATGATTGACCAAGAGATGACCAGAGAAGTGCCAGAACAGAATCGTCCCCGTTAGCACACCTGACAGGACCGATGAGCCGATGGACCGAAAGATTGGTAATTCACAGTGAAGACCTTGACCCAGGAGTGGTCATGGTTACGCACGCCAGCAGGACAGAGTTCATGATCATCGACGAGACGTCCCACTAGTGACCGCGACAGTTGGCCCGAGATTCTTAGAGGATACACCTGAGCGGTACTATTCCGCCATTATCGATTTCGATGTTTTGGGTGATTTATTCGCATGATTTGATTTTGATGATTGAGAATTTACGATTCTTGCACAGTGTTGCACTTGATATCGTTTTCGTGCTTGGGTTTCACATGTTTGTGATTTTAAGGTTTCAGACATTTGAGTTGATTTTGTGCGTATGCACGCACACGATTTCGTTCCTGCACTCTGTATAGTTTATATATGCTTGCAGTGCAGTGATACGCCTTTTGTGCACTTAGATGCACTGGACTTCGATTTCGATTGTGATACTCGATATTTGTTTTGTGCACCTTGTGCACCTGATTGATTTTGCGCACGTTCGGCGCTTGATATTGGATTTCATGATTTCGTGCACGATGGATGCACCTGATTTGGATTTTCGCGAATGTCTTGAGATGCGATTTTGGTGCACACCAGATGCACTAAATCGAGATTTTTCGTGCATGTCAGATGCACCTGATTTTGCTGTCAGGCACACATGTTGCCTACGACAGATGTTTCGTGCACACCCGATGCACTTAGATGTTGTTTCTGTGCGCATGTATGGCACATTCATGGATTTTGATTTCCGTGCGCACCAGACGCACGTAGTATTCATGTGCATATTTTGCGATTGATTTCTTATAGAGCAGTACGTTTTTATGATATTGCTATGTGTTTCCGTACTGAGCAGGACTAGTCAGAGGACAGTACCTGAATACATTTTGCATGCATTGATAGTTATTGAAGGGATTTCCAAAAAGCGAGCTATAGCCTCAGTATTTACCTACGTGTCTGATATGACACGAAATGTTTAAAACAAGGAGACCCTTCTAAATTGTTTCCAAAACGGCGGAACATACATTTCAAACAAAGGTATATATGTATATAGTTATTTTCTTATGGTAGACGTCCGCCACTGTGCAGCCTTATACGCGTTGCACAGCGACTTAAAGAGATTTGGCATGCATTTCCTTCAGATACTTACAGATATAGATTCGATATTTACATGTATAGTTTCGAGTTATATCATATTGGTTTGTTTTGGATTTGGCATTGATGTCTTCTCCATGACTCCGATGATTGTGGGATGCATGACGGAGTTTTGATTTGAGTTATATACTCATTTTTTTTTCAAGCGCATGCACTGCGCTACGATTTGTTTTATGTATTTACAGTTTCGGAGCCCCGACGACTTGATGGTTTTTCTTAGATGTTTTAGTATTTGGGGAGGTTTGAATTTAAATTCGGGGACCGAATTTCTTTAAGGGGGGAAGATTGTAGCGTTTTGAAAATCGTTTCGGTGAAATTTCGATAAAAATCGGTAAAATAAAGGGGTTTTCTGTAAAAAGTCAAAATACAAATATCTTATTATAAAAATTAAATATACATATTCTAGCTATGTAATTGCTATTATTTGGTGTTTATTGAGCCGCTGGTGAAATTTCAAATTTTCTGAAAAAAATATTATTTTATTATTATTTTAAGCCGTCACTAATACATTTAATTAGGGAAAATTACAAATTGGAATGAGTTGAAACAAATTTTGTGCATCATAAAACATTAAATAAAAATTTGTCATGTGGTTTTTGGAACGAAATCATTTGCCAAAACGGTTTAGAAATTATTGAAGAAAAAAGGCTTTTTTTTAGCGTAAATGGATGTTTGGGGTATTGTATTTATCATTTTTCAACACCCCACACCCGTACCCACACCCACACAACCCCATTTACTCCTCCCCTTAGCCAAATTCAGCAGCCCCCATTTTTTCCCCCACTTGAATTTCAAAGGAAAAGAAATGATAGAAAAGAAAAGAAAATGGATGAATTAGGTGGACTTTTGACTTTATGTTGACTTGGACTTTCCTCCCTTGTATTTTCTCTACCTCCCTCTCTCTCCTCACTCCCATTTCTGGCCAAAATTCCCCCTCCCAACAGCAGCAGCCCCCCCCCCAAATCCCACTCTTTTCTTCATCAAAAAAAATCCACAAATCACTTCAAAATCCATGCAAATTCAAATCTAAATCCAAATCCGACTCTTACCCATTATTCCTTAGCATTTCAAGCATGGATTGGGGTGACAAGAGAGCATTTTGGTTGGCTAGATTTCAAATGGGATTTACAAAATTGTGGAGGTATAATGTTAACCTTGTAGTTAAATTGTTGATTAATACTTATGTTAGCTTAGTTAAGTGTTAAAGTGGTTGAATTGCTAGCTATAAATCTTCAAGTTAGGGTTTGGAAATTCTAGAATTTAGGTTTTAAAATCAAGTTAGGGTTTGTGAGATTGGTGTATGGTTGTGTGATGTTTTTAGGCTCTTACGACGATTAGTAGCTAGTTGTTATTGGTTAGTTTAAAAAAATTTGTTAATTATGCTAAATTGTAAACTAGGGTTTTAAAATAAATATATTCTTGTGAGATAAAATTCAAATTAAGGTTTCATGTCATTATAAATATTATATTGAGTGGTTTAATGCTTTTAGTTCATGAAAATCCAAGCTAGATTGTAGTTTGTGCATTTTTGCTATAAAATTGTTAAAATTTAGATATTTTGTAAACTAGAATTTTAGGGCTTTTGGAATTTAATGAGATTAAATTATGGGAATTATTTTTATGACTTATTTAAGATATTTAGAGAATATTGTGGCCGCTAGATTCATTTATACATCGAGTTTTGTACTAAAACGGTGATTTGTGCTTGCTAGATTTTCGGAAAAATGACTTTTTAAGCAAAATTGAGGTTTTTGTGAATTTTAACCTAGTTTGTATTAAAATTAGTGTTCGTGAATGTGCAAATGAGTGTATTTGGATTTTTCTCGATGGTTTGGCGGTTGTACGCCGACGCCGAGGGTTTTTGGGTTGATTTGTGAAAGCAACCATAGGTTTTGACCTATGTGGGATTCATGCGTCATTTTGATCATGAGTCGGATTTTAATGAGATATGGTGCGTTATGATATGTAGGTACCCCCATGTGGACTTCGAGACAACAAGCAAGCGCGTGGCAACGTCGGCACCGGCTAGCGAGGACCAGGTGAGTAGATTTATATCTACGGGGAGAAGTCGGGCGGATGGCGTATAGCACCCCCGCAGTCCGTGGTGGTGTATACAGATGCGTATACACACCAACAATTAGTATATGTTATTTAGGATTAATAACGATGCTTAGGATGGATATTGGTGTGTTGGACTATTTTTAGTGTTGCGAACCCTAGGGTAGTGTTGCACTACACATACACACATACATACTTGCATACATTCCTATTGATATGTACTCATGGGATTCTTTATAGTTATGTGTTCACATGGGTATGGGACTATGTGTTCTCATACGGATTGAGGATGATACTTGGGATTGAGCTGAGTCGATGAGATTCGATTTGAGGCCGTGAGATCGGTGATATAGCAGGGTTCGTATCTTAGATACGACATGACGTTGTAGCGGGTCCTTGATGTAGTGTTTCACACACGTCCATGCATACGTAGGCGGTATCAGTATGGTACTATACGTAGATCAGTACCCCGATCATAATATTTGATAAAGAGGATACCAGGTGAATAGTATGATGAATGTGATATTGACCCGTACGCAGATTTGGGATGCCGTACGACAGATTTACGTACGAGCTATATTGATGATTGATCCGCACTTTTGACTTGGGATGCCTGATTATAGATATGGTATCGGATATGATATTGTTGAGGCGGGATCACCGACTATACATATACAGGTATGTATATGTATCGACTCAGATGATAGGCGGTTTCCTTACCTGTAGTTCAGCTGGTTAGTTCAGCCGTATAGTTTAGTGTAGTTGTTAGATTAGATTAGACTTCTTACCTATTTCAAAAACTAACGAATCGTGGGCATTTTTAAAGACAGCTCAAGGGAATCTACGGATATTTCAAAAACGACGTATCCTTTCATAAAAACACCGTAGCCCTATTTTCAAAACCCCATGATTCGTGTTATTTCAAAAGGCACCATTCGTAGGACTTATATTAGATTATTGTAGATTAGTTATCGTTGTGTCTAGTATTCAGCTCCCGCACATTATTGCTGTTCGCTCTGCCTCGCATATTTATTTTGCTGCATATTCCATTATTGATATCATGCTGTTAGGACACCGGCACCATTACCGATGATGCGTATGTACCACGTACACCTACTTGCCGGCTCACACACATCTTCATCGGTAATTGCTATGTCACGTACACTTTAGAGAATATAATTGCTTGACTTAGATTGTTAGCTGGTAGTTTTGACATGATATTAGTGTACTTCCTGTTGGAGATAGTGCCCTCAGAGTCAATTATTGGATCACAGGCACGTGATTGAAATGATTGAGGGAGGACCTGTCCCAGTAGGACAGTCTTACTCGAGATGATAGTATGCTATCTGGTTTACCTTTATCATCGTGTACTGCTTTAGGTGACCTGACAAGTCGCTATTACACGTTGATAGAGCCCCTAGGATTCTTGCTTGACCACCAGCAGTATGAGGGCGATCATATAAGTGGGAGCTGGGGTCTATAAGCATATCCTGAAATGGTCCCTAGTCGTGTGAGTTTCGAGACAGGGCATCGATACTCCAGAGTAGACTAGTGCATATAGTCGAGACCCCGACGAGGGGCGGTGGCCGGTCTCACAAGCCACTGGTGTCAGTTGGATTACCTAAGATGTATACAGGTGCTCATTGGGTTATGAGTACACCGGACAAGACTCGCCGGGAACATGCCAGTTGGTCATATACCAGACGTCAGATGGCAGTTCCCTGGTGACATGTGTGCAGGTTAGTTCATCGACCTGGGGATAGTCATTTGTCTTGTGTGTGTTCCCACTGTACTTTGATTACTACCCTACCACGGCTCAAAGGAGTCGTGCAAACAGGGTTTAGTTGGGTACAGTCCCGAGCCACATGGAGGCAGTGAGCGTATCTTCAGGGGTTCGTCTCTCCCGGTATTGGGGCTGAGGTCGTGCTGTGTCTAGGAGAGCCATTACACGAAGTCCTTGGCCAAGGCAAGGAGATTTACTGGTAGGTATTCCAGTAGTATCTCAGGGTGTTCTGGGCTACACTCCGACACGACTTGTACCGCTTTTGGGGGTCTGACTTTTACCAACCCCCTAGGCCCGCCATGCGATGCTCATAGACGAACGGACCGGACTGTACGGATATTGTCACTGACAGGCTCAGTAGGGTTGTCAGGCTGGGTTCGCCCACAGACGTCCCTTTTAGTC
This sequence comes from Agapanthus africanus, assembly GCA_030015575.1. Lineage (NCBI taxonomy): Eukaryota > Viridiplantae > Streptophyta > Magnoliopsida > Asparagales > Amaryllidaceae > Agapanthus > Agapanthus africanus. Next base: position 337,070,163 of record JASDDO010000031.1, read on the forward strand.
AATACCTGGTAGCCCGTTACGTATTGTCTTATACCTCTGATGTGCTAGTGGTTAAATCCACAACCAAGGTGTTGACGAGTCTTTAGAGTCCCCCACATTCAGTTACTCAGCTTTCGGGCGAAAAGTTGTAGAGGCCGTATGGAGATATGGCAAGGTCCGATCAGATACGTGCGGTATTGCACGGATCAGGATCGGACAGTTTGTACTATAGGCCGTATGGATATATGGCAGGGTTCGATCAGATACGTGCGGAATTGCACGGATCAGGATCGAACGGTTATTACTAGCCGGCTTTGGTTTAAGCCGGATCCTAGTATAGTACAGTGTAGACTTTGTCTCTTTGCATTTGTATTTCGGTCGAAATACAGATGCGGGTGTGTATGCACAGTATCGGGGTTTTCCTGTAATTTATTACGGGACCAGTTTTCTGGAGTTGCCAGTTTGCTTTCCGTTTCGGCCGATTTCCATTGTTTCGTTCATTGGCCGAAGTTTGGTGGAGGAGGGCTTATTTGCATTGTTGCAAATAAGCATTTGTGGAGGGGGTCTTTGCTTATTGGTTGTATCATGATAGCTTTTCATTGACCTTGACTTCTTGACTTCTTCTTGTCATGATGGCTTGACTTTGTAAACCATCATGGTTGTTGGTTGAGTATTGGTTTTGGGAGTGATCATTGTTTCTCATCATCACTTGCTTTTCAACCACCTCTTTGTCTTGACTCTCTCTCTTGCATGATAGATGAGAATGGCTCTCATTATCTTTTGATAGACTAAACTCTCATTCTCTCCTCTCTTGATGCATGGCCGGCCACTCCCAAAGTGGGCTGTCCAAGTTTTTGGTGGTGGGTTTTTAGCTCATTTGATGTTGCAAAAATCCCACAAGTTCCATCTCCAAACTCCATAGTTCATCCCTTCACCAAAAGGCAATTCCTACAACCCCAAAGTGAGATTTGAGTACTACACTTTCTACAGCAAACCTTGGGCACGTCGACTAGCCAGCTTCGTGCCCGAGTTGCCTCGGCATTGAGGTGGGAGCCCGTAAAAGAAGTAGGCGATGTGGTGCACTTTCGGCGACGAGGAGGAGACGACACATTCCGTAAGAGATCGGGACGACGACGAGAAGACCGGAGGACTCGGATCTTTCGGTATACTTCTCTTCCCTATCTTGTTAGTAGCTTAGACTTGTTAATGGTTACGATCCGGATGTTTAGTGCGCGGTGGTGCCGGTTTGCTAAGTCCGCAAAATTAAAGTTTATCACCGCTTCCGCATTTGGCCGTCGGATTGACGGCCGGGGCGCCGCCGTGCACTTACAGTGGTATCAGAGTCTCGCCATTAACTTAGTCTAGCTTTGTGTAATGTGTTTGCATTTCCGATCGATCAAAAAGTTCCAAAACCATGTTTTTCAAAGTGACAGTTTTCTGTTGAAATTTTTTAGTCTCCAAAATTTTTTCAGGTTGTATAAAATTGATGTACTGGAGATTACAAGGATACTGTAGAAATTCGACAGGTTCAGTCGACAGTGGAGGCGCGGAACCGCGGCCAAAACCCCCTTTGGGCCGCGGTTCCGCCGCGCACCGTGGAGATCTTTGCACCCAATTTCTACAGTGTCTTTGTGGGATTAAAATATGGGTTTTGGAATAATAACATTGGGCCCAGAATTTCCTGATCTGTTACAGTAATGCTTGGGGGCCCACTTGTTAAAATTTGATTGATCGGATATTTTAAACACATTATTTCACAGTATTTACATTATATCTGCGACCGTGAATGTCACTCGATCGGAAAATCCGGTCTAACTGCTATAGCCCGGTTAGACGGATTTGCGAACGTGACTTTCACGTTGATGTTCTGTTTTTGCTGTGATGTTGCGGATCGGTCGTGGGGGATAGCCTGGTTGCAATGCTAGTACAGTTCTGTTGTATTATGTACATTTGATATTGCGGGGCGAGCATCCGACATGTGGACTGCCGTCACTGCCTGATTGTATTATTATTTTGGGGCACGACCTGGTTGCGGTCGATGTACCCGTTGTATGTATATTTTACTTTCTGTACTAGGATTATCCCGCGGAGGGGTGCATGGATAGCCGGGTTCTGGAGGGCAACAAGCCCGCATCTCATGGCATTGAGACGGAGGGGGCTTTACTCTAGAATTGGCGGGATGTTCGCCGCACTCGTAGGGGGTACAGGTTGACCCAGGAGGGGTGCCCAAGTTACCGGATTCCGTGAAGTGCTGGGTGGTCCATTCACGGTGCTGAAGGGGGCTGCCTCGCTTCAAGTTTTGGCGGGTGACTTGCCGCGCCCGTAGGGGTCTAGGATTTCATTGCACAGGCTATCCACACGACCAGGGGAACGTCGGTTTTCAGCAGTGGCTCTGTGAAACCCGGGGATCCCAGATATCTGTATTGTTCTGTGATGATGTACATTTTCTGTGATGTTGCATTTCTTTTCACGCCTTGAGCGAAATATAATATATTGGTATATATATTAGTAGATGTTGTATATGTTTTACATCCGCGCTAGTCCAGTCCCCGCTCTGTCGTTAGTTAGCTAACCTAACGGGTAATGACGGGACCCAGTGGCGAATGCGGATGGCATATACGTACATCAGTATATTTTCGTTCTTTTTGGTGTGATCAATTGATGGGACTGCGTTGATTCGGATCAATGCAAGTTAAAAACAAACCTAATCTGATGTTGTTGGAACACTTTTCAAAAAGCTATTATTGCAAGGACGTTTACTTTTGTTTTGCATCGTGGTATTCAGTTGAAATATCCTTCTCCTCAGTCGACGAGGCAAGGGCCGAGATCCCTTCACCGGGAGTGACCCCTTGGACAGAAGTTTGCGTCAGGGCATTAACTTCACTATAGCCGATTACTTTTTCTTTGCATCGCGGTATTCATTTGGAATATCCTGCACCCCATTCTACGGGGAAAGAGCCGAGATCCCTTCACCGGGAGTGACCTCTTTAGCAACGGTTTTCGTCACTATATTTTTAAAAAGCTATCAGTTCCGTCAACGATATCAAGTTCTTTACGTTAAAGGTTTTCGCCAGAAACCATTCGTAGCCCTCCGTCGTTTCAGACGGGTAGCACGTAGTATTCATGCTATGTTTGTTGGACTTCGTCAAGGCATAGTGTATGGTAGCTGCTTGTTGCTTTTCTGCAGCATAGATAGATGCGTTGGTTTGGGACAGTCGTATAGCCTTGTTGGCCTTCGTCAAGGGCTTGTGCGGGTGGATTCAAATTAACCTGGAGAATGACGGGTAGAACTTGACATGTGACTTATGATTTGTTGGCCTTCGTCAAGGTCATAAGAGCATGGGGCAGAAATCACATCGGGAGTTTCAAAAGAACTGAAACTTGCCAGATATGCGCATACCTTCTGGAGTGTGATACCGTGAGCGGATTCCGTCACGTTATCATGCGATGAGAGTTGGATCCCGATTTCCCACTGATGAGTTGGTATACTCCTCGGGTGATCTCGACTAATTCTTCTTTCAGGTTTGGAGGAGAATTTGACGGTAGAGTGGGAGGTTTCCAGATTAGATAAATTGGTAACCCTTCTGATCTAGGTTAGAGTGCACGCTGAGTGTTTCTTTTCTCTCTCTCTTTGGCAGCGACCATTGACCCGACCCTAAGACTTTGACTCAGTGACCAAGTTGACCGAACCTTCTTAGCACTGGCTTTTGGATTGTCAGAGTTGCGAACCTCATTGCCACTCCTGCTTTTACCCTTTTCTCCAGGACACCCCGTTTTACTGCGAACGTCCATTTCCATTGGACAAAACCATCGTATGGTTAGATACGAACTCGAAAGGATTTATTCGAGGATGGTTTCCGGTTCTGGAGAAAACGGATAGGACTATTCAGTTGTCTTTTCTTTTCACCCTCTCTCAGGTTGCGAGTATTCCTTGGTTTAGGAGTAGTACACCTATTACGCAAATTGGATAGTCTTCTTCCAAACCATAGGCTGGTGCCGACCGGTAGGGAAGGAAGAAAGCCGATTAGCCTAAACGGTGTACATAAGGTATTAAGTTAAGACAAAGCAAGGGATTAGTGAGAGGGCAAAGTAAATTGCAACAGAAATTCACGACCAAACCAAGTATTCCTTCGCCAATCCTAAAATCACCATTGCATTTCTCCAGGACACTCCGTATCACTACGAAGATCCACAGTTTATTGGATACTCCATCGTATGGTTATATACGAACTCGAAAGGAACTTGTTCCAGTTCGGGGATGGATTCTGGTCCAGGAGAAATAGGAATAAGGTTTATTCGGTTGTCTTTTATCTTCACCTTCTCTCGCATCGCGAGTGTTCCTAGGATTAGGAGAGTACACCCATTATGCTTATTGGATAGTCTTCTTCCAAACTATAGGCTGGTGCCGAACGGTAGGGAAGGAAGAAAACCAATTGGCCTAAAGGGGTGTACAGAAGGTAATGACTAAAGACATATGAAGGGATTTGGAGAAGTGACAAAGAATTATACGGTTACAGTCGTGAATCTGGAAGAGGCATTACTAGGAATACCAGGATACCCCATCGAGACATTTCAATCTTTCAGTTTCGCTGTGTAATGTTAAAAGAAAACTGATTTCCCGATTAGATACTTACTCCAGGGTATGTATTTACCAGGTATGATTCTCACATCTGTATAGTTTTACAGATGATGAGTGGGAGTAGGTTATTGGGAATTGGGTGACTATCCTCATTATATCGGGATTCGTTGCAATCGGTGATATTTGAGGAAGTCACCTGGGTTGTTTGTCGGTCGGCAAATATTTGGTTTTGAATATCCGCTGTTATGCACCAATTTCAAATCGATATATCTGTACGTCTATTTTTATAGAGTGAGATATACCTTTCTGAAATTATGTCTACGACGTTTACCTATATCAGTGGATGGTTAGGTGAGGAGCATTGAACAGCGGTGTAATTCTTCTTAACCATAAGTACAGTTTTCAACCTACGACACACAGTGAATGAGTTATCAGACTCAAGGCACTTATACAGAGTATTGTAAGTTGTCCAGGGTCCATCAGGACAGCAGGATTGGTCCTCGTACTATATTCGGTTTACTTATGACTTCTCTAGTTTTTAGACAGGTGTTTCGTGGAAACACAGGGTCCGAATTTTGAGAAGTTGTAGGTATTTGAATATAGTAGAGAACCAGGTGTAGCAAGTATCGGAATTCTTCAAAGAGATCGAAGATGTAGATACTTGTGTATGGTATTCAGTTGATAGTAATGATAAGAGATTTTGCTTCTCTTTCAGGTTATTCATAATTGGAAGCATTCCTAAGTTGAGTAACGCTAATAGGCCTCCTTCCTTTTAGTTGACATGCACTGGAGACAGTTGCATGATTTGAATCTGGTTCAATTAAATCTGTGCCTCTGGTCCTATATGGGATATAGAACAGTTCGTATCTTAACGTTGTTAAGGTACGGGGAGTTGTCCGTTTTATGCTTAAAACCAGACACTGGACAACTCAAGGCACGTTTCTGTAATGGCTGTTTGTGGGTTGACCCAGGCTATGACGAGGGTTGATTTTCTACCATCTGGATGAACAATAGCGATATTGTTCTAGACTCGCCACAGTTTTAAATTAAAAATGGATTTTTTCAGAAAAACAGTAGTGGGAGTATGGTAGAACTGGAAGTGATTCCAGAACCACAAACGATTACTGAAGATTTGATAAGGAACCTAAAGATTCAATCTGGATTGACATTCCATTGGCCACTCCGCAGATAAGGTGGGTAACTTCAGGCACCCGAGAGGTACTACGGTAGCCTCAAGGACGGTGACAGGGAAGTTCTTGTTTACCCACAATTACCATTGATGTTGTTCCAGGCTGCGAGACCCGGCGGGAGGATGAGTATAGCGTCGTTCTAAACTAGTTTTAGAAGTGTACGTCTATATGACTCTGCCAGAGGGTTGTCGTAGTCAGTGGGAGCAGCGGAAGCATTGGTGGACAGGTAGCTTAAGTCTATTTATAGACTAAAGCAGTTGTAGCGGAGATAGATCATCTATTTCTGACGTGACAGTCATGGTTTTGACTTCATCAGAATAGGGGATGGATCTGTTGAGAAGGTAGTAGGGTGTGATGTCATGGTATTAGGATGACATACACATAGTAGGAAAAGAAACTCCTATACTACAATCGGTTATACTTTGGTCGTCACACAGTATTTTCTCCATATGGGAAATGGATTTTGTATTAGACATACTGGTTACTAGATCTATGGTTTTAGATCTAGATTTGGGTGGTTTCCCAATCAGGGTACTTAGACAGCATTCTAAGAGTATTTAGAATGGACGACTCCTGGCACGGTAGTGTACCTGCAGGTAATGGAGTCACCCTCTCCAAAGGTGTCTTACAGACTGAAGGGGAGAGGGACGTGCATGATTGGCAGATCACTTGCTCAGGCAATTGAGTCAATCGTGAGATGTCAAGTACCACACCAGATGTTGTTCTTGCACTAGATGCAATAAGTTGACATTTAATCCAACCCTGGAGAAACAGTCGGAAGCAGTTTTAGAACATAAGTGGATGTTCTAGGGATATGATAGCGACAGCCTCATTCGGGAGACAGTTATCATTCCAGGTTTCCAAGGTGACCTGGACGACAAGGAGGTTGTCAGAGTTATAGTTTTCCTTCTGACGAGGGGCAGTATTTTGGAAAGGTGGTCCAAGGAAATACTGAGGGTGGCACGGCGCAGGATACTGATTAAGTTCAGTTGACGATACAGTCTAAGAAGTTTGGATTTGGAGTTCATTTATGAGCTAGGTCCCATGAGACATCCAGACATATTCTAAGACAGGTATTGCTCATTTCTGGAGATGGGTTTCTCCGCGAACTTGAGATATAGAGAGACATGGAAAGAGACAACAAAGCGGATCCACTCACTAAGCCTATTCCTCGAACGCAATAGTTTCGCAAACGAGCTTTGTGAGACTGATTAGTAGAGGAGTTGGGTGTTCGGTATCACACGGGCTGTGAGTATGCGACATCGCAATAATTAGCCTTGAGTGCAAGTCGGAGATTGTTGGAGATAGTGCCCTCAGAGTCAATTATTGGATCATAGGCACGTGATTGCAATGATTGAAGGAGGACCTGTACCAGTAGGACAGTCTTACTCGAGATGATAGTATGTTATCTGGTTTACCTTTATCATCGTGTACTGCTTTACGTGACCTGACAAGTCGCTATTACACGTTGATAGAGCCCCTAGGATTCTTGCTTGACCACCAGCAGTATGAGGGCGATCATATAAGTGGGAGCTGGGGTCTATAAGCATATCCTGAAATGGTCCCTAGTCGTGTGAGTTTCGAGACAGGGCATCGATACTCCAGAGTAGACTAGTGTATACAGTCGAGATCCCGACGAGGGGCGGTGGCCGGTCTCACAAGCCACTGGTGTCAGTTGGATCACCTAAGATGTATACAGGTGCTCATTGGGTTATGAGTACACCGGACAGGACTCGCCGGGAACATGCCAGTTGGTCATATACCAGACGTCAGATGGCAGTTCCCTGGTGACATGTGTGCAGGTTAGTTCATCGACCTGGGGATCGTCATTTGTCTTGTGTGAGTTCCCACTGTACTTTGATTACTACCCTACCACGGCTCAAAGGAGTCGTGCAAACAGGTTTTAGTTGGGTACAGTCCCGAGCCACATGGAGGCAGTGAGCGTATCTTCAGGGGTTCGTCTCTCCCGGTATTGGGGCTGAGGTCGTGCTGTGTCTAGGAGAGCCATTACACGAAGTCCTTGGCCAAGGCAAGGAGATTTACTGGTAGGTATTCCTGTAGTATCTCAGGGTGTTCTGGGCTACACTCCGACACGACTTGTACCGCTTTTGGGGGTCTGACTTTTACCAACCCCCTAGGCCCGCCATGCGATGCTCATAGACGAACGGACCGGACTGTACGGATATTGTCACTGATAGGCTCAGTAGGGTTGTCAGGCTGGGTTCGCCCACAGACGTCCCTTTTAGTCAATACCTGGTAGCCCGTTACGTATTGGCTTATACCTCTGATGTGCTAGTGGTTAAATCCACAACCAAGGTGTTGACGAGTCTTTAGAGTCCCCCACATTCAGTTACTCAGCTTTCGGGCGAAAAGTTGTAGAGGCCGTATGGAGATATGGCAAGGTCCGATCAGATACGTGCGGTATTGCACGGATCAGGATCGGACAGTTTGTACTATAGGCCGTATGGATATATTGCAGGGTTCGATCAGATACGTGCGGTATTGCACGGATCAGGATCGAACGGTTATTACTAGCCGGCTTTGGTTTAAGCCGGATCCTAGTATAGTACAGTGTAGACTTTGTCTCTTTGCATTTGTATTTCGGTCGAAATACAGATGCGGGTGTGTATGCACAGTATCGGGGTTTTCCTGTAATTTATTACGGGACCAGTTTTCTGGAGTTGCCAGTTTGCTTTCCGTTTCGGCCGATTTCCATTGTTTCGTTCATTGGCCGAAGTTTGGTGGAGGAGGGCTTATTTGCATTGTTGCAAATAAGCATTTGTGGAGGGGGTCTTTGCTTATTGGTTGTATCATGATAGCTTTTCATTGACCTTGACTTCTTGACTTCTTCTTGTCATGATGGCTTGACTTTGTAAACCATCATGGTTGTTGGTTGAGTATTGGTTTTGGGAGTGATCATTGTTTCTCATCATCACTTGCTTTTCAACCACCTCTTTGTCTTGACTCTCTCTCTTGCATGATAGATGAGAATGGCTCTCATTATCTTTTGATAGACTACACTCTCATTCTCTCCTCTCTTGATGCATGGCCGGCCACTCCCAAAGTGGGTTGTCCAAGTTTTTGGTGGTGGGTTTTTAGCTCATTTGATGTTGCAAAAATCCCACAAGTTCCATCTCCAAACTCCATAGTTCATCCCTTCAACAAAAGGCAATTCCTACAACCCCAAAGTGAGATTTGAGTACTACACTTTCTACAGCAAACCTTGGGCACGTCAACTAGCTAGCTTCGTGCCCGAGTTGCCTCGGCATTGAGGTGGGAGCCCGTAAAAGAAGTAGGCGATGTGGTGCACTTCCGACGACGAGGAGGAGACGGCACATTCCGCAAGAGATCGGTACGACGACGAGAAGACCGGAGGACTCGGATCTGTCGGTATACTTCTCTTCCCTATCTTGTTAGTAGCTTAGACTTGTTAATGGTTACGATCCGGATGTTTAGTGCGCGGTGGTGCCGGTTTGCTAAGTCCGCAAAATTAAAGTTTATCACCGCTTCCGCATTTGGCCGTCGGATTGACGGCCGGGGCGCCGCCGTGCACTTACACTTCCCTTATATGCCATATTAGACATTGTAGTTATTACCTACCACTTCATGCATACTGTTATTCAGTTGTTCACGCCTAGTTCATTATCATTGACATATGCACTTGTGATGATTTCTTGAGATTTATGATATTTCTGGATTTCGGGGAAAGCCGCAAAATTTACAACTTATGATTTTTTAAAATATATAATGTTGCGGTTTTCTAGTGATGTAAAGTGTCGTCCACCATGAGTTTGCTGTGGTTTTGGAGATCCGTGTCGAGGAGTGGAGGAACCGTCACGGGTACATGGTGGACCCAGTATGGTACCCCGGGGCAAGAGGAATGTGGTGTTGACGTTGAGCCTGGCTGGGGAGCACTACCTACCGGTGATATTATCCGACGCGTCGGATATCCGGAGGATACCGTCGTGGTCTTGAGATGGATGGTAGGGGCCGGTCCGGACTGACGGCGCCCTAGATATTGAGATTGAGACATTGATATTTCGAGACAGTGAGATTTATGTTTTGTGTCGATGCTAGACACTGTTGATACTGATTTCATTATGATACCTCAGTTGAAAAATACGAAGGAAATCTCACTAATTTATGAAAACAGTTTCTTCATTTCATATATTCGGTTTCATGCATTCATACCTCATTCATACGATATTGCTACCTGAGGCACCGACACGGGCACATGAGATTTCACTCGGTTAGATATTTACCCTAGCCTTGTTATAGGCTACATGTTATATACATTTTTGAGGCTATATTATGATCATTGACCTAGGATTGCGTTATTTATGCGATTTCTGTGCGTAGATATTTCCTATTCACGAGTTGGCAACTCACCCCCGTTGTGCCCCAGTTTCTTGCAGGTTTGCCGTACAGGTTTCCTTACGGCTTTGCGGGCATAGTTTCATTCGGGTGATTTGCTAGTAGGTGGGTTTACTTGTATCATACTCCCATTATTTACCTTGTATGATATTATTCAGTTGTATCTAGTAAATTCCATCAACCAAACATGTATTTATTGAGTTAGAGACCAGTGTTGTTTATTCTTTCGACCTTAGAGTCGCTCGTTATATTTCTGGTGGTTTTGAGTTCCTTTTGAGTTTTGATCCTCGCCGTTGGCGTTGTATATTATTTTGCTTGTGTGGTTGTGACCGTCGATTGACGAAGAGCTAGCTCCCGCTTGGGTATGCCTTTTTATTGATTTCGTATACTATTCATGTTGTATCCCGTTTGGCAGCCAGTTTTTACAAAGGAGACTCTGCCGAAATTTTCAGTAAATTTTGATGTTCTTAAAAACCGCATAATTCGGCTTATGCTATTAAAACTACTTGTTTTAAATTGGTTTTCCTTCACTCTACTTCTTTTCTTGGTTTGGATTTCTGGGTTTTCGGTTTATTTAGATTACGTACGCCTCGAGACGTTTCGTAGTCTAAGTGCCGGTCATGTTCCGTACTTTCGGGTCGTGACAAAAACGTACGCGTCTTCCGACTCAAGCCCGTGAAATTTGGGCAGCAGATTGATGTAGTGGGGTTTAATTTCGAAATTATCCCCGTTAGCTGGTGGAAGAGATAAACAAGTGGGAAGAGGACCACGGATAGGATAACATCTCTCTTGGAGATAGATGCGCGGTGGATTCTGCGCACCTACGGGCGGTGGCAGCATGGTGTTATATTCTGATGGAGTGCCGTCCATCTCGGTCGTTGTGTGTGGTGTGGGAAAAGAAGATGAAGAAGTACCGACTTCGGCGTCGATAGCAGTAACGCGGACAAGACGGGCACTAGGATCCCGTGTCCAGCCGAGCATGCACTAAGCGGGTTTAGTGCAAGTGGCAGCGTGTGTGTGATTTAAAATTGGTTTGTTTTGAAAACAGTGGGACTCAAGACAAATCACTCTAAAATGGACGAGCAACCCAAGAACTAAGGTCACCTAGGTCCAGTCTCTAGACCGCTCCTAGACTTCCAAAGGACAAGCCGCATGATCAATTCTCTACCGCCTCTGTACTACCCTTGTAGCCAGGTATGTGCCAGGTAAGTGGGAAGGAACCACAGTAGTGGGCCTAATTAATAACCACTAGCCTTTGAAACACTTTCCTAGGCACTACAAAAGTAATGCGGATAAACGATAGATTACCCACGACCTTCCTCTGTCCTTATTGAGCGCGACAGTCCTTAGAGTCTGGTCTAGAAATTTTTTAAATTAATGAAGGGTTAACCTAGATGCTCGGTTTGTGATTTGTGGGGCTTAGGAAGGGTGATGAAATCCCCACCTAATCTTGATTTGGTCTTTGCCGCTTAAAGTCTGTATTAAAATAAGCAAAACAAAACCAATCACAAAACTTTTGCAAAAAGATTTTTGAGCGGCGCTATTTTGCTAAGAATCCTGCAGAAAAAAGATTTATTGGATTTGAGAGGAGAGAGGAAGAGGTTAGAATCTTACCAGAGAAGACTGAAGCCTTAGATCACCTACCCTACCGCGCTTCCGCCGCCGATGTGCAGTTCAGGCCGTGGATCGGCCGCAGTGAAGAGGGATCAGGTGTTGATTTTTGCTATGTGGCCTCCTGCACTCCTCTGGATCTTGATGAATGTCTCTGTCTTTCTGTTTCCTCAAGTCCGTGGCTCCAGATTTTCTCGCAAAATTCACACAATAATCGTTAAATATACAATTTGCAGTTTTGTTTTAATTATGATATAGATCGTATAAGAATTCAACACAAATAGTAAGAATAAAAAATTACGCACGTATCCCCGGCAACGGCGCCATTTGATTGATACGAAAGAGTATGTGTGTAGTGTAACCGCAATCAGAACGGTGTCGCGCGTAGCTAGAACGAGGTGAGTACGGGTCGTCCTCAGGAAAACGTTGAATATTTTAATCTTACTTTAGATGTGTTGAAAAAGAGAGGAAGAAATAAGAATTTTGTGGAATGGTTTCTAGATCTACGTTAAGCACTAATGCAGAATATAGATCTAGATTATTTAAGGTTGTAGTTAATATAATAAGGGGGCTTGTTGGGTTCGTTAGGATTTAGTAGTTATGGACGATTAATTAAAAGTTACCCTTTTTATCCTATAATAGATTTAAAACTAGAACGACGGTGATGCGTGTAGATTAGGGTTTCTGGAGGGAAATAGAATCCCACTCTTAACCCCTATCTCGACACGGAACTCCGTTCATATCTAGCCTTTACCAAAACAATCATTAATCTAATCTCTAATCGCGGTCGAGGCAAACAATGAATTGGTAGCGTGCCCGATTAGGATGTTAATAATTCTTTTGATAAAGTTTATAAACTTTATAGGACGTAAAAAGAGTTTAGGTATTTTCATCATCCATTAACCTACCCTAATCCTACGAACCCTAACAAGCGGAGAATTACTCGCGCATGTTAGGAGAAAGAGAGATGGAGAGAAAATGCATAATTAAACTACGAAGAAATAGAATAAGAAAAATAGCAACCTTTATTAATCAACAATATTCATTACACTTTGATCCCATAGAAAATGATTACAAATACAAGTTTGCTTCTCGATCTCTTCTAAGGAGGTAGATGAACCGTTGATGATCAGCCTGGATGCGTGAGCCGACTTAGACTTTGTGATCTCGTCGGCTTGATAATTTTTCCAAGAGGCTCTCGGTCCTTATTTATAGTCCCAGAGCCAGTACCCTAGCTTCATAATTTGGAAACTAGTTGTTACGATTCTAACCCAAAAATCCAGAATCCCAACTCCCTTAAAGTGCGGCGGAACCGCGGCCGTTGGATGAGTTTGACCGCGGATTCGCGGTCTTATGGTGGGATCTTGGCCTTAAATTTCTTGTGGCTTCTTCTGGTGACACATGGTGATCTTTTGAATCTCTGGAAACTGAAAATCTTTTCTACGTCACTGCCAGAATTGATTGCTTTAGTTTACTTTCTTAATTAGGCAGGTTCGTTTTGCCAACTTTGATTTCCTTGATTTCAGCCCTGCAAATTCTGCACAATATCTCAACAAATAATATTAGTAGAGTTTGTTTTATTGAGATATTAACTTAACCATTAAGAATTGGTCAAAGGTATTTAATAAGGTAAGCATATTTAAATGGGCCAAATGTTACATGGATATTATATACTTACTTTTCCCTATATAATGTTAATTATAATATATAAACACATGAAAATGGTATTTTTATAGATAAACCCTCATATGTATTATATATTATAATAAACACCTTTATAATATAGAAATAGTAGGAAAAATGTCATATTAAATGTGTAGTTTTATCAACTGAACACTAGGGTTTAATTGTTAGGTCAAAAAATATCTAGATATTTTCTAAAGGGTGGACTTTACTCAACATAACAAAATATCTCAATTTAAAACTAAAATTTAGAATTAACCTAAAATAAATGTTAACCCTAATTTAAACCCTAGCATGGTTTAATCTCAAAACCCTAATTTCATTTGTAACCCTAACATGTTACAATATTATATATCACATATATAATATATAATGTAACAAAAGAAAATTATACAATTAACATATATCACATATATATCAATGTATTATCCAAGTAAGAAAAATAATCATTTAAGTGAGCTTATATTAGCTAATGTAATGTAATATATCACATATATATAATTATACATTAAATTATCGAATCAACTCTTGATCGGATAATCCGGCCATATACATATAACCGACTAATATAATATGTACCATTTTATCGAACCAACACTTGATCCGATAACCCGGCTATATTACATATACCCAGCCGATATCAGATATCGCGAGAATCGAATACGGTATCACATACACGTATTATTCTCGGTCCCGCACATATCACATATGTGCTCCTACTCCGTTTTTCCTGAGACATGAAACCTCTGTTTAGGACTCTAAAGAATCGTCAATACGCCGGCAGTAGGTGATGATCATATCAAACACACACAAGCTGCAAGCGGTCAGCTAAATGTAACAGCCATCCGGGTATTGAGCGATAAGAAGATCAACAAGCAAACCTGAGCATACTCCTGTGAATCCAATCAGTAACACTCTCGTACAGTCCGGTCTCTTCGTCTGATATATCGCATATCCAGTCTAGGGGTGGTAAACGTCAGACCCCAGAAAACGATAAGTCGTGCTGATGTGTGGCTCATAACGGGTCGAAAAACCACTGATAACACTTACCAGTAGATCTCCATAGCAGCCCTGGCCAGGGACTTCCAGTTATAGCCAATCGAGCACAGCGCAACATCAACCCCCAATACCGGGAGAGACGAAACCCCTCCTATCGCTCATTGCCTCCATGTAATTCGAGACTGTACCCTAAAGCCACCTTTTAGCACGTTCTCGTGAACGCGGTAAGGTGGAAATCAAAGCACAGTGGGAATCACACAAGACTCTATGACGATCTCGGGTCTACAGACTAACTTGACGATAGGTATAATACCATCTAGGAGTTCTCGGCGAGCCCGTTCAGTATACCCAGTCTCCACTGAGCACCCGTACACCATCTTTGTTGTCAAACACCGATTGATATGAGATCATCCATCGTCCATCATATAGGTCAAGATGCGTATACGCTAGTCTACTCTGGAGTATCGATGCCCTGTCTCGATACTCACTCGACTAGGAACAGTTATTGGATGTACTCGTTGACTACCCTGCCCCCACTAGTATGATCTGCATCATAGTCCTAGTAGTCAAGTACATATCCTAAGGGTTTTATCAACATGTGAGAGCAAGACAGTAAACCAATACAAGTCAACATATTAAGACAAAATAAAACCGGATAGCATACTATCATATCGAGCAAGAAAGTCTTCTCTATATATATCCAAGCATCCACTATAATATACATCATATGTACAACAATGGCCTCTGGGGCATATATATAACTAACAATCTCCCACTTGCACTAAGGCCAGCTGTTGTAGTATCTCATACCCAACATCCCGAAGAGCCTCTCAAATTGTATCTGGGGTATGGCCTTCATGAGTGGATCCGCAGTGTTGTCCTTTGTGTCAACTCTCCTGACCTCGATCCCGCGGCGATCAACTATCTCCCGGATCAGGTGATACCGCCTCAGAATATGTCTGGACTTCTGATGGGACCTGGGTTCCTTGGCCAAAGCCACAGCTCCATTGTTGTCACAATATAAAGGTATTGGATGCTCAATGGATGGAACCACACCAAGTTCAGTGATGAACTTCTTCATCCAGACAACCTCTTTGGCAGTATCTTTGGCAGCGATGTATTCAGCCTCCATCGTCGAGACTGCCACGGTTTCCTGTTTAGAACTCTTCTAACACACCGCCCCTCTATTGAGGGTAAACACAAATCCCGAGTGCGACTTAGAGTCGTCCTTATCACTTTGGAAGCTCGAATCGGTAAAGGACTCCACTTGGAGTTCTCCGTTACCATACACCAAGAGCATCTCCTTAGTCCTTCTCAAGTACTTAAGAATGTTCTTCACAGCTGTCCAGTGACTCTTTCCTGCAACTGCTTGATACCTACTCACTACACTTAGTGAGTATGATATATCGGGTCTGGTACATAGCATCGCATACATGATAGAGCCTACTGCCGAAGCATAAGGTATCCCTTGCATGCGAGCTCTCTCCAAATCAGTCTTAGGAGATATCTCTTTGGAGAGAGTGAGTCCAGAGATTGTGGGTTAGTTCCCATGCTTGGATTCTTCCATACTAAACCTCTTTAGTATGGTGTCAATGTACCTGGATTGGGACAATCCTAGTATCCGTTTAGATCTATCTCTATAGATCTTAATTCCCAAAATGCAGGAGGCATCACCTAGATCTTTCATTGAGAATCTATGTGTCACGACCCGAAATATTAGCTCGTGATGAGCACTTGAATCACGCAACGTCTAAAGGCGTAACGGAATTCAAGTAAGCTGAAACCCAGAAATCTAAACCTTTTTAAGAAAATAAAGGAGGTGAAGTTTTTGAAATAAAGGGATAATGAAATCAAGTGAAATTTACTAGTTTGAAAACATGTTTCGTCTTTTAAAAATTTTGGCAGCACCTCCTTTGTATATTTTGATCCAAAGCCACAAATACATAATAAAGATAAAAGGCATCCCCAAGCGGGAGCTAGCTCTTCGCCAAACGGCGGATCACAACCACACAAAACAATATATATATAAGTATACGATGCCCAACGGCGAAGTTCACCAGAAAAAAAAAGAGAGCAAGATATAAATACCACAAGTAGCGAAAAACCCCTCGCTCTAAGTCTCGCAACCACAATCCCACTAAGTCTTATTACTTATACAAATTACTAATTTTGATTGATTGATGGAGTTAACAAGATATAATATGAAATATAAATACAACAGTGGGTACGATACAGATGCCCCACCTATCAATGTAAGACACCCAAATGAAGTTGTGTGCCAGCATGCCGCTACTGATCCAAGCGGTCAACCTGCAAGAACTAGGGCACAACGGGGGTGAGTTGCCAACTCGTGAGTAGAAAAACATCTACAAGTAGAAATTTAATAAACAACAACTCCAAGGTCAACTATATCAAAAAGGCAATACTATGATATCTAGGGTGACCGGGTCGTATATGTGTGCCAACAAGATAGTCAATGTCTATAAGCATGTGTATAACATCCAACAGTAAAATCAATGTATGTATGTATGTGGATCTAGTCCACGCGTCAACCGCTGACGCAACAACATCATGCATGTAAATATCATAAAAGCATATGCATGAAAATATGAGGATATAAATCAATGGTGTCCCTCACGATACATCAAAATCATGGAACCTGGGTGTCTAGCATCGACACTCGAAACATCATGAAAACCGTGTCTAGCATCGACACGTAAATCCTCATATATCTCCGGCGTTGTTTCCTCAGATCGGCCCTCAGGCACCGCACACCCTGGTCGGCCCTGATATCCATCGCACTACTCTGGTCGGTATCCTCCGGATAACCGCCGAGTCTAAATATTATCACCAGTAGGTAGTGCTCCCCTGCCAGGCTCACCGTCTAACATATACGAGTCTTCTTGCCCCGGGGTATCTCACCGAGTCCACCATGTACCCGCAGACGGTGCCTACCACTCCTCGAATCGGGTTTCACATTCCACTCTCAGAACTGAGAAAACACATGGTGGACACACTGAAATATCATATCAAGAGAAACCGGGTTTTTAAAACAACACATAATCTCTTTTGAAATATCCACGGTTCTCAAATCCAGAAATCTCAAGAAAACAGCATATCTCAATGCGTAAAATAATAGAGCATGATGCATGCGACATATAAGAGAAATGCGAGCATATCTGTGTATCATACAATATGGAACAGTGATATGACATATTAAGGGAAAACCGCTCCTTTAAAATGATTCTAGTTTTTAAAATCTAACACGCGGTTCCCAATTTTCCAATAAAACCAGTTATCTATGTAGGCACAATATGTATATGCGTAAGTATGGATGTTGTAGGGTTACTAGGCACTCTAATATGGTTCTATAAGGCATCAACCATGCCGAATTAAAATTTTAGCCGTGCCGAATAACTCTAAACAAGATCTTTGCTAGATAATTAAGGCAACACATGCTAGTAAATAACAATTATCACTAAGTGAATACGAAATACAACCTTTGTAGATCGGACCTTCACTTCTAAAGCTCCTTGTTGTAGTCCCTTCGCTGCGATCATCGAACTCCCGGACTCTCGCACGGCTCCATGAGAAGATTGCAACGGTATTGCTTGAAGTCTTCGAGGCTGAAGATGATCTACGTCGAGGGAATACGAACTCAAGCTTCTACTTCACTAACTAGAGAATTAGTGAAACAAACACCCTAAACTAAAGTGCTAGTCTAGTAGAGGATGATGAAATAGGAAACTAATCAAGAATTTCTTTTCTCACAACATATCTCTCTTTATCAAACCCTAGAAAGAATTTGAAGGAGGAAGAAGATGAGCTCAAAATGAGAATGAAAACTAATCAAGAGAGAGTTGGAGCTAACCATTGGTGAGTGAGTATCATATACTAACTCATGTAGAGACATAACCATGGCTAATTCTAATGGTTGGGTTAACTTAATATCATAAGTAAAACAAATTGAGTTGAATTTGTCAAAGCACTAAAAGCTTCTACAAGCTTCATGCACTTAAAAAATATCAATCAATTTAGATTTACTTTAAATATAAAAACCCCTCCACTAAAATTAGAATGGTGTATGTCTTATACACCCATGTCAAGTGTATCAACAACCATGATACAATATGAACACAAATAAATATATATCACATATATATTAAGTTGTGCACAAGTGAGAATAACAAATGCTTAAGTGAACCAATGTTAGTTAATGTAAATTAGTATATCACATATACAATTATACACTAAATTATTAAATCAACACTTGACTTAATAATCCGGTTATATCACATATAACCGACTAACATCCAATGTATCGACTTATCGAATCAACCTTTGATTCGATAACCTGGTTATATCGCATATAACCGATCGATACAAACATCGCGAGAATAGAATACGGTATCATATACTCGCATTATTCTCGGTCCCGCACATATCGGATATGCGCTCCTATTTCATTTTGCCTGAGCCAGTAAAACCTCTATGTTGGACTCTAAAGACTCGTCAATACGCCGGCAGTAGGTGATGATCATATCAAGCACCCACAAGATGTCAGCGGTACTAGCTGGACGTAACGGCTACCCGGGTATTGAGCGATCAGAAGATCAGCAAGCAAGCCTGCTCCAACTCCTGCAAAAAGCCTAACAGTGACACTACCGTACAGTCCGGTCTCCTCGTCTGATATGTCGCATATCAAGTCTAGGGGTGGTAAACGTCAGACACCAATAACCGATAAGTCATACCGATACGAGTCTCATAACAGGTCGAGAAACTACTGGTTACACTTAACAGTAAATCTCTAAACCAGCCCTGGCCAGGGACTTCCCTCTTATGGCCAATCGAGCATAGCGCAACATCAACCCCTAATACCGGGAGAGACGAAACCCTTCCTATCACTCATTGCCTCCATGTGAATCGGGACTGTACCCAAAAAACACCATTTTGCATGCCCTCTTGGACGTGGTAAGGTGGAAATCAAAGCACGGTGGGAATCACACAAGACTCTATGACGATCTCGGGTCTACAGACAAACCTGTACCAGTGTCACCAGAGAACTGCCATCTGACGTAAGGTATAAAACCATCTGGGAGTTCTCGGTGAGTCCATCCAGTGTACCCAGTCTCTACTGAGCACCCGTATAACATCTCTGAAGTCAAACACCAATGGATATGGGATCATCCATCGCCCATCTATATGGGTCGAGAAGGTATACGCTAGTCTACACTGGTATATCGATGCCCCATCTCGATACACCCATGACTAGGGACCTTGAAGGATGTACTTATGGACTACCATGTCCCTACTAGTATGATCCGCATCATAGTCCAGGTAGTCAAGTACACATCCTAAGGGCTTTACCAACATGTAACAGAGAGACAATCAGTGTACATGTTAAGGTATAGAGTAACCAGATAGCATACTATCATGTCGAGCAAGAAAGTCCTCCCTATATATGTCCAAGCATCCACTACAATATACATCTCATGTATAGTAATGTCCTCTAGGGCATACATATAACTAACAATCTCCCACTTGCACTAGGGCCATCTGATAACAGTGGTTGTAGTATCTCATACTCAACCATCCCATAATAGTCTCTCTCTGGGAAAATGCCTTTGTGAGTGGATCCGCCGTGTTGTCCTATGAGTCTACTCTCCTAAACTCGATCCCCTGGAGATCAACCATCTCCATGATCAGGTGACACTGCCTTAGAATATGTATGGATCACTGATGGGACGGGCGTTCCTAGGCATAAGCCACAACTCCATTGTCACACAATGGTAGGAACGAAGTTCATCTCATGAACTAATATACACCCAGACTTCCTCTTTGGTATCATCTTTGGTAGCATCTTTGGTAGCGATGTATCTAGCCTTTATCGTCTAGTATGCCACGGTATCTGTCTTGAAACTTTTCCAACATACCGTTCCTTTACTTAGGTTAAATACAATGCCTGTGACTGATATTCAGTAGTCCTTATCACCCTGGAACCCTTTCAGTGATTCTCCTTAGGATCAATTGATACCATCTCACTACAGCTAGTGAGTATCCTAACATCCAATTAGATCTATCTCATAGATCCAAAACCCAAGATTTAGTAGGTATCACTTTGATCCTATATGGAGAATCATTGTGATAAGCGGAGATTGATCGAGCGTAGCATAGGAAACTCCTTCCCTATCAAGTGTATGTCATCGACGTACTCTACGAGGATCAGCACCATACTCTCTACTACCTTTTTGTTTATACAAGGTTCATCTACTATTTTGATGAAGTCAAACTCTTTGACTACTACATCAAAACAAACGTTCCAACTCCGCGATGCCTGCCTTATCACATAAAACATCTTGCACATGTTTCCGCTGCTCCCACTGTCTACGGAGCCCTCTGACTGTGTACTTATAGACTCTCTCTTCTAAAACATCATTTAGAAAAGCAGTCATGACACCCAACCGTCAGATATCGTAGTCATGGTATGTAGCCGTGGCAAGTAGGATCTGGATGGACTTAAGCATAGTTACTTAGAAAAGGTTTCATCATAATGCATACCTGGTCAAATGATGCAAACCTTTAACAAGTCTAGTTTTGAAAGTCTCAACTTTTCCATGTATACCAAGTAATCTTCTCAAGATATGCTTGCTCCTGATGGGGATTTATCCCTTCAGATAAGGCAACCAAAGTCCATACTTTGTTGGTGTATAAGGATTCCATCTCAGATCGTTAAGCATCCAGCCATTCTTACAGAGTCCCACTCTTGATGGCCAGCTCGAAACTAGTTGGGTCATCATCTCATGATGCAATCCTCGTTCCCACTGTCATAGAGAAACAGAAGTATCTCTCAGGTGGGTGAGGAACCTTACTAGATCGGCGGAGAGGCCGAGGTTCGTTGGTTACTATTGAATCCTTTGGTTGTACCAAATCATCAGCTGCAGTTTGTATAGCTGGAACTCCTTCCAGTTCAACCTCATGTCCACTAATTTCTTCACAAGAAATTCTCTTTCACAAAGGTGACATATTGAGAAACAAAACATCTTTTGTTCGTCGGTTAGGTAGAAGATATTCCCTTGTGAATGCTTGGGATATCCAACAAACTTCTACAGTCTTGACCTTGCCTCGAGTTTGTCCAGATTTTGCTTTTAGACATAGGCCGGACAACCCCAAATCTTAACTGACTTAAGAGATAGGCTCTTCCCTTAACATATCTCATATGAAGTGCTAGGCAACTGATTTGATCGGAACCCAATTCAGTAGGTTTGCAACTTCTCCAGTGCATAACTCCCAAAAGGAAATAGGTAACTCAGTAGTACTCATCATAGAGCACACCTTATAACATAGGGTGTGATTGCTCCGCCCCGATACACCGACGTGCTGTGGTGTATGCTGAGAGAGAATCTCATTCTCCTTTAGAATAGTCCAGGGATCCCGTGCTCAAGTATTCTCCTCCTTGATCACATCAAAGGACATAATACTTATACCCGTTTTGGTTCTCTACTTTCTAACTTATATTCTGTGAATATCTCAAAAGCTTCGGACTTGTTTTTTAACAGGAACATATGTCTGAATCTTGAGAGATCATCAGAGAATGTAATGAAGTACAAAGAACCGGTCTTGGCATGTGTAGACAGGGGACCTTCATACATCAACATGTATCATCCCAAGAGTTCACTAACTCTTTCTCTGCTTCCAATAAACAGAGCTATGGTCATCTTATCTCTATGACATGACCGGCAAGTTTCACAAGATGTAAATTCAAACTAATTTAAATATGCATCTATATGTAACTTCAGTTAGTCAGGTCGCATTGATATGACCTAGTCTACAATACCTCAAGAAGGATTCGTTCATTTCTGAACTCTTCCTCTTGTGTGTGTTCTGTATACTAAGAACTGTAGTTTGATTTAGAACGTCTATGCTTTTAGATAACGTGCCTGAACCGATCAACTCTTGATATAGGAAATGTACAAAACATTATCCAACAATACAAAATTATATCCTTTCTTTACTAACAAAGAGACTGATATGATGTTTTATATCAGGTTCGGTATCTAATAACAATCATTTAGAATCAATGTATTCTAGTAATACAGGGTGATAATGACCAAAAAACTTGGCTGCAACACTTGCACCGTTTTCTATCTCATGAAACTTATCACCCGTTCTCAGTTCTCTACCTATCTGTAGCCCATGTAACAGATTACATATGTGGGATCCTGATCCGGTATCTCATAACCAGGACGTAAAGGATACTGAGAAACAGTTCTCTGTAATGAACACACCCGAAGATGATGCATCAGCATGCACTTTCTTCGTTTGGGCGGCACGGGAATTCTGGTAATCCCCTATTTCCTGCTCTGTCTTATAACAATTATAAGTTGGAGCGGGACCAACGTTCCCCAGCGCAGTATAACAAGCGGGTTCGGTCAATACATCCGTATTATTATCTTGATTAAGGCATGATATGGTCGCTACCTGGAGAGAGAGAGAGAAGAAAACACTATCTGTGCGCTCTTGCAAGATCAGATTGGTTATTATTTTATCTAATCAGGATGGCTCCCACTGTTTTTATCAAATATTCCTTCAAACCCTAAAAGGAAAGACTAGCCGGGATTAATTACACCGTACAACTTCGCCAATCTTTCGGCCAGGCCAGTGTCGGTACTTTGAGGGAGGTTCCCCGTGCTTTCGCACGGACCTAATTAAAGTAAACCTCGTTTTCCCAGAGGCGTAACCCCGTTGACACCTTTTTAGACACCTACTTGATCGGCTAATTGTAATGTGTAAAACTCTCCCAGGAGTAACAATTACTCGCAGTGGGTATCGGGATCCAACTATCTCATAGAAGGTATGCAATCTCATTGCAAATTTCAACACTTGAAATTCCCAATAATATTTTGCCCCTAACGTGCTATGACCTTGACGAAAGCCAACAAACCATAGCCCGCTAGTCAAGTTCAACCCGTACATTTCTTGACTGAATTAAACTCACCCGCACGACCCTTGATGAAAGCCAACAAAGCCGTATGACTACCCTAATCCAATCGCATCTTATGCAGCAGATAAGCAGCATATAGCTACCGCACACTACACCTTGACGAAAGCCAACAAATGTAGCACGAATACTATATACAACTTATCTGAAATGACGGAGGGCTACGACAGGTTTTTCAGAAAACCTATTGCGTAATGAACTTGATATCGTTGTAGAATCAAATGATTTTAAAATGGAGTGTTTTTTAGGCTTTTACTAGTTTCGCTAAAGAGGTCACTCCCGGTGAAGAGATCTCGGCTCTTTCCTCGTCGAATGAGGTGCATGATATATCATATATATCATTGTGCAAAGAAAGAACTAGAAAAGCAATCAAAAGACAAACCGAGTGTTGTAGCATCTGCCAGTTATTGCTAAAGGGGTCACTCCCGGTGAAGAGATCTCGGCCCTTTCCTTATCGAATAAGGTGCAGGTTGTTCTACAACAAACACCGCGATGCAAAGCAAGAACTGTAGCTACCTGTTTTTGAAATTTCAATTCCACAACATCTTTTAGGTTTCTTTTCTTTCATTAATCATATTAATGAAGTCCCATCATTTAAACACCTAAACATCACAGATAAATACGACGTACACTTATGTCATCCGCATTCGCCTCGATGTCCCCTCGTGCACCGTTAGGTTAGGTGACTAACGGCAGAGAGGGGCAGGGCTAGCGCGGGTGTAAAACATATGTAACGTCTATATAATATATCATATATACTATATACAGTATCTATCACAACATATCAAATGATCACATCACAGATATCGCAGCAGAAGAAACATATGAAACATTGGATATACTAGGACGTCCGTGTTTTGTTTTGAGCCTCTATAAAACACGGATTCCACGGTCGCGATGAATAGCCAAACCCACACCCCTAGACCCCTACGAGAGCGGCAAGCAACCCTTCCAATTCTAGAGTTAGGAGACCCGGACTCGACTCCTCAAGTTGGTCTCCCACTGGACTCCAGAACCAGGTTACTTGTGCTCTCCTCCTTGGGTCTAACCTAGTGCGGAAAAGTAAATAATATACAAATGGTGACATCAACATCATCCCGGAAGTGCCCCAATAAAAGAATATTACAAACATTTAATTTTACATGAATGAAAATAAAAACCCTCATCTCAAATAAAAACCCCGGCTATTCAGAAACGCGACGATCCAATATAACATATCTAGCAACACATAACATCACATGTCATCAACGTAAGTAAATATGCGCATCCCAATTGTCGTTGACATATAGCAACGAAACCGGCGATATCACATATTACACTTACGGTCGCAGAAAAGAAAGTGTAAAACTAAAACAGTTGGAATCCGCAACCTCCATAGACATCGCATGCCTAACAATTATAAACCCCGCATTTTAGTCTCTATATCGAAAACACTTTTCAATATCTAGTCGGGCAATTCAACAAGATTCCCGATAGGTGAACGAATGCTCGTCGCAAACTTTAGTAGACGGCCGCACCCCCGGATGCCGTCGACGAAGTGCACTAAGGCGGAACACCGCTGTCGCGAGCATCCAAACGGATGCTTTTGGCGACGGGGTTCTCCTACAGTCACTTGGTCGGGGCTATGGAGCATGGCTGTCTATTAAGCTTACCCGGCGAGTATCCGCGTACGCTACGTGATTGCAACGGACTTTTGATCGCATCAAAATCCCGTGGCAACCGATCATTTGAGACTAAACTGCTATATTTATAACATCCAAATTAGTTATCTCGTAACTACTTGTGGATTCCAAATATTGTATCACATTCCAGATAAATAGACAATGTTAAACTTTCCGATCGAATGATCAAACACCCAAGTTTTCCCAAATAGTTCTCAACACTTGAGGGGAGTTTAAAAACATCCATCACATGCCACAGTACCAATAGTCCAGCCGTAGAAGGGTCAAGCTAACGCCTCATATGTGGCAACGCCATACTGCCTCAAACCCTAAGGTTCAAAAGGCAGTTCAAGACGGTCACATAATCGAGTTAAGGTTTGTTGTCTTCTAGAGGGTCCATTGCGTAACTTGCACAATTTAGACGTTCTTAAACAAACGGAAAAAATCCAACACTTGGAAATTTTCCAGGTTGGGAAAAAGTGAGTTATTGATATCCGTTCGAACATTTTAATACTTTCTAAATATCCGGAAAACATAACGAAATTAAATTTTCCGATCGAATCAACGAATGCAAAACAAACCCCAGAACACTCAACACTTGAGTCAGGTTAAAAATACCCAGAAAATATAAATAGCAGCTACGGGCATTACTGTGCCAAAAGAACAGTAAACACTCACTGTACGACCACGGATCCGCGGCCCAAGCAGGTTATGGCCGCGGTTCCGCGGCGATCCGTACGTATTATGTCATCGTTTTGCAGAGTAATTCCTATAATCACCTGCTGAATTTTTTAAGTATTTTTAATTCAGAAAAATCACAGTTTTTAAAAATTGACCAGAGAGGGGTTATTTCGTCGATTCGGAGTTCGTTCGGAGTTTTAACTTCGTAAACACGTCGCCTAATGCTCTAGCTTGGCTCTGATACCACTGTAGTGTTACTAGGAACTCTAATATGGTTCTACAAGGCATCAACCATGCCGAATTAAAATTTTAGCCGTGCCGAATAACTCTAAACAAGATCTTTGCTAGATAATTAGGGCAACACATGCTAGTAAATAACAATTATCACTAAGTGAATACGAAATACAACCTTTGTAGATCTGTCCTTCACTTCTAAAGCTCCTTGTTGCAGTCCCTTCGCTGCGATCATCGAACTTGCGGACTCTCGGACGGCTCCATGAGAAGATTGCAACGGTATTGCTTGAAGTCTTCGAGGCCGAAGATGATCTACGTCGAGGGAATACGAACTCAAGCTTCTACTTCAATAACTAGAGAATTAGTGAAGCAAACACCCAAAACTAAAGTGCTAGTCTAGTAGAAGATGATGAAATAGGAAATGGGTAGACTTTAGAATTTCTTTTCTCACAACATATCTCTCTCTTTATCAAACCCTAGAAAGAATTTGAAGGAGCAAGAAGATGAACTCAAAATGAGAATGAAAACTAATCAAGAGAGAGTTGGAGATAACCATGGGTGAGTGAGTATCATATACTAACTCATGTAGAGACATAACCATGGATAATTCTAATGGTTGGGTTAACATAATATCATAAGTAAAATAAATTGAGTTGAATTTGTCAAATCACTAAAAGCTTCTACATGATTCATGCACTTAACAAATATCAATCAATTTAGATTTACTTTAAATATAAAAACCCTCCACTAAAATTAGAATGGTGTATGTCTTATACACCCATGTCAAGTGTATCAACAACCATGATACAATATGAACACAAATAAATATATATCACATATATATTAAGTTGTGCACAAGTGAGAAAAACAAATGCTTAAGTGAACCAATGTTAGTTAATGTAAATTAGTATATCACATATACAATTATACACTAAATTATTAAATCAACACTTGACTTAATAATCCGGTTATATCACATATAACCGACTAACATCTTATCGAATAAACCTTTGATTAGATAACCTCGTTATATCGCATATAACCGATCGATACAAACATCGCGAGAATAGAATACGGTATCACATACTCGTATTATTCTCGGTCCCGCACATATCACATATGCGCTCTTATTTCGTTTTGCCTGAGCCAGTAAAACCTATATGTAGGACTCTAAAGACTCGTCAATACGCCGACAGTAGTTGATGATCATATCAAGTACCCACAAGCCGTCAGCGGTACTAGCTCGACGTAACGGCTACCCGGGTATTGAGCGATCAGAAGATCAGCAAGCAAGCCCGCTCCAACTCCTGCAAAAATCCTGATAGTGACACTACCGTACAGTCCGTTCTCCTCGTCTGATATGTCGCATATCAAGTCTAGGGGTAGTAAACGTAAGACCCCAATAACCGATACGTCATGCCGATACGAGGCTCATAACGGATCGAGAAACTACTGGTAACTCTTAACAGTAAATCTCTAAACTAGCCCTGTCCAGGGACTTCCCTGTTATGGCCAATCGAGCATAGCGCAACATCAACCCCCAATACCGGGAGAGAAGAAATCCCTCCTATCGCTTATTGCTTCCATGTGACTCGGGACTGTACCCAAAAACCACCATTTTGCATGCCCTCTTGGACTTGGTAAGGTGGAAATCAAAGCACAGCGGGAATCACACAAGACTCTATGACGATCTCGGGTCTACAGACTAACTTGTACCAGTGTCACCAGAGAACTGACATCTGACGTAAGGTATAATACCAGCTGGGAGTTCTCGGTGAGTCCGTCCAGTGTACCCAGTCTCTACTGAGCACCCGTATATCATCTCTGATGTCAAACACCAATGGATATGGGATCATCCATCGCCCATCTATATGGGTCAAGAAGGTATACGCTAGTCTACTCTGGTATATCGATGCCCCGTCTCGATACACCCACGACTAGGGACCTTGAAGGATGTACTTATGGACTACCATGTCCCTACTAGTATGATCCGCATCATAGTCCAGGTAGTCAAATACACATCCTAAGGGCTTTACCAACATATAGCTGAGAGACAATCAGTGTACACGTTAAGGTAAAGAGTAACCAGATAGAATACTATCATGTCGAGCAAGAAAGTCCTCCCTATATATGTCCAAGCATCCACTACAATATACATCTCATATATAGTAATGGCCTCTAGGGCATACATATAACTAACAGATGTATCAATGTATATGTGCACCAATATGAATATATAATGTGTATGTGCGCAAATAAGGATGTATCAATGTATATGTGCACCAATATGAATATACAATGTGTATGTGCACAAATAAGGATGTATCAATGTATATGTGCACCAATATGAATATACAATGTGTATGTGTGCAAAATAAGGATGTATCCATGTATAAACGCAAGCAGGTTATGCGAAGAGTCATATCATGATGCAGTAATCCTACTGTGTAGTGACATGGCAATTATCGATGATGAAGTGTGTGAGCCTACAGTCTGTGTGCGTGTAACATACGCATCATCGATAATGGTGCATGTGTACTATCACAGGTATAAGTAGTACAATGTGAATAGCATGAATGCATCATAAGGTAAATCGTCAGCTAGAAGCTATAAGGTATACATATCTAACATGGTCGAGTCGGTAAATCTATCAATCGACATCCAGCCTAACAACATTTCGTACGGTATAATCCATCGTACGACAACCTCTAGTCAAGGGTATGGATCAATCATCAAGTCAAACTCATCACGCACGGAAAATCATCGTACGGCTGCATTAAGATAATAAGGATCCTATCATCCTATAAAACAAATGAGGGTACGGCCTAATATCACGTACGACCCATCATCAATGATTCACAACATTCTATATATATTTATCCCTATATACCTATGTCCCAGGTCACATCCGCAATAATCTCATATCAGGGGACCGGCAGGGTATAAATCATCTCGTTCGACTCGCAAACGTATACCAACATATCATCATCTCATCATATCATCATCTCATCATATCATCATATCCGTCTTATATTCTTTTGTCTCATTTATATCTCATATCATGTCGAGTTTACATAAACATTCTATCTCTACTTTAAGTATAAGTATCTAATCTAACATACACACCCGAACCATACAAGCAGATTTTAAAAGAAGCGAATCATAGTTTTGAAAATAGGAGTTACAGTGTTTTTAAGGAAAAGATATCATTTGAAAATCCGTATCGTCCTTTAAGGTATCTATTTAAAAGATGCATACGATTCTTCAGTTTAGAAATATGTATGGTTCGGATGACACATCTACGTCGAATATCTAGTCCTATAGTACCCTAAACGACAATATCGCTAAACGTCATCCTCAACATCCGTCATCACATATTAACCGTATTATATTACTTCTAATATTCTTAGTTTCTAATATGGTTTCACTAACTATCATTTAACTCTAACCCTAGTTTCCTAATCTAGGTTTCCTTAACCACATTCTAAAAATCAGTTTCTATCAAAACTTTATGGGGGTGCTATACGCCATCCACCTGACCCCCCGGTAGATATAGATCTACTCACCGTAGTCTTCACTTTCCGAAGTCGTTGACGCCACGCTACATCGCCTCGGAATCTATGCGAAGGTACCAACAATAATACACAATCGCAACGCGTGTCAAAATCAAGGCGGAAAACCAAAACGGCACACGTTTCTCTCATAGGTTAAAACCTATAGCCCACGCATGCAAAACTGACCAATTTCCCTTAGTCGTTGATGTATAAACATTCAACAACCAAATACAAATCCAAATATAAAAACTTAGCATTTCAAAATACGGAAAACCATAGCCAAAATCACATAAAAAGGCTCATAGAATTTGACTCGGGTCAAATAAATCCAAGCAAACAAGTATAGGGTGATGTATAATGTGTAATTGAGCTACTGAACCAACCCCAACACCCCAGACAACCAAGTGGCCGGCCTCATCCTTAGAAATTCCGGCGAGACCGGCCCCCCATGCTCAGTTGGGTCTCGTTTTGTCATGGTGGTCTCCTCTGGTCTAAAATTGGTCTCTGGTATTGTTTGGTTGTCTCAGATATTCCCCAGGTCATCCCAGATTCAAAGTAGGCACACTAAAAGTAACAAAATCAATACGGAACAAATCCTAAGTTCGTGCATCGGTTTCAAATTTATGGTTCAGGTCAGGAAACATTTCACCATGGTCATGTAAACACTCACAACAGCTCCCAGATTTCACCTATTTTCACAATAGAAGAATCTAGTAGGACCAAACACCCTTAAACACCTTCAGGTAGCTACCCTACAGAACCCAAACCCAAACTCCTCTACCCACCCGAGGTCGCCGGATTTTGCCCCATACTCGTCAGCCCAAACCTCCCAGATAGGTCTCGTTCTTCAGGTGGTCACTTAGGGTTACAAGTAAAACATTACCACACTGTTTGTTTTCGCCAACAAGTGTCGGGGTCACAGCAGGTTGTCGATGTCCCAAAACGACACTAAAATACGACATCGTACAAAACTAAACTAAAAGGAAGAAGTTATACCTCATTTGTTCCCTTCTAGGCAGCACTAACTTCCCAAAGTCGTGAAAATTCCACTTTGCTTGGTTCAATGTGTAGAGGAAGAGATGGGGGTTAATTTTTGTGAAAGGGGTTTAGGGTTTTGGGGATTGTTTGGAGATAGATCTAGGGTTTGAAGTGAAGGGTTGTGAGCTTGAGGAAGATGAAGGAGAGAAGATAAAAATGATGGGGGAAAATGGAGTGGCAGCAGCCCCCCTCTCTTTCTCACATAATCACAAACACACACACACACACACACACACACACACACTCTCTCTCTCTCTCTCTCCAAAAGTTTACCTAACCCACTCATTATGTCCCCTTTTGACTTTTCTTTTTCCTTTTCTCACCAAAAAAACATACACCCATATAAAACCACAAATGAAATAACATGTAACATGTCATGGCGCACTAGCCATGAAAAACTGTAGAAACACGGATTTGGCTTAAATCGCGATTAGTAGTGCACTAATCAGGTTTTTATCAAAACTGCATATAATAAATTTTAAAAATGCCAAATACTTTAAATATATTATTAAATGAATAAATCATTTTAATTTTCATTTATTTCACAAATATTGGTATATATTTATACCCTTTATCGAAAACCCCAATTTCAAAAATCGGGCAGTTTTCGGGAAAAATATTATTTTAATATTAAATTCCCAAAATTATATTTTATATTTTTCTGAAATGTTACAATCTTCCCCCCATAAATAAATTCGGTCCCCGAATTTAAATTTAAACCCCCAAAATCTAAAACATTTCAATAATCAGCTCAAATCAACGGGGCTCCGAAATCATGGAAAACGCAGAAATAACACAGTGCGTCAAGTTCGCATGAAAACGAGTACAAAACTCAAAATCAAACTCCGTCAAACGTCACGCAAATCATCGGATTCACACGCATATCCTCGGAGTTACAATAGAGACAGATCTCGAAATCTACTACCGAAATCCAATATACACTAGTCAAATACTATAATACGTGTATAGTACGCATCTTGGGAAAGCTTTCAAGAACTAAATAAAACTCATGCAAAAAATCTTTTCTAAATCGCCGTGTGATGCGTAACTCACGGCATAACTGACGGACGCTCATTTTAAAATAATAATATATGTCCATATATGTTTTCTTAAATACACGTTCCGTTGTTTTCAAAATATCCCAAAAGGTTTTCCTTTATTAACGTTCGTGTCGCTCACGGACATGCAGGAAATAGCGAGACTATAGCTCTTTTTCAAAAAAAAACCCTTCGTAAACTTTTAATGCATGTAAAGTACTCAGGTACTGTCCTCAGATCAGTCATGTTTGGCTACTACACAATATAGTGTCCATCATGAAAACAAAGTGCTCAAAAGAAAAATCAGCCTCAAAAGGCGTATCCAATAATTACATGTGTCTGGTGCACATGGAAATCAAATCTAAATACAGGTGCCACAATATGCACAAAAGCCAAAACTACATGCAACGGGTGTGCACGAAAGCATCTGTCCAGTGCAACGGGTGTGCATGACAACAATATCGGGTGCATCTGATATGCACAAGAATCCAATCAGGTGCACAAGACGCACAAAACAATTATCGAGTATCAAAATCGAAATCGACGATATACAACACCTTTCAATCCAAATCCAAATCAGGTATACCGTGGCATATAATTTCACAACCATGTGCATCAGCGTGCACAAAAGCAAATCAAATACTAAAAGTGCATGAAAATTATGCCGAAAGAATAAATCAAATCATGTGCATGCCCCAGGCATGAAATCACAATAAATATCTCAAATGACATCAAAATGAAGTCAGGTGCAACTGTGGTGCACAAAATACGTATCAATAGCACATATAAGCTATACCGAGTGCAAAAATCAAATCATCCATATGAAATCCACGAAATCATAAACACATGCTATGAAGGTACAAAATCGACATCAATGGAATAGATATGCACAAATCGAAATCAACACAACGGTGTATAAAATATATGTCAAGTGTGACAACTATGCGCAAAATGTAAATACCTAGTAGGTGCAACCATGGTGCACAAAAACAATATCATGAAACTCAATTCCAAGCGATATAAGCGTGATACTCAGATCACAAACGCAAATCGCAACAAAGGACATCGAGGTACACCTCCTACAATGTCGATGAATAAATCGGTGCGCCTAATACCAGCAGAACAAGAATATCCGCTCGCCTCCTGCTCACGATCTGGCGTCTTCTGTCTCTGGGTACTCATCTTCTCCTCGGATTACCAATCTCACAATCCATCGGCTCATCAGCCCTGCCAGGTGTGCTGACGATTCCGTTCTGGCACTTCTCTGGTCATCTCCCGGTCATTCATCACGACCTCTCGTAAGGAAGCACGTCACTGGAATCGGCCTCTGGCTCTCCGAATACACATCACACATTTAATCCAGGGTGCAAATCTCATTGCAGCAGTGTCCCGGACGGAATCCTGCTCAAGGTCTCTTCCGATTTTGCCTATGCCGAACTGTACGGAGGCTGGTACTCATACATAATCTTTTCTCGTTTTCTGGACAACTGCGTTTCAGCATAACTTTCCCTCGGGAATTGGCCGTATCCCAACGCCTCTATATGCATATCAGATCTCTAATCTCGACGGGGAGTAGCAACAGCTCGTCAGCATCGCGCATGAACCTCTGGCTCCACTTGCCTTTGTCATCGTCCGCTTCGACGTCATGTCTTGCTATCTACGTTCTGCTACTGTTCTCAGCCACGGTGAATCCGAAGTCTCTCACACGGACTCAAAATCGCATACTCTGTATCCTCATCACTCTGAAGAAGATATCTGGCCTAACGCGTCCTCGGGAACTCACCCCAACCATCGGAGGAATACTCTATACTCGCCC
Organism: Agapanthus africanus; assembly: GCA_030015575.1. Lineage (NCBI taxonomy): Eukaryota > Viridiplantae > Streptophyta > Magnoliopsida > Asparagales > Amaryllidaceae > Agapanthus > Agapanthus africanus. The sequence goes on from JASDDO010000031.1 coordinate 337,103,597, forward strand.
GCTCTCGATCAACTCACAACGCATCTGGGCGAGGTCTTCTATCCGAAGCTAGTCAGCTTGCTGATCTCTTATCACATGGTATCTGGACGACGTTAAACTTTTCGATCGAGTCATTGAGGTCCTAAAATTTCCCGAATGCTCAACACCTGAGCGCAGTCTAAAAATATCTGGTACATACCACAGCACCTCTGGACCAGCCGTAGAAGGGCAAACCCAAGCCTCACTGATGGCACCGCTAAACTGCCACAAACCCTAAGGTTCAAAGCGGTTCCATGGTCATCATGTCGAGTTAGGGTTTCATTCTTCTAGAGGGTCCACAGAATTACCTGCATGTTCCTCCGAACACTTTAAACTTCGGAAAAATGGGTTTCTGACACTCGTCCGAAATTTTTAGCTTCGCCTATACAACATGATAATGTTCTTCGCCTGCATGCTAAACAATGCCTCAATCCTCCAGGAAAGGCGTTACATCGGCGGTCATCTCTGGATCGGTCTGCTCTAGATCTGAGTAGGACTCTCCACACTGGAAATCTTTAACTCAACTGGACCTACGTCGGTGCATCAATCTGACGAATCACCTTCGTCCCTCAACTCGGGATAGACTAGCTATCATCTGTCGCATCTCTGCCTGGAAGCTCCGGCGATCTTAGCTCGTAAGCTCAGGAAGCGACATTCCAGTAATCTCAATAACAACTGCGTCATCTGTCTGCACGGTAGACGACATCAAAATCTCTGAGGTATGTTTTACATCAACAGTCCTCTCGCAACTGGCAGCTCTATCGATGGCCCGATCATCCCGTGCAAAACCAAACACTCGCCTCAACAGGAGGTCACAACACAACACTACATCGAGACGTTCCCATGTCACCAGAAAACACAATGGTCAGCCCTCGTACCAGACGAGCTCGTCCTGACCGCAACACTAGCAGCAGCTCAATCTACGCTCACACATGGTGACAGGAACCTCAATCGAGTATCGAAGAAGGCAGATCAATGGCATGAGAGGAAGCGACAGATCCAGAATGGATACATGATCATAAGAAGGAACATCATCAATGATGGTATGATCATGGAACAAATAAAATCAAGGATCTCAATAGATGTATAATCAAGAATACGAAAAGAATCACAGATCTCAAAATATGTACATCCTAAGGTTTCTTAAGTGGAGTAATGTATCGTAAATATGCCGCGGAACATACGTACGGTACGTCGCTCTACTCAAGCCACCTACTCCATCAATCAGGGTCAGACTATGAAACGAAAGTTCGAGTCTAATACCCCCCCCGTTCAAGTCTAAGTTCCGTAAGGTCAAGCCTAGGTTTCGAAATACATACCCGCCCTAGACTCCGCATAGTCAAACATAGACTCGAACAAAGGTTAAACCTAGCGCTCTGATACCAACTTTGTCACGACCCGAAATATTAGCTCGTGACCAGCACTTGAATCTCGCAACGTCTAAAGGCGTAACGGAATTCAAGTAAACTGAAACCCAGAAATCTAAACCTTTTTAAGAAAATAAAGGAGGTGAAGTTTTTGAAATAAAGGTATAATGAAATCAAGTGAAATTTACTAGTTTGAAAACATGTTTCGTCTTTTAAAAATTTTGGCAGCACCTCCTTTGTATATTTTGATCCAAAGACACAAATACATAATAAAGATAAAACCATCCCCAAGCGGGAGCTAGCTCTTCGCCAAACGGCGGATTACAACCACGCAAGACAATATATATAAGTATACGATGCCCAACGGCGAAGTTCACCACAACAAAAAGAGAGCAAGACATAAATACCACAAGTAGCGAAAAACCCCTCGCTCTAAGTCTCGCAACCACAATCCCACTAAGTCTCATTAGTTATACAAATTACTAATTTTGATTGATTGATGGAGTTAACTAGATACAATATGAAATATAAATACAACAGTGGGTACGATACATATGCCCCACTTATCAATGCAAAACACCCAAATGAAGCTGTGTGCCAGCGATGCCGCTACTGATCCAAGCGGTCAACCTGCAAGGACTGTGGCACAACGGGGGTAAGTTGCCAACTCGTGAGTAGAAAAACATCTACAAGTAGAAATCGAATAAACAACGACTCATAGGTCAACTATATCAAAAAGGTAATACTATGATATCTAGGGTGACCGGGTCGTATATGTTTGCCAACAAGGTAGTCAATGTCTATAAGCATGTGTATAACATCCAACAGTAAAATCAGTATATGTATGTATTTGGATCTAGTCCATGCGTCAACCGCTGACGCAACAACATCATGTATGTAAATATAATAAAAGCATATACATGAAAATATGAGGATATAAATCAACGGTGTCCCTCACGACACATCAAAATCATGGAACCTGAGTTCCTAGCATCGACACTCGAAACATCATGAAAACCTTGTCTAACATCGACACGTAAATCCTCATATATCTCCGGCGCCGTATCCTCAGATCGGCCCTCAGGCGCCGCACACCCTGGTAGGCACTCATATCCATCTTGCTACTCCGGTCGGTATCGTCCAGATAACCGCCGAGTCCAAATACTATCACCGGTAGGTAGTGCTCCCCTACCAGGCTCACCGTCTAACATATACGAGTCTTCTTGCCCCGGGGTACCTCACCGGGTCCATGTTCATATCATAATTTTGCATTATTATATTCCCCATTCTTATTCATTTTACAAATAAACAGGTGTTTTTGATCCATGTCTGTTACATAGTTGCAGGTTACAGGTTCTCGGAACAAAACAGTGAAAATGATGAAAAGACGTTACAAAAGTGAGACTAAGACCAACAAATAGAAGAATCTTTATCATGCCTACAGTTTGAAGGACAAACGAAGATCAATGAACAATTTCACAAAGTACGAAGGCAGCATAAAGATTCAAAACTTCAACGTGAAGCGAACGGTAAAAGTCCACAACATTCTGCACTGTGGAAATCTGAAAGAAACTAGAAGACATTCTGAAGAACCAAGTAAAGAAACCAGAAGGAAAAGGAAACAGAAAGCAACCCTAGAAAAATGAGCCAGCAAGCCCACCATATGGCCGCGGAACCGCGGCCAAATCATGCTTATGGCCGCGGATCCGCGGCCGTGCTGTGCACGTGTCGTGCGTGTCGGTGCGTCGGTGCATTGACTCGGTTTTCTTATGGGTATTTTTGTAATTCTAGATATGGATCAGATATAAACCCTAAGGTTTCTATTTTCTATAAAAAGGAACCCTACAGCTCTTTTTGGAGCGTGCCTCTTTTTGGTTGCCTCTTTAGAGATGCCTCTTTTAAATTCAAGATCTTAGATTTTCAATTCAATGTAATCGTCAAAGAGTGCATCAATAAAGAAGTAAGTTTTTTTTATCTTGCCCTGGTTAATTTCTTTTCTGTACTAGTTATAAATTTCTTTTATGCCCTAGTTATAAATTTTATTTATCTTCCGTAGTTGTTAATTTTATTTATCTGCCTAGTTGTTAAATTAAAATAACAAAGATGAACTCTTAGATCTTAAAATAAAAACACTATTTTTTTGGATTAACTCATTAAGAACAGAAAGATAAGGAATCCATCTCCCTGTGGACCGACCCGTACTCAACCGGCTAGCTACCAAGCGACGCCGTTATTGATTGCGGTAAAGTTCTTTGATTCATCCTTTAAAAGCGAAAGCGCATAAATCTCGTATCAATCAAATGGCACCGTTGCAGGGGAGACGGTAGTCTCTTTCTTTGTGTAATTTCGGGTTAATAAAAAAATCATAAAAAATTTAAAAATCATAAAAATTGAAATTTTTTAAAAACAAACATTTTTTTTTAAAAATCCAATAAAAATAAAAATCATCTTGTTCTTTTTTAGAGGTATTGTGTGAATTGTGCAGGAAAAGAAGACGGACAGATTCAGATCTGGAAAAATCCAGCGAACAAAACAGCAAACAGAAAATCTGAACAGACAGAGGATAATCAAAACAGCAAACATAAAATTTTTGGGATCTGAACCGACTGATAGACCGCGGAACCGCAGCAATATCCCTCTTTTAACGCGGAACCGCGGCTAGTAGGTGACGTCAGCAATTGGAGTCTTCTCTGTAAGCATTCTTTTCCCCCCTCTGCCCTCTGCCCTCTGTAGTCATCTGAAAAATTTTCCTGCAGGGTTCTTTGCGCAAAAATTCTTCTCCCCCTCCAATAAATTGTTTTTGTGCAGGATTCTTTGCGCAGCAAAATAAAAAAAATTTTGAAAGTGTTTTAGATTTTTTTTGTGTTTACTGCTTTGCATTTTTAAAAACGGACTTTTAAGGGGCTATAACACCAATCCATATTGGGTGGGGATTTCATTACCCTTCCTGGGATCCCAAAAATCACAAAAAGCATTTTGCATCAACCCTTGAGTTAATTAAAAAATATTAGACTCGGCCAATAAGGACTGTTGTGCTCATTAGGACAAAGGAAAGGTTGTAGGCATCGGTCGTTTATCTAAACCTAACTTTGTGGTGCCTAGGCTAGACAAGTAGGAAAGGTAATTTTAAAAGGCCCGTCTCACGGTGATTCATGAGTGGATCCCTCTGTTCTTTACTTGTGCTTACCTGGCCACAATTGGCGGTGAAGAGGCGATTTGAGGATCTCACAACTTGCCCTTTGGAACAGTTAGGAGCAGTCTAGTTGACTTAGGAGACCCTAGCTCTAGGCTTGATTGTGCATATATAAATTGTGATTGTGCCATAGTTCCGTACAAATTTTTGCAAAACTATTTCTAAAAAAACACTTTCAAAAATTCCAAAACTCCAAAAACAAACAATTTTTTTAAAAAATAAATATATAAAAAAATTTAAAATTTTTTTAAAAAAAAATCATCACATTCTTTTTCTTCTCCTTTCTCACATCATGGGTACCATACCTCCCAAAACTCTTGCCGAACTTTGGTAACCTTTGCCGAACTTTGCTTCCTACGTGAATTGTTTTGGTCGAATTACGGACGACCCATCCATGCCCAAAATTTCTTTAAAAGATCGAATAGAAGCGTCCAGGAGAAACAGTTGGACTCCGCAATCCACTGTGTATCAACCGTTTCAACCTTCACCACCTTCTTACGTTGATACTCCTTTTTCGAGTCATGTTGTAACTCCGAAACCCATGTCTATTGCTGAACATATTGAACAATCTCGTAACCGATCTTTCACTCTGTTCAACACTTCCAGTTCTTGGGATCAACAAGTCCATTCACCTTTTTATCCAAATGTTGATCCTACTCCTGTCCAACCATTCAATTCCTACCAGTCCTACCAGACTTTCGCACCTTCCCTAGACATTGCTTCTACACAGCCATTTGGGAGTTTCTAGAATCCAAACAATTTTGAATCTTTTACTGAAACCCCTTCACAACCAATGTCTAGTCTGGAACATTCGTTGGAAGCTTATATTGTAGCGACAAACCAACAGATGAGGAATTTGAATGCGTCCATTGCCGCCCTTAATTCATCAAGACAACCTAGTGAACCGGCAGCTAGTTTCCAACTAGCTCCAAATTCTCCAATGTATGGTGAGGCGGTTGGACAGAGTGAGAATTTGAGTGGTGAGAGTGAGTTCTACACACTTCCAAATCAAACCTAACCATCCCCAATTAAATCCCACAACTCCGGTTTTCAAACAAGTGTCCCAAATGATTCACCAGTTAAAGATAAAACGTGTAATGAGTTGTGCGACTTTGTAGTGTTTGATTTACCTGATTGTGAAGGGCCCTTTTCGAGTTAACCCAAACCTAATCCTTTTGAACTTTATACCTCCAATCTAGAACCTAAATTGATAAATATCCATGCTTTTGATGAGATGTCTGAAAAAATTGATTTTCACTTGATTGAGGATATTGACGCAGGGAATAATTTGGATGATGAACCCGCGGATTTGACTGAATTTTTCTCTCCAATTCATCATCCCGAATCATTAAATGTTTTTCCCGAACTTCATATGCGTCTTGATTTTGATGAAAATGGAATGGATAAGCTGAATTTTGAGGAAATTATTGAGGATAAACCAGTTTTGTTTGATGAGTCAGATTTTCCAATTCATCCCGTCCCTTCCACTGATTGTGTACACCCTCCTGAATCTTTAACCGATACCCTTCCTCACTCACTTCCCTCCATCATCGTTCCGACCACGCAAGAGACCGTATCGCTTTCATTTCCAATGTCTGGTTTACCAAGTTCGACGTACCCATGTTTGCTCACGAATCTCGAGGGATTTGACCTAATTTCTCAGTAGGTTGATAGATTAGCACAATCGCTTTTTATACATCGGTCATTACAAAATGTGCTAATTTATACACTCCATTTCCACCCTCAAGTTCGTATTCCACTTCTTTCTCCCACTTTCTTTGGTTCTTATTCTAATCTTCCTTTAATGATAGCAAGTGTTAATGAATCACAATCCGATATTTTGAGTTCGACAATTCTAGAAAAACAACTTGATTTAAACTCTTTTGAAAATGAGGTAGATGAGCCTTACGAGTCTCCTACCTCCGTAATTTTTGAAAAATCAAGTGTGTTGAATTCTGTCGTGACACTTATTGACATTGAAACGTTCAATCAAACTTTCGATGAAAGTTTCGAAGATATTTTCGCCGACGAACTCGCATTCTTAAACAACACGGATTTTGTGATTAATCAACCACCAATTGAAGAAGTCGAACCACCACCATTTCTTTTTCTCTTCCGCCAGTCTTCTCCTCCACCGACACTGTATACTGCTTCTATCTCCACACGGTCTCGTATGCTTCTCATCTCCTTTCTCTACACTCCATTCTTTCACCAACCCTACCATTATAACGATAAATTTTTTGAATGGTTGGTGCTAACCTTTGGCCTGTGTAAGGCCTTGTATAGTTTGATTTTTCTCCTCCCTAACTCTGAACTTTAATGCTTAAAACAGTGGAAACACTGTCTCACTTAAGTTTGGGGGGACCTTTTTGTATATATTTTTTGTTTTTCATTTAACAATAAAAAAAATTATATAAAAATATAATAAACAGGGGAGTGCTGACAATTTTGACCCTCTTGGTGCAGCCTGACAGTGAGGACACTGTCACGTTTAAGTTTGGGGGTATGCTCGGTACGCTTTCTTCCTTCATGTGTATATTTTGGCATTTGCATAGTTATTTTAAAATCCATAAAAATTGAAAAGTTTTAAAAATTATAAAAATTGAAAAGTTTTAAAAATTATAAAAATTGAAAAGTTCAAGTTTGGCCATATTTGACTTAAGTTTGACATGACGGTTGACTAATTAGGAAAAACTAGATCCTAAACTTGGTAAATTAAAAACCCTAAAAATAACTTTTCTTAAAATTTAACGGTTGAAAATATGTCTTTGTAGTTTACTTAGAAATAGGCAAATTTTGAGTTCACTTCTTAGGCTAAGTCAAAATAAGGGAAGAGTATTGAAATTTTTATTAAAGTGTAAGTCTGAAAAATAATCCCTAAGTTTAAGTCTAAATTCTGAAAATATATACCCTACAACTTGCGCAAACACGAACCTTGAAACTTGGAATAGTAGAGGAGACCTTGAAATGTTCTTATCTAAAATCCTTAGTATGAAGGAAAATAAAATAAAAATACAAGTGTGAAATAAGAGATGAAAAAAATGAACACTAGTTTTGTAATTACTTAAGGCTGCAAAAATAGAAAAATATATAGTGAGGGTACCTTATCACCTAGTGCCTTAGACCAACTGGTTTCGGAGTCACTGCTAAAGCCTTAGGTGTTGCAAGACGTGGAATTACGCCTTAATGCGCGAACACATTTTGTAATCGGTCGTTAGTACCTCAAGAAGTATTAACAGTCGCATGAAGGATGTGTGAGCAATTTCATCTAAAAATTCACCAACTAAAAGTACTTTGGACGATGGACAAGAGTATAAGAGCTTGAATTGAATTTCCAAGTGTAGGAGTGATACATACACACACGTAGGGGTATATGATTGGGTTGGATGAGAGGTAGGAATGAAAAATAGGACTTATATCTTTAGTAGAAATGATAGAAATTCCTAAGTGGAGATGGAACTTTAGAAGGAAAACTCAAAAGATGCTGAAAGCTGAATAAATTTGCAGAACATATACGGTCTTAAGTTAAATGATAAGCGAGTGTGAAAATTACGGGTTAATAATTTCTAAGTTGAAGATAATAGATTTCTTTCTAGAACACCGAATTGAAGAATGAAAGTCAATAGGCCAAATTGATAGGATTTTGTGGGTAGTATCCGCTAAAAACCCTCAGGAGACAACACTCCTCCTACTAGGGACACCTAGAGGTTTAACAACTTGTTGCATGAGCTCAGTGCATTCGCGTTCCCCTGCGAAAGTGAGGTTAGGCTTTTTCGAGAATAAAACTAGTTTTGCTCGGGACGAGCAAAAGATAAGTTTGGGGGTATTTGTTCATATCATAATTTTTCATTATTATATTCCCCATTCTTATTCATTTTACAAATAAACAGGTGCTTTTGATCCATGTCTGTTACATAGTTGCAGGTTACATGTTCTCGGAACAAAACAGTGAAAATGATGAAAAGACGTTACAAAAATGAGATTAAGACCAACAAATAGAAGAATCTTTATCATGCCTACAGTTTGAAGGACAAACGAAGATCAATGAACAATTTCACAAAGTACGAAGGCAGCACAAAGATTCAAAACTTCAACGTGAAGCGAACAGTAAAAGTCCACAACATTCTGCACTCTGGAAATCTGAAAGAAACTAGAAGACATTCTGAAGAACCAAGTAAAGAAACCAGAAGGAAAAAGCAACAGAAAGAAACCCTAGAAAAATGAGCCAGCAAGCCCACCATATGGCCGCGGAACCGCAGCCTAACCATTCTTATTGCCGCGGATCCGCGGCCGTGCTGTGCACGTGTGGTGCGTGTCGGTGCGTCGGTGCATTGACTCGGTTTTCTTAAGGGTATTTTTGTAATTCTAGATATGGATTAGATGTAAACCCCAGGGTTTCTATTTTTTATAAATAGGAACCCTACAGCTCTTTTTGGAGCGTGCCTCTTTTTGGGTACCTCTTTAGAGATGCCTCTTTTAAATTCCAGAACATAGATTTTCAATTCAATGTAATCGTCAAAGAGTGCATCAATAAAGAAGTAAGTTTTTTTTATCTTGCCCTAGTTAATTTCTTTTCTGCCCTACTTATAAATTTCTTTTCTGCCCAAGTTATAAATTTTATTTATCTTCCGTAGTTGTTAATTTTATTTATCTGCCATAGTTGTTAAGTTAAAATCACAAAAATGAACTCTTAGATCTTAAAATAAAAACACCATTTTTTTGGATTAACTCGTTAAGAACACAATGATAAGGAATCCATCTCCCCGTGGACCGACCCGTACTCAACTGGCTAGCTACCAAGCAACGCCGTTCTTGATTGCGGTAAAATACTTTGATTCATCCTTTAAAAGCGAAAGCGCATAAATCTCATAACAATCAGTCCACCATGTACCCACAGACGGTGCCTACCACTCCTCGAATCGGGTTTCACATGCAACTCTCAGAACCGAGAAAACACATGGTGGACGCACTGAAATATTATATCAAGAGAAAACGGGTTTTTAAAACAAAACATAATCTCTTTTGAAATATCCACGGTTCTCAAATTCAGAAATGTCACGAAAACAGCATATCTCAATGCGTAAAATAACAGAGAATGATGTATGCGACATATAAGAGAAATGCGAGCATATCCGTGTATCATGCAACATGGAACAGTGATATGACATATTAAGGGCAAACCACTCCTTTAAAATGATTCCAGTTTTTGAAATAAAACATGCGGTTCCCAATTTTCCAATAAAACCAGTTATCTATGTAGGCACAATATATATATGCGCAAGTATGGATGTATCAATGTATATGTGCGCAAAATAAGGATGTATCCATGTATATACGCAAGCAGGTTATGCGAAGAGTCATATCATGATGGAGCAACCTACTATGTAGTGGCATGGCAATTATCGATGTTGAAGTGTGTGAGCCTACAGTCTGTGTGCGTGTAACATACGCATCATCGATAATGGTGCATGTGTACTATCACAGGTATAAGTAGTACAATATGAATAGCAGGAATGCATCATAAGGTAAATCGTTAGCTAGAAGCTATAAGGTATACATATCTAACATGGTCGTGTCGGTGAATCTATCAATCGGCATCCAGCCTAACAACATTTCGTATGGTATAATCCATCGTAAGACAACCTCTAGTCAAGGGTATGGATCAATCATCAAGTCAAACTCATCACGCACGGAAAATCATCGAACGGCGGTATTAAGCTAATAGGGATCTTATTATCCTATTAAACAAATGAGGGTACGACCTAATATGACGTACGGCCCATCATCCATGATTCACAAAATTCTATATATATATCCCTATATACCTATGTCCCAAGTCACATCCGCAATAATCTCATACCAGGGGACCGACAGGGTATAAATCATCTCGATCGACTCGCATCCGTATACCAACATATCATCATATCATCATCTCATCATATCCGTCTTATATTCTTTCGTCGCATTTATATCTCACATCATGTCGAGTTTACATAAACATTCTATCTATACTATAAGTATAAGTATCTAATCTAACATACACACCCGAACCATACAAGCAGATTTTAAAAGAAGCGAATCGTAGTTTTGAAAATATGAGTTATGGTGTTTTTAAGAAAAGATATCATTTGAAAATACGTAACATCCCTTAAGGTATCTATTTAAAAGATGCATACGATTCATCATTTTAGAAATAGGTATGATTCGGATGACACATCTACGTCGACTATCTTGTCCTATAGTACCCTAAACGGCAATATCGCTAAACGTCATCCTCAACTTCCGTCATCACATATTAGCCGTATTATATCACTTCTACTATTCTTAGTTTCTAATATGGTTTCATTAACTATCATTTAACTCTAACCCTAGTTTCCTAATCTAGGTTTCCTTAACCACATTCTATAAATCAGTTTCCATAAAAACTTTGCGGGGGTGCTATACGCCATCCACCCGACTTCCTCGGTAGATATAGATCTACTCACCGTAGTCTTCGCTGCCGAAGTCATTGACGACATGCTCCGTAACCTCGGAATTCACGCGAAGGTACCTACATTAATACACAATCGCAACGCGTGTCAAAATCAAGGCGGAAAACAAAAACGGCACACGTTTCTCTCATAGGTTAAAACCTATAGCCCACGCATGCAAAAATGACCAATTTCCCCTAGCCGTTGATGTACAAACATTCAACAACCAAATACAAATCCAAGTATAAAAACTTAGCATTTCAAAATACGGAAAACTATAGCCAAAATCACATAAAAAGGCTCCCAGAATTTGACTCAGGTCAAATAAATCCAAGCAAACAAGTATAGGGTGATGTATAATATGTAATTGAGCTACTGAACCAACCCCAACACCCCAGAAAACCAAGTGGCCGGACCCAACCCTAGATATTCCGGCGAGACCGGCCCCCATGCTCAGTTGGGTCTCGTTTTTTCATGGTGATCTCCTATGGTCTAAAATTTGTCTCTGGTATTGTTTGGTTGTCTCAGATATTCCCCAGGTCATCCCAGATTCGCAGTAGGCACACTAAAAGTCACAAAACCAATACGGAACAAATCCTAAATTCGTGTATCGGGTTCAAATCTATGGTTCAGGTCAGGAAACATGTCACCATGGTCATGTAAACACTCACAACAGCTCCCAGATTTCACCTATTTTCACAACAGAAGAATCTAGTAGGACCAAACACCCTTAAACACCTTCATGTAGCTACCCTACAGAACCCAAACCCTAACTCCTCTACCCACCCGAGGTCGCCGGATTTTGCCCCATACTCGCCGGCCCAAACTGCCCAGATAGGTCTCGTTCTTCAGGTGGTCACTTAGGGGTATAAGTAAAATATTACCACACTGTTTGTTTTCGCCAACAAGTCTCAGGGTCACAGCAGGTTGTCGATGTCACAAAACAACACTAAAATACGACATCGTACAAAACTAAACTAAAAGGAAGAAGTTATACCTCATTTGGTCCCCTCTAGGCAGCACTAACTTCCCAAAGTCGTCAAAATCCCACTTTGCTTGGTTCAATGTGTAGAGGAAGAGATGGGGGTTAATTTTTGTGAAAGGGGTTTAGGGTTTTGGGGATTGTTCGGAGTTAGATCTAGGGTTTGAAGTGGAGGGTTTTGAGCTTGAGGAAGATGAAGGAGAGAAGATAAAAATGATGGGGAAAATAGAGTTGCAGCAGCCCCCCCTCTCTTTCTCACATAATCACACTCTCTCTCTCTCTCTCCCCAAAAGTATACCTAACCCACTCATTATGTCCCCTTTTGACTTTTCTTTTTCCTTTTCTTTTTCTCACCAAAAACACATACACCCATATAAAACCACAAATGAAATAACTTGTAACATGTCATGGTGCACTAGCCATGAAAAACTGTAGAAACGCGGATTTGGCTTAAATCGCGATTAGTAGTGCACTAATCGGGTTTTTATTAAAACTACATATAATAAATTTTAAAAATGCCAAATCCTTTAAATATATTATTAAATGAATAAATAATTTTCATTTTCATTTATTTCATAAATATTGGTATATATTTATACCCTTTTTCGAAAACCCCAATTTCGCAAATCGGGCAGTTTTCGGGAAAAATATTATTTAATATTAAATTCCAAAAATAATATTTTATATTTTTCTGAAATGTTACACTATGTGATAAGAAGAGCTTGACCGAGTGCAGCATAGGAACATCATTTCCTATCAAGAGTATGCCATCCACGTACAATACGTGGAAGACAACCAGCATAGGAACATCATTTCCTATCAAGAGTATGCCATCCACGTACAATACGTGGAAGACAACCTTACTCTCTGCAACTTTCTTGTATATACAAGGTTGATCTACGTTCTTGATGAAGTCAAACTCTTTGACTACAACATAAAAACAGTTGTTCTAACTCCTCGATGCCTGGTTTAACCCGACGATGGATTTAAGCAGCTTGCACACCTTTCCGCTGCTCCCACTATCAATGAAGCCCTCTGGCTGAGTCATGTACACACACTTCTCTAAATCGCCATTTAGAAAGGCTCTCTTAACATCCATCTGCCAGATTTCATAGTCATGGTATGCAGCAATGGCAAGTATGATCCGGATGGACTTAAACATAGCCACTGGAGAAAAGGTTTCGTCATAATCCACACCTGGTCGTTGACGAAAACCCTTTGCAACAAGTCTAGCTTTGATGTCTCAACTTTTCCATCTACACCAAGTTTCTTCTTAAAGATCCATTTGCTCCCAATGGGTTTTACCCCTTCAGTAGAAACTTCCGAAGTCCATACTTTATTGGTGTACATGGATTCCATCTCAGATCACATTGCACCCAGCCATTTCATAGAGTCCCCACTCGTGATGGCCTGTTCGAAGCTAGTCGGGTCATCATCTTCCATGATGCAATCCTTGCTTCCACCGTCAATGAGAAAACCATAGTATCTTTCAGGTGGATGAGGAACCCTACTAGATCAGCGGAGCGGCTGTGGTTCGTCGGGAACTACTGAATCCTCTGGTTCCACCAAATCTTCTGTTGTAGTTTGTGTAGCTGGAACTTCTTCTAGTTCTACCTCATTGCCACTGATTTGTTTCATAAGAAAACCCTTTTCTAAAAAGGTGCCATGACGAGAAACAAACACTTTTTGTTCCTCGGAGTGGTAGAAGATATACCCTTGCGAGTTTTTGGGATATCCTACAAACTTGCACAGGACAGACCTTGCCTCGAGTTTGTCCGGATTGTGCCTTTTGACATAGGCCGGACAACCCCACAGCTTAACATAATTAAGAGATGGTCTCTTCCCCTTCCATATCTCATATGGAGTGGTATGCACTGATTTGGTAGGAACCATATTCAATAGATGTAAGGCAGTCTCAAGTGCATACCCCCAAAAAGAAATAGGAAACTCAGCAGTGCTCATCATAGAGCGCACCATATCTAACAGGGTGCGATTCCTCTGTTCCAATACACCGTTGTGCTGTGGTGTATAAGGAGGGGTAAGCTGAGAGAGAATCCCATTCTCTTTTAGATAGTCCAGGAACTCATTGCTCAAGTATTCTCCTCTTCGATCAGATCGAAGGATCTTAATACTTTTCCCTGTTTGGTTCTCTACTTTGTTCTTATATTTTCTGAATTTCTCAAAAGCTTCAGACTTGTGTTTCAATAGGAACACATATCCGTATCTTGAGAGATCGACAGTGATTGTAATGAAGTACGATGAACCATTCCTGGCATGTATAGACATGGGACCGCATACATCACTATGTATCAGTCCCAAGAGTTCCGTAACTCTTTCTCCGTGTCCACTAAACGGAGTTTTGGTCATCTTGCCTTTGAGACATGACTGGAAAGTGTCATAAGATGAAAATTCGAATGGATTCAAATATCCATCCTTATGCAACTTAGCTAGTCGAGTCGCATTGATATGATCTAATCTACAATGCCACAAGAAGGATTCGTTCATTTCTGAACACTTCCTCTTGTGTGTGTTCTGTACATTAAGAACTGTAGTTTGATTTAGAACGTATATGTCATTATTTAACGAGCCTGATCCAATCAACTTTTGATCTAGGAAGATGTTCATAACATAATCATGCACTACAAAACTATATCCCTCTTTACTTAATAAAGAAACTGATATAAGATTGCATATTAGGGTCAGAATGTAATAGCATTCGTTCAGAATCAATGTATTACCATTTGGTAATACAAGGTGATATTCGCCAACTGCTTTCGCTGCAACATCTGCACCATTCCCTAATTTTACGGAATGATCACCCTCTCCCAGTTCCCTACCTTTCCTTAGCCCATGTAACATATTACATATGTGGGATCCTGATCCGGTATCTAATACCCAGGACGTAGATTGAACTGAGAAACAGTTCTCGATAAAAAACACACCCGAAGAAGATGCATTAGCATGCTTATTCTTCGTTTGGGCGGCGTGAGAATCAAGATATTCTCCTATTCTCTGCTCGGACTTATAAGAATTATAAGTTGGAGCAGGGCCAACGTTCCCCTGCTCAGTATAATAACCGGGTTCGGTCAATACATCCATATTATTATCTTGATTAAGGCTTGACAGGGTCGCTACACGGAGAGAGAGAGAGAAGGAAACACTTTAGCGTATGCTCTTACAAGATTAGATTGGTTATTATCTTATCTAATTAGGATGGCTCCTACTGTTTTCATCAAATCTTCATTCATACCCTAAAAGGTAAGACTAGCCGGGATTAATTACACCTTACAAGTTCGCCAATCTTTCAGCCAGGTCAGTGTTGGTACTTTGAGGGAGGTTCCCCATGCTTTCGTACGGACCTAATTAAAATAAAATTCGTTTTCCCAGAGACATAACCCAGTAAAACACCTTTCTAGACACCTACTTGATCGGCTAATTGTCATGTGTTAAACTCTCCCAGGAGTAACTCTTACTCTCATTGGGTATCAGGATCCAACTATCTCATAGAAGGTATGCAATCTCATTGCAAATTTCAACACTTGAAATTCCCGATAATGCTTTTACCCCTAACGTCCTATGACCTTGACGAATGCCAAACAACCCATAGTCCGCTAGTCAAGTTCAACCCGTACATTTCTTGATTGAATTAAACCCATCCACATGACCCTTGACGAAAGCCAAACAACGCCGTACGAATACACTAATCCAATCGCATCATATGCAGTAGATAAGCAGTAAATTTCTACCACACACCATGCCTTGACGAAAGCCAAACTACCGTAGCACGAATACTAAATAATACTTATCTGAAATGACGGAGGGCTACGTAGGTTTTTCAGAAAACCATGAGCGTAATGAACTTGATATCGTTGTAGAAGCAAGTGATTTTGAAAAAAAAATGAGTGTTTTTGATACTTTTACTAGTTTTGATAAAGAGGTCACTCCCGGTGAAGGGATCTTGGCTATTTCCTTATCGAATAAGATGCAGGATATTTCACAAATACCACTATGAAAAGTAAGAACTATAGAAGCAATCAAAAACTAAACCGCGAGTTTGTAGCATCTGCTAGTTTCGCTAAAGAGGTCACTCCTGGTGAAGGGATCTCAGCTCTTTCCTTATCGAATAAGGTGTTGGATATTCTACGAGGAATATCGCTATGCAAAGAAGAAACTAGAGCTACACTTTTTATAAATTTTATTCTAAAACATCTTTTAAGTTTCTTTTCTTTCATAATCTCATTAATGAATCCCATCAATTATGCTTCCTAAGCATCATAGAAGAAACGAAAATATAACATACGCTTATGCCATCCGCATTCGCCATAATGTTCCGTTATGCACCGTTAGGTTACTTAACTAATGGCATACCGGGACGGGACTAGTGCGGGTGAAAAACATAAGCAACGTTTACTATATATCTCATATATAATATATCCATTCGTCTCAGAATCCACAGTGATCACATCACAGAGCAGCAGAAGATAACATATGAAATATTGGATATACTAGGACGTCCATGTTTTATTTTGAGCCTGTATAAAATACGGATTCCACGGTCACGATGAATAACAAAACCCACAACCCTAGACCCCTACGAGAGCGGCAAGCAACCTCACCAATTCTAGGGTTAGGAGACCCTGTCTCGACTCCTCGAGATGGCCTCCCACTGGACCCTAGAACCCGGTTACTTGTTCTCCCCTCCTTGGGTCTATCCTAATGCGGAAAAGTAAATAATATACAATGGTGACATCATCCTCAACCTGGAAGTGCCCCAATAAAAGAATATTACATACAATGAATTTTACATGAATGAAAATTAAAACTCTCATCTCACATAAAACCCCCGGCTATTCAGAACACGACGATACAATATAACATATCACAGCAACACATAACATCACATGTCATCAACGTAAGTAAATATACATATCCCAATTGTCGCTGATGTATAGCAACGAAACCGGTGATACACTACATATTACACTTACGGTCCCGGAAAAGAAAATGTAAAACTACAACATTTGGAATCCACAATCTCCTTAGACATCATAAATCCGAAATATCACATACTTCGCATTTCATGCCTAACTTTATGAATTCCACATATTGTATCACATTACAGAAAAATCTAGACGATGTTAAACATTCCGATCGAATCAACAAACACCCAAAATTTCCCAAATTGCTCAACACTTGAGCGTAGTTTAGAAGAATCCATCACATGCCACAGTAGCAATGAACCAGCCGTAGAAGGATCAACCAACGCCTCACTTGTGACACCACTAAACTACCACAAACCGTAGGGTTAAGTGGCGGTTTTGACGGTCACAAAATCGAGTTAAGGTTTTGTTCTTCTAGAGGGTTCACCACATCACTTGCACGATATTTGAGTGTCCTTTAACTAAGGAAAAATCCAACACTTGGAATTTTCCGGCAGGGGAAAAAGTGAGTTATTGATATCCGTTCGAACTTTTTAACACTGTCTAAACTATCCGAAACATAGCTAGAATTACGAATATGAAACACTCCGTATATTTAATGCAGTAAATTAATATCATATGAAATTTTAGCAAAAATAAACAACAACTGAATTACCAAACCCCAGAGGTGAGAACACCACCCAAAACCCAAACCCTTATCCCTTTAGAAATCCGAGCAGGCCGGATTTTAAGGCCTTCTGGCCGGCCAAATTCCAAGCAGGGGGTGGGTTTTGGACTGTGTTCATATTGTATCTCATACAACATTCTGCAACTGTTTGAAAAAAAATTTGACATCTGAAAAATTTCGACAGAAACTAGGGTTTTTAAACTGGCGTTTCAGAGTTGATTCGGTTTCGTAATCCTACACTTATCCGTATAATTCTCTAGCTATTCTCTGATACCACTGTTGAGTTACCTACAACGGCAGCAAGGTTTCGGGAGGCATCATCCACGCCAAGTTAAAATTTTACCATTGAAGATAACCCTAAACATAGGAACTTTAACTAGAGAATCAAACAAAACATCAAAGTAAACAGCTTTACTTCTAAGAGATAGGGATTACAACCTTTGTAGTCCGTTCCTTTGCTTCATTAGCTCCGAGTTAAGGTCCCTTCATTGCGATCATCAAGTACCCGGACTCTAGAGAGGCTCCATGAGGTGAATGAAGCATTTTGATTAAAGTCTTCATTTTCTAAGATGATCTACATTGAAGAAACACTAACCCAAGCTCACACTTCTCTAATGAGGTATTAGTGAAGTGAACACCCTAATCTAAGTGGCGAGAATAGATGAGGATGATGAAGTAGGAATTTTTCTCTGTTTAGTTTTCTTTATCTCACTTTAATTCATCACACATCAAAAAAGCTAGAAAGCTTTTGTGAAGAGGAAGAAGAAGATGAAGTTGTGAATAAATTATTGTGTGAGGTTAGAAATGCAACCAAGGTTAAGCAGGTCATGCTTAACCCTTGTATAGAATAAACCATAGGCTAGGGTTCAATGGTTAGGTCAACAAATATTTAGATATTTTCTAAAGGGTGGACTTTAGTCAACATAACAAAATATCTCAATTTAAATCAACAATTTAGAATTAACCTAAAATAAATGTTAACCCTAATTTAAACCCTGGCATAGTTTAATCTCAAGACCCTAATTGCATTTGTAACCCTAACATGTTACAATATTATATATCACATATATAATTTATAATGTAACGAAAGAAAATAATACAATTAACATATATCACATATATATCAATGTATTATCCAAGTGAGAAAAAGAATCATTTAAGTGAGCTTATATTAACTAATGTAATGTAATATATCACATATATATAATTATATATTAAATTATCGAATCAACTCTTCATCCGATAATCCGGCCATATACATATAACCGACTAATATAACATGTACCATTTTATCGAACCAACACTTGATCCGATAACCCGACTGTATCACAAATACCCGACCGATATCACATATCGCGAGAATCGAATATGGTATTGTTAGTTATATGTATGCCCTTGAGGCCATTACTGTATATACGATGTATATTGTAGTGGATGCTTGGACATATATAGGAAGGACTTTCTTGCTCGACATGATAGTACGCTATCTGGCTGCTCTTTATCTTAACATGTACTCTGATTGTCTCTATGTTGCATGTTGATAAAGCCCTTAGGATGAGTACTTGACTACCAGGACTATGATGCAGATCATACTGGTGCAGACAGTGTAGTCGCCAAGTACATCCTTCAAATGTTCCTAGTCGTGGGAGTACCGAGACAGGGCATCGATACTCCAGAGTAGACTAGAGTATGCGCTTCTTAACCCATATGATGGGCGATGAATGATCTCATATCCATTGGTGTTTGACATTAGAGAAGGTATACGGGTGCTCAATGGAGACTGGGTACACTGGACGGACTCGTCGAGAACTCCCAGATGGTATTATACCTCACGTCAGATGGCAGTTCTCTGGTGACACTGGTACAGAGTAGTTTGTAGACCCGAGATCGTCATAGAGTCTTGTGTGATTCCCACTGTGCTTTGATTTCCATCATACCACGTCCAAGAGGGCGTGCAAAAAGGTGGCTTTTGGGCACAGTCCCGAATCACATGGAGGTAATGAGCGATAGGAGGGGATTCGTCTCTCCCGGTATAGGGAGTTGATGTTGTGCTGTGTTCGATTGGCTATAACTGGAAATCCCTGGCCAGAGTTGCTCAGATTTACTGGTAAGTGTTATCAGTAGTTTCTCGAACTGTTATAGACCTCATATCGACACGACTTATCAAGCTACTGGGGTCTGACGTTTACCGCCCCTAGGCGAGATATGCGATATATCAGACGACGAGACCGAACTGTACGGGAGTGTTACTGATTGGATTCGCAGGAGAATGTACAGGCTTGCTTGTTGATCTTCTGATCGCTCAATACATGGGCGGCTGTTACGTTTAGCTGACCGCTTGCAGCTTGTGGGTGTTTGATATGATTATCACCTGCTACTGGCGTATTGACGATTCTTTAGAGTCCTACACAGAGGTTTCTTGGCTCAGGAAAAACGGAGTAGGAGCACATATATGATATGTGCGGGACCGAGAACAATACGTGTATGTGATACCGTATTAGATTCTCGTGATATGAGATATCGGCCGGGTATATGTGATATAGCCGGGTCATCGGATCAAGGGTTGATTCGAAGAACTGACACAGATTATATTAGTCGGTTATTTATGAAATAGCCGGATTATCGGATCAAGTGTTGATTCGATAATTTAATGTATAATTATATAATTTATATATTAAATTACATTAACTGATATAAGCTCACTAAAAGATTCTTTTTCTCACTCGGGTAATACATTGATATATATGCGATATATATTAATTGTATTATTTTATTTTGTTACAATAAATATTGTATATGTGATATATAATATTGTAACATGATATGATTACTAATGCAATATGTTTAGTAGATATTAAACAAGATTAGGGTTTGATTTGGGTTAGTTCTTTCTTGAACCTTCTAGAAGGTTTCTTTTTTGTTTTTGCAAAGATATTTTGCAAGTTATTTCCAAACCCAACCCACACCCTTTTAACCCTAGTTAAGTCTCTACAATGGTTAGCCTATCATCTTTAACCATGGTTGCATAAGAAATTATAAACACAATTCATTATTCATCACAAAAGGATTGATCACTATTCTTCTTCTTCTTCCTTTGAGCAAAGCTTTCTAGCTTTTTGCTTAGTGATGAAAATGAGTGAGAAATAGAAAATAAATGAGAGCTAAAATCCTACTTCATCATCCTAATCTATCCTAGCCATTTATATTAGGGTGTTCACTTCATTTAGTGAGTGAGAGCTTGTGTTAATGAAACTTTAAGGTAGATCATCTTTGTTATCGAAGATCGGAAGCAAGCTTGCATTTTTCTCTTCGTGGAGCTTCTCGAGAGTCCGGAACTTGATGATCGCAGCGAAGGGACCACAACACGGAACTTATGAAGTGAATGACCGGACTACAAAGGTTGTAATACCAAACTTTTAGATGTTAAAGTGTTTAACATGCTTTGTTTCTCCTAATCTCTAGTTTAAAGATCTTGGTTATGGTTGTTTGGCATGTCTAAATTTTAAATCGGGCATGGTTGATGCCTTATAGACCGTTGTGAGAGTGCCTAGTAACCCTGCAGATATCACATACACGTACTATTCTCGGTTCCGCACATATCACATATGTGATCCTACTCCGTTTTGCCTGAGCCAGGAAATCTCTGTGTAGGACTCTAAAGAATCGTCAATACGCCGGCAGTAGGTGATGATCATATCAAACACCCACAAGCTACAAGCGGTCAGCTAAACGTAACAACCACCCGGGTATTGAGCGATCAGAAGATCAACAAGCAAGCCTGTACATACACCTATGAATCCAATCAGTAACACTCCCTTACAGTCCGGTCTCTTCGTCTGATATGTCGCATATCCAGTCTAGGGGTGGTAAACGTCAGACCCCAGTAACTGATAAGTCATGCCGATGTGTGGCTCATAACGGGTCGAGAAACCACTGATAACACTTACCATAGATCTCCATAGCAGCCCTGGCCAGGGACTTCCAGTTATAGCCAATCGAGCACAGCGCAACATCAACCCCTAATACCGGGAGAGACGAAACCCCTCCTATCGCTCATTGCCTCCATGTGATTCGGAACTGTACCCAAAATCCACCGTTTTGCACGTTCTCGTGAACGTGGTAAGGTGGAAATCAAAGCACAGTGGGAATCACACAAGACTCTATGACGATCTCGGGTCTACAGACTAACCTGTACCTGTGTCACCAGAGAACTGCTATCTTGCGATAGGTTTAATACCATCTAGGAGTTCTCGGCGAGTCCGTTCAGTGTATCCGTTCAGTGTACCCAGTCTCCACTGAGCACCCATACACCATCTTTGATGAACACTGATGGATATGGGATCATCCATCGCCCATCATATGGGTCAAGATGCGTATATGCTAGTCTACTCTGGAGTATCGATGCCCTGTCTCGATACTCCCTCGACTAGGAACAGTTATAGGATGTACTCGTTGACTATCCTGGCCCCACTAGTATGATCTGCATCATAGTCCTAGTAGTCAAGTACATATCCTAAGGGCTTTATCAACATATGAGATCAAGACAGTAAACCAATACAAGTCAACATGTTAAGACAAAGTAAAACCAGATAGCATACTATCATATCGAGCAAGAAAGTCTTCTATATATATATCCAAGCATCCACTATAATATACATCATATGTACAACAATGGCCTCTAGGGCATATATATAACTAACAAGTATAACATCTACTAAGTAAACTAGATGACTAACTAACAGACTAGTCGAAAGGTAAGGAAAATCCACCTAAATCTGAGTCGATATATAAATAATATAGTCGGTGATCCCGCCTCAATAATATCACATACGATACAATATATAATATGACATTCTCGAGTCAAGAGTGCGGATCTATCATCATAAATATATCTCATACGGTAAATCCATCGTACGGCATCCCAAATCTGGGTACGGGTCAAATATCACATTTATCTCATTATTCATCTGGTATCCTTATCATCATATCCTGTATTAGGGGTACTGATCTAAAGTCTAGTACAACACTGATACCATTTACATATATATATATATATATATATATATATATATATATATATATATATATATATATATAGCGTGTGTATGAAACACATCGCCTAAAGACCCGCTATAATATCATGATGTATCTCATAATACGACCAAAATCATATCCCCAATCTCGTGGTACCAAGCCCAATCTCATCGACTCATCTCTAAATACCATATACTATCCTCATTATCCATGTTTATGTATACGTATATATATATATATATATACATACATAGTCCTATATATATATACACATATCCCTATATACACACAAATAATATAAAATGTATGCGTGAGTGTGTGTGCGTGTGGGTATAATCTTATTCTAGGGTTCGCAACTAAGAAACTAACTACGACACTATCAACCAATTACCAAAATTAAACTTATGATCTTCTAAGATCTATATCGATAACCATTTAGTCTCACATATCACAAATATATATATATATATATATATATATATATATATATATATCATATACTACACAACAAACTGCGGGGGTGCTATACGCCATCCACCTGACTTTCCTCGTAGATATATATCTACTCACCTAGATCTTTGCTAGTCGAAGTCGATGTCGCCACGCGTTTTCTTGTTATCTTGAAGTCCTCGTGAGGGTACCTACATATATAGCACATGGCATCGTAACCGAAATCATGCATGAAAACCAAAACGGCACAAGTATCACACATAGGTTAAAACCTATGGTCAACTCATGCAACATAACCAAATAACACCCAATATCGACGTTCAAACATCGAGTGATCGATACTAAACACAAATATCACAAGTTCAAGTCGTTTAAAACCCATAATTCAAAACAGCAACTCAAGAATTCACCCCCAAATTCTCTCCCAGGTAAAATAGGGATACACAAACAGTACTATGGGGTAGTATAAGGAGTGTGTGATCTACTGGACCAACTTGGACACTAAAACCCAAAATCTGGCCGGCCACACTACCCCTAATTCCGGCGAGCTCGGGCATCCTATGGAGTTAGGGTCTCGTATCTTCAGATGGGTCTCCTAGTGTCCTAATTAGGTTAATAGAGTTGTTTGGTTTTCTAATAAATATTCCAGGTCATCCCAGATTCCCTGCACCCACAATTTAACACAAAACGGACACGGAAGTTTCTAAATTCCGTATTTGGGTTAGTCACTGGTTTGGTCTGGGTTTCTAGCACTAGGGGGTTTAAGGTCACCACTATGCTCTATTACACCATCTCAAATCAAGGATTCCTCAAAACCACTTCTAGGAATTTTTCAAGTTCACAAAACTACACTAAAACACTTCTAATCATGTCTACACGCTAAAGTGAATGAAATACTATAATAAGGGTGAAGGAAATATCTGATTTAGCACTCAAGAATCCCCTACAACATCAAAATCCTATTTTTCTTGGTTTCCCATGCTTGTAGTGAGCTTTTGCATGTTTTTGGTGAAGGGAATGATGTGTTTTGAGTTGTTTTTGGTGGTGTTGTGGGGGTTTGAGGTGGTGGAGGGAAGAGGGAAGCCAAGTGAGAGGAGGAAGAAGAAAAGATGAAGATGACAAAATGAAACAAGAAGCCATGGTTCAAGGAGACCCCCTCACCTCTCTCTCTCATGCCCATGCCTATTTATTTAATCATTATCCTTTTTCATTTCTTTTTCTTTTCTAATCTTTTCTTTTCATTTCCTTTATAAAAAAGAGCCATGCAAGAAAAAAAGAAAATACCATGGTGGGAAAATGTAAAAATGTGAAATATGACATGGTGCATGTCATGTGCACAAATCAAGATTAATGATATTTAATCGCGATGAACATTAAAATGGAATATATTTAATTATAAAGAATTTATAATTTGCTTAAATCATATAAAACACCTTCATTTCAGTAATTCCTATATTTTTTCAAATATTTCAACAAATTTATCGGTATTTAATTATACCGCACCATTAAAATATTCATAATAATTATTATTTATTTATATAAATTCCCAAAAATAGTATTTTATTTTTCTGAAATGTTACACCAATCTCCACTGAGCACCCGTATACCATCTCTGATGTCAAACATCATTGGATATGGGATCATCCATCGCCCATCTCATGGGTCGAGAAGCGTATACGCTAGTCTACTCTGGTGTATCGATGCCCTGTCTCGATACACCTACGACTAGCAACATTAAAGGATGTACTTGTGGACTACCATGGCCCCACTAGTACGATCTGCATCACAATCCTAGTAGTCAAGTACACATCCTAAAGGCTTTACAAACATGTAACTATAAGACAGTATCAAGAGACAAGTATACATGTTAAGATAAAGAGCAACCAGATAGCATACTATCATGTCGAGCAAGAAAGTTCTCTCTATATATGTCTAAGAATCCACTATAATATACATCATATATACAATAATGGCCTCTAGGGCATACATACAACTAACAATCTCCCACTTGCACTAGGGCCAGCTGCTGTAGTATCGCATAACCAGTATCCCGAAGAATCTCTCGAACTGTATCTGTAAAATGGCCTTCGTGGGTGGATCCGCAGTGTTGTTCTTCGTGTCAACTCTCCTGACCTTGATCTCCCGGCGACCAACTATCTCCCGACGATCAACTATCTACCGGATCAGGTAATACCGCCTCAAAATATGTCTGGATGGCTGATGGGACCTGGATTCCTTGGCCAAAGCCATGGCTCCATTGTTATCACAATACTAAGGTATTGGATACTCAATGGATGGAACCACTCCAAGTTCAGTTATAAACTTTTTCATCCAGACAGCCTCTTTGGCAGCATCGTTGGCGGCGATGTATTCAGCCTCCATCGTCGAGTCTGCCACGGTTTCCTGCTTGGAACTCTTCCAACATACCGCCCCTCCATTGAGGGTAAAGATAAATCCCGAGTGCGACTTAGAGTCTTCCTTATCACTCTAGAAGCTCGAATCAGTAAAGGACACCACTGGAGTTCTCCGTTACCATACACCAAGAGCATCTCTTTTGTTCTTCTCAAGTACTGATACTCTTCACAGCTGTCCAGTGATTCTCTCCTGGATCTGCTTGATACCTACTAACTATACTTAGTGAGTATTCTACATCGGGTCTGGTATATAGCATTGCGTACATGATAGAGCCTACTGCTGAAGCATAGGGTATCCCTTGCATACGAGCTCTCTCCAAATCAGTCTTGGGAGACATCTCTTTGGAGAGAGTGAGTCATGAGATTTTGGGAAAAAACCCACGCTTGGATTCTTCTGTACTAAACTTCTTTAGTACGGTGTCAATGTACCTGGATTGCGAAAATCCAAGTATCCGTTTAGATCTATCTCTGTAGATCTTAATCCAAAAGATGTAGGAGGCATCCCCTAGATCTTCCATTGAGAATCGTTATGATAAGAAGAGCTTGAACGATTGCAGCATAGAAATGTCATTTCCTATCAAGAGTATGTCATCCACGTACAATACGAGGAAGACAACCTTACTCTCTGCTACCTTCTTGTATATACAAAATTCATCTACGTTTTTGACAAAGTCAAACTCTTTTACAACGACATCAAAAAAGATGTTCCAACTCCGCGATGCTTGATTTAACCCATAAATGGATTTAAGCAGCTTGTACAGCTTTCCGCTTCTCCCACTGTCTACGAAGCCCTCCGGCTGAGTCATGTACACTCACTTTTCCAAATCACCATTTAGAAAGGCGGTCTTAACATCCATTTGCCAGATTTCGTAGTCATGGTATGCAGCGATGGCAAGCATGATCCGGATGGATTTAAGCATAGCCACTGGAGAAAAGGTTTCATCATAATCCACACCTGGTCGTTGACGAAAACCCTTTGCAACAAGTCTAGCTTTGAAAGTCTCTACTTTCCCATCTACACCAAGTTTTTTCTTGAAGATCCATTTGCTTCCAATAGGTTTTACCCCTTGAGGACCAACTTCCAAAGTCCATACTTTGTTGGTGTACATGGATTCCATCTCAGATCGCATTGCATCAAGCTACCTCACTGAGTCCCCACTCGTGATGGCCTGCTCGAAGCTAGTTGGGTCATCATCCTCCATGATGCAATCCTCGCTTCCACCATCAATGAGAAAACCGCAGTATCTCTCATATGGACGATGAACCCTACTAGATCGGAGGAGAGGCTGAGATTCGTTGGGAACTACCGAATCCTCTGGTTTCACTAAATCTTCAGTTTCAGTTTGTGTAGCCGGAATTTCATCCAGTTCTACCTTGTTGCCACTAATTTCTTTTGCAAGAAATTACTTTTCCAAAAAGGTGGCATGTCGAGAAACAAACACCTTTTGTTCCTTTCCATGGTAGAAAATATCCATGTGAATGTTTGGGATGTCCTACAAACTTGCACAGAACAGATCGTGCCTCGAGTTTATCCGGATTTTGCCGTTTGACATAAGCCGGACAACCCCATATCTTAACATAATTAAGGTGTGGTCTCTTCCCCTTCCATATCTCATATGGAGTGGTAGGCACTGATTTGGTGGGGACCATATTCAATATATGTATGGCTGTCTCTAGTGCATACCCCCAGAAGAAAATAGGTAACTCAGCTGTGCTCATCATAGAGCGCACCATATCTAATAGGGTGCGGTTCCTCCGTTCCGATACACTGTTGTGCTGTGGTGTATATGGAGGAGTTAGCTGAGAGAGAATCCCATTCTCTTTTAGGAAGTTTAGGAATTCATTGCTCAAGTATTCACCTCCTCGATCAGATCGAAGGACTTTAATACTTTTTCCCGTTAGGTTCTCGACTTCTTGTTTATATTCTTTAAATTTCTCAAAAGCTTCATACTTGTGTTTCATCAGGAACACATGTCCGTATATTGAGAGATCGTCAGTGAATGTAATAAAGTACGAGGAACCATCCCTGGCATGTGTTGACATGGGACCGCATACATCACTATGTATCAGTCCCAAGAGTTCACTAACTCTTTCTCCATGTCCACTAAACGGAGTTTTGGTCATTTTCCCTTTGAGACAGGACTGGCAAGTGTCATAAGATGAAAATTCAAATGAATTCAAATAACCATCTTTATGTAACTTAGCGAGTCGTGTCGCATTTATATGACCTAGTCTATAATGCCACAAGAAGGATTCGTTCATCTCTGAACTCTTCCTTTTGTGTGTGTATGTTATGCTAAGAACTGTTGATTGATTTAGAACATAAATGCCATTGCACAACGTGCCTGATCTAACAAGCTTTTGGTTCAGGAAAATGTTCATAACACTGTCCTGTAATACAAAATTATATCCCTCTTTACTTAATAAAGAAACTGATATAATGTTGCATATCAGGTTCGGCATGTAATAACATTCGTTCAGAATCAACGTATTAGCACTTGGTAATACAAGGTGATATTCCCCGACGGATTTAGCTGCAACAATTGCACCATTTCCAACTCTTATGTATTTATCACCTTCTCCCAGTTCTCTACCTTTCCTTAGACCATTTAATAGATTACATATATGGGATCCTGACCCGGTATCCAAATACTCTGGACGTAGAGCAAAAGGAGAAACAGTTCTCTATAACGAACACACCCGAAGAAAATGCATCAACATGTACTTTCTTCAATTGGGTGTCATGGGAATCCTGGCATTCCCCTATATCATGTTCTGTCTTATAACTCTTATAAGAAAGAACGGAACCAACGTTCCCATGCACAATATAACATGCGAGTTCGGTCAATACATCCATATTATTATCTTGATTAAGACGTGACATGGTCGCTACCTGGAGAGAGAGAGAAGAAAACAATTTAGCGTATGCTCTTGCAAGATCAGATTGGTTATTATTTTATCTAATCAGGATGGCTCCACTACTTTTTATCAAGTTCTCATCAAAACCCTAAAAGATAAGACTAGCCGGGATTAATTACAATCTACAACTTCGCTAACCGTTCAGCCAGGCCAGTGCCGGTACTTGAGGGAGGTTCCCCATGGTTTCGCATGGACCTAATTAATATAAAGCTCGTCTTCCTTAGAAGCGTATCCCCGTTAACACTTTTCTAGACACCTAATGGGTTAGCTAATTATAAAGTGTAAAACTATCCAAGGAGCAACTCCTGCTCGCAGCAGGATCGGGATCCAACTATCTCATAGAAGGTATGCAATCTTATTGCAAGTTTCAACACTTGAAACTCCCAATATATTTTGCCCCTAGCGTGTTATGACCTTGACGAAAACCAACAAACCATAGTGCGCTAGTCAAGTTCAACCCGTACATTTCATGATTGAATTAAACCCACCCGCACGACCCTTGATGAAAGCCAACAAAGTCGTACGACTATCTTAATCCAATTGCATCATATGCAGCAGATAAGCAGTAAGTAGCTACCGCACACTACACCTTGACAAAAGCCAACAAATGTGGCATGAATACTAAATACTACTTATCTGAAATGTCGGGGGCTACGACAGGTTTTTCTGAAAACCTTTTGCTTAATGAACTTGATATCGTTGCGGAATCGAGTGATTTTGAAAAGGAGTGTTTTTTAAGCTTTCCCTAGTTTCGCTAAAGAGGTCACTCCCGGTTAAGGGATCTCGGCTCTTTCCTTATCGAATAAGGTGCAGGATATATCACATATATCACTATGCAAAGAAAATACTCCAAAAGCAATCAAAAGACAAACTGTGTGTTGTAGCATCTGCCAGTTTTTTCTAAAGAGGTCACTCCCGGTGAAGGGATCTCGGCACTTTATTGAATAAGGTGCAGGATATATCACATATATCACTATGCAAAGCAAATACTGTAACTACCCTTTCTGAAAATTTGATTCCACAACATATTTTAGGTTTCTTTCTTTTCATTAATCTCATTAATGAAGTTCCATCATTCAAGCTTCCTATGCATCACAGAAGAAATGAAAATACAACGTACGCTTATGCCATCCGCATTCGCCACAGTGTCCCGTTATGCACCGTTAGGTTACTTAACTAACGACATACGGGGACGGGACTAGCGCTGGTGCAAAACATAAGCAACATCTACTATATATCTCATATATAATGTAATCCATTCTTCTCTGAATCCACAGTGATCACATCACAGAGTAGCAGAAGAAACATATGAAATATTAGATATACTAGGGGGTCCGTGTTTTATTGTGAGCCTGTATAAAACACGGATTCTACGGTCGCGATGAATAGCCAAACCCACGTCCCTAGACCCCTACGAGAGCGGCAAACAACCCTACCAATTCTAGAGTTAGGAGACCCGGACTCGACTCCTCGAGTTGGTCTCCCACTGGACTCCAGAACCCAGTTACTTGTGCTCCCCTCCTTCAGTCTATCCTAATACGGAAAAGTAAATAATATACTACAATGGTGACATCATCCTCAACCCAGAACTTCCCCAATAAAAGAATATTACATACAATTGAATTTTACATGAATGAAAATAAAAACTCTCATCTCACATAAAATCCCAGGCTATTCAAAACGCGACGATCCAATATAACATATAACCGCAAGACATAATATCGCATGTCATCAACGTAAGTAAATATGTGTATCCCAATTGTCGTTGACATATAGCAACAAAACTGGCAATACACCACATATTACACTTACGATGGAAGAAAAAGAAAATGTCAAACTACCACATTTAGAATCCATAATAACCTTAGACATCATAAACCCAAAATATCACATACTTTGGATTTCATGCCTAGCTATATGAATTCCATATATTGTATCACATTCCACAAATAGCTAGACGATGTTAAACCTTTCGATCGAATCAACGAACTCCCAAAATTTCCCAGAAAGCTCAACACTTGAGCAGTATTAAAAATACCCAGAAGCATGTCCAGTACCAATGGACCAACCGTTCAAGTGTCGTCCCTTGCCTCCTTAGTGGCGTCGCGAAACCGCCGCCAAAACCATGTTTTGGCCGCGGTTCCACGATCACTAAAGTGAGTTAGAGACTCGTTCTTCAAGAGGGTCTATAGAATTACCTGCATGATTTTCTAACTATTTTTAATATGAAAAATTACAACATTTTAAAAAATTTCCAGAAAGCGGGCGATATCGGGTTTTCGGAGTTCGATCGAATTTCTAACTTCACCTAAACAACTCCTAATGCTCTAGCAAGGCTCGGATACAACTGTTGGGTTCTTAGGCACAACCACAAGGTTTTGCAAGGCATCAAACATGCCGTATTTAAAAATTTAGTCTGCCAAACAACCCAAACCAAGAATCTAACTAAAGTTTTAAGAGCAAAACAAGAAAGCAAATAACTTTACTTCTAAGTGATAACGGAATACAACCTTTGTAGACCGGTCCTTCACTTCAATGGCTCCTTGTAGTGGTCCCTTCGCTACGATCATGGAACTCCCGGACTCTTGCATGGCTTCTCTGTTAGTGTATATACCCTAGGGGCCATTATTGTATCATACTAGTTTGTATATTACTTAATGGAAGCTTGGGATATTCGCAGTTATATAACAGTCTTGCAAAACATGGAAGTATGCTACTTGGTTTTATCTATCTTAATATGTCAGTATACGTATTGATAGAGCTCTTAGGATCTTACTTGACTACCAGCGTTGTGATGGCAGTTATACTAGTGGGGGCTGGGTAGTCTACAAACACATCCTTTTTCAGGTCCTTAGTCGTAGGATTATCGAGACAGGGCATCGATACTCCGGAGTAGACTAGTGTATACGCTTCTCATCCCAGTTGGGGGGATGGTCTGTCCCACAGCCGTCAGTACGTCGTACTGGAGATAGTATACAGGTGCTCGTCGGGTTACGGTTACACCGGACAGGACTCACGGGCAACTGTTGGTTGGTATTATACCCGTCGTCAGTTAACAGTTCCAAGGTGACATGAGTACAGCATAGTCCGCAGACTTGACACTGCTACTTCGCCTCGAGTGTGTCCCACTGTTCTTAGATTGCTACCCTACCACGGCTCAAAGGAGTCGTGCAAACAGGTAGCAGTTGGGTGCATTCCCGAGCACTTGGAGGCAGTGGCGGTTATACAGGATTCGCTTCTCCCGGTATTGGGAGTTGATATCGCACTGTGTCAGAGAGCCATTACGCAAAGTCCCTGGCCAGGGCAAGTGAGATTTACTGGTAGGTTCCAGTTGTTTTATCTGGGTGTAATGGGCTACGCTCCGACACGACTTATACCGCTATTAGGGGACTGACGCTTGCCGCCTCCTAGGCCCGATATGCGATAGTCTTAGACGAACAGATCGGACTGTACGGAGATTGTCACATCAGACTCAGTAGGAGTTCGGATGGGTTTCCTCATCGGCCTTCTTATCGACATCTACCTGGGACCGTTACGTACGGCTAGTGCCGCTTGCGGTCTGTGGTTAAACCCACTGCTAGCGTAGTATTCGAGTCTTTAGAGTCCCACACAGAGAGTTTCCCTACTCCAGGCGAAACGATATAGAGGTCGTATGGTTTTACGACAAGGGTTCGGACGCATACGTGTGTTTACGCACGTACGGCATTCGGACAGTTTTTACTAGCCGGCTTTGGTTTAAGCCAGTTTCTAGTATCAGGTTATTGGATTTATACAGTCTAAAGTTTTTCCGTGTTTTCACGGATAGGAGGGGTGTTCTCGTAATTTCGCGAGAAGCTTCTAGAAGGATGGTGACTTGAGGGTTAAGGTGGCATTTGCATTTATTGTGTTAATGACTCATTTGTGTGATTCATCCATGGAGTTAATGCATCATTTAATGATCTAATGACTCATGAGATGAATCACTCATATGAATGACTGAAGCATGGTTGTTAAATGATTTAATTTATTTATTTCATTAAACATTATGCTCCATATATTCAAATGAGTTCATTATCTCTTCTCATTCTCTTGCTCACCTTCTCTCTCCTCAAGCTCTCTCTCTCTTCAAACCTTTATCCTCTCCTCTCATGTGTTGAGACCAATGATTAGAATAGACTACTTAATCCATAACCCTTCTCTATATCACCTAGGTTACTTAGATTAGCACTTTAAGAAACCTAGTTACCTCAAGTTAGAGGTGAAGCTTGAAGTAAAGCTCTCGGGTGGATCATCTACTACATAGAAAAGGCCGGAGAGGAGGTGGAGAACGAAAAGACGAAGGACACGGTTCATTAGGTATAATCACTTATCATAGTAGTTAACACTTCTATGGTTTCTTGTTAGTTATAGTTTAGCAAAGATTCTCGGTTAGTCGATGTTTATGCAAAGAACAAGATCGTTTTTCATTATTCCGCCTCACCACAAGTCGTGGGGTGTTGTACATCGACTTACAGCGGTATCAGAGCCTCGCTAAACAATAATTAACTCATTAGCAAAGTCGTTACAATTTCGAACGCGAAACGAACAGGAAAAAACATCGATATCACATAGTTTCTGTCGATTTTAAAATGAGGTCCAAAAATTTTCTAGGGGCCTGCAGAATAACAAGCAGAGAATTATAAGGTTACTGGAGAAAAATGGGTTCATGAATCGGCCAAACGACCGCGGAACCGCGGCCGATCCCACCGATCCGCCGTGGATCCGCGGTCGAGTTGAAACCGATTCAACCCAGTTTGCTCCAGTAACTCTTCTGTGATATTTTTGTGTTTTCTGGGATATTTATTTTTCTGCTCAAGTCTCAGGTGCACAGAGAAGTTTTGGAGTAGAATCTAAAGTGTTTGCTCGATCGAAATTTTACGATGTTTGCTAATTTGATTATATCTGTGATTGTATAATGTGTTCGTAAACCTTCCCTAACTGCTAGTATGTCGGTTGGCAGGGGGTTGCACATTTCTGTAATGGTTTTTACTGTTTGTGGTTGTGAACTGTATTGGACTGTTGTGATGATTAGCCGGGGTTTGTGATGGGTTGTTATATTCATTCATTCAGTGTAATTGTAATATGTTGTAATATTATTTTGCGGGGCACATCCAGGTTGCGGTTGTAGCCATCGTTGTATTATTTCATTTTACTGTTTTTGCTCCTAGGATAGACCCAAGATGGGGTGCACAAACTACCGGGTACTTTGAAGTGTTTAGTGGCCTACTCACGTTGTTGAGGGAGACTGCTTCACTTCGGGTATTTGGCGGGTAGTTTTCCGTACCCATAGGGGTCTAGGGTGGGGTAATGGCTATTCATCACAACTGTGTAATCCGTCTTTTGTTGCAGGCTCTAAACAAATGCGGATTGCTTGCAAATCCAATAATGTTCATATGAGATCTGGAATGCCTATTATTGCGTCTAACGAATGTACAATATCTATATATGATAACTATTTAGACGTCACTTATGTTTTACACCCGTGCTAGCCCAGCCCCCGCTCTGCCGTTAGTTAATAACCTAACGGGTGATGACAGGACCCAGTGGCGAATGCGGATGGCATAAGAGGACGTTGTATTTTCGTTGTTTTCTGCAACGATAGGTTAATGATAGAACGCATTATTATTAATGAAAAGAAAATAAACCAAAAGTTGAATCGTTGGAACAATTTAAAAGAAACCACTCGGTTATTTTAAAACAGATGATATTTTTAAATTGCGGAGCTTTAACCACTCCTTTTAAAAGCTATCAGGTTCCTTCGGTCATTTCAAGTTCACTACGTTCACGGTTTTTCCAAAATCATTCGTAGCCCTCCGTCATTTCTTTTGGGTATTCAGTAGTATTCAAGCTATGCATTTTGGCCAAAGTCAAGGCATAATGTTTGGTAGCTGCTGGGTATTCATTTCTTGCATAGATAGATGAGTTGGTTTGGGACAGTCGTATTATCATTTGACTAAAGTCAGGGATATGTATGAATGGGTTCAAATTGACAAGATAATGATGGGTAGAACTTGACATGTGACTTATGACATTTTGACCAAAGCCAAGGTCATAAGAGCATAGGGCAAAAACTTATATCGGGAATTTCTAAAGAAACTGAAATTTGCAAAGAGATGCATACCATTTGGAGTTTGATGAATGTTGGTAGGATTCCTTCAACATTATCATACGATGATATTTGGATCCCGATCCTACTGTGAGTATATGCTACTCATCAGGAGATTCGTCACTTAACAATCAATGCTATAAACCAAGTAGGTGTCAAGAAAGGTGTCAGCGGGGTTACGCCTCCAGAGAAAAGAGCTTATTTAATTAAGGAACTTCGCGAAAGCGTTGGAAAACCTCCCTCGAAGTACCGACACCAGCCTGGCTGAACGGTTAAGCAAGTATTGTACAATGAGAATAGTCCTGGCTAATTCTTCTTTTATGGTTTGAGGAAGGATTCGAGGAACAGTGGGAGCCATCCAGTTTAGATAAATTAAAAACCACTCAAAACTTTCAAGAGCATCAAGCTAAAGCGTTTCTTCTCTCTCTCCTACTTGCAGCGACCCTGAAAATGACTGGACTTAAGTTACTTTTAGAGAAAAATATACTGACAGGGCCAAACTATAAAGATTGGCTGCAGAATGTCAAAATGGCTTTGACCTATGACAAATTGGGGTTCGTCCTCACCGCTAAGGTACCTTCAGTCCCAGGTCCCAAATCCAGTAATGCGGATAAGGAAATCCGCAAAACCTGGGAGTATGATTGCGCGAAGGCCAAGTGGATCGTGCTTGCCTCGATGAACAATGAACATCATAGGAGGCACGAGGATATGGATATTGATGCCATATTTCTCCATACAAAGGAACTTTATGGAGAGCAATCTCGTATAGCAAGATACGAGACCTCTAATGTAACATTTTCAAAAATATAAAATATTAATTTTGGGAATTTTTATAATTTAATATTATTTTATTGATTATTTTAATATTAAATGCAAATAAATAGGAAAAATGTTAGAAAAATTATGAAAAATTATGGAAAATTCTAAAATAGGGTAAATTAGTGAATTATGACATTTTTAAGTTTTTGTGATTAATTTGACACTAATATAGTGCTAATCGCGATTAAAATCAATAATCGGGTTTTTTGGCAATTTTGTGCAAAACATGCACATATCACATTTTCTACACTTGTGCATTTTTCTTGCCATGATTTATCATTTGGGTTTACTATTTAAGTGAGAAGGATTTGTTTTAGGAGAAAAAGAAAAGGAAAAGAAAAGGAAAAGAAAAAGAGTGAGGGTAGGTGAGAGAGAGGATGGGCTTGTTTGACTAACCCTTAGCATTTTCCTCCCTTCATTTTTCCCCTCCTTCCTCTCCCCTTGCTGCTGCTGCTCTGCACCCCATTCTCCCTCCCCTCTTCAAGCTCCAAAACACATCCAAAACAACACTAAAACCCCGATCTCCTTTCATAAAAATGATGCACAAGCTCGAGATCTACAAGATGGACTAAGAAAGCATGGATTTTGGCCACTAGGGGCAACTCAAGAAAATTCTTGAGTTGCTAATGGAGGTAATTTCTGAACCATTAGCTCAATTGTAGCATTTCCTATAACCCCATGTTAAGATTATATCGATATTGTGTGATATTATGGACTTGATGAAAACCTAGTTAGGGTTTGAGAGAAACTTGAGTTGTAATATGAAATTGAGCTCAGTAGAGGACTTGTAAACACCCTAGTGCATGAATCGGAACCCAAAACCTGAAGCTAGAACCAGAAATACGGATTTTAGAAACCGATATCGGAGAAAAACTGAAATCTGTGCAGGTAAATTTGAATCTGCTATCACCCCGAGGACCTTAAAATGATATTGAGTGGAAATTGAGATGTGCAGGCACCATAGAGGCAACACCCCAAACCCTAGCCCCCAACTCCCTTTCCCGGCCGCCAATTCTCCCCTTTTGGCCGCCAATTGCGGCCTGGGTCCCACCTCCTTGGCTCGTTTTGGTTCTGTAGCTCCTACATTGTTAGTTTAGGCCCCTGGTATATATAGATTTGTATAAAGTGAATTGGGGTAAAATCTGGGACATATTTCATGAGTTGCTGTTTTGGACTTTAGTTTCCGTATTCCGTATTTTCATTTCTGTATTGGTGTGTTTCGTTTTACCTCGACTATTTGGCGTTTATACGACGATATAGAGGATTATATGTGGTTTTGAAGGCGTGCCATAGGTTCTCACCTATAGGCCCCCTTATCGTATCGTTTTGGATTTCATGCGCCGTTTTAGCTTGGATTTGGTTTAATGCGCATATACGATATTTGATGTGTAGGTACCTATGAAGACTTCGGGACGACAAGCAAATACGTGGTGATGTCCGCAACTGATGATACAGGTGAGTAGATTATATCTACAGGGGGAAGTCGGGTGGATGGCGTATAGCACCCCCGCAATCCGTAGTTAGTATATACATATAGTAGATGTGTGATAGTTTAGTGTGTTGTAGCTTTGTGTAAGAAGTATTATGGTACTTAGGGTTAGAAGTGATTAGTGTAGTTCCTAGTCGCGAACCCTAGGATAGAACTTACACCTACACACACACCCTTGCATATTACTTGTACTTACACGGCGTTTGATGATATGGGATGACGTTGGTAATGAGTCGATGGTGTGGGCTTGATGACGTGAGATCGGTGATTGGATACGATTCATTGTGGGATATGACTTGTGATTTCTTGCGGGCTTGGGATATGTGTTTACCCCCGCATGCATACTTCACTGATGGTATCGTTTGGTGCTAGACATAGAGTAGTACCCCAGGCTATGTGATTTGATGATAGTGATACCTGTTATGTGATGAGATAATGAGATGTTGACCCGTACCCAGCTATTAGGATGCCGTACGATGATTACCGTACGAGCCGATATTGATGATAGATCCGCACTCATAACTCGAGGATGTCTTATGATATGACATTGAGGCGAGATCACCGACTATATACCTTTATATATGTATCGACTCAGATTTAGGCGGTTTCCATACCCCTCCAGACTTGCATGATACTTAGATCAGTAGTATACATAGTAGATGTTAGATTAGACCAGAGTCATACCTATTTCAAACTAACGAATCGGGAATATTGCAAGATAGGAAAAAGGGGATTCTACGGATATTTTCAAATGTGCAGAGTCTATTTTCTAAACACCGTAGCCCTTGTTTTACCAAAGATCCCGATTCGTCTTATTTCAAAAGGCAAGGTTGCATGATATAGCATTTGAGTTAGATTCTTCACTGTTGCGTTGCTTATTTCGATTGCACCTGTTTATACTATTTGCATGGCATTACTTGTGCTTATTGTTATATTGCCATCATGCTGTTAGGACACCAGCACCATTATCGATGATGCGTATGTTCCACGTACACTGATTGCCGGCTCACACACTTCATCATCGATAATTGCTATGCCACTACACTGTAGTACTGCTGCATTCATGGTATGATTCCCGCATAGCATATTGTACACATAGACCTGTACACAAATATATGTGACATGACTTGATATTCATACCTGATACATATGTCACACCTGATCATTATATTGTAGATCATTTATATGTGACATGACTTGATATTCATACCTGATACATATGTCACACCTGATCACTATATTATAGTTCATTTATATGTGACATGACTTGATACTCACATTTGATGCTTATATCACACCTGATCATTATATCGTAGCTCATCTATATGTGACTTGACATGATATTTATGTTTGACGCACATATCATATCAGATTAGTGACTTACATTTTGGTTTGGATTATATGTGATTTCTGGATTTGGGAACCTTGGCTATTTCAAATATGTAATCGTTTAAAAACCCGGTTCCCTTGATATGATATTTCGGTGCGTCCACCATGTGTTTTCTCGGTGCTAGAGTGATATATAAAAACCCGAATCGAGGAGGCGGTTGAGGCCGATTACGGGTACATGGTGGACCCGGTATGGTACCCCGGGGCGAGAACGGTTTCGCTGTGTGATAGACGGTGAGCCCGGCAGAGGGACTACTACCTACCGGTGATTGTACTTTAGCTCGGCGGATATCATGGAGGATTCCGACCGGAGCCCAGAGATGGACATGGGTTGACCCGTACTGCCGGGGCCGAGGGCCGATACCACAGACGGAGCCCAGAGATGGACATGGGTTGACTCGTACTGCCGGGGCCGAGGGCCGATACCGCAGACGGAGCCCCATATGGATGAGGATTTACGTGTCGATGCTTGGCACGGGTTTCATGATGTTTTACCATGATGTTGTTTATATCCTCATATTGCATACATGATGTTTATTGTCATTGGGTGACGGGTGGACGGGTTCCACGCATATACAGACATAGATCATATACAGATATGGATCATATACAGACATAGATCATATACAGACATGGATCATATACAGACATGGATCATATATATACAGACTGGATTTACACTTATCATACTTCATTTGTATATATAACAGGGTATGAGGGCGCTGTTATATATACCCTTACACCAATATTAGTGGTATGGGACGCTAATATATGTGTATTGATATCATTGATACTGCATCATATTTACTTCTTGCAGACATACCTTATACTGATGACATGTTATTACCTGAGTACTTGGCACCACATACATATTTAGATGTTACCTTGCCACCTTATCACACTCAGATGTACTCTTGTGGATTATATTACTGATTGTTGACTTAGGTTTATGTCTTGCATTCGGTTTCTGCTTGTAGATGTTTCTATTCACGAGTTGGCAACTCACCCCCGTTGTGCCACAGTTTCTTGCAGGTTCTGCCGTACAGGTTTCATTGCGGCATTTCTGGCACACTTCTTTCTTGCGGGTGATTTGCTTTTGGTAGGTGGATTCTTTTGTATCAAGAACCACCATTGTTTTCATTTTACTCATTGTATCTAGAATTTCCATCAACCAAAACTTGTATATTCTTTCAGACCTAGACTTTAGTGATGTATTATTCGACCTTAGAGTCGCGCTTAGTAGTATTGCGGTTTCTTGTTGCTTGAGCTTTCTTTTGGGTTTGATCCTCGCCACTTGGCGTTGTATATTATTGTTGCTTGTGTGGTTGTGACCGTCTATTGACGAAGAGCTAGCTCCCGCTTGGGGATGCCTTTATCATTGCATATATATTGTTATTCTTGTTTTACCCCATTCGGGGCCATTTTTACAAAAGAACTCTGCCGAAATTTCTGGAAAAGATTGTACTGTTTTTTTTAAAATGCACATTCGGCTTAGTTATTTAAAAACCTTGATTTTTAAACATGTAGTTCTTTACTTATTCTTAAAAAGGGTTTTAGATTTCTGGGTTTTCGGCTTACTTAGTCGCGTTACGCCTGTAGACGTTACGTGGTTAAGTGCCGGTCACGGGCCAAACTTTGGGTCGTGACAAAGTTGGTATCAGAGCGCTAGGTTGACCTTGGTTCGAGTCTGAGTTTGACTATGTGGAGCCTAGGGCGTTGTATATATACGGAACTTAGGCTTGTCCTTACGGAACTTAGACTTGGTCGAGGGGGTATTAGACCCGAACTTTCGTCGTATTAGGATGACCCTTGGTTGATGGAATAGGTGACTAAAGTAGAGTGACGTACCGTTGGTATGTTCCGCGGCATACTTACGACACGCCACTCCGCTTAAGGAACCTTAGGATGTGCATACTTTTCGAGATCAGTGATTCTCTTCATATCCAGGATTATACATCCATTTGAGATCCCCGATTCTATTAGTTCATGATCATATCTTCATTGATGCTGTTCCTTCCTATGATCATGTATCCACTTTGGATCTGTTGTTTCCTTCTTGTCGTTGATGTGCTCTTTTGATACTCGATTGAGATTCCTGTCACCGTGTTTGAGCGCAGTTTGGGCTGCTGCTAGCGTTACGGCCGGTGTGAGCTCGTTTGGTACGAGGGCCGACCATTGTGTTTTCTGGTGACATGGGAATGTCT
Organism: Agapanthus africanus; assembly: GCA_030015575.1. Lineage (NCBI taxonomy): Eukaryota > Viridiplantae > Streptophyta > Magnoliopsida > Asparagales > Amaryllidaceae > Agapanthus > Agapanthus africanus. The sequence goes on from JASDDO010000031.1 coordinate 337,144,076, forward strand.
CGAGTTAGTATTGCTGATTGTGACCTCTAGTGGAGGCGAGTGCTTGGATTTGCACCGGATGATTGGGCCATTGTTAGAGCTGCCTGTTGTGAGAGGACTGTTGATGTACAGCATACCTCAGAGATTGTGATGTCGCCTACCGTGCAGACAGATGGACCAGCTGTTGCTGAGATCGACAGGATGTTGCTTTCGGAGCTTACGAGCTGAGATTGCCGGAGCTTTCAGGCAGATATGCGACTGATGATAGCTAGTCTACCTGATTGAGAGACGAAGGTGATTCGTCCAATTTTGCGCCAGAGCGGGCCCAGTTGAGTTGAAGAATTCCAGTGTGGAGAATCTTACTCAGATCTAGAGCAGACCGATTCAGAGATGACCGCCTATGTATTGCCCTTCCTGGAGGATTGAGGCATTGTTCGGCGTACAAGCGTATGAACCAGTTGTTGCTGCAAATGATGAGATATCGCCCAGATGATTGGAGCTGTTGCAGCGTGAGCATATACTCAGAGAGATGATAGCGAGTCGCTAGTCACCTGAGGATGAATGACTAGGACATGTGGTTCGTTCGTTACCGATGCGAGGTCATCAGATAGATCGTTTCCAGCTAGAGACGATTTCACGCAGGTTCGTTGAGAGTCGATTGAGACGATCGAATGTCAGGAGCCCATTTTTCCAAGTTTAAAGTATACGGAAAGACATGCAGGTGATTCTATGGACCCTCTAGAAGAATGAAACCCTAACTCGACTTAATGACCGTGTGACAGCCTTTGAATCTTAGGGTTTACGGCGGTTCCGCGGCGCCATTAGTGAGGCTTGGGTTTGCCCTTCTACGGCTGGACCACCGACGCTGTGGCATGTACTCGATACTATTAAACTGTACCCGAGATGTGAGCTCTTGGGGGATTATGAGGATCTGACGAGTCGATCGGATGGTTCGACATCTTTCGGATATCGTGATGGGACACTGCTTGGGAGACTCCAGATGCGAGCGTAGCCGTTGGAGCACAGTACATGCAGCCATGATGAGACGAGTCCGAATCAGTCGACATTGAGCAATGTGGAGTAGAGAGTTCGTACGAGGGTTCGATGAGATGACGTCCCACTTCGCTGACATCAGAGATGTGATACGCACCCCGAGGCGTGGTATGTGGATAGATCTTCCAGAAAGAATGCGATAAGTATGTAACCGTTCCGGAATAAGCTTTAGTTTCAGCATTGGATAACGACTTCCGGGCAATTCGGCAGGAATGAAATTTGAGAAAGGGACCTCGACAGGACCTTTCTGGAGTACGATACGAGAAGACCTAGACCAGGAGTGGTCGTATTGCGTGCACCCAGCAGGCCAGAGTTCGGCATTGTCGACGAGGTAGTTGACCCAGTTCGGATAGAGGAACTTACCCAGATGCGTTGCGAATTGATCAAGGACGGACGGGAGATGAGTATGCCTCCGATGGTTGGGACGTGTTCCCGAGGACCAGTTCAGCCTGACATCTTCTGTAGAATGATGAAGCTACAGAGTACGCGATTTCGAGTCCGTGCGAGAGACTTCAGATTGGCCGTGGCCGAGAACAGTGCAGTGCATAGTAGTGTGGCGTGACGTCATAGTGGACGATGATAGAGACATGTGGAACCAGAGGTTCGTGTGAGACACTGACGAGCTGTCATTGCTTCCCGTCGAGACTAGAGACCTGATTTGCTTACAGAGACGTTGGAATGTGACTAATTTCCGAGAAAAGGTTGTGCTGAGGACACAGATGTCTATCAAGCGAGAAGAGGTAGTACAAGAGAGCCAGCCTCTGTACAGATCGGCATAGGCATGATTGGAAGAGACCTTGAGCAGGATTCCTTCCAGGACATTGCTGCAATGATGTTTGCACCCAGGATCAGAGGTGACGTGCATTCAGAGAGCCGGAGGCCGACGCCAGCGATATGCTACCTTACGAGTGGTCGTGAGGTTTGACCGAGAGGTGACCAGAGAAGTACCAGAACGGAATCGTCCCCGTTAGCACACCTGACAGGGCCGATGAGCCGATTGACTGCGAGATAGGGAATCCGCAGAGAAGATAAGGACCCAGAGTCAGAGGACGCCGGACCGCGAGCAAGAAGCAAGTAGATATCCTGCGCTGCTAGCAGTGGATTGCACCGACTCCTTCTCGACCTCGAAGGAGGAACTACCGACGACGGTATTTATGATTTGTGATTTTGTGATTCGATTATCACGTATCCGTCATTTTGGATTTCGGTATTTTGTGCGTTCTGTTTGCATGATTTAGTTTGATGACTGAGTTTCATGATATTCGTTTCATGCACCCACTGGATATTTATATATTTTGTGCTGAGTTGTTACATTTGAGATATTGATTGAGATTTCATTCCTATCGTATTCAGTGATTTGATTTGCACTTCCAGCGTAGTTTTCATGCATCTTTAGTGTTTTGATATACGATTTTGGTGCACGCCAGATGCACTAAATCGGAATTCTTCGTGCATTTCATATGCACTTGATTTTTCTGTCAGGCGCACACGTTGCCTACGACAGATGTTTCGTGCACACCCGTTGCACTTAGATGTTGTTTTCTACACCTGTTTGACACTTATATGGATTTTGATTCCTTGCGCACCAGACGCATAGGATATTCTTATATATGCATTTTGGGGATTGATTGCTAGTAGAGTAGTACATTTCTTTTTATGATATTCTCTATGTGTTGATGTTTTCGGAGCCCCGACAAATGGATTATTACTGAAATTGTTTTAGTAGTGGGGGGGTTTAAATTTAAATTCGGGGACCGAATTTCTTTAAGGGGGGTAGATTGTAACATTTTCAAAAATATAAAATATTAATTTTGGGAATTTTTATAATTTAATATTATTTTATTGATTATTTTAATATTAAATGCAAATAAATAGGAAAAATGTTAGAAAAATTATGAAAAATTATGGAAAATTCTAAAATAGGGTAAATTAGTGAATTATGACATTTTTAAGTTTTTGTGATTAATTTGACACTAATATAGTGCTAATCGCGATTAAAATCAATAATCGGGTTTTTTGGCAATTTTGTGCAAAACATGCACATATCACATTTTCTACACTTGTGCATTTTTCTTGCCATGATTTATCATTTGGGTTTACTATTTAAGTGAGAAGGATTTGTTTTAGGAGAAAAAGAAAAGGAAAAGAAAAGGAAAAGAAAAAGAGTGAGGGTAGGTGAGAGAGAGGATGGGCTTGTTTGACTAACCCTTAGCATTTTCCTCCCTTCATTTTTCCCCTCCTTCCTCTCCCCTTGCTGCTGCTGCTCTGCACCCCATTCTCCCTCCCCTCTTCAAGCTCCAAAACACATCCAAAACAACACTAAAACCCCGATCTCCTTTCATAAAAATGATGCACAAGCTCGAGATCTACAATATGGACTAAGAAAGCATGGATTTTGGCCACTAGGGGCAACTCAAGAAAATTCTTGAGTTGCTAATGGAGGTAATTTCTGAACCATTAGCTCAATTGTAGCATTTCCTATAACCCCATGTTAAGATTATATCGATATTGTGTGATATTATGGACTTGATGAAAACCTAGTTAGGGTTTGAGAGAAACTTGAGTTGTAATATGAAATTGAGCTCAGTAGAGGACTTGTAAACACCCTAGTGCATGAATCGGAACCCAAAACCTGAAGCTAGAACCAGAAATACGGATTTTAGAAACCGATATCGGAGAAAAACTGAAATCTGTGCAGGTAAATTTGAATCTGCTATCACCCCGAGGACCTTAAAATGATATTGAGTGGAAATTGAGATGTGCAGGCACCATAGAGGCAACACCCCAAACCCTAGCCCCCAACTCCCTTTCCCGGCCGCCAATTCTCCCCTTTTGGCCGCCAATTGCGGCCTGGGTCCCACCTTCTTGGCTCGTTTTGGTTCTGTAGCTCCTACATTGTTAGTTTAGGCCCCTGGTATATATAGATTTGTATAAAGTGAATTGGGGTAAAATCTGGGACATATTTCATGAGTTGCTGTTTTGGACATTAGTTTCCGTATTCCGTATTTTCATTTCTGTATTGGTGTGTTTCGTTTTACCTCGACTATTTGGCGTTTATACGACGATATAGAGGATTATATGTGGTTTTGAAGGCGTGCCATAGGTTCTCACCTATAGGCCCCCTTATCGTATCGTTTTGGATTTCATGCGCCGTTTTAGCTTGGATTTGGTTTAATGCGCATATACGATATTTGATGTGTAGGTACCTATGAAGACTTCGGGACGACAAGCAAATACGTGGTGATGTCCGCAACTGATGATACAGGTGAGAAGATTATATCTACAGGGGGAAGTCGGGTGGATGGCGTATAGCACCCCCGCAGTCCGTAGTTAGTATATACATATAGTAGATGTGTGATAGTTTAGTGTGTTGTAGCTTTGTGTTAGAAGTATTATGGTACTTAGGGTTAGAAGTGATTAGTGTGGTTCCTAGTCGCGAACCCTAGGATAGAACTTACACCTACACACACACCCTTGCATATTACTTGTACTTACACGGCGTTTGATGATATGGGATGATGTTGGTAATGAGTCGATGGTGTGGGCTTGATGACGTGAGATCGGTGATTGGATACGATTCATTGTGGGATATGACTTGTGATTTCTTGCGGGCTTGGGATATGTGTTTACCCCCGCATGCATACTTCACTGATGGTATCGTTTGGTGCTAGACATAGAGTAGTACCCCAGGCTATGTGATCTGATGATAGTGATACCTGTTATGTGATGAGATAGTGAGATGTTGACCCGTACCCAGCTATTAGGATGCCGTACGATGATTACCGTACGAGCCGATATTGATGATAGATCCGCACTCATAACTCGAGGATGTCTTATGATATGACATTGAGGCGAGATCACCGACTATATACCTTTATATATGTATCGACTCAGATTTAGGCGGTTTCCATACCCCTCCAGACTTGCATGATACTTAGATCAGTAGTATACATAGTAGATGTTAGATTAGACCAGAGTCATACCTATTTCAAACTAACGAATCGGGAATATTGCAAGATAGGAAAAAGGGGATTCTACGGATATTTTCAAATGTGCAGAGTCTATTTTCTAAACACCGTAGCCCTTGTTTTACCAAAGATCCCGATTCGTCTTATTTCAAAAGGCAAGGTTGCATGATATAGCATTTGAGTTAGATTCTTCACTGTTGCGTTGCTTATTTCGATTGCACCTGTTTATACTATTTGCATGGCATTACTTGTGCTTATTGTTATATTGCCATCATGCTGTTAGGACACCAGCACCATTATCGATGATGCGTATGTTCCACGTACACTGATTGCCGGCTCGCACACTTCATCATCGATAATTGCTATGCCACTACACTGTAGTACTGCTGCATTCATGGTATGATTCCCGCATAGCATATTGTACACATAGACCTGTACACAAATATATGTGACATGACTTGATATTCATACCTGATACATATGTCACACCTGATCATTATATTGTAGATCATTTATATGTGACATGACTTGATATTCATACCTGATACATATGTCACACCTGATCACTATATTATAGTTCATTTATATGTGACATGACTTGATACTCACATTTGATGCTTATATCACACCTGATCATTATATCGTAGCTCATCTATATGTGACTTGACATGATATTTATGTTTGACGCACATATCATATCAGATTAGTGACTTACATTTTGGTTTGGATTATATGTGATTTCTGGATTTGGGAACCTTGGCTATTTCAAATATGTAATCGTTTAAAAACCCGGTTCCCTTGATATGATATTTCGGTGCGTCCACCATGTGTTTTCTCGGTGCTAGAGTGATATATAAAAACCCGAATCGAGGAGGCGGTTGAGGCCGATTACGGGTACATGGTGGACCCGGTATGGTACCCCGGGGCGAGAACGGTTTCGCTGTGTGATAGACGGTGAGCCCGGCAGAGGGACTACTACCTACCGGTGATTGTACTTTAGCTCGGCGGATATCATGGAGGATTCCGACCGGAGCCCAGAGATGGACATGGGTTGACCCGTACTGCCGGGGCCGAGGGCCGATACCGCAGACGGAGCCCAGAGATGGACATGGGTTGACTCGTACTGCCGGGGCCGAGGGCCGATACCGCAGACGGAGCCCCATATGGATGAGGATTTACGTGTCGATGCTTGGCACGGGTTTCATGATGTTTTACCATGATGTTGTTTATATCCTCATATTGCATACATGATGTTTATTGTCATTGGGTAACGGGTGGACGGGTTCCACGCATATACAGACATAGATCATATACAGATATGGATCATATACAGACATAGATCATATACAGACATGGATCATATACAGACATGGATCATATATATACAGACTGGATTTACACTTATCATACTTCATTTGTATATATAACAGGGTATGAGGGCGCTGTTATATATACCCTTACACCAATATTAGTGGTATGGGACGCTAATATATGTGTATTGATATCATTGATACTGCATCATATTTACTTCTTGCAGACATACCTTATACTGATGACATGTTATTACCTGAGTACTTGGCACCACATACATATTTAGATGTTACCTTGCCACCTTATCACACTCAGATGTACTCTTGTGGATTATATTACTGATTGTTGACTTAGGTTTATGTCTTGCATTCGGTTTCTGCTTGTAGATGTTTCTATTCACGAGTTGGCAACTCACCCCCGTTGTGCCACAGTTTCTTGCAGGTTCTGCCGTACAGGTTTCATTGCGGCATTTCTGGCACACTTCTTTCTTGCGGGTGATTTGCTTTTGGTAGGTGGATTCTTTTGTATCAAGAACCACCATTGTTTTCATTTTACTCATTGTATCTAGAATTTCCATCAACCAAAACTTGTATATTCTTTCAGACCTAGACTTTAGTGATGTATTATTCGACCTTAAAGTCGCGCTTAGTAGTATTGCGGTTTCTTGTTGCTTGAGCTTTCTTTTGGGTTTGATCCTCGCCACTTGGCGTTGTATATTATTGTTGCTTGTGTGGTTGTGACCGTCTATTGACGAAGAGCTAGCTCCCGCTTGGGGATTCCTTTATCATTGCATGTATATTGTTATTCTTGTTTTACCCCATTCGGGGCCATTTTTACAAAAGAACTCTGCCGAAATTTCTGGAAAAGATTGTACTGTTTTTTTTAAAATGCACATTCGGCTTAGTTATTTAAAAACCTTGATTTTTAAACATGTAGTTCTTTACTTATTCTTAAAAAGGGTTTTAGATTTCTGGGTTTTCGGCTTACTTAGTCGCGTTACGCCTGTAGACGTTACGTGGTTAAGTGCCGGTCACGGGCCAAACTTTGGGTCGTGACATCTAAGAACTTGTTTCGAGCGAGGTTGGCCGTCGGATCATCGGTAGGAGAACATGTCCTAAAGATGATTGGCTACATAGAAGAGCTCGCAGACCTTGGGACGACTTTGGATAATGAGCTCTATACAGACCTTATTCTCCAGTCCCTTCCTTCCACCTATGCCCAGTTTATTCTGAATTTGAATATTCAATGAAAAGAAGTTGAACTTCCGGAACTCCTTAACATGTTGAGGAGTGGAGAGGGCACCTTGCAGAAGGCAAAGGAAACACCCGCTATGTTTGTTAGCGGTGCTTCTTCTTCCGGGTCCAAGGCTAAGGCCAAAGGTACGAAAAAGAAGGCCGCCACCAAACCTAGAGGAGGTGTTAGTAAGGTAGGAGCGAAGGGAAAGAAAAAGTTTGCGGTACCAGTAGTGGCCCAGGATGAGTGTTTCCATTGTCATAGGAAAGGGCACTAGAAGAAAGATTGCAAGGCGTGGAACGCCAAGAACCAGGAACCGAAGCAAGTTGTGGTTTCGACTTCAGGTGTGTTTGTAATTGAGAATTGTCTGTCAATCAACTCTACTTCCTGGGTATTGGATACCGGATCAGGATCTCATATATGCATTTCATTGCAGGCACTGAGAAACCGTAGAGTACTGAAGGATGGTGATATGACCCTGATGGTTGCTAACGGAGCTAGCGTGGGAGCTGTGTCCATAGGGGATTATCACCTGGGATTGACGAGTAGACACATTTTGGTTTTACATAACTTTTTTTGGGTACCTAGCTTAACGTGTAATATCATATCAGTTTCCTTGTTATCAAATAAAGGTTATGATTTCACGTATGTAAGTGATGTTGTTAACATCCACCTAAATCATAGTTTGATTGGGTCCGGTATACTGGATAACGGTATATATGTCTTAAACCAACTCCAAATTTTCAATGTCCAGAACACATTAAAAAGAAAATAAAGCTTTCTTATGGCATTGTAGACTGGGTCACATCAATGAGAGAAGGTTGACTAAGTTACATAGAGAAGGATATTTGGACTCGTTCGAATATCAAACTTATGGCACTTGTCAATCTAGTCTCAAAGGAAAGATGACAAAGACTCCATTTACTGGACATGGAGTAAGAGCGAGCGAGCTCTTAGGACTCATACAAAGCGATGTATGTGGTCCAATGTCTACACATGCAAGAGGTGGTTTTTCCTATTTCATTACTTTTACGGATGATTACTCAAGGTACGGATTCATTTATCTGATGAAACATAAATCCGAGGCTTTTGAGAAATTCCAAGAGTACAAGAAGGAAGTAGAAAACCAAACCGGCAAAAGTATCAAGACACTAAGATCTGATCGAGGTGGTGAATACTTAAGTGCCGAGTTCATAGGTTACCTAAAAGAGAAAGGAATTCTCTCTCAGCTTACTCCTCCATACACTCCACAGCATAACAGTGTATTGGAGAGAAGGAATCGAACCCTATTGGATATGGTACGTTCCATGATGAGTTACCGCGATTTTTCTGGGGTTATGCGCTAGATTCAGCGGCATATCTTCTGAACAGGGCTCCTACCAAGACTGTGCCTACCACCCCATATCAGATGTGGAGTGGGAAGAAACCCCATCTTCAGCATATGAAGATATGGGGATGTCCAGCTTTTGTTAAAAAGCAGCATACGGACAAGCTCGAGGCACAATCAGTACAGTGTAAGTTTGTGGGATATCCAAAGAACTCCAAGGGATATTATTTCTATTATGCAGAGGAACAAAAGGTTTTTGTTTCTCGTAATGCCCATTTTCTAGAACAACAGTTTTTAGAAAAGGAAATAAGTGGGAGCTAAATAGAACTGGAAGAAATTCCAGAACCACAAACTACTACTGAAAGTTTGGTAGAACCAGTAGTTCAAGAAGAACAGGACATTCCCGCACCCCTCCGCAGGAGTAGTAGGCCATCTCATCCTCCTGAGAGATACTACGGTTTTCTCATATATGGGGATAGAGAGGATTGCATCATAGATGATGATGAACCTACTAGCTTCCAGCAGGCCATCCAGAGCGGCGACTCGGTACGATGGCTAGATGCAATGCGGACCGAAATGGAGTCCATGTGCACCAACAAAGTATGGACTTTGGACTTTACTCCAGATGGGGTAAAACCCATAGGATGCAAATTGATCTTCAAGAAAAAGATTAGTGTAGATGGACAGGTGGAAACCTATAAGGCTAGACTTGTTGCAAAGGGTTTTCGTCAAAGACCTGGTTTGGACTATGACGAAACAATTTCTCCAGTGGCTATGCTCAAATCCATTCGGGTCCTTCTTGCTATTGCTGCCTTCCATGATTATGAAATCTGGCAGATGGACGTAAAGACGGCTTTTCTGAATGGAAATTTAGAAGAGTGCGTCTATATGGATCAGCCAGAGGGTTTCAATCAGAGTGGGAGCAGCGGGAAAGTATGCAAGTTGCTTAAGTCCATTTATGGACTAAAGTAGGCATCGCGGAGTTGGAACATCTGTTTTGATGAAACGGTCAATGAATATGACTTTATCAAAAATCCAGATGAACCATGCATATATAGTAAAGTTGTAGAACGAACTGTCGTATTCCTCGTCTTGTACGTGTATGACATTCTATTGATAGGAAATGACATTGCTATGCTACAATCTGTCAAAGGATTCTTGTCACACAGGTTCTCCATGAAAGACCTGGATGATGCCTCTTACATTCTGGGGATCCGGATCTATCGTGATAGATCCAAGAGGATGTTGGGACTTTCGCAGTCCAGGTATATCAACACTATACTGAAAAGATTCAGTATGGAAGATTCTAAGCGCGGTAATCTACCGGCTTGTCACGGAATCACCCTATCCAAAGAGATGTCTCCCAAGACTGATTTGGAAAGGGAACGCATGTCTATTATACCCTACGCTTCTGCGGTAGGCTCTATAATGTATGCGATGTTGTGCACCAGAACAGATGTAGCTTACGCACTGAGCATGGTAATCCGGTATCAGTCAGACCCAGTGGAGAAGCACTGGATAGCAGTAAAGAACATTCTCAAGTACCTGAGGAGGACTAAGGAGATGTTCTTGGTTTACGGCAGAAAAGACCTCAAGATGGAGGCCTTTGCTGATTCCGGCTTCTAGAGTGATAAGGACGATTCCAAGTCCCTGTCAGGTTATGTCTTTACCCTCAATGGAGGGGCGGTGTGCTGGAAGAGTTCCAAGCAGGACACCGTTGCTGACTCGACGATGGAAGCGGAGTATATTGCTTCTTGCGATGCCGTAAAAGAAGCGGTCTAGATGAAGAAGTTCCTAACAGAACTTCAGGTGGTTCCTACCATTGTTGATCCAATACCTCTGTATTGCGACAACAACGGAGCTATAACTTTAGCGAAGGAACTAAGGTCCCATCAGAAGTCCAGACACATCTTAAGGCGGTATCACCTGATCAGGGAGATCATTGATCGTCGGGAGATCGAGGTCCGGAGAGTTGCTACCGAAGAGAATATTGCTGATCCATTCACGAAGGCCCTATCTCAGATTCAGTTCGAGAGGCTACTCGAGATCATCTGTCTTCGATATGCCAGTACATGGCCCTAGTGCAAGTGGGAGATTGTTAGTGTATATGCCTTAGGGGCCATTATTGTATCATACTAGTTTGTATATTACTTAATGGAAGCTTGGGATATTCGCAGTTATATAACAGTCTTGCTAAACATGGTAGTATGCTACTTGCTTTTATCTATCTTAATATGTGAGTATACGTATTGATAGAGCTCTTAAGATCTTACTTGACTACCAACGTTGTGATGGCAGTCACACTAGTAGGGGCTGGGTAGTCTACAAGCACATCCTTTTTCAGGTCCCTAGTCGTAGGATTATCGAGACAGGGCATCGATACTCCGGAGTAGACTAGTGTGTACGCTTCTCATCCCAGTTGGGGGGATGGTCTGTCCCACAGCCGTCAGTACGTCGTACTGGAGATAGTATACAGGTGCTCGTTGGGTTACGGGTACAACGGACAGGACTCACGGGGAACTGCTGGTTGGTATTATACCCGTCGTCAGTTAACAGTTCCCTGGTGACATGAGTACAGCATAGTCCGCAGACTTGACACTGATATTTCGCCTCGAGTGTGTCCCACTGTTCTTAGATTGCTACCCTACCACGGCTCAAAGGAGTCATGCAAACAGGTAGCAGTTGGGTGCAGTCCCGAGCGCTTGGTGTAAGTCTACGCTAGCGCCCCGACAGTCTACAGACGCCAAAATGTGGAACAAAACTTTTAAACTGGCGCTATCGTATACTTTAACCCGGATCTGCCATTATTGCTAAACTAACAAACTGTAAAGAGTGTAGAAAGATTGTACCGAACGATCCGAGTCCTTCGTTCTTCAACCATCATCCCACGCTCCGTTGCGGCTGCTCCGATCTCGTCGATCTCCGTTATCCTCGTCGAGGTGGCACCACATGATCGGTTCTTTAAACGGGCTCCCGCCTCTGACTCGAGGCAACTCGATCGTCAAGTTTGCTAAAAGAGACGACCAAGAATGTTGTAGAGAATGAGTAGATGACTTTGTCTCACTTCGTCCAAATCCGTGGACGATCGGTTAATGAAGTTGCCGAAGGAATCGGGTGATGGAATGAAATGGACTGTGAAATTCCATACACCGATAAAACCTATCATATCTTTTCTACAAAATGAAATCAACAACCATGAGAGAGAGAGGAGGGGGTCGGCCTCTTATAAAGAGAGGGGGGTGACCGTAGGAACCAAGTGGTGACCCTAAGACAAGAAGCTTCTTACAAAATATCTTTAGCTAAATAAAAGATCTTAACCAAAACAAGAAAGTGGTTAAAATCAAAGCATGAGTCACAAGACACCTCACCAAATCTAGAACCTTCTAGAACCTTCTAGAAGCATGACACACTCTCATCCAAGAAAAGATAAATCCGTCTTTAACCGAATGTTAAAAGACGACTGATAGAAAACTGGAAACTGGCAACTTCCAAAAGTGATCCTGAAACAACTTTCAGGATAACCCCGAAACTGTATAAATATACCCGCATTTGTATTACGACCGAATACAAATGCAACTTAAACAAAGATATTATACCTACTCAATATAAGACTCGGATCCGGCTTAAACCAAAGCCGACCAGTATTATCTGCCCGAAAAATAACACGTGTGTAAACTCACGTGCATTTTCCGAACCCTGCCATAAAACCATACGGCCTCTACAACGTTTCGCCCGAACTTGGGAAACTGTCTGTGGGGGACTCTAATGACTCGTCAGCACCCTGGCAGTGGGTTTAACCACAAAACGTCAGCGGCACTAGCAATGCGTAACGGCTGCCCATGGACTGACCTCAAGGGATGCCGATGAGCGCACTCATCCGGAAAACCCTACTGAGCCTAACAGTGACAATGTATATACAGTCCGGTCCGTTCGTCAATGAGTATCGCATATCTGCCTAGGGGGCTAGTAACGTCAGACCCCCAATAGCAGTATAAGTCGTGTCGGAGTGAAGCCCAATAACACCCTGAGATACTACTGGAGTACCTACCAGTAAATCTCCTACCATGGCCATGGATTTGTGTAATGGCTCTCCTAGACACAGCACGATCTCGCCCCCAATACCGGGAGAGACGAATCCCCTGCCGATCCGCTCACGTGCCTCCATATGGCTCGGGACTGTACCCAAAAACTACCTGTTTGCACGACTCCTTTGAGCCGTGGTAGGGTAGAAATCAAAGCACAGTGGGAACTCACACGAGACAAATGACGACCTCAGGTCGATGAACTAACCTGTACACATGTCACCAGGGAACTGCTATCTGACGGTAGATATAATACTAACTAGCAGATTCCCGGCGAGTCCTGTCCGGTGTACTCATAACCCAATGAGCACCTGTATACATCTTAGGTGATCCAACTGACACCAGTGGCTTGTGAGACCGGCCACCGCCCCTCGTCGGTGTCTCGACTGTACACACTAGTCTACTCCGGAGTATCGATGCCCTGTCTCGAAACTCCCACGACAAGGGACCACAATTAAGGATATGCATATAAACTACCCAACTCTAACGTATATGATCGCCATCATACTGTTGGTAGTAAAGCAAGATCCTAAGGGCTCTATCAATGTGTAACATGCAATCAGTCACCTGAACATGTACACGACTGATAAAGGCAAACCAGATAGCATACTATCATCTCGAGTAAGACTGTCCTACCGGGATAGGTCCTCCGCAATCATTGCAATCACGTACCTGTGATCCAATAATTGACTATGAGGGCACTATCTCCAACAATCTCCCACTTGCACTCAAGGCTAATATTGCGATGTCGACTACTCACAGCCCGTGTGAAACCGAACATCCAACTCCTCTACTAATCAGTTTCACAAAGCCCGTTTGTAAAACTATTGTGTTCGAGAAATAGCCTCGGTGAGTGGATCCGCCTAGAAGTTTCTTTCTGTATCTCTCTTAATCTCAAGTTCGCGGAGAAAGCCATCTCCCGAATTGAGTAGTACCTGTCTTAGAATATGTCTGGATATCTGATGGGACCTTAGTTCATAAATGAACTCCATATCCAAACTTCTTAGACTGAATCGATCACTGAACCTAATCAGTATCGGGCACCATGCCACCCACAGTATCCTCTGGAACCACCTGTCCATAATACTGTCCCTCGTCAGAGGGAAAACTAAAACTCTGACAATCACTCTGTCATCCATGTCACCTTTGAAGCATGGAATGATAACCGTCTCCCGAAAGAGGCTGCCGTTATCAAATCCGTAGAACATGTACTAATGCTCTAAAACCGCTTCCTTATGTTTCTCCAGGATTGGATTAATACAAACTTATTGCATCTAGTGCAAAACCAGCATTTGGTGTGGTACTTGACATCTCATGATTGACTCAATTGCCTAAGCAAGTGATCTGCCAATCATGCACTTCCCTCTCCCCTTTAGTCTATACGACACCTTTAGAGAGGGTGCCTCCATCACCTGCAGGTACACCACCTCGCTAGGAGTCAACTATTCCAAAAACCATTAGAATATCTGTCAAAGTACCCACATTGGGAAACTACCCAAATCCAGATCTAAAACCATAGATCTAGAAACCAGAATGTCAAATATTATATCCATATCCTGTCTGGAGAAACAACTGTGTGACGACCACAGTACAACCGATCGTAGTATAGGAATTTTACTTCCTGCTCTGTGTATGTCATCCAGATACCATGACATCACACCCTACTACCTTCTTAACTGATCCATCCCCTATTCTGATTGAAGTCAAACCCATGACTGTCACATCAAAATTAGATGATCTATCTCCGCTATAACTGCTCAAGTCCATAAATAGATATAAGCATCTTTCCCACTATGCTTCCGCTGCTCCCACTGACTATGACAACCCTCCTACCGGGTCTCATATCCTGGAACAACAGTAGTGTCAAGTCTTGGTAGATAAGAACCTCCCTGTCACCGTCTCTGAGGCTACCGAAGTACCTCTCGGGCATCTGAGGTTACCTACCATACCTGCGGAGTGGCTATTGGAATGTCAAACCTGATTGAATGTATAGGTCCTATTAAATTTTCCTTAATCGTTCGCGGTTCTGGAATCACTTCCAGTTCTACCATACTCCCACTACTGTTTTCTGAAAAAGCTCCATTTTACTAAAACTGTGGCGAGTCAAGAACAATATCACTATTGATCTTCCAAATGGTAGAATATCAACCCATGTCATAACCAGGGTCAACCCACAAACAGCCATTACAGAAACGTGCCCTGAGTTATCCAGTGTCTGGTTTTAATCATAAGCTGGACAACTCCCCATACCTTAACTTCTTTTAAGGTACGATCCGTTCTATATCCAATATAGAAACTTTGGCACTAATTTAATTGGAACCAAGATTCAAATCATGCAGCTGTCTCCAGTGCATATCTACTTAATGGAAAGAGGCTAATCAGCATTACTCAACTTAGGAATCCATCCAATTATGAGTAACCTGAAAGAGAAACACGTTTCTCAAAACCATCACTATCATATGAATACCAATCACAAGAATCTACATCTTCGATCTCTTTGAAGAATCCCGATGCTTGTGATACCTGGTTCTCTACTTTATTCTTATACCCACAACTTCTCAAAACTTAGACCTTGTATTTCTACGAAACATCATCTAAATACTAGAGAAGTTATAAGTAAACAGAACATAGTACGAGGACCTACCCCTTTGTCCTGATGGACACTGGACAACATACAATACTCTGTATAAGTCCGCTGAGTTAAACAACTCATAACTTGTGCGTTGTCGGTGGAAAACTGTACCCTGGCGATTTCCTCAACTATCACCAATTACAACGAATTCCGATATAATGAGGACGATCACCTAATTCCCAATATCTTACTCCCAATCATCATCTGTAAAACCATACAGATATGAGAATGAAACCTGGTAAATACATACCCTTGGAGTAAGTGTCTAATCGGGAAAACAGTTTTTCTTTTAACAATGCACTGAAACATGAAAATGTTTCGTAGGGGTATCCTGGTATTCATAGCAATGCCTCTTCCATAACCCAATTCATGACTTCAACCGTATATTTTATTGCCATCTCTCCAAATCCCTTTATTTGTCTTTAGTCGTTACCTTCTGTACACCATCGTTAGGCTAACTGGTTTTCTTCCTTCCCTACCGTTCGGCACCAGCCTATGGTTTGGAAGAAGACTATCCAGTAAGCATAATAGGTGTACCCTCCTAAACCAAGGAGTACTCGCATCTCGAGAGAAGGTGACGATAAAAGACAACTGAATAATACCTTATTCTTTTAAAGGTGAAATAGGAGTGGCGATGAAGTACGCGGTTTTGGTCGTGAATGATATCAGTCGCAATTTACTTTGCCCTCTTTCTAATCCCTTTATTTTGTCTTTACATATTACCTTCTGCACACCCTACTTAGGCTAATTGGTTTTCTTCATTTCCTACCTTTCGGCACCAGCCTATGGTTTGGAATAAGACTATCCAATAGGCGTAATAGGTGTACTCTCCTAAACCAAGGAGCTCTCGCAACCTGAGAGAAGGTGATAATAAAAGACAACTGAATAAACCAATTCTATTTCTCTTGAACCTGGATCCATCCTCGAAGAAGTCCCTTCGAGTTCGTATATAACCATACGATGGCTCTATCCAATGGAAGTGGATATCCGTAGTAATACGGGTGTTCTGAGAAATACAAAGGGTAAAAGAAGGAGTGGCAATGACTTATGCAACTCAGACAATCCAAACGCCAGTATTTTAAGAAGGTTCGGTCAACCTGGTCACTGAGTCATAGTCTAGGGTCGGTCAAAGGTCGCTGCCAAAGAGAGAGAGAGAAAAGAAACACTCTGCGTGCACTCTAACCTAGATCAGAATGGTCATCACTTTATCTAATCCGGAAACCTCCCACTGTCCTGTCAAATTCTCCTCCAAACCTAAAGAAGAATCAATCGGGATCACCCGAAGAGTAAACCAACTCATCAGTGGGAATCGGGATCCAACTCTCATCGCATGTTAACGTGATGGAATGCATCCACGTTATTCATACTCCAGAAGGTATGCGCATACTTGGCAAGTTTCAGTTTCTTTAGAAACTCCCGATATCATTTTCTTGCCCTATGCTCTTATGACCTTGGCGTATGTCAACAAATCATAAGTCACATGTCAAGTTCTGCCCGTCATTATCTTGTTAATTTGAACCCACCCGTACATACCCTTGACGTATGCCAACAAGGTAATACGACTGTCCCAAACCAACTCATTTATCTATGCAACAAATGAATACCCAGCAGCTACCAAACACTATGCCTTGACGTATGCCAACAAACATAGCTTGAATACTACTGACCATCCATAAGAAACGACGGAGGGCTACGGCTGGTTTTTGGCGAAAAACCTTTAACGTAGTGAACTTGATATCGCTGAAGGAACCTGATAGCTTTTTATAAAAATATAGTGGCGAAAACCTTTTGCTAAAGAGGTAATTCCCGGTGAAGGGATCTCGGCTCTTTCCTCATGGAATGAGGTGCAGGATATTCCACTGAATACCGCTATGCAAAGCAACTTGTAATCGACTATAGTGAAGTTATTACTCTGACGCAAACTTCTGTCCAAGGGGTCTTTCCCGGTGAAGGGATATCAGCCCTTGCCTCGTCGAATGAGGTGCTGGATATTCACACCGAATACCTCTATGCATAACAAAAAGAAACGTCTTTATTATAACACCTTTTTAAAATTGTTCCAACAACTCAAACAGGTTTGTTTTACTTTGCATTGATCAGAATCAACGCAGTCCCATCATTCTATCACACCAGAAAAGAACGAAAATAAAATGTACGTATATGCCATCCGCATTCGTCACTGGGTCCCGTTATCACCCGTTAGGTTACTTAACTAACGACAGAGCGGGGACTGGACTAGCGCGGGTGTAAAACATATACAACATCTAATAGTATATAAGCCAATATACAATAATCGCTCCAGGCGTGATAATATGCAACATTACAGAAAAGTAATAAGCATCAGAGAACAATACAGATAATCTGGGATCCCCGAGTTTCACAGAGCCGCTGCTGAAACTCGACGTTCCCCTGTCGTGTGGATAGCCTGTGCAATGAAACCTAGACCCCTACGGGTGCGGCAAGTTACCCGCCAAAACCTGAAGCGAGGTAGTCCCCACAGCATAGTGAATGGAACACCCGGCACTTCACGGAATCCGGTAAATTGAGCACCCCTCCTTGGGTCAACCTGTACCCCCTACGAGTGCGGCGAATAGTCTGCCAATTTTAGAGTGGGGCCCCTCTGCCTCCCAAAGCCATGAGATGCGGACCCGTTGCCCTCCAGAACCCGGCTATCCGTGCACTCCGTCTCGGGGCAAAACCTAGTACAGTAATGAAAAATAGTACAATAGGTACATCGACCGCAACCTGGTCGTGCCCCAAAAGAATATTATACAACAGGCAGTGACGGCTGTCCACAAGTTGGACGCTCGGCCCGCAATATCAAATGTACAAATAAACACAAACTGTACTACCATTGCACACTGCTATCCACTACGACAAATCCGCAACATCACAGCACAACACAGAACATCAACGCGAATGTCACGTTCGCAAACCCGTCTAAAAGAACTATAGCAATCAGACGCGGTATACCGATCAAATGACATTCCCGGTCGGAGATATAATGTAAGCACTGTAAACTAACGTGTTTAAATTTCGATCGACCAAAGACCAAATATCAAAAAGTGGGCCCCACTGCTTACTGGTGAACAGTAACAAAATCTGGGCCAAAACTATATATACCAAAAATCCCAAAATCCAACACAGAAGCCACTGACCAAATTTGGGAGCACGTGCTCCCCACGTGGCCGCGGATGCGCGGCCAAACCATGGGTTTGGCCGCGTTTCCGCGGCAGCTTGGAGGAGTTACGACCCCAAATTTTGTCGTGGCTCTTAAAATTCCCTGCACAGATTTTTAAGACATCCAGAAATAAACTTTGAGACCGTTTACAATTAACAGAAACTGTCAGGTAGGGATTTTGCAATTTTTGTTTTTCGGTTCGATCGAAGTTTTAAACGCGTTAGCACAAGTTAGCATAGCAAAATGGTGAGGCTCTGATACCACTGTAAGTCTATGCTACCGCCCCGACAGTCTACAGACGCCAAAATGCGGAACAAAACTTTTAAACTGGCGCTATCGTATACTTTAACCCGGATCTGCCATTATTGCTAAACTAACAAACTGTAAAGAGTGTAAAAAGATTGTACCGAACGATCCGAGTCCTTCGTTCTTCAACCATCATCCCACGCTCCGTTGCGGCTGCTCCGATCTCGTCGATCTCCGTTATCCTCGTCGAGGTGGCACCACATGATCGGTTCTTTAAACGGGCTCCCGCCTCTGACTCGAGGCAACTCGATCGTCAAGTTTGCTAAAAGAGACGACCAAGAATGTTGTAGAGAATGAGTAGATGACTTTGTCTCACTTCGTCCAAATCCGTGGACGATCGGTTAATGAAGTTGCCGAAGGAATCGGGTGATGGAATGAAATGGACTGTGAAGTTCCATACACCGATAAAACCTATCATATCTTTTCTACAAAATGAAATCAACAACCATGAGAGAGAGAGGAGGGGGCCGGCCTCTTATAAAGAGAGGGGGGTGACCGTAGGAACCAAGTGGTGACCCTAAGACAAGAAGCTTCTTACAAAATATCTTTAGCTAAATAAAAGATCTTAACCAAAACAAGAAAGTGGTTAAAATCAAAGTATGAGTCACAAGACACCTCACCAAATCTAGAACCTTCTAGAACCTTCTAGAAGCATGACACACTCTCATCCAAGAAAAGATAAATCCGTCTTTAACCGAATGTTAAAAGACGGCTGATAGAAAACTGAAAACTGGCAACTTCCAAAAGTGATCCTGAAACAACTTTCAGGATAACCCCGAAACTGTATAAATATACCCGCATTTGTATTACGACCGAATACAAATGCAACTGAGACAAAGATATTATACCTACTCAATATAATACTCGGATCCGGCTTAAACCAAAGCCGACCAGTATTATCTGCCCAAAAAATAACACGTGCGTAAACACACGTGAATTTTCCGAACCCTGCCATAAAACCATACGGCCTCTACAACGTTTCGCCCGAACTTGGGAAACTGTCTGTGGGGGACTCTAATGACTCGTCAGCACCCTGGCAGTGGGTTTAACCGCAAACCGTCAGCGGCACTAGCAATGTGTAACGGCTGCCCATGGACTGACCTCAAGGGATGCCGATGAGTGCACTCATCCGGAAAACCCTACCGAGCCTAACAGTGACAATGTATATACAGTCCGGTCCGTTCGTCAATGAGTATCGTATATCTGCCTAGGGGGCTAGTAACGTCAGACCCCCAATAGCAGTATAAGTCGTGTCGGAGTGAAGCCCAATAACACCCTGAGATACTACTGGAGTACCTACCAGTAAATCTCCTACCATGGCCATGGATTTGTGTAATGGCTCTCCTAGACACAGCACGATCTCGCCCCCAATACCGGGAGAGACGAATCCCCTGCCGATCCGCTCACGTGCCTCCATATGGCTCGGGACTGTACCCAAAAACTACCTGTTTGCACGACTCCTTTGAGCCGTGGTAGGGTAGAAATCAAAGCACAGTGGGAACTCACACGAGACAAATGACGACCTCAGGTCGATGAACTAACCTGTACACATGTCACCAGGGAACTGCTATCTGACGGTAGATATAATACTAACTAGCAGATTCCCGGCGAGTCCTGTCCGGTGTACTCATAACCCAATGAGCACCTGTATACATCTTAGGTGATCCAACTGACACCAGTGGCTTGTGAGACCGGCCACCGCCCCTCGTCGGGGTCTCGACTGTACACACTAGTCTACTCCGGAGTATCGATGCCCTGTCTCGAAACTCCCACGACTAGGGACCACAATTAAGGATATGCATATAAACTACCCAACTCTCACGTATATGATCGCCATCATACTGTTGGTAGTAAAGCAAGATCCTAAGGGCTCTATCAAAGTGTAACATGTAATCTGTCACCTGAACATGTACACGACTGATAAAGGCAAACCAGATAGCATACTATCATCTCGAGTAAGACTGTCCTACCGGGATAGGTCCTCCGCAATCATTGCAATCACGTACCTGCGATCCAATAATTGACTATGAGGGCACTATCTCCTACACTTGGAGGCAGTGGCGGTTTGACAGGATTCGTCTCTTCCGGTATTGGGAGTTGATATCGCGCTGTGTCAGAGAGCCATTACGCAAAGTCCCTGGCCAGGGCAAGCGAGATTTACTGGTAGGTTCCAGTTGTTTTATCTGGGTGTAATGGGCTACGCTCCGACACGACTTATACCGCTATTAGTGGACTGACGCCTGCCGCCCCCTAGGCCCGGTATGCGATAGTCTTAGACGAACAGACCGTACTGTACGGAGATTGTCACATCAGACTCAGTAGGAGTTCGGATGGGTTTCCTCATCGGCCTTCTTATCGATATCTACCTGGGGACCGTTACGTACATCTAGTGCCGCTTGCGGTCTGTGGTTAAACCCACTGCCAGCGTAGTAGTCGAGTCTTTAGAGTCCCACACAGAGAGTTTCCCTACTCCAGGCGAAACGATATAGAGGTCGTATGGTTTTATGACAAGGGTTCGGACGCATACGTGTGTTTACGCACGTACGACATTCGGACAGTTTTTACCAGCCGGCTTTGGTTTAAGCCAGTTTCTAGTATCAGGTTATTGGATTTATACAGTCTAAAGTTTTTCCGTGTTTTCACGGATAGGAGGGGCGTTCTCGTAATTTCGCGAGAAGCTTCTAGAAGGATGGTGACTTGAGGGTTAAGGTGGCAATTGCATTTATTGTGTTAATGACTCATTTGTGTGATTCATCCATGGAGTTAATGCATCATTTAATGATCTAATGACTCATGAGATGAATCACTCATATGAATGACTGAAGCATGGTTGTTAAATGATTTAATTTATTTATTTCATTAAACATTATGCTTCATATATTCAAATGAGTTCATTATCTCTTCTCATTCTCTTCCTCACCTTCTCTCTCTTCAAGCTCTCTCTCTCTCTTCAAACCTTAATCCTCCCCTCTCATGTGTTGAGACCAAGGATTAGAATAGACTACTTAATCCATAACCCTTCTCTATATCACCTAGGTAACTTAGATTAGCACTTTAAGAAACCTAGTTACCTCAAGTTAGAGGTGAAGCTTGAAGTAAAGCTCTCGGGTGGATCATCTACTACATAGAGAAGGCCGGAGAGGAGGTGGAGAACGAAAAGACGAAGGACACGGTTCATTAGGTATAATCACTTATCATAGTAGTTAACACTTCTATGGTTTCTTGTTAGTTATAGTTTAGCAAAGATTCTCGGTTAGTCGATGTTTATGCAAAGAACAAGATCGTTTTTCATTATTCCGCCTCCCCGCAAGTCGTGGGGTGTTGTACATCGACTTACATTCTCAAGGTGAAAGGAACGATCTTGTTTGAAGTCTTCGAGGCCGAAGATGATCTACGTCGAGAAGACACTAACTCAAGCTACTACTTCACTAATGAGAGATTAGTGAAGCTAACACCCTATACTAAAGTGCTAATCTAGTAGAGGATGATGAAGTAGGAAGTGGGCTCACTTTAGTTTTATTTTTCTCACAATATTTTCTCACTTTGGAAAAAGCTAGCAAGCTTTTTTCTCAAGGATGAAGAAGATGAAGCAAAGAGATGAGAATGAACTAATGAGGTGAGACAATCAATCATGGGTGAGTTTGTATCATATATCTAACTATGTAGAGACATAACCATGGCTAAATTATAATGGTTAGGTTAATAAATATCTTAAGTAAAACAAAATGAGTGGACTAAGTCAATGCATCCACAAGTTTCTACAAGCTTCATGCATGTGAGCAATTATCCACTAATTTGGATTTACTTTAAATAATTAAACCCCACATTATAATTAGTATGGTGTAAGTCTTATACACCCATGTAGTGTGTATCAACAACCATGACACAAAAGAAAAACACAATTAATATATATTATATATATATTAAGTGTGCACATATGAGAAAAATAAATGCTTAAGTGAGCTAATATTAGTTAATGTAAACTAGTATATCAAATATACAATTATTCATTAAATTATCAAATCAACACTTAATTTAATAATCCGGCTATATCTTATATAACCGACTAATATTATATGTACCAACTTATCGAATCAACACTTGATTCGATAACCCGGCTATATTACATATAACCGACCGATACAAAAATCGCGAGAATAGAATACAGTATCACATACTCGTATTATTCTCGGTTCTGCACATATCACATATGTGCTCCTACTTCGTTTTGCGTGAGCCAGTAAAATCTCTATGTAGGACTCTAAAAACTCGTCAATACGCCGGCAGTAGGTGATGATCACATCAAACACCCACAAGCCGTCAGCGGTACTAGATGGACGTAACGTCTACCCGGGTATTGAGCGATCAGAAGATCAACAAGCAAGCCCGCTCTAGCTCCTATAAAGCCTGTCAGTAACACTACCGTATAGTCCGGTCTTTTCGTCTAAGATGTCGCATATCAAGTCTAGGGCTAGTAAACGTCAGACTCCAATAACTCGATAAGTCATGCCGATACGAGGCTCATAACTGGTCAATAAAATACTGATAACTCTTACCAGTAATTCTCTAAATCAGCCCTGGCCAGGGACTTCCAGTTATAGCCAATCGAGCATAGCACGACATCTACCCCCAATATCGGGAGAGACGAAATCCCCTCATATCGCTCATTGCCTCCATGCGACTTGGACTGTACCCAAAAACCACCGTTTTGCACATCCTCTTGAACGTGGTAAGGTGGAAATCAAAGCACAGTGGGAATCACACAAGACTCTATAACGGTCTCGGGTCTACAGACTAACCTGTACCAGTGTCACCAGAGAACTGCTATCTGACGTCAGGAATAATACCATCTAGGAGTTCTCGGTGAGTCCGTCCAGTGTACCCAGTCTCCACTGAGCACCCGTATACCATCTCTGATGTCAAAAATCAATGGATATGGGATCATCCATCGCCCATCTCAAGGGTCGAGAAGCGTATACGCTAGTATACTTTGGTGTATCGATGCCCTGTCTCAATACACCCACGACTAGGAACATTAAAGGATGTACTTGTAGACTAACATGTCCCTACTAGTACGATCCGCATCATAATCCTGGTAGTTAAGTACACATCCTAAGGGCTTTACCAACATGTAACTATAAGACAGTATCAGACAAGTATACATGTTAAGATAAAGAGCAACCAGATAGCATATTATCATGTCGAGCAAGAAAGTCATCTCTATATATGTCCAAGTATCCACTATATTATACATCGTATGTACAATAATGCCTCTTGGGCATACATACAACTAACATGTGTGCATGCACATCATCATGTGCATGTATAAACATATATGCATACATCCAAAAGAAAAGGTTTAATTAAAAGTGAGCTAAAAGTCAATATTAAATCAACACTTGATTTAATAAATCGGTCATATCAAATACGACCCAACCAATAGTAAATGCCCGATTAAAATACGGCATCACATATTCGCATTTAATCGAGCTCCCGCGCATATCTCATATGCACACCACATCGTTTCGCCTGAGCTAGAAAAATCCTGTGTGGGACTCTAAGACTTGTCAATACACCGGCAGTAGGTGATGATCATATCAAAACACCCACAAGCGGCAAGCGGTCAGCTAAACGTAACGGCCACCCAGGTATTGAGCGAACAGAAGGACAACAAGCGAACTTGTCAAAGCTCCCGCAGAGCCACTGGCACTAGTAAAATAAGGGGTTGCCCCTACGGATAATATCATCCGTAGGGGCAATAAAATTTTGTCCCTACGGATTAATACGTAGGGCAAAGTGGTTGCCCCTACGGTCGTTCAATATTTATTTAAAATTCATTAAATCTTAAAGTGTTTTTTGCCCCTACGGTGGCGCAAACCAAGCACCTACGGGTATATCCGTAGGGGCATATAAATAGGGATTTAAGAGATCGATCCATACGCTGATTATTTCTTTTTCCTTTTCTCGCGCGAAACCAAATTTTCCCAAATCGAGATCGTCGTCGCCGCCGCCGCCGCAGTGATCTCGTCGTCACCGAATCCAAGCCGAATCGTCGTCGCCACACCTGCGCAGTGATCTCGTGGTCGCCACCGTGCTCCGTTCTCGTTGTCGCCACCGCCCTTGTCGTCGCCGATTGCGTCTCCGTCGTCGCCTACAGGTAATTAGTTAAACATTATTATTATAATGATGTTAGGGTAGCGATCAATGAGGGTTAGGATTAGGTATCGGTTGTGGTTAGGGTTAGGATTAGGGTTAGGGTACGGGTTCGATCGGCGGTTGGGGTTCGACGACTGGTGTTGGTGTTAGGGTTAGGGTTAGGGTTTCGGTTGGGGTTTGGTGTTGGGGTTGGGGTTCGGCTGGGGCTGGGTTGGAGTTAGGGTTAGGCTGGGTTAGGGTTTGGTGTTGGGTTGGGGTTCGGCTGGGGCTGGGTTGGGGTTAGGATGAGTTGGAGAGATTGAAGGCGAGCTGGGTTATGGGAGAAGAGAAGGAAATGGCACTGCTTGCTGCTTCAATTTTTTGATATAGATAGATAAGGTTCTTTGGGATTTTGGAGGGGTCTTAATTTGGGGGAAATAAATAGCTTTGGAGATGAAATGGGCATTTCGGTAATTTAATTCTCTGTTGCAAATATTATTTATCAATATATTTAATTATATATATTAAATAAAATAAAGTAAACTATAAATAATATGAAACCAATATATGATACTCGATGATGATATGAAACCTTCATATTCCCATCGATACCCGTATATGAAACTAAAAGCGCCACTTAGTCCCCGTCAATCGGTTAACATACGTGCGATGCTCGTCGTGACCTAGAACTATACGAAGGTTGTTAAATATCGGACATTATAGCTCGATACTAACAACCGTCGTATAGTCTACGCGACGAGAAAATTCAATCGTATGGTAACCCATAGATTTGTCCCGTGTGGACAAGTTAAGAATGTATAAAGCAAACGCCTTCATTCACTTGTGTTTTCATCCGTTTCGAGATATTTCGTCGGTACCATTCCGCTGGTTCTCCGTATACAAAGATAGATTAGATGTTCATTTCAATGTTGTTTCACAGCTTCGAAATGATTATCTATTCTATTACAGTGTACTCGGAGAACAGCGGGGAGGTGCTGCCGAAATTTACTCGAAACGGTTGAAAGCACAAGTGATGGGCGTTCGCTCTATACATTCTTAATGGGATAGAAGCCTACCCCCGACAGCCGGAACACATACATACAAACGCATAATTAGAGAGCGACTCGAGATGTTCGGGTTAAAACCAATATATGATACTCGATGATGATATGAAACCTTCATATTCCCATCGATACCCGTATATGAAACTAAAAGCGCCACTTAGTCCCCGTCTATCGGTTAACATACGTGCGATGCTCGTCGTGACCTAGAACTATACGAAGGTTGTTAAATATCGGACAGTATAGCTCGATACTAACAACCGTCGTATAGTCTACGCGACGAGAAAATTCAATCGTATGGTAACCCATAGATTTTTCCCGTGTGGACAAGTTAAGAATGTATAAAGCAAACGCCTTCATTCACTTGTGTTTTCATCCGTTTCGAGATATTTCGTCGGTACCTTTCCGCTGGTTCTCCGTGTACAAAGATAGATTAGATGTTCATTTCAACGTTGTTTCACAGCTTTGAAATGATTATCTATTCTATTACAGTGTACTCGGAGAACAGCGGGGAGGTGCTGCCGAAATTTACTCGAAACGGTTGAAAGCACAAGTGATGGGCGTTCGCTCTATACATTCTTAATGGGATAGAAGCCTACCCCCGACAGCCGGAACACATACATACAAACGTATAATCAGAGAGCGATTCGAGATGTTCGGGTTAAAACCAATATATGATAATATGAAACCTTCATATTCCCATCGATACCCATATATGAAACTAAAAGCGCCACTTAGTCCCCGTCTATCGGTCAACATAACGTGCGATAATTTATTCTTTTCAACGACAAACGCACACACAAAGCATATACATGGATTTTCTCCTTTGTCAGTAACTATCCCGTTCTTATATTTCTCAATATAGTCAGCATAACCTACAATTTATATGTTATTCAGTCTAACATGGCCCATGAGTACGTCAGAGTTAAGGACTGGATGTATGTGGATTGGAAACAACGTATGCAACCTAAGTTTGTCGCAGGAGTTGCTGCTTTCCTTGAATTTGCACGAGCACATAATAAGATCATAATAGA
Organism: Agapanthus africanus; assembly: GCA_030015575.1. Lineage (NCBI taxonomy): Eukaryota > Viridiplantae > Streptophyta > Magnoliopsida > Asparagales > Amaryllidaceae > Agapanthus > Agapanthus africanus. Next base: position 337,171,378 of record JASDDO010000031.1, read on the forward strand.
GAAGATTCTCTGTCCGTGCGATAGATGTGGCAATAAGTACTGGCAGAAGGTAGAATTGGCAGAGCTTCATATTGTAAAACATGGGTTTACTAGACTTTATTCAATTTGGAAATATCACGGGGAAGGAGAAGAATGCTGTACTGCGGTAGAAGAAGGAGAACACGATAATGCGGCAGGAGAAGAAGAAGAATTCGGTAATACGGCAGGATACGGAAATTTATTTCCATCAGAAGAAATGGAGGATATGATAGAGGCTGCACTAGGTGAATCTATTCGTACCGAAGATGACATTCCTTCCGGTCAAGGACCGCGTGCGGATAAATATGAAAATTTCATGAATGATGCTAGGAAACCAATTTATGAGAATGCGAAGTATTCCACCCTCTCATGGTTCGTCCAACTTTTCCAAATTAAGTGCCTGAATGGATGGAGCAACAAGTCATTCACAATGCTTCTTTCGTTCATGAAAGATTCTATGCCTCCGGGAAATAATGTGCCCGAAAGCTGGTACGAAGCCCAGAAAATGATGTCTGATTTGGGTCTAAAGTGCGAGAAGATTCAAGCATGTCTTAAAAATTGCGTGTTGTACCGGAAAGAGAATTCAGATTTGAAAGAGTGTCCAACATGCGGAGAGGCCAGGTATAAGCCGAAAGATTCTGATAAGAAGCCTGATATACCTGTGAAGATAGCACGATATTTTCCCATAACACAGAGGCTACAGAGGCTATTCAGGTGCAAGAAAACAGCCGAGGCAATGATTTGGCATCACCGTGCTCCTCCAAGCGAAAATGGAAAAATGAGCCATCCAAGAGATTCACCGGCATGGAAGGATTTCGATAGGAGGCACGCAATATTCAGTAGCGATCCCCGCAATGTCCGACTCGGACTGGCTGCCGATGGCTTCTGCCCATTCAACTATATGGCTGGAAGTCACAGTACATGGCCCGTTATAATGATAATTTATAATCTGTCGCCTTGGTTGGCTATGGACCAATCATACTTTATGATGCCTCTTCTTATCGATGGACTAAACTCACCGGGGAACAATATCGACATCTATCTCCGACCTCTGATTGAGGAGCTTAAAACTTTGTTCATTGATGATGTAGAGACATATGATTCAAACACAAATACAACCTTCATACTGCGTGCGGCTTTAATGTAGACAATTAATGACTTTCCTGCGTATGGAATGCTTTCAGGTTGGTCCGTACATGGTCACAAAGCATGTCCTCATTGCCATGAACACACAACATCAAAATTTTTGAATTTTAGCAGGAAGGTTTGTTATTGCGGCCATCGACGTTTTCTGCCTCCAGACCACCCCTATAGGTTAGACACGGTTCACTTTGATGGTCATCAGGAGCTTCTTGGGCCTCCATTCCCATTGTCCGGAGAGGACGTGACTGCTAAATGGGATGGTTACAATAACGTGACCTTCGGGATGGATCCGACGAGACAGGTCAAACCACAATATTGGAACAAGTTAAGCATTTTCTTCGAGCTTCCGTACTGGTCTACAAATTTAGTGCGTCATTGTCTGGACGTCATGCATATAGAGAAGGGAGTATCAGAGCACATACTTAACTTGCTTCTGTGTAAAGACGGGAAATCGAAAGACAACATGAATGCCCGGATGGATCTACAAGAGTGGGGAATAAGAAGTGAACTGCACCCTAAACCGGTAGCGGGTAAACCGGGCAAGTTTGTACTTCCCAATGCCGCTTATCATATGTCACAACCGGAGAAGAAAAGATTCCTGCTGGTGTTGCATGATTTGAAAGTCCCCACAGGTTTCTCAGGATCATTCAGGAAGAAAATAAAAATTGTGAAGGGCAAGATCGATGGGCTGAAAAGTCATGACCACCATGTTATCGTGGAGCACCTTCTTCCATTAGCCCTCAGGACTTCTCTCCCCGACTCGGTTGGTCTAGTAATCAACGACCTATGTTGTTTTTTCAGGGAGTTGTGTGCTAAAACGCTGGAGGTTGCGACGCTGGATAAACTAGAAAATTCTATTGCGTTGATACTTTGCAAGTTTGAGCGTATTTTCCCACCGTCATTCTTCGATATCATAATACACTTGACGGTTCATCTTGCAACTGAGGCGAAGTTAGCCGGACCGGTACAATATCGATGGATGTATCCCGTCGAGAGGTACGTGTAATTTTTCGTTTCGCGCAATTTATAAATTTATTTTTGTCATGTATGTCCGTGTTTATTTATTCAACATATTCTCATTAGGTACCTTTACACTCTTAAGAAGTATATACGCAATAAAAATCGACCAGAGGGTTCTATCATGCAAGGTTATCTTCTTGATGAAGCAACCACATTTTGTTCCCGCTATCTGGACGAGAACATTGAGACAAGGCTTAACCGACCACGAAGAATTCAAGACGGGCCATATGGTAAAGCCGAGTATAAGAGGGTAGACACTATGTTTATCAACAAGATATACCGGTTTATCTTGCTTAATTGCGTATGTCTTGAACAAATTAGAGAGTAAGTTCTTTTGGATTAATTGTTATATCTGTGTTTGTGTGTCTATGAAATGACATAATATTAATGTCACAATTATTTGTCGAAAACAGAACTCATTTTAACGAGGTACGTGAGGGGCATCCTGATTGGAACGAAGAGCGTTTGGAAAAATACCATCAGGATAATTTTTGTGATTGGGTCACAGAGCATGTAAGTTATTCGAATTACATTTTATTGCTATCAGTTTTAATCTAAACTTGTATTGTTATGTATTTATCGTAAAATTTGTTTTGTTAGATCCACGATCCGAACTTGTCTGCATCATTTGAGAGTGATTCAAGATGTTTAGCTCAATTTCCTAGTATGGAGGTTGCACATTACAAAGGATTTGGTGTCCTTGGATACAAATTCGAAGTTAAGGACATAGAAACATCTAGAATCACTCAGAATAGTGGTATTGCGACGGTAGGATCGGACGGTGTGATTTACTATGGGTACTTAAGTTGTATACTCGGCATCCACTATCCCGGACGATCAGAACCCTTTTATTTATTCCACTGTACTTGGTACGATCCGCGAACCGATACAGACAGGTGGAGAAGCAGTCTTGGGACTTGGAAAGATGAATATGGATTGACCAGTGTGAACACACTTCGATTTTACGGTCAGGACGATCCGTTTATCTTTCCGAACCAAGCGTTCCAAGTATACTACTCACAGTGTTTGAAGCATCCGGGGTGGAGTGTTGTATGCCGATGGAAACCTAGAGATGTCTACGATGTCCGCGGCAGTTCCGGAACAAGAATTTGCTTGGGTTTGCGGCAGTTCCGCGGCGCCATTAGTGAGGCTTGGGTTTGCCCTTCTACGGCTGGACCACCGACGCAGAGGCATGTACTCGATATTATTAAACTGTACTCAAGATGTTGATCTCTTGGGGGATTATAAGGTTCTGACGAGTCGATCGAATGTTTCGACATCATTCGGATATCATGCGATGGGATGCATTGCTTGGGAGACTCCAGATACGAGTATAGCCGTTGGAGCATAGTCCATGCAGCCACGATGAGACGAGTCCGAATCAGTCGACATTGAAGCAGAGTGAAGGAAAGAGTTCGCAAGAAATTTCGATGAGATGACGTCCCACTCCGCTGACATTAGAGATGCGATACGCACCCAGAGGCGTTGTATATGGATATATCTTCCAGAAAGAAGCGCGATAAGTATGCAGCCGTTCCGGAACAAGAATTTGCTTCAGCAAGGGATGATGACTTCTGGGCAATTCGGCAGGGATGAGATTTGAGAGAGACTTCGACATGACCATTCTGGAATACTATACGAGAAGACCTGACCCAGGAGTGGTCATATTGCGCACAACCAGCAGGCCAGAGTTAGCATTGTCGACGAGGTAGTTGACCAGATTCGGATAAAGGAACTTACCCAGATGCGTTGCGAATCGATCAAGGACGGACGAGTATTGAGTATTCCTCCGATGGTTGGGACGTGTTCCCGAGGGCCTGTTCGGCCTGACATCTTCTACAGAATGATGAAGCTACAGAGTACGCGATTTCGAGTCCGTGTGAGAGACTTCAGATTAACCGTGGCCGAGAACAGTGCAGTGCGTAGATATGCATGGCGTGACGTCATAGTGGACGACGATAGAGACAGGTGGAACCAGAGGTTCGGGCGAGACGCTGACGAGCTGTCATTGCTTCCCGTCGAGACCAGAGGTCAGATATGCTTACAGAGGCATTCGGATGCAACCAGATTCCGAGAAATATTGTGCTGAGGACACAGATGTCTATCGAGTGAGAAGAGATTATGCAGGAGAGCCAGCCTCTGTACAGTTCGGCATAGGCAAGATCGGAAGAGACCTTGAGCAGGATTCCTTCCAGGACATTGCTGCAATGATGTTTGCACCCAGGATCAGTTATGTGACGTGCATTCAGAGAGCCAGAGGCCGACGCCAGTGATGGGCTGCCTCACGAGTTGTCGTGAGGATTGACCGATAGGTGACCAGAGAAGTTCCAGAACGGAATCGTCCCCGTTAGCACACCTGACAGGGCCGATGAGCCGATTGACTACGGGATAGGTAATCCTCAGAGATGTAAGTGCACGGCGGCGCCCCGGCCGTCAATCCGACGCAGGAATGCGGAAGCGGTGATAAACTTTAATTTTGCGGACTTAGCAACCGGCACCCCCGCGCACTAAACATCCGGATCGTAACCATTAACAAGTCTAAGCTACTAACAAGAAAGGGAAGAGAGATATACCGACAGATCCGAGTCCTCCGGTCTTCTCGTCGTCGTCCCGATCTCCTGCGGAATGTGCCGTCTCCTCCTCGTCGCCGGAAGTGCACCACATCGCCTACTTCTTTTACGGGCTCCCACCTCAATGCCGAGGCAACTCGGGCACGAAGCCGGCTACTCGACGTGCCCAAGATTTGCTGTAGAATATAATGTAGAGGCTTGTGTCTCATTTTGGGGTTTGTGGAATTGCCTTTTGTGGAGGGATTGAACTTAGAGCTTTTGAGATGGAACTTGTGGGATTTTTGCAACATGAAATGAAGCAAAATCCCACCTCAAAATATTTGGACAGCCCCCAAATGGGAGTGACCGGCCAAGCTAATTGAGAGGGGAGAAATGAGAGTGTGTTCTCATGGATAATGAGAGAGCCATCTAATTATCCAATGGAGAGAGAGAGAGAAAGCTATCATACAAAAGAAATCATCACCAAAACAAAACCCACACTCAACCACCAACCACCAACCTCATCATCAACAACCATGATGAGATCTAAAGTCAAGCTATCATGAAAAAGGAAAGTCAAATGATGGGACAAGTATCATGACATGATAATATGCAAAGACCCCCTCCACAAATGCTTATTTGCAACAATGCAAAAAAACCCTCCTCCACCAATCTTCGGCCAATGAACGGAACAATGGAAATCGGCCGAAACGGAAAGCAAACTGGCAACTCCATAAAACTGGTCCCGTAATAAATTACAGGAAAACCCCGATACTGTGCATACACACCCGCATCTGTATTTCGACCGAAATACAAATGCAATGAGACAAAATCTACACTGTACTATACTAGGATCCGGCTTATACCAAAACCGGCTAGTAATATCTGTTCGATCCTGATCCGTGCAATACCGCACGTATCTGATCGAACCCTGCCATATAACCATACGGCCTATAGTACAAACTGTCCGATCCTGATCCGTGCAATACCGCATGTATCTGATCGGACCTTGCCATATCTCCATACGGCCTCTACAACCTTTCGCCCGAAAGCTGAGTAACTGAATGTGGGGGACTCTAAAGACTCGTCAACACCTTGGTTGTGGATTTAACCACTAGCACGTCAGAGGTATAAGCCAATACATAACGGGCTACCAGGTATTGACTAAAAGGGACGTCTGTGAGCGAACTCAGCCAGACAACCCTCCTGAGCCTGTCAGTGACAATATCCGTACAGTCCGGTCCGTTCGTCTATGAGCATCGCATGGCGGGTCTAGGGGGTTGGTAAAAGTCAGACCCCCAAAAGCGGTACAAGTCGTGTCGGAGTGTAGCCCAGAACACCCTGAGATACTACTGGAATACCTACCAGTAAATCTCCTTGCCTCGGCCGAGGGCTTCGTGTAATGGCTCTCCTAGACACAGCACGACCTCACCCCCAATACCGGGAGAGACGAACCCCTGAAGATGCGCTCACTGCCTCCATGTGGCTCGGGACTGTACCCAACTAAAACCTGTTTGCACGACTCCTTTGAGCCGTGGTAGGGTAGTAATCAAAGTACAGTGGGAACTCACACGAGACAAATGACGATCCCCAGGTCGATGAACTAACCTGCACACATGTCACCAGGGAACTGCCATCTGACGTCTGGTATATGACCAACTAGCATGTTCCCGGCGAGTCCTGTCCGGTGTACTCATAACCCAATGAGCACCTGTATACATCTTAGGTGATCCAACTGACACCAGTGGCTTGTGAGACCGGCCACCGCCCCTCGTCGGGGTCTCGACTGTATACACTAGTCTACTATGGAGTATCGATGCCCTGTCTCGAAACTCACACGACTAGGGACCATTTCAGGATATGCTTATAGACCCCAGCTCCCACTTATATGATCGCCCTCATACTGCTGGTGGTCAAGCAAGAATCCTAGGGGCTCTATCAACGTGTAATAGCGACTTGTCAGGTCACCTAAAGCGGTACACGATGATAAAGGTAAACCAGATAGCATACTATCATCTCGAGCAAGACTGTCCTACCGGGATAGGTCCTCCATCAATCATTGCAATCACGTACCTGTGACCTAATAATTGACTCTGAGGGCACTATCTCCAACAATCTCCCACTTGCACTCAAGGCTAATTATTGTGATGTCGCATACTCACAGCCCGTGTGATACCGAACACCCAACTCCTCTACTAGTCAGTCTCACAAAGCTCGTTTGCGAAACTATTGCGTTCGAGGAATAGCCTTAGTGAGTGGATCCACTATGTTGTTTCTCTCTATGTCTCTCTAAATCTCAAGTTCGCGGAGAAACCCATCTCCCGAAATGAGCAATACCTGTCTTAGAATGTGTCTAGATGTTTGATGGGACATAGCTCATAAATGAACTCCAAATCCAAACTTCTTAGACTGTATCGTCAACTGAACTTAATCAGTATCCTGCGCCATGCCTCCCTCAGTATTGCCTTGGATCACTTGTCCAAAATACTGCCCCTCGTCAGAATGAAAAATATAACTCTGACAACCTCCTTGTCGTCCATGTCACCTTGGAAGCTTGGAATGATAACTGTCTCCTGAATAAGGCTGTCGTTATCATATCCCTAGAACATCCACTTATGTTCTAAAACTGCTTCCGACTGCTTCTCCAGGATTGGATCAATGTCAACTTATTGCATCTAGTGCAAGAACAATATATGGTGTGGTACTTGACATCTCATGATTGACTCAATTGCCTGAGCAAGTGATCTGCCAATCATGCACGTCCCTCTCCCCTTTAGTCTGTAAGACACCTTTGGAGAGGGTGACTCCATCACCTGCAGGTACACTACCGTGCCAGGAGTCGTCCATTCTAAATACTCTTAGAATGCTGTCAAAGTTCCCTGATTGGGAAACCACCCAAATCTAGATCTAAAGCCATAGATCTAGTAACCAGTATGTCTGACATAATATCCAAATCCCATATGGAGAAAACACTGTGTGACGACCAAAGGATAACCGATTGTAGTATAGGAGTTTCTTTTCCTACTCTGTGTATGTCATCCAAATACCAGGATATCATACCCTACTACCTTCTCAACAGATCCATCCCCTATTCTGATGAAGTCAAACCCATGACTGTCACGTCAGAAATAGATGATCTATCTCCGTTACATCTGCTTTAGTATATAAATAGACATAAGCTACTTGTCCACCAATGCTTCCGCTGCTCCCACTGACTACGACAACCCTCTGGCAGAGTCATATAGACGTACACTTCTAAAACTAGTTTAGAACGACGCTATACTCATCCTCCCACCGGGTCTCGCAGCCTGGAACAGCAGCAATGGTAATTGTGGGTAAACAAGAACTTCCCTGTCACCGTCCTTGAGGCTACCGGAGTACCTCTCGGGTGCCTGAAGTTACCAACCTCATCTGCGGAGTGGCCAATGGAATGTCAATCCAGATTGAATCTTTAGGTTCCTTATCAAATCTTCAGTAATCGTTTGTGGTTCTGGAATCACTTCCAGTTCTACCATACTCCCACTACTGTTTTCCAAAAAAAAAAACATTTTTAATAAAACTGTGGCGAGTCTAGAACAATATCTCTATTGTTCACCCAAATGGTAGAAAGTCAACCCTCGTCATAGCCTGGGTCAACCCACAAACAGCCATTACAGAAACGTGCCTTGAGTTGTCCAGTGTCTGGTTTTAATCATAAGCCGGACAACTCCCCGTACCTTAACATCGTTAAGATATGAACTGTTCTATATCCAATATAGAACCAGAGGCACTGATTTAATTGAACCAGATTCAAATCATGCAGCTGTCTCCAGTGCATGTCAACTAAATGGAAGGAGGCCGATCAGCGTTACTCAACTTAGGAATGCTTCCAATTATGAATAACCTGAAAGAGAAGCAAGATCTCTTTATTATTACTATCAACTGAATACCATACACAAGTATCTACATCTTCGATCTCTTTGAAGAATCCCGATACTTGCTACACCTGGTTCTCTACTCTATTCAAATACTTATAACTTCTCAAAATTCGGACCCTGTGTTTCCACGAAACACTTGTCTAAAAACTAGAGAAGTCATAAGTAAACCGAATATAGTACGAGGACCAACCCTTCTGTCCTGATGGACCCTGGACAACATACAATACTCTGTATAAGTCCCTTGAGTCTGAAAACTCATTCACTGTGTGTCGTAGGTTGAAAACTGTACTTATGGTTAAGAAGAATTACACCGCTGTTTAATGCTCCTTACCTAACCATCCACTGATATAGGTAAATGTCATAGACATAATTTCAGAAAGGTATATCTCACTCTATGAAAATAGACGTACAGATATATCAATTTGAAATTGGTGCATAAAAGCGGATATTCAAAACCAAATATTTCCCGACCGACAAACAGCCCAGGTGATTTCCTCAAATATCACCGATTACAACGAATCCCGATATAATGAGGATGATCACCCAATTCCCAATTACTTACTCCCACTCATCATCTGTAAAACCATACAGATGTGAGAATCATACCTGGTAATTACATACCCTGGAGTAAGTATCTAATCGGGAAATCAGTTTTCTTTTAACAGTACACAGTGAGACTGAAACATTGAAATGTTTCGATGGGGTATCCTGGTATTCCTAGTAATGCCTCTTCCAGATTCACGACTGTAACCGTATAATCCTTTGCCACCTCTCCAAATCCCTTCACATGTCTTTAGTCATTACCTTCTGCACACCCCTTTAGGCCAAATGGTTTTCTTCCATCCCTACCGTTCGACACCAGCCTATGGTTTGGAAGAAGACTATCCAATAAGCATAATGGGTGTACTGTCCTAATCCTAAGAACACTCGCAATGCGAGAGATGGTGAAGATAAAAGACACCTGAATAAATTTTATTCCTATTTCTCCTGAACCAGAATCCATCCCCGAACTGGAACAAGTTCCTTTCGAGTTCGTATATAACCATACGATGGAGTATCCAATAAACTGTGGATCTTCGTAGTGATATGGAGTGTCCTGGAGAAATACAAAGGTGATTTTAGGATTGGCGAAGAAAAACTTGGTTTGGTCGTGAATATCTGTTGCAATTTACTTTGCCCTCTTACTAATCCCTTGCTTTGTCTTAACTTAATACCTTCTGCACACCATCGTTATGCTAATTGGTTTTCTTCATTCCCTACCGGTCGGCACCAGCCTAAGGTTTGGAAGAAGACTATCCAATTTGCGTAACAGGTGTACTACTCCTAAACCAAGGAGTACTCGCAACCTGAGAGAGGGTGAAAAGAAAAGACAACTGAATAGTCCAATCCGTTTTCTCCAGAACCTGAAACCATCCTCGAATGAATTCCTTCGAGTTCGTATCTAACCATACGATGGTTTTGTCCAATGGAAGTGGACGTTCGTAGTAATACGGGGTGTCCTGGAGAAAAGGGTAAAAGTAGGAGTGGCAATGAGGTTCGCAACTCTGATAATCCAAAAGCTATTGTGTAGAAGGTTCGATCAACTTGGTCACTGAGTCATAGTCATAGGGTCGGGTCAATGGTCGCTGCCAAAGAGAGAGAGAAAAGAAACACTCAGCGTGCACTCTAACCTAGATCAGAATGGTTACCAATTTATCTAATCTGGAAACCTCCCACTGTACCGTTAAATTCTCCTCCAAACCTGAAAGAAGAATTAGTCGGGGTCACCCGAGGAGTAAACTAACTCATCAGTGGGAATCGGGATCCAACTATCATCGCATGATAACGTGACGGAATCCGCTCACGGTATCACACTCCAGAAGGTATGCGCATATCTGGCAAGTTTCAGTTATTTTGAAACTCCCGATGTGATTTCTGCCCCATGCTCTTATGACCTTGACTAAGGCCAACAAATCATAAGTCACATGTCAAGTTCTACCCGTCATTATCCAGGTTGATTTGAACCCACCCGTACAAGCCCTTGACTAGGGCCAACAAGGCTATACGACTGTCCCAAACCAACGCATCTATCTATGCAGCATATGAACACCCAACAGCTACCAAACACTGTGCCTTGACTAAGGCCAACAAACACAGCTTGATACTATTGACTACCCATATGAAACGACGGAGGGCTACGAATGGTTTCTGGCGAAAACCTTTAACGTAATGAACTTGATATCGTTGAAGGAACGAATAGCTTTTTGAAAATATAGTGACGAAAACCGTTGCTAAAGAGGTCACTCCCGGTGAAGGGATCTTGGCTCTTTCCCCGTAGAATGGGGTGCAGGATATTCCAACTGAATACCACGGTGCAAAGCAAAAGTAATCGGCTATAGTGAAGTTAATGCCCTGACGCAAACCTTTTGTCCAAGGGGTCACTCCCGGTGAAGGGATCTCGGCCCTTGCCTCGTCGACTGAGGAGCAGGATATTCCAACTGAATATCACGATGCAAAACAAAAGTGAACGTCCTTGCAATAACAGCTTTTTGAAAAAGTGTTCCAACAACATCAGATTAGGTTTGTTTTTAACTTGCATTGATCCGAATCAATGTAGTCCCATCAATTGATCACACCAAAAAGAACGAAAATATACTGATGTACGTATATGCCATCCGCATTCGCTACTGGGTCCCGTCATTACCCGTTATGTTAGCTAACTAACGACAGAGTGGGGACTGGACTAGCGCGGATGTAAAATATATACAACATCTACTAATATATATACCAATATATTATATTTCGCTCAAGGCGTGAAAAGAAATGCAACATCACAGAAATGTACAGCATCACAGAACAATACAGATATCTGGGATCCCCGGGTTTCACAGAGCCACTGCTCAAACCCGACGTTCCCCTGGTCGTGTGGATAGCCTGCGCAATGAAATCCTAGACCCCTACGGGCGCGGCAAGTCACCCGCCAAAACCTGAAGCGAGGCAGCCCCTTTCAGTACCGTGAATGGACCACCCAGCAATTCACGGAATCCGGCAACTTGGGCACCCCTCCTGGGTCAACCTGTACCCCCTACGAGTGCGGCGAATAGCCTGCCAATCCTAGAGTGAAGCCCCCTCTGTCTCAATGCCATGAGATGCGGGCTTGTTGCCTTCTAGAACCCGGCTATCCGTGCACCCCTCCTGGGGTAATCCTAGTACAGAAAGTAAAATATACATACACCGGGTACAACGACCGCAACCTGGCCGTGCCCCAAAATAATAATACAAACTGGCAGTGACGGCAGTCCACATGTCGGACGCTCGCCCCGCAATATTAAATGTACATAATACAATCACAACTGTACTAGCATTGCATCCAGGCTATCCCCCACGACCGATCCGCAACATCACAGCAAAAACAGAACATCAACGTGAAAGTCACGTTCGCAAATCCGTCTAACCGGGCTATAGCAGTTAGACCGGATTTACCGATCGAGTGACATTCACGGTCGCAGATATAATGTAAATACTGTGAAAAATGTGTTTAAAATTTTCCGATTGATCAAAAATTAACAAGTGGGCCCCAAAACAATACTGCAGCACACACAGAAATACTTGGCCCAAATTTAATATTCCAAAACCCCCAAAATAAGCCCAGAAGCCCACTAGAAAAATATGATACAGTGAGGATACAATTGTGCGGCGGAACCGCGGCCCAAGGGGGGGTTTGGCCGCAGTTCCGCGCTCCAGGTATTGAGTCACTGTGTCGAACTTTTCCAGTAACCTTATAATTTCCTGCACATCAATTTTATACAACCTGAAAAAAATTTCGACACTAAAAATTTCCAACAGAAAACTGATGTGATCAAAATACGAGTTTTGGAACTTTTTGATCGATCGGAAATGCAAACACATTACACAAAGCTAGACTAAATTAATGGCGAGGCTCTGATACCACTGTAAGTGCACGGCGGCGCCCCGGCCGTCAATCCGACGCCGGAATGCGGAAGCGATGATAAACTTTAATTTTGCGGACTTAGCTACCGGCACCCCCGCGCACTAAACATCCGGATCGTAACCATTAACAAGTCTAAGCTACTAACAAGAAAGGGAAGAGAGATATACCGACAGATCCGAGTCCTCCGGTCTTCTCGTCGTCGTCCCGATCTCCTGCGGAATGTGCCGTCTCCTCCTCGTCGCCGGAAGTGCACCACCTCGCCTACTTCTTTTACGGGCTCCCACCTAAATGCCGAGGCAACTCGGGCACGAAGCCGGCTACTCGACGTTCCAAAGATTTGCTGTAGAATATAATGTAGAGGCTTGTGTCTCATTTTGGGGTTTGTGGAATTGCCTTTTGTGGAGGGATTGAACTTGGAGCTTTTGAGATGGAACTTGTGGGATTTTTGCAACATGAAATGAAGCAAAATCCCACCTCAAAATATTTGGACAGCCCCCAAATGGGAGTGGCCGGCCAAGCTAATTGAGAGGGGAGAAATGAGAGTGTGTTCTCATGGATAATGAGAGAGCCATCTAATTATCCAATGGAGAGAGAGAGAGAAAGCTATCATACAAAAGAAATCATCACCAAAACAAAACCCACACTCAACCACCAACCACCAACCTCATCATCAACAACCATGATGAGATCCAAAGTCAAGCTATCATGAAAAAGGAAAGTCAAATGATGGGACAAGTATCATGACATGATAATATGCAAAGACCCCCTCCACAAATGCTTATTTGCAACAATGCAAATAAACCCTCCTCCACCAATCTTCGACCAATGAACGGAACAATGAAAATCGGCCGAAACGGAAAGCAAACTGGCAACTCCATAAAACTGGTCCCGTAATAAATTACAGGAAAACCCCGATACTGTGCATACACACCCGCATCTGTATTTCGACCGAAATACAAATGCAATGAGACAAAATCTACACTGTACTATACTAGGATCCGGCTTATACCAAAACCGGCTACTAATATCTGTTCGATCCTGATCCGTGCAATACCGCACGTATCTGATCGAACCCTGCCATATAACCATACGGCCTATAGTACAAACTGTCCGATCCTGATCCGTGCAATACCGCACGTATCTGATCGGACCTTGCCATATCTCCATACGGCCTCTACAACCTTTCGCCCGAAAGCTGAGTAACTGAATGTGGGGGACTCTAAAGACTCGTCAACACCTTGGTTGTGGATTTAACCACTAGCACGTCAGAGGTATAAGCCAATGCATAACGGGCTACCAGGTATTGACTAAAAGGGACGTCTGTGAGCGAACTCAGCCAGAAAAACCTCCTGAGCCTGTCAGTGACAATATCCGTACAGTCCGGTCCGTTCGTCTATGAGCATCGCATGGCGGGCCTAGGGGGTTGGTAAAAGTCAGACCCCCAAAAGCGGTACAAGTCGTGTCGGGGTGTAGCCCAGAACACCCTGAGATACTACTGGAATACCTACCACTAAATCTCTTTGCCTCGGCCGAAGGCTTCGTGTAATGGCTCTCCTAGACACAGCACGACCTCACCCCCAATACCGGGAGAGACGAACCCCTGAAGATGCGCTCACTGCCTCCATGTGGCTCGGGACTGTACCCAACTAAAACCTGTTTGCACGACTCCTTTGAGCCGTGGTAGGGTAGTAATCAAAGTACAGTGGGAACTCACACGAGACAAATGACGATCCCCAGGTCGATGAACTAACCTGCACACATGTCACCAGGGAACTGCCATCTGACGTCTGGTATATGACCAACTAGCATGTTCCCGGCGAGTCCTGTCCGGTGTACTCATAACCCAATGAGCACCTGTATACATCTTAGGTGATCCAACTGACACCAGTGGCTTGTGAGACCGGCCATCGCCCCTCGTCGGGGTCTCGACTGTATACACTAGTCTACTATGGAGTATCGATGCCCTGTCTCGAAACTCACACGACTAGGGACCATTTCAGGATATGCTTATAGACCCCAGCTCCCACTTATATGATCGCCCTCATACTGCTGGTGGTCAAGCAAGAATCCTAGGGGCTCTATCAACGTGTAATAGCGACTTGTCAGGTCACCTAAAGCAGTACACGATGATAAAGTTAAACCAGATAGCATACTATCATCTCGAGCAAGACTGTCCTACCGGGATAGGTCCTCCATCAATCATTGCAATCACGTACCTGTGACCTAATAATTGACTCTGAGGGCACTATCTCCAACAAGAGAAGATAAGGATCCAGAGTCAGAGGGCGCCAGACCGTGAGCAAGAGGCAAGTAGATATCTTGCACTGCTAGCAGTGGATGCACCGACTCCTTCTCGACCTCGAAGGAGGAACTACCGACGACGGTACTATGATTTGTGATTTTGTGATTCGATTATCACGTATCCGTCATTTTGGATTTCGGTATTTTGGGCGTTCTGTTTGCATGATTTAGTTTTGATGACTGAGTTTCATGATATTTGTTTCATGCACCCACTGGATATTTATATTTTGCGCATAGTTATTACATTCGAGGTTTTGATTGTGAATTCACGCCCACCTTATACAGTGATTTGATTTACACTTCCAGAAGAGTTTTCATGCACCTTTAGTGTTTTGATATACGATTTTGGTGCACGCCAGATGCACTAAATCGGGATTCTTCGTGCATGTTACATGCACCTGATTTGGTTGCTGTCAGGAACACACGTTGCCTATGACAGATGTTTCGTGCACACCCGTTGCACCTAGATGTTGTTTTGTACACCTGTATGACACATATATGGATTTTGATTCCTTGCGCACCAGACGCATAGGATATTCTCTATGTATTGATGTCTTCGGAGCCCCGACAAATTGGAGTATTACAAAAATTGTTTTGGTATTGGGGGTTTAAATTTAAATTCGGGGACCAAATTTCTTTAAGGGGGGTAGATTGTAACATTTCAAAAAAGATAAAATGTTAATTTTGGGAATTTTTATAATTTAATATTATTTTATTGAATATTTTAATATTTTGGAATTATTAAATACAAATAAACGGGGAAAAATTTTGGAAAATTCTAAAATAGGGTAAATTAGAGAATTATGACATTTTAAAGTTTTTGTGATTAATTTGATACTAATTTAGTGCTAATCGCGATTAAAAATCGCTAATCGGTTTTTAGCTTTTTGTGCAACACATGCACATATCACTTTTTCACACTTGTGCATTTTCTTGCCATGCTTTTCATTTGGGTTTACTATTTGAGTGAGAAGGGTTTTAAAAGGAAAAAGAAAAGGAAAAGAATAAAGAAATGGGTAGTTGGTGAGAGAGAGAGGTATGGGCTTCATTGACTAAGGACTTAACCATTTCTCCCCTCATTTCCCTCCCTCTTCTCCCTTCTCCTGCTGCTGCTCCTGCACCTCCTTTCCCTCCCCTCTTCAAGCTCCAAAACACCTCTAAAACAACCCCAAAACCCAATCTCCATTTCATTAAATGTGTGCACAATCCCTAGATCTACACTTGGTGCTAAAGAAGCAAGAATTTTGGCCATTAGGGGCAACTCAAGAAAATTCTTGAGTTGCCAAATGAGGTATTTTCTGGACCTTAAACATAGTTTATGCATTTCCTTTACCCTCATATTAAGATCGAATCGATATTGTGTGATATTGTGGACTTGTGGATAACTTAGTTAGGGTTGTGATGATTTATGGGTTGTAATATGGAATTGAGGTCAGTAGAGGTTATACCATCACCCTAGTGTATGAATTGGAAACCCAAAACCTGAAGCTTAAACCATAATATGGATTTTAGAAACCGATATCGGGGAATTTATGAAATCTGTGAAGGGTATATTGAATCTTCTATCACCCGAGACACCCTAAATTAAAATTGATTGGACAGTGACACGTGCAGGCACCCAGGAAGCTAACCCCAAGACCCCAGCTCCCACTTCTTCTTCCCGGCCGCCAATTTATCCCCATTGGCCGCAAATTGCGGCCTGGGTCCCACCATTTTGGCTCGTATTGGTTCTGTAGCTCCTACATGTTCATGTTAGACCCCTGGTATATATAGATTTGTATAAAGTGACCTAGGGTAAAATCTGGGACATATTTCCTAAGTTGCTGTTTTAGATTCATGTTTCCGTATTCCGTATTTTTAATTCTGCAATTGTGGATTGTGTTTTTCCTCGACTATTTGGCGTTTATACGACGATATAGAGGATGTGTTGATGGTTTTGAAGGCATGCCATGGGTTTTAACCTATAGGCCTCTTATCGTATCATTTTGGATTTCATGTGCCGTTTTAGCTTTGATTTGGTTTTAATGCGCATATACGATATTTTGATGTGTAGGTACCCCATGAAGACTTCGGGACGACAAGCAAGCGCGTGGCGACGTCCACAAATGAAGACGCTAGGTGAGTAGATTATATCTACTGGGAGAAGTCGGGTGGATGGCGTATAGCACCCCCGCAGTCCGTAGTTGTTATTATATATGATAGTTAGGTGTATTATGGATAGTGTAGGGTTAAAAGTGACTAGTGTAGTTCATAGTCGCGAACCCTAAAATAGAATTACACCTACACGCACACCCTTGCATATTACTTATACTGGCACTGTGTTGATGATATTGGATGACTTTGGAGATGAGTCAATGATATTGGGCTTTGTGCCGCGAGATCGGTGATATGATATGATTCGTATTTAGGATACGAAATGTGATTCTTGCGGGCTTGGGATGTGTGTTTACCCCTGCATGCATACTTTATTGATGGTATCGATTTATACTAGACATAGAATAGTACCCCAGATTATATGATATGTTGATAGTGATACCTGAAGTGTGATGAGATAGTGTGATATTGACCCGTACCCAGCTATTGGGATGCCGTACGACGATTTACCGTATGAGCTTTACATTGATGATAGATCCGCACTCATGACTTGAGGATGTCATATGATATACTGTATCGTACGCGGTACTATTGAGGCGGAATCACCGACTATTATATCTATATATATATCGACTCAGATGTTAGGAGGTTTCCTTACCTGTAGCTCAGCTTGTTAGTTCAGCTGTATAGTTTAGTGTAGTTGTTAGATTAGATTAGACTCCTACCTATTTCAAAACTAGCGGGTCGTGGGTATTTTAAAAGACAGGTCAAGGGATCTACGGATATTTTAAAAGGCGTATCTTTTCATAAAAACACCGTAGCCCCTATTTTCAAAACCCCATGATTCGTGATATTTCAAAAGGCACCATTTGTAGGACTTATATTAGATTAATGCAGATTAGTTATAGTTGCGTCTAGATTCAGCTCCCACTTTTTTTGCGGTTCGCTTTGCATCGCATTCTTATATTATGTTTCATACTCCATTATTGATATCATGCTGTTAGGACACCAGCACCATTACCGATGTTGCGTATGTACCACGTACACTTACTTGCCGGCTCACACATATCTTCATCGGTAATTGCCATGTCACGTACACCTTAGAAAATACTATTGCTTGACATAACCTATTAGCTAATAGTTTAGACATTGTAGTTATTACCTGCTACTTCATGCATACTGATATTCATTGTTATGCCGCATTCATGGATTCTCATGCATATATTCACTATTTTACGTGTTACTGAGGTTTTGGATTTGGATTTCCGTGAGATTTTCTGGATTTGGAGGAAAACCGCAAAAACACAGATAAACATTCTCTCTTTTAAAATAAAAAGTGCGGTTTTCCCATGATGTATGAGTCGTCCACCATGAGTTTGCTGATGGATTTGGAAACCCGATTCGAGGAGACGGATGAACCGTTTCGGGTACATGGTGGACCCGGTGCGGTACCCCGGGACAAGATGAATGTGGTGATGACGTTGAGCCTGGCAGGGGAGCACTACCGACCGGTGATTTTACCTGACGCGTCGGATATCCGGAGGATACCGTCGTGGTCTTGAGATTGATGGTAGGGGCCGGTCTGGACTGACGGCGCCCTAGATTTTGTGATTGGGATACAGAGATATCGGGATATTTGGATTACGTTTTGTGCCGATGTTAGGCACTGTTTTATGCTGATTTCATTATGATACCTCATTTTAAAAATACAAAGGAAATCTCACTAAAGTATGAAAACAGTTTCTTCATTTACATGTATTATATTCTCATGCATTCATACCTCATTCTTATGTTATATTGCTACCTGAGACACTGACACAGGCACAGGAGATTACACTCGGGTTAGATATTTACCCTAGCCTTGTTATAGGCTGCATGTTTTATATTGAGGATTTTGTACTGATCGTTTTGACCTAGGATTATGTCTTGTGTTCGGTTTCTGCTTGTAGTTATTCTCTATTCACGAGTTGGCAACTCACCCCCGTTGTGCCACAGTTCTTGCAGGTTTTTCCGTACAGGTTCCTTTGCGGCATTTATGGCACATTGCTTCTTTGCGGGTGAATTGCATTTGGTAGGTGGTTCCTTTTGCATCAAAACCACCATTGTACTTATATTATTCTTTGTATTTAGAATTTCCATCAACCAAATTTTGTTTATTGTTTCAGACTCAGACTTTAGTGATGTTTTATTTGGCCTTAGAGTCGCGCTTAGTAGTATTGCGGTTTTCATGCTTACTGTGTTTCTTTTGGATCGATCCTCGCCTTTCGGCGTTGTATATTATATTGCATGTGTGGTTGTGACCGTCAATTGACGAAGAGCTAGCTCCCGCTTGGGGATGCCTTTTATCATTGTATATATGTTATGCTTGTTGTATCCCGTTCGGGGCAAGTATTTACAAAAGAAACTCTGCCGAAATTTTTAGAAAAGACTTTACCTTTTAAAAATGCACCTTCGGCTTAGTTATTTAAAACCTCGACTTCAAACATATTTTCCTTCACTTCTTTAAACCAGTTTTCTTTACTTACTCTTAAAATGGTTTTAGATTTCTGGGCTTTGGCTTACTTTGATCAGATGGAGTCCTATAGATTTCATATGGTTCGAGGGCCAGTCACGTGCTCTTTCGGGTCGTGACAAGAAGTTCTTGGAGAAAGTGATTCCATGGCAAGCGGGTAAGGCACCACGCTTGGAATCTTCCATACTAAACCTTTTTAGGATGGTATCAATGTATTTTGATTGGGACAATCCCAATATTCTCTTGGATCTATCTCTATAGATCCTTATGCCCAAAATGCACGAGGCATCACCCAGGTCCTTCATGGAGAACCTTTGTGATAAGAATAGTTTGACCGATTGTAGCATAGGAATATCATTTCATATCAAGAGAATGTCATCTACGTACAATACGAGAAAAGTGATAGTACTCCCTATAATCTTCTTATAAATGCGTGGTTCATCTATATTTTTGATAAAAATCAAACTCTTTGATTGTATAATCAAAGCAGATGTTCCAGCTTTGAGATGCCTACTTTAATCCATAAATGGATTTAAGCAACCTACATGACTTTTCGCTGCTCCCACTATCAATGAAGCCCTCTGGCTGATCCATAAAAATGCATTCTTCTAAATCGCCATTTAGAAATGCAGTTTTAACGTCCATCTGCCAGATTTCATAGACGTAGTGAGCAGATATAGCAAGTAGGATCCGAATGGATTTAAGCATTGCTACTGGAGAGAAAGTTTCATCATAGTCCAAATATGGTCTTTGACGAAAACCTTTCGCTACAAGCCTTGCTTTATAGGTCTCCACCTGTCCATCCACACCAATATTTCTCTTAAAGATCCATTTGCAACCTACGGGTTTTATCTCAGGAGGTGCAACATCCAAAGTCCATACTTTTTTGGTGTACATGGACTCCATTTCGGATCTCATGGCATCCAGCCACTTCATTGAGTCACTACTCGTGATGGCTTACTGAAAACTAGTAGGGTCATCATCTTCCATGATGCAATCTTCTCTATTACCATCAATTAGAAACCCATAATATCTCTCTGGTAGGCGAGAAGTTCTTCTAGATCTCCGAAGCGGCTGAGGATATTGAAGTTCTACTGCAACATCAGGTTCAACCAATTCGTCATAAGTAATTTGTGTCTTTAGAACTTCTTCTAGTTCTACCGCATTGCCATCAGTACTATTTGTAAATATCTCATTTTCTAAAAATGTGGCATGTTGAGAAACAAACACTCTTTGTTCCTCCTTGTGGTAGAAAAGATATCCATATGAATGTTTTGGATATCCCACAAATTTACACAAGATCGATCGTGTCTCGAGTTTGTCCGGATTCTACTTTTTGACAAAAGCCGGACAGCCCCATATCCTAACTCTTTTAAGAGATGGTCTCTTCCTACACTACATCTCATATGTACACGGTCTTGGTTGGAACCCTGTTCAATAGATAAATTGTTGTCTCTAATGCATGTCCCCAAAAGGAAAGCGGTAACTCAGCATCACTCATCATGGATCGTACTATATCTAATAGGGTACGATTCCTCCGTTCTGACACACTGTTGTGCTGTGTTGTGTAAGGTGGAGTGAGCTGAGAGAAAATCCCATTCTCTTTTAAGAAGTCTGAAAACTCAGTGCTTACATACTCTCCACCTCGATCTGATCGAAGTTTCTTGATGCTCAAGCCAGTTTGTTTTTCTATTTTAAGTTTTTACTCCTTGAATTTCTCGAAAGCTTAGGATTTAAGCTTAAATAAAAACACGTGTCCGAATCTTGAGAAATCATCAGTAAAAGTGATGAATATGAAAAACCGCCTCTAGCATGTGTAGACATTGGTCCGCATACATCACTATGTATGAGACCTAAGAGTTCTATAGCTCTCTCTCCGTGTCCAATAAACGGAGTTTTGATCATTTTAACTTTGATACAGGACTAATAGGTCGCATAATATTTATATTCAAAAGGATTCAAATATCCATCTTTATGTAGCTTGTTTAGTCTTGTTTCATTAATATGACCAAGTCTACAATGCCAAAGAAAAGTTTCATTTATGTCTGAAAGTTTTCTTTTATTTGTATGTTGTATATTGAAAACTGTGTGTTGGTTTAGGACGTAAATACTGTTATTCAGCATACCATACCCAATCAACCGTTGATTCAAGTTAATGTTCATAACATTGTTCTGCAACAGAAAATGATATCCTTCTGTTTCCCCCAATCAGAGCAAAGCTCTGTTGGAAATTCAAAATTCAAATTTTGAAGCAACGCTTCAAATCCCGGGCGCAACGCGCCACGTGTCAGGCACATACACATCAGCGCAGCGCCCAAAGCAGCGCACCCAATCAGAGCAAAGCTCTATTTAAAGAAAAATTAAAGGAAGCAACGCTTCAGTTGCGCAAGCGATGCGCTGTGCGACACGTGTCAGCGTAGATGCGCTAGCGCAGTTGCGCTGCGCTTTGCGCTGCACGACGTGTGTCAGCGCAGATGCGCTAGCGCAGTTTCGCTGCGCTTGGCGCTGCGCGACACGTGTTAGCGCAGATGCGCTAGCGCAGTTGCACTGCGCTGTGCGCTGCTTGACACGTGTCACGCGCTGGGGCGTTTGCGCCAAACAGAATTAAGATTTCAAAGAAATCTTTCTGTTCTTGTTAAAACAAGAAGATTTTCTTCTGTAAAACAGAAGCCCATGGATCAAAGATCCAACGGTGGGTAAAATCCCCCAAATCACTCAGAGAAAGATCTCTTTAACAAATTCATGGGCACTATAAAAAGGACCCCAGGCCTCAATTCAAAGGCATCAACATTCTTGAAAAATCAAGAGCTTCAAACAGAGAGAACTCTGAGAAAAGTTTCAAGAAAAAGGTAAAAACCTTCACAAAAGAGAAGAAATTTCTTCTAATAGATCATTGATCTAAAAACAGGATCAATGATCTTCACATAATAAACAGTGCTTTGCACTTCTTATGAACCACTAGTTCTTTAAAACAAGAAAAACAAAAATAAAAAATAGCGCTTTGCACTTTTATGAACCTTTGGTTCTCGAAATAAAAAGAAAAACTTGTTTTTTCTTTGATCTAAATTAGACCAAGGAAACGAATAAGTGCTTTGCACTTCTTTTATGAACCATTGGTTCTTGAATCTAAAAGATTCTTAAATCATAGTGCCTTGCACTTGCAAACTGCGCTGTTGCGCTCTTGGATTGGCGCAAGCCACCAGAGCGCGCCACGTGTCAGCAGCGCAGGCGCAGCGCACTAGCGCAGCGCACTGCGCTTGCGCTACACGTGTCAACATTACAAGCGCTTGCGCTCTCTGATTGGCGCAAAGCGCCTGACAAATGCAATGCATTTCTTAAAGGGCTAAGCCCAAACCAAAAGACCTAGCAGGCCAAAATAAATTGCAAAGTAATAAAAGGGGGGCAGAGCCCAAATAAGATTGATGCTCTGCATTATTTATAAAGGGCAGAGCCCAAGTAAAATAGATGCCTTGCATCATTCATAAATGAGCAGAGCCCAGAATAAGTTGATGCTCTACATCTTTTTTGGGTAGTGCCCAAACAAAAAAAAAAGAAAATAATGCAATTCATTATTTAAAAATGGGCCAAGCCCTAGCACAGGTCTAACAGACTAAAAAACAAATAAAAGCGCTGAATATTTTTCAACTGGACTTAGCCCAATCATGGCCGTAAGTCCTCAAACTAAATTGACTGAGCAAGATTGCTCTACTAAATCAATTTACGACCGGTTCAAGGGTACATCTCCAAACTCCTTTGACTCTTATCGTTGTAATCCTTCAACGATGTCAAAGAGGTGACGGGTCCCGACGACCACACATCAATACGGACTGCGGGGTCCTTAAACTCGTGGACCGAAACGTCCTTAAACTAATATCGGACCGAAACGTCTTTAAACTAATGTTGGACCGAAACGTCCTTAAACTAATAATGGACCCCTACGTCCCTAAACTGGAATATGGACCACCACGTCCCTAAACTGGCGATGGACCACCATGTCCCTAAACTGGAATATGGACCACTACGTCCCTAAACTGGAACATAGACCACCATGTCCCAAAACTGGAAAATGGACCACCACGTCCTTAAAATGGCGTTGGACCATCACATCCCTAAACTGTAGTATGGACCACCATGTCCCTAAACTGGAACAATAGAGCCTCCAAATGCTCTTTTACCGGATCTAAACGATCCCGTTTAAGTCGATCTTAGCCCCAAACACGGCTAACGTATCCTTAAACATCCAAATGGACTATAAAACTCCCAATCAACTTTGGTTCAAGGGTACATCTCCGAACTCCTCTGACACCTGTCGTTGTAATCCTTCAACGACGTCAGAGAGGTGACGAGTTCCGACGGCCATATATTAAATGGATCACTACGTTAAGTCGATCTTAGTCTCAAATAGGACTAATGTACCCTTAACGAACGTTTAAGTTGATCTTAGCCTCAACACGGCTAATTTATCCTTAAACTAAAAACACCAAACCTAAATCTAAGTAAATACGGATTTGGACTAATCCACGTCCTACGGCCGACTGCATTACTCAGTGTCCGTATACAATCCACGGGCAACCACAAACAAAACAAACACACACGACACGAAGTGAAATTCTGGAGAAGGAGAAAGTTGTTACCGCGATGCGGTAGCGTAATTAACTGCAGGGGCTTGCTCCTGCAGGGAAGAGCGTCCCCACAATCAAAAACCCCTCAAGCGAGGGGGAATTTGACGAAGTCTGCTACATCGGCCGCATCCGTCTAAACCTCCGACACACGGTGCCATAAATCAACTTGGCTTCTTCGGAGAGGTGGATGGATAAAACCAAATAGCATCTGCCCTGAATCTCTGGCAAGACGTCCCAACGTCGTCGGCCGCCATTCGGAGGGGAACAGATTCTGGCACGCCCGGTGGGACCTTTTCCTCTTTCCACTCCACACTTGGTGTGTCGTCCTCGCGAACCAATCGCGGTTTGTTAAATTATTGCCTTTGGATTTCAATTTACTAAGATTTGGTCTCTTGCTTGGCGCAGAAAAAGAACTCAAGCATCAATGGCCTCTAACTGCACCAACTGCTCGAAGTGCCACTGCAACGGACGCTCCACCTCCCCCAGAGGTGTAGCATATAGGCCCCAAGCGGCTTCCTTCCTCGCTCTGCCGGTTGATCAGGTGACCCAGGGCACCACCGGCCTGTTTTTCGGGACCATGATCCCACCTACAAGCTTCTCTATGCCAATACCTGCACCGGAAGTGAACAAGAAGTCGGTCTTCGACCGGCTCACTGCTACGACGGCCCCTGTCAACGGGTCGCCCACTACCAAACCAACAGCCTCTGTTTTCTCCAGGTTGGATCAGAACTCTAAATTGGCTGTCCCAAGGAAGGTAATAACTGCTGCTCCAGAAGTCGTCAAGGCGGCTTCCCCTGTCAAAGAGTCAGTCTTTTCAAGACTGACGATTCCTGCTCCTGCTCGAGGATTTGTCTTCGACAGGTTGAATATCATCCCACAAAAGACAACTTCAGTCTTTAAGTGGTTAACACCGGCGGCGCCTCATTCAGACAGGGGGAAAAAAGAAGCTATCTCTATCTCCGAGCCAGTCCCAACGGCTCGTCGTGCTCGACGTCGCCATTGGCGACGAGTGAGGAAGGCAGGGGGCAACTCCCCCTCAGGGCTAACTCCACCGGATCCAGTGGTGGAAGTCAACGCTGCTGTTCCAACTGGGAACAGCTTTGAACTGCTGAGGAAAGTACGTAAGAATTCTCCAACAGCTACATTGAAAAAATCTCCTCCGCCCGCGGAGAGAATTCCGAAAACAAAAATGGAACAGCCCCCTCAACGGCTGTCTTCAAAAATTTATAAAGTTTGGCGGAGAGTTCAAGACTCCGTAATTGACCCAGATCACTCTCGTCAACAAAAGAAGACGAAGGTGCAAAAAGAAAAAGACCGTCCTATTAAACAGCAGGGGACAACAATCGCTAGGGTGCCCACTGCAACGGCCCCTTCAACTTCAGCGGCCCGCAAAAGAAGAAGGCCGGAGAAAACCCCCGCGCTGGCGACAAATATCAGAGGTAGTGAACCCAAACGCCCTAGGTCAGGGGGCATTGTAGTTCATACCGTCTATGTGGCGTCTGGTAAATAGGACAGTCGCATATCTACGGGTCATCGACCGCTTACGCGATCAGTGACCAAGGCGCAGGAGCAACAGCAAAAGCTCCAAGAGATGATGAACGCTATGGCCGCACTTACAGGGCCAAAAGAAAACCATGAAACTTCCTCAGATGAACGCCAGGAGGAAGAAACCGACGCCGAATTCCTTCGTCGGATATTGGAGAAGAAGGACAAAGAGGCTGTTGAACAAGCAGCCAACATACAGCGTATGGGCCTCCTCTTCCAAGACATGATAAGGATGATGATACAACAAGATCCTCCGGCCGAAGAGCCCCCCATCGTCCTTAGAGACAATAGGGGAGAGACATCAAATCCTCCACCAGCTGTGTCGACGGCTAAAGAGGATACAATCTCCAAAGCTGATTTGGACGAGTACATCGCCCAACAAATACGGGTTCATCATGCGACTGAAGCAGCTGGCCAGGTCGTAAAAACGGGGAGGCCATATCCAAATTGGTATGCTCAAATCAAGTACCCACCCGGTTACACAATTCTTAAGTTCCATGTCTACAAGGGGACGGGCAATCCTCACCAGCATGTTGCCCAGTTCAGGGCACTCTGCGGCAATACCGGCGGTGATGACAAGCTTTTGCTTCGCCGGTTTGTTGGAAGTTTATCAGATACAGTGTTCGAATGGTACTCTGAACTCCCAAACGACTCTATTAAGACCTTCGCGGAGATGGAGCTGCTGTTTACTCAGCGTTTTGCAAGCGCCAGTGAACGTACACCGATGACAGCACTGATTAACGCCAGAGTAAAGCCAGGCGAGACATGGGTTCAATATGCTATACGATGGCGGAACTTATGGTCGAAGTGCGAGTAGCGCATTGAAGAAGCTCCCGCAGTGGGTATGTTTGTGGGAACCCTTGACCCGCAAGCAACCATCTCGCAATTTATGATGTTTTTCAAGCGGACTACCTTCCAAGCCTTGATTGACAAGCTAGTGCAAATGGATCAGATGGGCCATAAACCTCCTCTTCCAAAGCCAGACTCCCGAAATGACAAAGGGAAGGAAAAAGCGATCGTCGTCGCTAATGCTCAACAACCAGCAAGTAACTCGAAGCCGGTTGTGCGTCAAAATAATATGCGCCCGTACGTAGACCTTGAGGAGAGGCTAGGGCGTCCTTACTCGTTTCCCCGAGATAAAACGAAAAGGTTATTCGAGCTGGCATTGCGCAACCGACTCATAAATCTGCCGGATCTGAAACGTTCGTTGCAACCAAGTGAAGTCAACGAGCCCAACTACTGTCCTTATCATCGAGTACTGGGCCATCCGATTGAAGATTGCTACGTTTTCAAAAATTGGCTTGAAAACCAGTACCGACAAGGCAAATTCGCGTTATCTGACAGATGGAAGGTGAATCCCCCGCAGCCCCACACCTCTAAGGGGACGAATACGCCGGGGGCAACATGCTCCGTCGTTGAAGAAGCTCCTTGGGAGGTTGTATTATCAGCCAAGACAAAAAAAATGCTAAACGATCTTCGGACATGTCCAGCGATTAGATGGAAGAACCCGTTGGAACCGCAGGTCATTGAAGGGATGTTGAAGCCACGTACAACTCCAAAGACTGATGGTGGTGGCCCAAGCATTCGCAACCAGCCGTCAAAATCTTCGAAGAAGAAGAAAAGGAAGTCAAAGAAGCCCGTGAAACCTGGCGACAAGCGCACGGACTTGCAAAAACAAATTGACGCGCTGGAGGAATATAACCAGAAGACACGGACTCCCATTACACTTCAAGAGTTCCTCAATCACGTCTTTCAAGAGGAAGATGAGGGAGAAAGTTCATCTGATGAATCTGAAGAATGCGTGGGGAGCTGTCATGTGATTTCCCATTAGTTCATGGACGATGAGGAAACTCCTTGTACTGAAACGCTGGGGGAAGATCCTGAACCAAAAATTCTGGGGCTATCAGATGAAGTAATTGATGCATTCCTTAACGAAGCTCGATTGAAGAGTAAAGCTGATCGGGAATGCGAGACGGCTATATTTGAAAGGGACAAGCGCCGGCGACTTGATGAAAGAGCTGAGACGATCCCGCCGGAGCAAAATACCTCCACTATCAACAAAAGCCAATTCAAGATGAGGAAAAGGTTTGCTAAGGCCATATCAATGGGCATGAAGCTACCATCTTCTGAAGGAAGCATCACCGGTGAAATAGAAATGCACCCGTCCTATTGCTTATATCATCAGAAGGTTTCGCACCGCACTCAAGAGTGTAAAGCTTTCGATAGATGGTGGCAAGGATACGTTGCTCATCGACAACACTTTAAGCGGGATAGGCGCAAAACTCGTCGGGAGCGGAAAAATACGACCGAAGAGCTTAAAAGAACTACCGGCGATTGTCGCATGGTTAACACCGGCGGGTCACAAGTGCCTACATTCGGGAGCGATTCTGATGAGGAGCTAGAACTTGCCCCTCTCTTCAAAGAGTCCACTTTAGGAAAAGAAGAAGAGCCGAAGGTCTGCGAAAATATCCGGCTGCGGAATCGAACGCTGCCCAAAAAGAATCTCGGACCCTCAAACTGAAAAGATAAAGGGAAAGAAAAGGTCTCTGAAGATATCGTCTTAGATGACCAAGTTCTAGAGGAGCTAAGCGCCAAGGACCCGCCAAAGAAAAATAAGGTGGATTACAACGTCTTAGCGCATCTGAGGAAGCTGCCCTCACAGCTCAGCATTCTTGACGCCCTTTTGTTATCAAAGGAGGCGAGAGATTCGTTGATCAAGGCACTACAAGATCCGGAACAATTCCAAGCTTTCTTGGCCGAGGAAAAGATGAAGGATGAATTGTAGGAAGTGCACACGGCCAATGTCGCTTTTGGTGATGAAGACCTTCTCCTTGGGACGTGCGAACACAATCGCCCCCTTTATGTCTCAGGATACTGCCATGATATAAAGATAGGCAAGATCCTGATCGACAATGGATCCTCCGTTAATCTCCTCAATGTGCGGGTCTTAAAAGAAATCTGCATGAGCGTCCAGCACCTTGCTCGGGACAAGATCGCTATCTCCGGGTTCGACTCCCAGTCATCAAGAACTCTTGGGTCTGTAATACTGACGCTACGCTTCGGGCTACTCGTCACGGACATTAAGTTCCACGTCATAGACGCCAAGACATGCTACAACGCTTTGCTCGGCCGACCATGGTTACACGAATACAACGTCATCCCTTCTACACAACATCAGTGTATGAAGTATGCTAAGGATGGTCTCGAGTATACCGTGGCGGGAGAACTGAACCCGTTCTCTTTGAACGAAGTCCGCAATTATGAAGATGCCAAATACTTCTTACCGGATTTCGAAGACACGGAGAAGTGTCACAAGACAGACAACAAAGCTAACGCCACCATCACTGTTTTCGGGAGTGATACCGAGGATGAAGAAAAGATAGTGTATTCGGGTCCATCCCAACAAAACAAGCCAGGGCCGTCCGCTCCTACGTTGATCTTTGGTAGCGACTCGGAAGATGAGGTCCATGCTGTATTGCCCACTCGACCATCAATACAAACGTCTGTTGACGAAGAACAAAGTCTATAAGTCGCCATGGTGCCACTTAAACACCGTAAAGAACTGGATGCACTTGATATTTACAATGTAGAAGAGCTGCAAACGTTCTATATCCCTCCCAGGCGAGAAAGCGAAAAAGAAATTCTATTCATTCGCTCTGAAGAAACCAAAGTGGAGAAAGAAATCTGGCACGGCGCGGATCCTACGCTTGATAGGCTTCAGCCCATCCGTCTTCCCAGATATTATACGGAAGGTTTGAAAAAGCTGCTGAAATGCCAGGGGATATCCTTTAAGCAGACCGTTCGAAAAGCCAAGTTCTATGACAAAGTCTGGAACGTTCCCGGAGCTCAACGCAAACTGCCTAATGGGAGAATGGAGACAAAAGGACTTGGATACACCCGGTCAAAGAAACGAGAGCTATTAAACAGCTGCTATGTCATGTATGACTTCGATGAAGAAGCAGATGCTCAATGGGAGGACGCTAATCCTGAGACGGTGAAAGTCCCAGATGCAAAAGTGCCCATTCCGTCGTTCGAAGAACAAATGGACAAGCTTATAAAGGAACTGGTCAAAAAGTCCGGGACGATCATAACTGCGAAATGGTCATTTACGAGAAAACCAAGACGCAACGCCTTCTCCAACAGGCCGTGAATGATGAAAATGCCGCTCCTTGTCAACCTGTTATAAAGAAGGCCCGACGCAAAGGCAGAAACAAGTCGAACCGCGAAAAAGGCGCTCAACAGCAACGAAGCGGGGCTAAAAGGCCACGCAAACGGGAACCAAGCGGTTCCGATCTATCCCTCATGCGAAAAATAGGTCGAGCATACTCTTTTCCTCGGGACAAGACGAAGAAAATACTTGACCTCGCTTTAAAACATCGGATGCTTGTACTACCGGAGTCTAAACACCCCGAACAAGCGGGCGAAGTCTCACACCCGGACTATTGCTTTTATCACCGAGTGATAGGGTACCCTCTCGAGGACTGCTTCACCTTCAAGAATTGGGTCGAAGATCAGTATCAGCTCGGCAAGTTCGCTCTGTCCGACAACTGGAGGGTAGCGCCGCCACAGAAGCACGAACCCAAGGCAATGAAAGAAGAACCAGTTCCACATTGGGATTGGAAGCGAATTCGTACTTGTCACGTGATCACGATATCAGAAGAAGAGCCCGAGAACATGGATGACCTTCCCTGGTGCTTCGAAAACAGCAACGACGAGGTAATCTCAGAATTCCCACCAGCGCCAAAAGAGCTGGAAGATGGAATCCATACCACTGCAGATAACCTTACGAAAATTGAGTTGGGTACGGCAAATGACCCGCGACCAACATTCATCAGCGAGCTGCTATCTGAAGAAAGGGTGGCTGCGTTAAAGGACATGCTTCTACAGCATAGAGATTGCTTTGCGTGGAACTATTCCGAAATGCCGGGACTAAATCCAGAAATTGCTGTGCACAGATTGGCGATATCTCCGAACGTCAAACCAGTCAAACAGGCACCGAGAAGAATGCGGCTCGAGCTTGAGATGAGTATCAATGTCGAGGTCAAGAAGCTGATCGACTCTGGCTTCATCCAGGAAGTTCAATACCCTAAATGGATCGCCAACATCGTCCCGGTGATGAAGAAAAATGGGACAGTGCGCATATGTGTGGACTTCCGGGATCTCAATAAAGCTTGCCCGAAAGACGATTTCCCAGTGCCAGTCACTGAACTGATGATAGACAATACGTCCACTCACGAGGTTTTCTCCTTCATGGACGGCTCGTCAGGATATAATCAGATAAAAATGCATCCCGAAAACCAGAAGCACACCGCCTTCAGGACTCCTTTGGGTATATTCTGCTACAAGGTGATGCCCTTCGGTTTAAGGAATGCCGGTGCCACCTACCAAAGGGCCATGACGAAGATCTTTGATGACCTTATACAAGAAATCGTCGAATGCTATATCGACGATCTCGTGGTTAAAAGAAAATCATACGAGGAACATCTCGAGCATCTAAAGACTGTATTTCGACGCCTTCGACAATACAACTTGAAGATGAACCCTCTCAAGTTTGCATTCGGGGTTTCCTCAGGAAAATTCCTAGGATTCATCGTCCGACACCGAGGTATTGAAATAGATCCGTCAAAGATGAAGGCGATCATGGAAATGCCTCCGCCAAGGACTCTCAAACAACTGCGGTCTCTCCAGGGGAAGCTCGCGTATATACGGCGATTTATAGCCAACCTTTCAGGCAAGTGTCGTCCTTACAGCCACCTAATGAAGAAGGGAACCCCGTTCGTCTGGGACCAAAAATGCTAAAGCGCGCTAGACGAGATCAAACAATACCTGCAAAACCCGCCGGTGTTGGCTGCTCCGGTCAAGGGAAAGCCCCTCATTCTTTATACAACTGCTCTCGAAGGCTCCTTGGGCGCATTATGGGCACACGCGAACGATCAAGGGAAGGAAAGAGCACTCTACTACTTAAGTCGAGTTCTGCTGGGGGCAGAAAGCAACTACTCCCCCATTGAAAAACACTGCCTGGCGTTGATCTTCGCGATAACAAAGCTCAGGCACTATGCGTTGGCGCATGAAGTCCGTCTCATTTCAAAGGTGGCCCCCCTTAAATATTTGATGTCGAAGTCCATATTGACGGGACGACTCGCTAAATGGGCCCTGCTCTTGATGGAGTTCTCGATAACGTATCAACCTCTCAAGGCAGTGAAAGGCCAGGCCATCTCCGACTTCCTTGCTGAGCACCCGATACCTGACGATTCTCCTCTAAATTGCAATATTCCAGACGAACATGCGTTTGATGCGATCGACGGTAATGATACCCGATGGGAGCTTTATTTCGATGGAGCATCTTCTGTGAAGAAGCGCAAACAAAGTACCCCTATAATCAAATCGGGGATAGGCCTTATCTTCGTGACTCCATAAGGATGGATAATGCGCTTCGCTTTCTCCTTAATAGAGCCGAAGACGAATAACGAAGCCGAATATGAAGCCTTGATAGCAGGTCTTGAGATCGCCATCAACATGGGAATTGAAAACCTCCTCATATATGGAGATTCCCAGTTAGTCGTTAGTCAAGTAAACGGCGACTATCAAACATGCAAACCGGAGTTGGTGAAGTATGGTGAAAAGGTACAACAACTGTTGACCCAAATTCCCTCCTATACTTTGGAAAGCATACCGCGCGCGGAAAACAGCAAAGCAGACGCGTTGGCCAAACTTGCTAAAGAACTGGCTGACAAGAACCTCGATGATGTTAGAATCGTGGTACAAAGCCGTCGGGTGCTTGCCCCAGCAGAAATATCTCCGGAATCATCCGAGCAAAAGGGAGCGACTGAGCAGACGACCTTACAAATAAAAGAACGAGAAAAGGCTGAGGACTGGAGGGAAGTCTTCATAGACTACTTTAAGTCCCATCGAATGCCCGAAGATGCGTCCACAAGACATCAGCTCATGAAACGAGCTCTGTCTTTCGCCTTCGTCAATGATACTCTGTACAAGAGGTCATTTGATTCTCTGTGGCTGAGATGCTTAGGACCTGACGAAGCGAAAAGGGTCGTCCAGAAAGTTCATGACGGACTCTGCTGTTCTCACCAAGCAGGCCCAAAGATGAAGTTGAAGGTCAAACGGATGGGCTACTACTGGCCCACGATGATTCAGGACTGCCTCGAATATGCGAAGCAATGCCACTCATGCCAAATTCATGGGGACTTCATCCACCAGCATCCAAACCCACTACATCCAACGGTGGCTAGCTGGCCGTTCGAAATGTGGGGAACTGACATAGTCGGCCCCATCGAACCAGCATCGTCCAGGGGACATCGTTTCATCCTGGCGACGACCGACTACTTCTCCAAATGGGCAGAAGCAATACCGCTGAGAGAAGTGAAGACGGAGAATATCCTCCACTTCTTCAAGACGCACGTCATATATCGGTTTGGAACTCAGCGACGGATAATCACCGATAACGGACCAGCATACAGAAGCCACAAGATCAGTCGCTTCGCGCAACAATATAATATAGACTGGAGATATTCATCGGTTTATAATCCGCGAGCTAATGGTCTAGCTGAAGCCTTCAACAAGACCTTGACAAAGATCAAGAAGAAAACGGTGTCACGAAATAAGAAAGACTGGCATGAGAGAATGCAAGAGGCTTTTTGGGCGTATCGAACTACGTTTAAGACGGCCACAAACACAACGCCGTACGCGTTGGTATTTGGGACGGAAGCAGTACTCCCCCTCGAGATAGAGTTACCCTCTCTACGGGTGGCAGTCCACTACGAGCTAATGGACGAAGAAAATGCTCACCTTCGGCTTGAGGAGCTTGACGCCCTTGATGAAACCCGGCTCATAGCGCAACAAAATCTGGGAGCTTATAAAGCAAAGATGACGCGCTCGTATGAAAGATTAACCCGACCGAGGACGTTCCGCCAAGGCGAGCTTGTGCTAGTGGTCAAAAGGCCTATAATCCCCAATCGCGCCAAGCGGGGAAAATTCGAGCCAAACTATGAAGGCCCGTACATCATAGATAAAGTTTACCAAGGTGGGGCCTATCTACTCATGGACATGCACGGTGAAAGGCCTTTCAGGCCAATAAACGGTCGCTTCCTAAAGAAATACTACGCTTAATGAGTCACAGCCTAGGTCAATGATAGATGACGACGATTATGTCCGCTCGCTATCTTCCTAAGCTCAAGCTTTATAAACAGTAGCCGGCCTTCTTCATGGCGGACCGAAACGTCCTTAAACTAACGATGGACCGAAAACGTCCTTAAACTAATAGCGGACCGAAACGTCCTTAAACTACTACCGCAGCATCTTCAGGCTGACGAGATTAAAAAAAAAGAAGAAAAATATCATAAATAAAAACGGTATGTCCATAAGCAAAAAGGGCACGGATGAAAACCCGAAAGGGCTCCGTGAGTAAAAACAGCAGGGCTACCGGCGAGTGTTTGTGAAAACCCGAAAGGGCGCGACCTCGTAAAAAAAAAAGAGAAGAAAATAAAAAGAATAAAAAAAAACGGTATGTCCATAAGCAAAATGGGCACGGATGAAAACCCGAAAGGTCTCCGTGAGTAAAAACAGCAGGACTATCGGCGAGTGTTTGTGAAAACCCGAAAGGGCGCAACCTCGTTAAAAGACACTTATAAGGTCCTCTCGACCTTGTAAAGAGAAACCACCCGTGTGAGATCCTTATGACTCACAAGGGAGCAACACACTTAGGGATCCCCACGATTCCTAAGGAGAAAATACACATGCGAGATCCTCACGACTCGTAAGGAGAAATCTCTTATGGGACCCTCACGGCTCATAAGAGTTGAAAGTCTTAAGTTACAGAGACCTAAACCTGTGCTTAAGAAACCCCCACAACTTCCGATATTGCCCTACAAGTGGTCCAATACTGGCCCTTGTATACAATCCACGGGCGCGAATAAACATTCCCCCAACCAAGTTTCATCCGTGATTGGGGATATGTTCGTATGGTGAACGACCCTTGTAAATCCTCTCGATTTACAAGGAGAAAACCCTCCTGTAGGATCCTTACGACTTACAGAGGAACATGCACTTAGGAATCCTCACGATTCCTAAGCAGAAAGTACACCTACAAGATCCTCACGACTTGTAGGGAGAAATACCTTTTTGAGACCCTTACGGCTCATGAAGTTAAAAGCCTTAGTCGACAGCGCCTTAACCCTGTTCGCTAAGCCACCTTTGTTCGACATCGACGGAGGCAAATGATGATTCGCTCTTGGAAATATCCCAGTTGTAGCGGTGTTGATGCCGAAATCGTTGTCTAATTTCAGGTTTACGGTGAAAAGCCGGCAGGCCGCACATGCATAATAAATAGCCGAAATGGTGGGGCAACTTGCAATAAAAACAGAAAGTAAAATGTATGCATGCAAAACAGCCGAAATGATTGGGCACCGCGAAAAATAGCCGAAATGATTGGGCAATCGCGACCTTCGCGATATAAAGGCTGAAATGATAGAGCATCGCGGAAATAAAACAAAAAAAAATGATGATAAAACTTTGGCCCTACAGTTGAGATCATATCAATCCCTGTACACAATCCAAGGGCGCAAACAAAAAGGGAACCATACTTTCCCAACAGGCTCCGCCAGAAAACGAAGCCAGATCTCGACGATTCATCCCCACTCCGAAGAAACCAGTGTCTCCGGCCAATACCTCAACTCAGGAAAACGAACAACCCTTGACAAGAGCCTCCTGATCCGCGTCGACTCGCAGATCAACCAATGCCTCCGTGGGAAATTCTCGACTCGTTTCAACACAAGGGAATCAAATAATCCTTGGCGCTAGGGAAACAAATAATCCCTAGCAAACACCTCAACTCAGGAAAACAAACAATCCTTGATAAGAGCCTCCTGATCCGCGTCGACTCGCAGAGCAACCAGTGCCTCCGTGGGAAACTCTCGACTCGTTTCAACACCAAGGAAACAAATAATCCTTGGCTCTAGGGAAACAAATAATCCCTAGCAAACACCTCAACTCAGGGAAACAAACAATCCTTGATAAGAGCCTCCTGATCCGCGTCGACTCGCAGAGCAACCAGTGCCTCCGTGGGAAACTCTCGACTCCTTTCAACACCAAGGAAACAAATAATCCTTGGCGCTAGGGAAACAAATAATCCCTAGCAAACACCTCAACTCAAGGAAATAACCAATCCTTGACGAGAGCCTCCTGATCCGCGTCGACTCGCAGAGCAACCAGTGCCTCCGTGGGAAATTTTCGACTCGTTTCAACACCAAGGAAACAAATAATCCTTGGCGCTAGGGAAACAAATAATCCCTAGCAAACACCTCAACTCAAGGAAACAAACAATCCTTGACGAGAGCCTCCTGATTCGCGTCGACTCACAGAGCAACCATTGCCTCCGTGGGAAATTCTCGATCCGTTTCAACACCAAGGAAACAAATAATCCTTGGCGCTAGGGAAACAAATAATCCTTAGCAAACACCTCAACTCAAGGAAACAAGCAATCCTTGACGAGAGCCTCCTGATTCGCGTCGGCTCGCAGAGAAACCAGTGTCTCCGCGGGAAAATTCACGGTTCGTCTCAACTTGCAAGATGAAGCCTCAGGCAGCAGGGACTAAAAAACTTGCTTCCTGAACAATGGGACCCTGCAAGTCGATCTAAAACTGTCTCTTGCATACTATCCACGGGTCTCACTCTCCGAAGTCGAGTTTCGACAAAGAGGGAAACAACCGCTTACGAGTCCTCTCGACTCGTAAGAGGGAAAAATTTTCTTACAGGATCCTTACGACCTATAAGAGAAAACACACTTAGGAATCCTCACGACTCCTAAGAAGAAAAACCCACCTACGAGATCCTCTCGATCCGTAGGGAGAAAAATCACTACGAGACCCTCACGGCTCATAGAGTTGAAAAGTCTTAGGCAGCAGATCTGAACCTGCGGCCTAAGCCATCGCTATTCCTTAAGAAAGTCAAGATGCGTGCTCTATTATCTGTTGACCATGTTTACTAAGGTGGCATGCTGATAATAAAAGAAAGAAAAGGCGGAGAAATGACACAAGACATTACAGAAAATGTGTATCTTTTATTCATGAACTTGATTGAGTACAGGATACATTGTGCTAAAGAAAAAATATATATATATATATATATAAATTTTTTATTTACAAGTACAAACGATACAAGGAGAGTTACTCAGAAGGAAGCGTCTTGCATAGCTCTAGCAATTGTTCGCGCACTTCCTTCCCCACTTTCTCCTGATCGGCCACCACTGCCAGCTCCGCCTCCACTTGGGCCCGTTGCTGCAAGACAGATGCAAGCTGATCCCTGACGGCCTGATGAGCAGCTTCGCGGGCTGGGGTATCACGCTCGGCTACATCAAGCTTTCGCTTCAAGTTTAGCCCATGGGAGATGCGCTCTAGGAGACCCTCAAAGATAGCCTTTACTTGGGCAGCATTCGCCTCAACCTCAGCATGCAGACGAACCGTCTCGCTCGAGGTCTCTCGGCATTCCCGTAGCTTTAAAGCTGCTTCTTGTTCCAAGTGGAGGACGTAAGAAGCGCTTTCCTTGATCCATGCTGCTCTTTCATTGCTCGCAGCTAAAGTCTCGGAAGAGAAACGCATCGACTCTAGCCGATGAAGGCGAGCCTCAATCGCCTGACAGTGATTAACCCAAGAGGCGACGATGCCCTCGTCATGGAAGTTGGCAAATATCACCAAAATCTGGTTAACCGTCGTAGCGAAGTCCGCAGCAGACGTAGGAGTCTCGACGTCGAGTTCCTCGATGTAGTCGCTCAACAAGCGCAGTCTATTCGCCGCACCTTTTGAGGACGGACGTCTCTGGGAAGGGCCGACCGGCATTGTAACATGAGACTCAAAAGGCGCCAAGATCGGAACGACAGCTGAAAAGACAAAAGGCGATTAGATGATGATTCAATAGATATGGAAAAAGTCATTGATAAGATAGTTTACTATACCGGTTGAAGCAGGTGGCAAGGCCGGAAGGACCGGTGGCGTGACCGATCTTTCTTCTCCCCCTTCGATTTGTAACACTACAGTCAGGACAAGAGAGAGTTAGAAATAATCCTATCACCGAAAAAGAAAGGTATCAGTCGGGGACTATTCTCACCAGCGCCGCCAGAGGGAGAAGTGAGTTCAAATGGGAAGGAGAACTGTGGGAGCAACACTTGATATAGTTGATCAAAGAGCACTCCTGAAAAGACATAACGATACGACTTTAGTACACAAATTATACGTCTGAAAGGTAAAATTAATAAATTGCAAACCCAAGGCAGTCATTGAAGGCGCTCGCTCGAGCAGTGGGGCATCGGTGCTGGTTGCACCTGCGTTACGAAAAAAGGTGAACTTGTCAGAAAGGACTGTAAGGTAAAGAAAGACAGCAAATTGGGATTTACCTGATGAGCTGCCGGCTGAAACGGAGGCTATCCCCTCCTCTATTGACATGAGGCTACCTCCCGTGGCCTCATCGCCCGACTCAATGGGAACCGTTGTTGTGCTCGCGAGACCTGGAGACGGCGGAGGACCATAGACGGGGAGGGCTATGACTGGAGCATTGCCAGATTCCTGAGAAGGAGCGGTTGGCTCATCCTCGGGAATCATGGCCACCTCACCCGCTACTCCCTCGGGTTCAGTAGTCGCGGTTGTCTCGTCCACCGTCACCACAAGGTCATCGGCCTCAGGCACTCCGCCCACTGCAACCTCGGGCTCAGCAACAACCGTTTGCTCAGGTATAGTGGACATGACTAGTTCGTCAGCCACTACCTCGGGCCCAGCAATCCCAGCTGTGTCATCCGCCACCGACTCGGGCTCGACCAATGTCTCTCCCTTCAGTCCCTCAGGATCGACAGTCTCCGCCTCCCCCTCGGTTGGGCTTGGCCCTACAAGATAAAATATATAAGAACCGATGGCATTAAAATTCTTACAAAAAAAATTCTGAGAGAAAAATTACCGGAAGTGGATTTACCATTTGCGCTCCGAACTGCGCGCGCCACTTGTCTGCGAGCAGTGGATAGGGCAGCAGGGGCCTCTTCGGTTGGAGTATCTGTTGGATATGTATGCCCTAGAGGCCTGTATTGTATAGGATACTAGACATGTATATGTACAGAAACAATCTTTGCTCGAAATGATAGTATGCTATCTGGTTTATCTTTATCATAACATGTGATGTATTGATGAAGCCCTTAGGACTATGCTTGACTACCAGGATTATGATGAGATCATACTGGTGGGACCTGGGCAGTCTACAAGCATATCCTTCAATAGTTCCTAGTCGAGGTTATATCGGGACAGGGCATCAGTATTACAAGATTAGACTAGTGTGTACGTTTCTTGACCCTGGGGGCAATGGTTGATTCCATAACCATTGATGTTTGACATCAAAGATTATACACAGGTGCTCATTGGAGAATGGGTACACCGAACAGGACTCGCTGAGAACTCCTAGATGGTATATATACCTATTGTCAGATAGCAGTTCTCTAGTGATACTTGTACAGGTTAGTCTGTAGACCCGAGATCGTCATAGAGTCTTGTGTGATTCCCACTGTACTTTAATTTCCTCCCTACCACGGCTCTACTGAGTCGTGCAAACAGGTGGATTTTGGGTGCAGTCCCGAATCATATGGAGACAGTGAGCGATAGGAGGGGTTTTGTCTCTCCCGGTATAGGGAGTTGATGTCGCGCTATGTTTGATCGGCTATAACACCTAAATCCCTGGCCAGGGTTCTCGAGGTTTACTGATAAGTGTTATCAGTAGTTTCTCGAACTGTTATGAGCCATAAATCAGCATGACTTATAAAGTTACTGAGGTCTAACATTTACCACCCCTAGACTTCATATGCGACGTATCAGACGAAGAGACCGGACTGTACGGTATGTGTTGCTTGCAGGCTCGTAAGGGTTGTGATGGGTTCGCTCGTCGGCCACCTTTTCGTCAAGTACCTGGGTAGCCGTTGCGCACAGCTAGTGCCGCTGACGTGCTTGTGGTTAAACCCACTGCCAGCGTACTGTCGAGTCTTTAGAGTCCCACACAGAGAGTTCCCTCGTTCAGGCGAAATATGTAGAGGCTGTAAGTTGTTATGGCAGCCGTAAGCTGTTACGGCAGGGTTTCGATTTTATTCATGTAAATGTTACAGGAATAATAATCGGAAGGATAATACTGGTGGGCTTTAGTTTAAGCCGGATACCGGTATTATATTATTGGATTAATGGTATTCGTATTTTTCGGAATTCGGATGCGGGTATACAGTATACGGTATACGGTATACGGAGGAGGGGAATTTTTGTAATTGTTACAAGAATACCTTCTAGAAGGTGCCACCTCATAATGACATAATAATGAAATCATTTATTTTATGAAAATAAAATGAGGTGGAAATTAAAAGGTACAAGCATGATGAGGTTGTTGTTATGGAATTACTATTGAAGCATGATACTAATTTATATAATGCATGCTTCAAATTATTTCTCTTAGTGCTATATCTTTATTCATCATGCTTGAACACTTTCATTATGATAAACACTTACTCCTTCTCATCTCCTCCTTCTCCTTCTTCTTATAAATAGCTTCACATGAGATGTGAATGTTATGTGAATCAAGAGAAGGTTAAGAAAAAGAAATGCAATAAATTTCAAGCTAATCCAATACATTCATCTCTACATAACCCTAGTGACCTATTCTAGCAAAATTGGTCTCTAGGTTAAACTCTTGTGAAGAGTTTCTAGCTCACACGACAACTCTCGGGTGGATCATCTAGGTCTTGGGTGGCCGGAGATCGAAGACATCGGCAACGTCAAAAGGAGCTAAGGAGTTCATCAAAGAGAAGACCCGAAGGACCGTATCATTGAGGTATAATCCCTAAAATAGTAGATAAGATCTCTAGTTAGGTTTTTCTAGTTGTGGTTTAGACAAGATCTTCGGTTAAGTGCGTGTTGTATGCCAAGAAAATTTTTGTTCACCGCTTCCGCCGCGCCACAAGAGTTGTGGGAGCATGCAACATACACTAACATGGTATCAGAGCCTAACTAAACCACAATTAGATGTTAGCCAAAAGTTAGAAGCTCGATCGACAGTTTTTTCTCCCAAAAACTCGTATTCTGCCCTTGCTGCTGTCAGTTTTTGAAAGTGCTCCAAAATTAATTTGACATGTCTTAAAAATACAAGCAGGGTTTTATAAGAACACTGTAGAAATTTGGACTTCTGAATCGACTAAAGAGCCGCGGATCCGCGGCCAAACCCATGGGTTTGCCGCGGATCCGCCGCCGAGTTGGGGCCGCGTCAACTCAGGTTTCTACAGTGATCATATATGGAATAATTAGGGTTTCTGGGATATAAAGAATTCTACAAAGGTGTTTGTACAGGAACATGTCAAGTGTTGGTATGGTTTAAAATTATCGATCGAAATTCAAATAGTGTTTGGCTAATCGGGTTTTTCGTTTTTTGTGATATGTGTTTGAAACGTCCGCTAATTGCTATATGACGATTAGTGGGGGTTGCACATATGGATATCATGAGATGGTATGTGTATATGAATGTGTTGGATCGTCGTGATGAATGGCCGGGGGGTGTGAGAAGAGCGTTTTTTTTCTTTTCTTTCATTCCATGTAATTTGTAAAAAGCCATGTAATATTGTTTTACGGATACAACCAGGATGAGGTTGTAGCC
Source organism: Agapanthus africanus (assembly GCA_030015575.1). Lineage (NCBI taxonomy): Eukaryota > Viridiplantae > Streptophyta > Magnoliopsida > Asparagales > Amaryllidaceae > Agapanthus > Agapanthus africanus. The sequence continues at coordinate 337,212,699 of JASDDO010000031.1, forward strand.
ACTGTTGTATAATTTCTTTTTACTGTTTTTGCTCCTAGGATAGACCTAAAGTGGGGTGCACAAACTATCGGGTTTTCAAAGTGCCGAGTGGCCTACTCAATTGTTGAGGGAGGTTACTACACTTCGGGAATTTGGCGGGTAGTTTGCCGCACCCGTAGGGGTCTAAAGGGGGGTTTGGCTATTCATCATGACCGTGGAATCCGTCTTTCATTAAGGGCTTGAATGAAATACGGAATTTCTAGTATATCCAATGCATTCATCTATGATCTGAAATGGTTATATTTATATATATGAGATATATAATAAACGTTGCTTATGTTTTGCACCCGCACTAGTCCAGCCCCCGCTCTGTCGTTAGTTAAGTAACCTAACGGTGCATGACGGGACCCAGTGACGAATGCGGATGGCATAAGCGTACGTTCTATTTTTCCGTTTCTTTTCTGTGATGTTTAGGAAACGTAAATGATGGGACAACATTAATGTGATTAATGATAAGAGAAAGAAACCTAAAGATGTTGTAGAATCAAATTTTTTAAGAAAAAGGGTAACTCTAGCTTTTGTTTTGCATAGCGGTATTCTTGAATATCCTGCACCTCATTCGATGAGGAAAGGGCCGAGATCCCTTCACCGGGAGTGACCCCTTTAGCGAAACTGGAAAATGTTACAAAGAACTCGATTTGATTTTATAGTTGATCTAACTTTGCTTTGCATCGTGGTATTTTCATATCCAACACCTTATTCGATAGGAAAGAGCCGAGATCCCTTCACCGGGAGTGACCTCTTTAGCAAAATTAGAAAGATACTACAAAACCATTCGATTTTTAAAAACTGGAGCTTAAACCACTCTTTCCCACTCGATTCTACAACGATATCAAGTTCAAAACGTTAAAGGTTTTCATAAAAACGATCCGTTGCCCTCCGCCATTTTAGGAAGCAGAGTACTTAGTATTCGTGCCACGTTTGTTGACCATAGTTAAGGCGTGATGTACGGTAGCTAAGTGGTGAATTCTTACAAAGCATTTGATGCGATCGATTAGGGCATTCTCATGACTTTGTTGACCATAGTTAAGGGTCATGTGGGTGGGTCTAAATCAATCACGAAATGGCGGGTTGAACTTGACTAGTACTTATGATTTGTTGACCATAGTTAAGGTCATAAGTCACTAGGAGTAAAAATCATATCGGGAATTTCAAGAGTTGAGATTTTCAATAAGATTGCATACCTTCTATATGATAGTTTGATCCCGATCCCACTGTGAGTAAAAGTTACTCCCGAGAGAATTTTGCACTTTTCGGTTAGCGAACTTGTAGATTGCAATTTATCCTGGCTAGTTTTCTTTTTAGGTTTGAAGGAAAATTTGATAAAAAGCAGTGGGAGACAACAATTAGATAAGATTAATAACCAATCTAATTATGCAAGAGCAATCGCTGAATGACTTCTTTTCTATCTCCTAATAGCAGATACCGATGTCGGGACTTAAACTTTTATTAGACAAAAACAAACTCACTGGACCGAATTACAAAGATTGGCTAAGGAACGTGAATATTGCCCTGACATATGATAAGGTCGCATACGTCCTGACTACTCCAGCCCCTTCTAGCTCAGGCCCTGATTCTTCAGTTGCGGATAAAGAAATCCGCAAGAAATGGGATACAGACTGCGCAACAGCCAAGTGCCTCGCGCTAGCTTCTATGAACAATGAACATCAGAAGCAGCACGAGAAGATGGATGTCCAATCCATCTTTCACCATACAGAGGAGTTGTATGGAGAGCAATCTCGTACTCTCCGATACGAGGCATCTCGAAAGTTGTTTCAGATGCGCATGGCTGCTGGCACGTCTGTAGGTGACCATGTATTGAAGATGATTGGACTTATCGAAGAACTTGAGGACCTGGGTTGGACCATGGAGAAAGAGCAATATGTTGATATTGTTCTGCAGTCCCTTTCCCCTGCCTTTGCTCAATTCATTGTAAACTTCAACATGCACAAAATGGAGAAGTCTTTACCAGAACTCCTCAATATGTTGAGGAGTGCAGAGAGCACGCTAAAGGTAGCGAAAACTCCCGCTCTTATTGCTGGGCCATCTTCTTCCTCCATCCCGAAAGCCAAGGCCAAGGGAAAGAAGAAGAAGAAGAATCCCATCAAGCAGAGAGGCGGAGTGAAAAAGGCATCGGGAAGGGACAAGAAAGGGGCTGCTGCAACAGGTCGTGGGGAATGTTTCCACTGCCACCAGACTGGGCACTGGAAGAGAAACTGTGCTAAATACTTGGCCGACCTCTAGAAGAAGAAGCATGGTGATGCTTCCACTTCAGGTGTGTTTGTAACAGAAAATTGTTTTTCAATTAACTCTGCTTCCTGGGTATTAGATACTGGGTCAGGATCTCACATCTGCAATTGTATGCAGGGGTTGAGAAATAGCAGGTTGTTGAAGAAAGGTGATCACACTCTCCGGGTTGGGAATGGTTCCTCAGTACATGCTACTGCAGTGGGAGAGTATCATCTTGGTTTGCTGTCGGGTTCTATATTGGTTTTGAACCCATGTTATTTTGTACCTTCGATGTTATGTAATATTATATCTGTATCATTGTTGGACAATGCTGGATATAATTTTGTATTGCAATCTAATGTTATGAACATTAACCTTAATCAAGAGTTGATTGGGTATGGAACATTAAATAACGGGATATACATCCTAAATCAGCATACAGTTTTTCATATACAACACGGAAACAAAAGAAAGGTTTCAGACATAAATGAAGCTTTCATTTGGCATTGTAGACTAGGTCATATTAATGAAACAAGAATAACCAAGCTACATAAAGATGGATATTTAAACTCGTTTGAATATAAATCTTATGCGACTTGCCAGTCTTGCATCAAAGGTAAAATGACCAAAACTCCGTTTACTGGACACGGAGAGAGAGCTACTGAACTCTTAGGCCTCATACATAGTGATGTATGTGGACCAATGACTACACTTGTTGGAGGTGGTTTTTCATACTTCATAACCTTCACTGATGATTTATCGAGATTCGGGCACGTGTTCTTGTTGAAACATATGTCCGAAGCCTTTGAAAAGTTCGAGTATAAATCTGAAGTAGAAAAACAAACAGGCTTAAGTATCAAGAAACTTCGATCGGATCATGGAGGTGAGTATCTAAGCTCAGAGTTTCTAGATTTCCTAAAAGAGAATGGGATTCTCTCTCAGCTCACTCCTCCATATACACCACAGCACAACGGTGTATCGGAAAGGAGGAATCGCACATTATTAGATATGGTACGATCTACGATGAGTGATGCTGAGTTACCAATATCATTTTGGGGGCACGCATTGGAGACTGCGATTTATCTATTGAATAGGGTTCCAACCAAAACCGTGTCTACCACTCCATATGAGATATGGTACGGGAAGAGACCATCTCTTAACAGAGTTAAGGTATGGGGTTGTCCGGCTTATGTGAAAAAGCAGAATCCAGACAAACTTGAGACACGATCGGTTTTGTGTAAATTTGTGGGATATCCAAAACACTCGTATGGATATCTATTCTACCACAAGGAGGAACAAAGGGTATTTGTTTCTCAGTATGCCACATTTTTAGAATATGAATTTTTTACAAATGATACTGTTGGCAATGCGGTAGAACTGGAAGAAGTTCCAGATGCATAAACCATTACCGATGATTTGATTGAACCTGAGGTTTCAATAAAACCTGACATACCTCAGCCACTCCGTAAATCTAGTAGAACTTCTCGCCCACCTAATAGATACTACGGTTTTCTAATTGACGGCGATAGAGAAGATTGCATCATGAATGATGATGACCCTACTAGTTTTCAGCAAGCTATCATGAGTGGTGACTCAGTGAAATGGTTGGATGCCATGAGATCCAAAATGGAATCCTTGCACACCAATAAAGTATAGACTTTGGAGGCTGCACCTTCTGGAGTAAAACCCATAGGGTACAAATGGATCTTTAAAAGAAAGATTGGTGTGGATGGTCAAGTGGAGACCTATAAAGCTAGGCTGGTAGCAAAAGGATTTCGTCAAAGACCGGGCTTGGACTATGATGAAACTTTTTCACCAGTCGCGATGCTTAAATCCATTCGGATCTTGCTTGCTATAGCTGCTTACTATGATTATGAGATCTGGCAGATGGATGTTAAAACGACATTTCTAAATGGTGATTTAGAAGAATGCGTTTTTATGGATCAGCCAGAGGGCTTCATTGATAGTGGGAGCAGCGGAAAAGCATGCAGGCTGCTTAAATCCATCTATGGATTAAAGCAGGCATCACGGAGTTAGAACATCTGCTTTGATGATACAATCAAAGAGTTTGGTTTTATCAAAAATGTGGATGAACTATGTATTTATAAAAGGATTGTAGAGAGTACTGTTATATTCCTCGTATTGTACGTGGACGACATTCTCTTGATAGGAAATGATATTCCTATGCTACAATCGGTCAAACTATTCTTATCGCAGAGGTTCTCCATGAAAGACCTGGGTGATGCCTCGTACATTCTGGGGATTAAGATCTATAGAGATAGATCTAAGAAATTATTGGGATTGTCCCAATCGAGATACATTGACACCATACTAAAGAGGTTTAGTATGGAAGATTCCAAGAGGGGTAATTTACCCGCTTGTCATGGGATCACCCTCTCCAAAGAGATGTCTCCAAAGACTGATGAGGAGAGGGCTCGCATGAGCATTATACCCTATGCTTCGGCAGTAGGATCTATAATGTATGCGATGTTATGTACTCGCCCAGATGTAGCTTATGCACTAAGTGCAGTAAGCAGGTATCAATCCAACCCATGGGAGAAACACTGGACTGCTGTGAAGAACATTCTAAAGTACTTGAGAAGAACTAAAGAAATGTTCTTGGTGTATGGTAACGGAAATCTCCAAATGGAGGGCTTTACCGACTCCAGCTTCCAGAGCAACAAGGATGATAGTAAGTCCATCTCAGGGTTTGTATTTACTCTAAATGGAGGGGCGGTATGTTGGAAGAGTTCCAAACAAGATACCGTCGCTGACTCCACGATGGAAGCTGAGTATATTGCTGCTAATGATGCCGCAAAAGAAGCGGTCTGGATGAGGAAGTTCATTTCAGAACTTCAAGTGGTTCCATCCATTGCTAATCCAATACCTCTGTATTGCGATAACAATGGAGCCATGGCTTTGGCAAAGGAACCGAGGTCCTATCAAAAATACAGACATATCTTGAGGATGTATCACCTCATCAGGGAGATAGTGGATCGCCAGGAAATCGAGGTACAGTTTGAGAAACTGTTTGAGCTGTTGGGCATGCGGTACGCCGGAAACTGGTTCTTGCTGGTACTTATTGCATTAATTACAGGCCTTAGTGCAAGTGGGAGATTGTTGGATATGTATGCCCTAGAGGCCTGTATTGTATAGGATACTAGACACGTATATGTACAGAAACAATCTTTGCTCGAAATGATAGTATGCTATCTGGTTTATCTTTATCATAACATGTGATGTGTTGATGAAGCCCTTAAGACTATGCTTGACTACCAGGATTATGATGAGATCATACTGGTGGGACCTGGGCAGTCTACAAGCATATCTTTCAATAGTTCCTAGTCGAGGGTATATCGAGACAGGGCATCGGTATTACCGGATTAGACTAGTGTGTACGTTTCTTGACCCTGGGGCAATGGTTGATTCCACAACCATTGATGTTTGACATCAAAGATTATACACAGGTACTCATTGGAGAATGGGTACACCGAACAGGACTCGCTGAGAACTCCTAGATGGTATATATACCTATTGTCAGATAGCAGTTCTCTAGTGATACTTGTACAGGTTAGTCTGTAGACCCGAGATCGTCATAGAGTCTTGTGTGATTCCCACTGTACTTTAATTTCCTCCCTACCACGGCTCTACTGAGTCGTGCAAACAGGTGGATTTTAGGTACAGTCCCGAATCATATGGAGACAGTGAGCGATAGGAGGGGTTTCGTCTCTCCCGGTATAGGGAGTTGATGTCGCGCTATGTTTGATCGGCTATAACACCTAAATCCCTGGCCAGGGTTCTCGAGGTTTACTGATAAGTGTTATCAGTAGTTTCTCGAACTGTTATGAGCCATAAATCAGCATGACTTATAAAGTTACTGAGGTCTGACATTTACCACCCCTAGACTTCATATGCGACGTATCAAACGAAGAGACCGGACTGTACGGTAAGTGTTGCTTGCAGGCTCGTAAGGGTTGTGATGGGTTCGCTCGTCGGCCACCTTTTCGTCAAGTACCTGGGTAGCCGTTACGCACAGCTAGTGTCGCTGACGTGCTTGTGGTTAAACCCACTGCCAGCGTACTGTCGAGTCTTTAGAGTCCCACACAGAGAGTTCCCTCGTTCAGGCGAAATATGTAGAGGCTGTAAGTTGTTATGGCAGCCGTAAGCTGTTACGGCAGGGTTTCGATTTTATTCATGTAAATGTTACAGGAATAATAATCGGAAGGATAATACTGGTGGGCTTTGGTTTAAGCCGGATACCGGTATTATATTATTGGATTAATGGTATTCGTATTTTTCGGAATTCGGATGCGGGTATACAGTATACGGTATACGGTATACGGAGGAGGGGCATTTTTGTAATTGTTACAAGGATACCTTCTAGAAGGTGCCACCTCATAATGACATAATAATGACATCATTTATTTTATGAAAATAAAATGAGGTGGAAATTAAAAGGTACAAGCATGATGAGGTTGTTGTTATGGAATTACTATTGAAGCATGATACTAATTTATATAATGCATGCTTCAAATTATTTCTCTTAGTGCTATATCTTTATTCATCATGCTTGAACACTTTCATTATGATAAACACTTACTCCTTCTCATCTCCTCCTTCTCCTTCTTCTTATAAATAGCTTCACATAAGATGTGAATGTTAAGTGAATCAAGAGAAGGTTAAGAAAAAGAAATGCTATAGATTTCAAGCTAATCCAATACATTCATCTCTACATAATCCTAGTGACCTATTCTAGCAAAATTGGTCTCTAGGTTAAACTCTTGTGAAGAGTTTCTAGCTCGCACGACAATTCTCGGGTGGATCATCTAGGTCTTGGGTGGCCGGAGATCGAAGACATCGGCAACGTCAAAAGGAGCTAAGGAGTTCATCAAAGAGAAGACCCGAAGGACCGTATCATTGAGGTATAATCCCAAACATAGTAGATAAGATCTCTAGTTAGGTTTTTCTAGTTGTGGTTTAGACAAGATCTTCGGTTAAGTGCGTGTTGTATGCCAAGAAAATTTTTGTTCACCGCTTCCGCCGCGCCACAAGAGTTGTGGGAGCATGCAACATACACTAACAGTATCAGCACGAGGGACGGTGCTGGGGCCCGCTCCCGTAGCCAAGGCAGCCCTGCGTGCCTTTGCTTCTCGCCTCGACCGCTTCCGTTCCTCCCGGGCTGTCACGACGGACCTCTTTGACGCTTCCTTCATCAAAGCGTCGTCGTCCTCATTTAAAGATGCCTCCAGAACCTTTAAGGCGTCTCTCATCGGCTCTTCAAGACGAACCTCCTGTAGTAACCATGAGGAAGCAGGAACATCGGCAGCTGGTAGAACGTCTGCGTCACTTGGCAGGAGCGGCATTGAGGTTCTTGCGATAAAAATGGAGAGGTTAGATCGACCATAACACAAGGGAAATGAAAACTTGATGAATCGAAACTTACTAAGGCCCATGGACGCTCTAAGACGTTCCTCCTCTTGGAAAGTCTTCAGGGAAGTGACAATGGCTTCTTCATCAGTGATGCCTGTTGGAAGAAAAGAAAGAAAAACGTTAGTCAAAGGCAATGAGGAGGATATGTTGCAATAAAGAAAATGCGACTAGTAGTTACCTGATTGCGCAAGCTTAGCTAGCCATGCGTCACGCCTTGCCAACCAGGCTGAAGTTTCGAGTGCGACCTCCAAGTCTGTATCATCTGGCGGCGGCATGACTAATCCCTCGTTAGTCCCATATTCGATCAGGTTCTCGGCATAGGGAGCATGGGGTTCCTGACCAAACGCGACATCTGCGGCGAAGAGCGACTTCTTTTTCTTCTGCCCGCGCGGGATCGACTTACGTTTAGCAGCCACCTTGGGACGGCGGGTCCCGATGTCTTCACCTACACCGGACTCCAGTGAGGCCACAACCACTATCTCCACTAGGGCACAGGGCGCTAGAGGTGCATCTGCAATATCAGGGAGCGGCGATCCGTGTGTAGGACTTTGCGCACGCGATGGCCTGGTTCTAACCTCTTTTAGAGGAGCAACTACTGGAGTCCTAGGAACCAAAGGAGCGTTGCGGTCGCTGCCTGGAGGCGTACCTTTACGATCAACCAGCAGTCGCCTTTCCTCCTTTATAACGGCTCCTGTTGCTTGATTGTACCAGTCTTTGTATACATTGAGGAGTCGTGGAGCGCAAGCCGGCGCACTAATAAAAAAATAAGAACCCGTATTCAGGCGCATGAAATGATGCAACGCGTTCTCCATCCCTTCTTCAGTGGCAGCGGGTTCCAGCAAGAAAGCTTCCAAGGGGACCCCTTGATCGTAGCCCAGTTGTTGGGCGAAACGATGCGGGTTATATCTCATGAAAATTGCCGCACCGTCCTGCCTGAAGACTAGGAAGCCCGGTCTAATAGAATACAAGTGGAGGGTCTCCCGGGCCGTTAAAACTGAAGCTCCATCCTTAAAGCAGTCCTGTAATGGTCGCACCGCAGCGGTGGACGCTTTTCCAATGGTCAATACCTTGTCGATGAAGGACATCCCGACTCCAACGGTATGAGGGCAAAGCAGTAAATCCCTAGCGTTCCGTGGTGATGGGGTCACGATTGATGCGCCAATCAGCTGTATGATGCGAGGGAAACCACACTTGTCGAAGAACGAGAGCCTTTTGTGCATGCCGAAGAAACCCGCCGTGTGTAGCTCGAGCCACGATACAAAGTAGTGCATCGGGAAGACCACGTGCAGTACCCCAGGCTCATTAGCATCCGCTGCTCGGCTGAGGCTATGATATAAGTGCGCCAAGCCGGCGATCCCAACGGCCACCTTTACCCCGATAGTCATCCGGTGGGATGGGTAAAAAAAAAAGGGCCGCATGCGGTGAGAGTGCATTGGAATTGAAAACCAACTTAACCATAACCCGAGAAATCCTAAGAAAAAGGCCTCCTCATCCATTCCAGGGGCCGCAATTTCTGCAAAAGACATAGTAGGGAAGTTCAGAAGGAAAAAACCCTTTTGATCTATCTCTTTCTCCGGCAAGTTGTCCGCCCCTAGACCGAAAGGGTCATCCAGGGTAGCGAACTTGGCAGCTTCTGATGAGGGGACGCTCGGGCGAAGGAACCGAGTGATGAAATCCTCAAAGTTAACTCCCCGACTCCCATGTTCGATGAAAAGAGACTCATAGATGTTCAACACTTTAATCAAGCTTGGGAACTGGTGTTGAACAGCATTCTCCGGTGTGAGCCCCCTTACCATCGGCTTAGCACCAAAGACGTACTCATCTGTCGGGAGCAACACCTCATAATGTTCCCCCATGACTGGTAAACAGGATACCTCCGTGAACTCCTCCAAAGAGATTGACACTTCCCGATCCATGGCAAGGAATGTGTGGGTAGGAATATTCCACTGCTCCAAGAAAGCCTTGAACCACCAAGTGGGGAGCGTGGGATACTGGAAGAGAGAGACGTAGACCGCGGTGTACAGTCCTAACCTTATCAACTGCGACTTCTTTGTCGACAGGATGTACCGGGCCCATGGCAGATAGCCGATTGGGTGGCGGGGGATCAGACCGATATTATATGATTGCCCCCAAGGTCGCGCCTCGCCTTGACAGATACGGCGTCCTAGGATATCCAAAACCATGGGACGCTGGACCGGGATTGCATCTATGGCCGGATGAAGAAAACCCTTCGATGTCCAATCCACCATCTCCACGGCATACTGCACCGATGGTGGGGTAGCGTAATGAATCGCCATGATGGGTTCTGACGGTACTAAGCATGTGAAGCTGTGTCGACCCATAATGATCTGATTGTACCACGACCCCCAGAGGTGGAGACTCTTATACTCCGGGTCATGGTCTTTGATCATAGCCAAGACATCACGGTCCAAGGGCGCTTCAGGAAACCCTTCCTCCGAGCGGACGAACGGAAACGAGGTGTCGAGAGACATGATCGCTGCCAGTGAACAGAAATTAGCCGTTAGTGTTGCAATCCCAACGCTTAGCGTTTAAGAAAAAAATGCATTAATTAATCAATTAAATTAAGAATTAATTAAATTAAAATTAATTAATTACACCACACAGCAGCACAGTGGGTAGGAGACCGAGGGGGGACCCACAAAATCTGGATGATAATACGTCAGTTAATAAGACAACCTCATCATTGAATGAGATTGTCAGTTGGTCCCTAGGAAAACATTCCCACTAATAATAATAATAAAAAAAATCTCTACAGAAAAGGAGAAAATCTTCTCTTTCAGAGCAAAGCTCTGTCACAGAGTGACATTTGTCAAACTCTGGTCTCATGGAAATAAGATTCCTTAAAAGAGCCTAGCTCTATGGTGATGATGGGAAAATTTATTTAAAACTCCTAAAGAAATTAGAACATTTTGAAGACTCTTAGAAGTTCTTCATTTTTAGATCAAAAAGATCTATTTTTGGATCTATGAGCAAAGCTCTGCTCATGGGTTAAAACCCATGAACAAGATCTTTGTAGATCTATAGATTCATGAGAGCAATGCTCTATTGGTGAAACCCCAAAGGGAATTTCTTTAGATCAAAAGATCTAGGAGAGCAAAGCTCTTTTGGTTAAGATTAATGCAAATTAATTTGATTTAAATTAATTTTACCTAAAAGTTTCTAACTTTGGAAATGAGCAAAGCTCAGAAGTTCTTAGGCAAGAGCAAAGCTCTGTTGAAATCAAAAATCTTGGAAAATGGGGAAGTTTTCTAAAGGGCCATAGGTCCTATTTATAAGGCGCTTGCGCCCCTTCAGCTCACCTGTTGATCCAACGGTCGAGAGCTTGCCACCGCTGCACTCACGTGCGCGCCACGTGAGCGCAACGGTGGGGGGGCATTTGTTTCCCCCAATCAGAGCAAAGCTCTGTTGGAAATTCAAAATTCAAATTTTGAAGCAACGCTTCAAATCCCGGATGCAACGCGCCACGTGTCAGGCGCAGACACATCAGCGCAGCGCCCAAAGCAGCGAACCCAATCAGAGCAAAGCTCTATTTAAAGAAATATTAAAGGAAGCAACGCTTCAGTTGCGCAAGCGCTGCGCTGCGCGACACGTGTCAGCGCAGATGCGCTAGCGCAGTTGCGCTGCGCTTTGCGCTGCAAGACGCGTGTCAGCGCAGATGCGCTAGCACAGTTGCGCTGCGCTGTGCGCTGCTTGACACGTGTCACGCGCTGGGTCGTTTGTGCCAAACAGAATTAAGATTTCAAAGAAATATTTCTGTTCTTGTTAAAACAAGAAGATTTTCTTCTGTAAAACAGAAGCCCTTGGATCGAAGATCCAACGGTGGGGAAAATCCCCCAAATCACTCAGAAAAAGATCACTTTAACAAATTCATGGGCACTATAAAAAGGACCCCAGGCCTCAATTCAAAGGCATCAACATTCTTGAAAAATCAAGAGCTTCAAACAGAGAGAACTCTGAGAAAAGTTTCAAGAAAAAGGTAAAAACCTTCACAAAAGAGAAGAAATTTCTTCTAATAGATCATTGATCTAGAAACAGGATCAATGATCTTCACATAATAAACAGTGCTTTGCACTTCTTATGAACCACTGGTTCTTTAAAACAAGAAAAACAAAAATAAAAAATAGTGCTTTGCAGTTTTATGAACCTTTGATTCTCGAAATAAAAAGAAAAACTTGTTTTTTCTTTGATCTAAATTAGATCACGGAAACGAATAAGTGCTTTGCAGTTCTTTTATGAACTATTAGTTCTTGAATCTAAAAGATTCTTAAATCATAGTGCCTTGCAGTTGCAAACTGCGCTGTTGCGCTCTTGGATTGGCGCAAGCCACCAGAGCGCGCCACGTGTCAGCAGCGCAGGCGCAGCGCACTGCGCTTGCGCGACACGTGTCAACATTACAAGCGCTTGCGCTCTCTGATTGGCGCAAAGCGCCTGACAAATGCAATGCATTTCTTAAAGGGCTAAGCCCAAACCAAAAGACCTAGCAGGCCAAAATAAATTGCAAAGCAATAAAAGGGGGGCAGAGCCCAAATAAGATTGATGCTCTGCATTATTTATAAAGGGCAGAGCCCAAGTAAAATAGATGCCTTGCATCATTCATAAATGAGCAGAGCCCAGAATAAATTGATGCTCTGCATCTTTTATGGGCAGAGTCCAAACAAAAAAAAAAGAAAATAATGCAATGCCTTATTTAAAAATGGGCCAAGCCCTAGCACAGGTCTAACAGACCAAAAAACAAATAAAAGCGCTGAATATTTTTCAACTGGACTTAGCCCAATCATGGCCGTAAGTCCTCAAACTAAATTGTCTGAGCAAGATTGCTCTCCTAAATCAATTTACGACCGGTTCAAGGGTACATCTCCAAACTCCTTTGACTCTTATCGTTGTAATCCTTCAACGATGTCAAAGAGGTGACGGGTCCCGACGACCACACATCAATACGGACTGCGGGGTCCTTAAACTCGTGGACCGAAACTTCCTTAAACTAATATCGGACCTAAACGTCCTTAAACTAATATCGGACCGAAACGTACTTAAACTAATGTTGGACCGAAACGTCCTTAAACTAATAATGGACCCCTACGTCCCTAAACTGGAATTTGGACCACCACGTCCCTAAACTGGCGATGGACCACCACGTCCCTAAACTGGAATATGGACCACTACGTCCCTAAACTGGAACATAGACCACCACGTCCCTAAACTGGAAAATGGACCACCACGTCCTTAAAATGGCGATGCACCATCACATCCCTAAACTGGAGTATGGACCACCATGTCCCTAAACTGGAACAATAGAGCCTCCAAATGCTCTTTTACCGGATCTAAACGATCCCGTTTAAGTCGATCGTAGCCCCAAACACAGCTAACGTATCCTTAAACATCCAAATGGACTATAAAACTTCCAATCAACTTTGGTTCAAGGGTACATCTCCGAACTCCTCTGACACCTGTCGTTGTAATCCTTCAACGACGTCAGAGAGGTGACGAGTCCCGACGGCCATATATTAAATGGATCACTACGTTAAGTCGATCTTAGTCTCAAATAGGACTAATGTATCCTTAACGAACGTTTAAGTTGATCTTAGCCTCAACACGGCTAATGTATCCTTAAACTAAATACACCAAACCCAAATCTAAGTAAATACGGATTTGGACTAATCCACGTCCTACGGGCGACGGCATTACTCAGTCTCCGTATACAATCCACGGGCAACCACAAACAAAACAAACACACATGACACGAAGTGAAATTCTGGAGAAGGAGAAAGTTGTTACCGCGATGCGGTAGCGTAATTAACTGCAGGGGCTTGCGCCTGCAGGGAAGAGCGTCCCCACAATCAAAAACCCCTCAAGCGAGGGGGAATCTGACGAAGTCTGCTACATCGGCCGCATCTGTCTAAACCTCCGACACACGGTGCCATAAATCAACTTGGCATCTTCGGAGAGGTGGACTGATAAAACCAAATAGCATCTTCCCCGAATCTCAGGCAAGACGTTCCAACGTCGTCGGCCGCCATTCGGTGGGGAACACCTTCATTGTCTAACAAAGAAATGGATATTATATTACATAGCATACTAGGTACATAAGAACAAGGGTTCAAAACCAAAATATATCCTGAAAGCAACCGCAGATGATACTCTCCTACGGATACAGCATGTACATTGGAACCATTTCCAACCCGAAGAGTATGGTCACCAGTCTTCAAAACTCTACTGTTTCTTAATCCCTGCACACAATTGCAGATATGAGAACAAGAACCGGTATCTAATACCCAAGATGCAGAGTTTATAGAAAAACAGTTTTTAGTTACAAACACACCTGAAGCGAAAGCATCAATATGCTTCTTCTTCTTAAGATCAGCAAGGTACAAAGCATAGTTGCTTTTCCAGTGTCCTGACTTGTGGCAGTAAAAACATTATCCTTTTCCATTTCCTACGGCCCCAGACTTGTCTTTCCCCTTTGCCTTTTCAACTCCACCTCTCAGCTCGGTGGGTTTCTTCTTCTTCTTTCCCTTGGCCTTGGCTTTTGGGACGGAAGAGGAAGATGGTCCAGCAAGTAGAGCGGGAGTTTTCGCTATCTTAAGCGTGCTCTCTGCACTCTCAACATATTGAGAAGTTCAGGTAGTGATTTCTTTAAATCATTCATATTAAAGTTTACTATGAATGGAGCAAATGTAGAGGGGAGAGACTATAGAACAATATCAGTATATTGCTCGTTTTCCATAATCCATCCTAAGTCCACAAGTTCTTCTATAAGACCAATCATCTTTAAGACATGTTCTCCTACTGATGTACCAGAAGCCATCCACATCTGAAAAGGCTTTCTAGATGACTCGTAGCGTAAAGCCCGAGATTTCTCTCCATACAACTCCTTTGTATGAAGAAAGATGGATTGAACATCCATCTTCTCATGTTGCTTCTGATGTACATTGTCCACAGAAGAAAGCATAAGGCATTTGGCCGTATTACAATCAATATCCCATGTTTTTCGGATCTCTTTATCCGAAATAGATGATTCAGGACCTGGGGTGGGTGGGGCTTTAGCAGTGAGGACATATGATACTTTGTCATACGAGAATGCAATGTTCAGGTTCTTCAGCCATTCGATATAATTCGATCCAGTCAGTTTGTTTTTCTATAAAAGAAGCTTAAGTCCCGTCATCAGGTATCTGCCATTACGAGAGAGAAAAGAATACACTCAGCGAAATGCTCTTGCAAAGAATTAGAGTGGATATTATCTTATCTAATCGATGTCTCCCACTGCTTTTATCAAATTTTCTTTCAAACCTCAAAAAGAAAACTAGCCAGGATTAATTACATTCTACAGTTTCGCTAACTCGTCAGCCATTCCAGTGTCGGTACTTTGAAGGAGGTTCTCCATGCTTTCGCACGGACTTAATTAAAATAAACCTCGTTTTTCCAGAGGTCAAACCCCGTTAACACCTTTCTAGACACCTGCTTGATTAGCTAATTGTAAAGTTTAAAACTCTCCTAGGAGTAACTCTTACTCACAGTGGGATCAGGATCTAAAAATCATATAGATGGTATGAAATCTCATTGCAAATTTTAACTCTTGAAACTCCCGATATTGTTTTTACCCCTAGCTGCTTATGACCTTGGCTATGGTCAACATATCAGAAGCACTAGTCAAGTTCTACCCGTCATTTCGTGATTAACTAGACCCACCCATATGACCCTTGACTATAATCAACATAATCACATGAATGTCCTAACTGTTCGCATCATATGCTTTGTAGGAAGAAATCACTTAGCTACCCTACACTACGTCTTGACTATGATCAACATACGTAGCACGAATACTAAGTACTCTACTTCCTAAAATGACGGAGGGTTGCGAATAGTTTTTATGAAAACCTTTAACGCTTTGAACTTGATCTCTTTGTAGAATCTAAATAGTTTAGAAAAGGAGTGGCTTAAGCTCCGCGTCTTTTGAAACTTGCTTTTTCATAAAAAGAGCCGACTGGGTTTCAAATCCGATTCTATAACATCTTTAGGTTTCTTTTTCTTTACATTAATCTCATTAATGTATTCCCATCAATTAAGTTTCTAAGCCATCACAGAAATGAAAAATAGACATTTATTACATATCACATATATAATAACAATATTGCATTCGTCTCAGATATCAAGTAATCACATTACAGAATAATCAACAGCAGAAACAGATAAATGAAAATATAGGATTTACTATGAACTCCGTATTTTATATTTAGCCTACGATAGAAAATACGGATTCCACAGTCGTGATGAATAGCCAAGCCCACACCCCTAGACCCCTATGAGAGCGGCAAGTGACCCTTCCAATTCTAGAGTTTAGAAGACCCGGTCTCGACTCCTCGAGATGGCCTCCCACTGAACTCCAGAACCCGGTCAGTCGTGCTCTCCTCCTTGGGTCTATCATAATGCGGAAAAGTAAAATATACATCAATGGAGACATCATCCTCAACCCGGAAGTGCCCCAATAAAAGAATAATATATACAATGAATTTTACATGAATGAAAAGAGAAACTCTCGTCTCACATAAAACCCCCGGCCATTCCATCACGACGATCATAAACATCATATCACAGCAACATAATTGGAAAGCATAGACGACGTTAAATATATCAATCAACACATCATCATACCCACTGTTCAACCAGATCTCTACTCTTGAACCTGCATTAAAAATCCCCAGAGAGCACATACAATACCTACGGATCAACACAAGAAAGCACGCTCCAAGCCTCACCAACGGCGCCGTGGAACCGCCGGAAATGCCACTATTTGGCCGCGGTTCCGCGATCGTTTTGTTGAGTTAGGCGCTCGTTTTTCTTGGGAATCCACCGAAAAGCCTGCACTATTTTTTGGATATTTTTAAACCAAAAAATTCCAACCTTTGAAATAATTTCCAGTGAGCATGTAAAAATAATTTTTTTTATGTTCGATTGAGTTTTAATACGTCGTCTAGTTTACCCTAAAGCTCTAGCTTGGCTCTGATACCATGTTGGTGTGTAGTAGCACCTCTAGTTGGGTTGCAACATCATAAAGTAATAAACTTTTAAATTTCTAGAGGGCTATTACAAACAAACTACGAATCGTAACTAGAGATTATGGTAAAAGCAATAATATAAGAAGTCTAAGCTAAAGGAAAGGAACTACAACCTTTGTAGCCAACTCCTTCACACTCTTTGGACTCCAACGGCTTTGCTCGAAGCTTGGATCAACTCCGCTCAAAGTCCTTCGTCGTCCACGATGATCCACCCGGAGATTCCTAGGTCAAGCTCTTTGCTTCACAAGATCAAGAAGAAGTGGAGCAAACACCCTACACTAAAGGGCTAGGGCAATATAGAATGGTTATGTGGTTTGTATACTCACTTAAAAACCTTTTCTTTTTAAGTTCCTCACTCAAAATAAAACTCAAGAGAGCTTGAAACAGGAAGCAGAAGAAGATGACAAAACTTTTGTAAATATTGTGATCATTTCTTTTTTTAAAATGAAAAATAAAAGAATATATATGAGACGCTCTCAAATATAACCATGGTTAACTAAATATATAGATATTTTGTAGATAAGTTAAAGAACAAAGGAAATATATCTAGGGTTAAGTCAATGGTCAAATGAGAAGTGTATAGAAACAATGAGTCACAATTAAATTTCCTTTTTCCTTTTACTCAAAAACCAAAATACATATATATAGCAACCATGTGAGTCTTGCATTGCCATCTCATATGTATCAACAACCATGATACATATGTATGTATATATGTGTGCATGCACATCGGGTGCATGTATAAACATATATGCATACATCCAAAAGAAAAGGTTTAATTAAAAGTGAGCTAAAAGTCAATATTAAATCAACACTTGATTTAATAAATCGGTCATATCAAATACGACCCAACCAATAGTAAACTCCCGATTAAAATAGAGTAACCCATATTCGCATTTAATCGAGCTCCCGCGCATATCCCATATGCACACCATATCGTTTCGCCTGAGCTAGAAAAATCCTGTGTGGGACTCTAAGACTCGTCAATACGCCTGTAGTAGGTGATGATCATATCAAAACACCCACAAGCCGCAAGCGGTCATCTAAACGTAATGGCCACCTGGGTATTGAGCGAACAGAAGGACAACAAGCGAACTTGTCAAAACTCCCGCAGAGCCACTGGTAACACTTATCATACAGTTCGGTCTCTTCGTCTGATATGCTGCATATCAAGTATAGGGATGGAATCGTCGAGCCCTAATAACTCAATAAGTCATGTCGATATGGACTATGACCGGTCGAGAAACTACTGATAACACTTATCAGTAAATCTCATCAGCCCTGGCCAAGGACTTCAAGTCAAAACCAATCGCACATAGCACAACATCAACTCCCAATACCGGGAGAGATGAAACCCCTCCTATCTCTCATTGTATCCATGTGTCTCGGGACTGCACCCAAAAGCCACCTGTTTGCACGAATCAGTAGAGCCATGGTAGGGTGGAAATCAAAGTATGGTGGGAGATTACACAAGTCTCTATGACGATCTTGGGTCTACAGACTAACTTGTACCAGTGTCACCTGAGTACTGTTATCCGACGATAGATATAATACCATATAGGAGTTCTCGGTGAGTCCTTTCATTGTACCTTGTCTCCACTGAGCACCCGTATACAATCTTTGATATCACAACAACAATTGACATGGGACCATCCACCACCCATCATATGGGTCAAGAAACGTATACGCTAGTCTACTTTGGAATATCGATACCCTGTCTCGATATACCCTCGACTAGGAACATTTAAGGATATGCTTATAAACCATACATGCCCTACTAGTATGATCTCCATCATAGCCATGGAAGTCAAGCAGATATCCTGAAGGCTTTATCAACATGTATCAAATGAACAGTATCAAGTAAACATATCAAGATAAAGTACAACCAGATAGCATACTATCATGTCGAGCAAGAAAGTTATATATGTGTATGTGTGTGTGTATATATATATATATATATAAACATGTCCAAGCATCCACTATACATATAATGGCCTCTAGGGCATACATATATCCTACACGGCGGTGCTAAAGATATCGCCCCTGCTTGCAGAAATCACAGTGTAGGCAAAACCGGAGCCCCCCCATCAGCGGTTCTCCTCCCAAATTCATAGGGTCTGGCAGATAGTCCAGGACTCTATGATCAACAAAGATTACTCTCCTAGGCCGAATAAATTGAAGGCTTGGAAAGAAAAAGACCACCCCTCCGTCATACAGAGAGGGACTTCTTCTACACAGGCGCTTGTTACAACGGCTCCTTCAACTTCAACCTCCCACAAAAGGATGGGGCTGGAGAAAATCCCACCACCGGTGGAAAATTCCAAAGGCGATGGACCCAAACGCCCTAAGGCCGGGGGCATATAAGTACATACAGTTTACATGGATTCCGGGAAAGGAGAAAGTCGTGCTTCCGTAGGTCATCGACCGCAAACTCGGTCGCTGACAAAGGCTCAGAAGCAACAACAAAAGCTCTAAGAAATGCTAACCAAAATGGCAACACTTACCAGACAGAAAGAAAGTACAGATCCAGCGGCCGAACATCGTCAGGAGCAAGAGATCGATACAGAGTTCTTGTGAAGGGTGCTCGAAAGAAAAGAAAAAGAATATGCTGAACAAGATGCTAACATGAAGCAGATGGAGCTCTTGTTTCATGACATGGTTGAAATGATGATCCAACCAGAACCCCGAGCCGAAGATCCACTGATAATCATCGAGGATGACAGAGGGGAAATATCGAATCCTTTTCCGACCTTATCGGCAGCCAAGGAGGAAACAATCTCCAAGGCGGATCTGGATGACTACATCACTCAGCAAATAAGAGCTCATAAAGCCAATGAAGCTGCGGGCCTAATCGTCAGAACTGGGAGACATATCCAGGCTGGTATGACCAAATCAAGTACCCGTAGTATACGATCCCCAAGTTCCATATGTACAAAGGGACGGGCAATCCTCACCAGCACGTCGCGCAGTTCAGAGCTCTTGTTAGTTATATGTATGCCCTAGAGGCCATTACTGTACATAGGATGTATATTGTAGTGGATGCTGGGACATATATAGGGAGGACTTTCTTGCTCGACATGATAGTATGCTATCTGGTTACTCTTTACCTTAACGTGTACATTGATTGTCTCTCTGTTACAAGTTGGTAAAGCCCTTAGGATGTGTACTTGACTACCTGGACTATGATGCGGATCATACTAGTAGGGACATGGTAGTCCATAAGTACATCCTTGAAAGTCCCTAGTCGTGGGTGTATCGAGACGGGGCATCGATATACCAGAGTAGACTAGCGTATACCTTCTCGACCCATACAGATGGGCGATGGATGATCCCATATCCATTGGTGTTTGACATCGGAGATAATATACGGGTGCTCAGTGGAGACTGGGTACACTGGACGGACTCGCCGAGAACTCCCATATGGTATTATACCTCACGTCAGATGGCAGTTCTCCGGTGACACTGGTACAGAGTAGTCTGTTGACCCGAGATCGTCATAGAGTCTTGTGTGGTTCCCACTGTGCTTTGATTTCCATCTTACCACGTCCAAGAGGGCGTGCAAAACGGTGGTTTTTGGGTACAGTCCCGAATCACATGGAGGCAATGAGCGATAGGAGGGGATTCGTCTCTCCCGGTATAGGGAGTTGATGTTGCGCTGTGTTCGATTGGCTATAACAGGAAATCCTTGGCCAGGGTTGCTGAGATTTACTGGTAAGTGTTACCAGTAGTTTCATGAATTGTTATAGACCTCATATCGACACGACTTATCGAGCTATTGGGGTCTGACGTTTACCACCCCTAGGCGAGATATGCGACATATCAGACGATCAGACCGGACTGTACGGTAGTGTTACTGGTTGGATTCACAGGAGTGTGAGCGGGCTTGCTCGTCGACCTTCTGATCGCTCAACACCCGGGTGGCCGTTACGTTTAGCAGACCGCTTGCGGCTTGTGGATGTTTGATATGATCATCATCTGCTGCCGGCGTATTGACGAGTCTTTAGAGTCCTACACAGAGGTTTCCTGGCTCAAGCAAAAGGAAATAGGAGTGCATATGAGATATATGCGGGACCGAGAATAATACCAGTATGTGATACTGTATTCGATTCTCGCGATGTGACATTGATCGGTTATATGCGATATAGCCGGGTTATCGGATCAAGTGTTGATTCGATAAATTGTTACTAATGATACTAGTCGGTTATATGCGATATGACCGGATCGTTAAATCAAGTGTTGATTTAATGATTTAATGCATAATTATATATTTGATATATTACTTTGCATTAACTAGTATCGGTTCACTTTAAATGGATTTTCTCGCTCGGGTGTGCGCATTGCATATGCGATATGATTTTGTGCACATGCTTGTATCATGTTTGATGATACATGCCTTTTTAATTAAGTGTATAGAATTAAACCTTGGTTAATGGAATGGTTAGGGTTTACTATTTGCTTATTCATTTTATTCATTTATTTATTAATCTTTTTCTTATTGGAAAAAGGAAATGAAATGATAAAATGGTGGCATTTCTTTTGTTCATTCATGAAGCTTCATGAATGCTTTGACTTGATGACCATTTTGTTTTTAGCTTAACCCTAACCATTGCATTAAACCATGATTAATTCTCTACACTTAACTATGGTCATGTTATGATAAGGATTGATTATTCTTTTCTTTTTTAATTAACTTATCATAACATAATTCTTCTTCTTCTTCCTTTCTTCACTTGAAGAAAGCAAGCTCCATCAATGGTGATTGATGGAAATGAGTGAGAAATACAATTCTAAAGTCTACCCACTTCCTATTTCTTCATCCTCTACCTCTTGCCAAGTAGTAGAGTGTGTTTCCTTCACAAGTTTTCATGACTTTGTGAAGGTGGAGCTTGATTTAGCGATGCCTCGACGTAGATCATCTTCGGCATGGACATCGACGACCTAGCTCGCCTATTCTCCGATGAAGCCGACACTAGAGCCCGGGAATTCACTAGGACAGCGAGGAGACTTCGTTGCGGAGCTATGGAGGTGGAGCACCGGATCTACAAAGGTTGTATTTCCGTTATCTTTCTGTTAAGTTGTTAACTAGATTTCATATTCGCCTAGATTTCTAGCCAACGATCCGTACACTAGGGTTTCTCGGCACCGTAATTTTTTAAATTAGCATGGTTGATGCCTTGTGAGACCTCTTGAGAGTGCCTAGGAACCCTACAGTGGTATCAGAGCCTAGCTAGAGCCTTAGGCGAAGTCTAGACGGAATTTGAAACCCGAACGAACCCAAAACCCAGCTCAAAAATGCTCTCTGTTCTTTTTCTAAAATCTGGGATTTTTCAACATTAAAAATATGCTGAAAATTCAGCAGGGAAATCTAAGAATTACGGCGCAAAAAGTTTCTCATGAACAGTCTTAACTGCGGCGGAACCGCGGCAGAAGCCTTGCTTCTGCGGCGGTTCCGCGGCCCATTGATGATGTCAGCTTCCCTTGTTTGCACAGTAATTCTTATTTTCTGAAGTTGGATTTTCTGGGAATTTTTAATATTTATTCAAGAGTTGAATTTTCTGAGGTTGTTTTGGGGATTCGTATGTTCGATCGGATTATCAAATTTTGTCTGTGTGGCTTTCCGGGTAAATTTTAGAATATGTTAAAAAGTTCGACCGGATATAAATACCCAATTTTTCCCCTGTCGGGAAATTTCCAAGTGTTGGTTTTTTCCGTAGTTTAACGACGTTCTAAGTAGTGCAAGTAACGCGATGGACCCTCTAGAAGACAACAAACCTTAACTCGATTATGTGACCGTCTTGAACTGCTCTTTGAACCTTCGGGTTTGGGGCAGTACGGCGTGCCACATGTGAGGCGTTGGCTTGACCCTTCTACGGCTGGACCGTTGGTACTGAGGCACGAACTGAATGTTGTTAGACTTATTTCATGTGTTGAGCTGTATCGGGAAAACTTGGGTATTCGATTGTTCGATCGGAAAGTTTGACATTTTCTATTTATCCGGAATGTGATACAATAATTGGAATTCACAAGTACTTATGAGATAACTGAATGAATGTTATAAACATAGCAGTTTAGTCTCACTTGATCGGTTGTCACGGAATTTTGATGTGATCAAAAGTCCGTCGCAATCACGTAGCGTACGCGGATACTCGCCGGGTAAACTTAATAGATAGCCTCACTCCATAGCCCCGACCAAGTGACTGTAGGAGAACCCCGTCGCCGAAAGCATCCGTCTGGGTGCTCGCGGTAGCGGTGTTCCGCCTTGGTGCACTTCGTCGACGGTATCGGGGGTGCAGCCGTCTACTGAAGTTTGCGACGAGTATTCGATCAGGATGTCGGGAATCTTGTTGAATTACCCGACTTGATATTGAAAAGTGTTTTCGATAATGAGACTAAAATGCGGCGTTTATAATTGTTAGGCATGGGATGTCTAAGTAATTCATTTGGTTAGACATGCGATGTCTGAGGTGGTTGAGGATTCCAACTGTTGTAGTTTTACACTTTCTATTCTGTGACCGTAAGTGTAATATGTGATATCGCCGGTTTCGTTGCTATATGTCAACGACAATTGGGATGCGCATATTTACTTACGTTGATGACATATGATGTTATGTGTTGCTGGATATGTTATATTGGATCGTTGTGTTTGAATAGCCGGGGGTTTTTATGTGAGATGAGTGTTTTTCATTTTCATTCATGTAAAAACTTGTATGTAATATTCTTTTTATTGGGGCACTTCCAGGTTGCGGAAGTTGTCACCTTATGTATATTATTTACTTTTCCGCACTAGGATAGACCCAAGGAGGAGGGCACAAGTAACCGGGTTCTGGAGTCCAGTGGGAGACCAACTCGGGGAGCCGA
The DNA here is from genome assembly GCA_030015575.1 of Agapanthus africanus. NCBI lineage: Eukaryota > Viridiplantae > Streptophyta > Magnoliopsida > Asparagales > Amaryllidaceae > Agapanthus > Agapanthus africanus. The sequence goes on from JASDDO010000031.1 coordinate 337,236,329, forward strand.
GTTCGGGTCTCCTAACTCTAGAATTGGTAGGGTCGCTTGCCGCTCTCGTAGGGGTCTAGGGGTGTGGGTTTGGCTTTTCATCATGACCGTGGAATCCGTGTTTTATACTGGCTCGTATTGAAAACACGGACGTCCTAGTATATCCAATATTTCATATGTTTCTTCTGCTGCGTTATCTGTGATGTGATCATGTGATGTTCTGTGATAGATACAGTATATAGTATATATGATATATTATATAGGCGTTACTTATGTTTTACACCCGCGCTAGTCCTGCCCCGCTCTGCCGTTAGTTACCTAACCTAACGGTGCATGAGGGGACATCGAGGCGAATGCGGATGGCATAAGTGTACGTCGTATTTATCTGTGATGTTTAGGTACTTAAATGATGGGACTTCATTAATATGATTAATGAAATAAAAGAAACCTAAGATGTTGTAGAATCGAATTTCAAAATAAAACAGGTAGCTACAGTTCTTGATTTGCACAGCGGTATATGTGATATATCCTGCACCTTATTCGATAAGGAAAGGACCGAGATCCCTTCACCGGGAGTGACTCCTTTAGCAATAACTGGCAGATGCTACACCCTCGGTTTGTCTTTTGATTGCTTTTAAGAGTTTTTGCTTTGCACAGTGATATATATGATATATCCCGCACCTCATTCGACGAGGAAAGGACCGACGATCCCTTCACCGGGAGTGACTCCTTTAGCAAAACTAGAAAAGCCTCAAAAACACTCCATTTCAAAATCCATTCGATCCTACAACGATATCAAGTTCATTACGCAATAGATTTTCAGAAAAACCTGTCGTAGCCCTCCGTCATTTCAGATAAGTAGTAGTTAGTATTCGTGTTGCGTTTGTTGGCCTTTGTCAAGGCGCAGTGTGCGGTAGCTAACTGGTACTTATCTGCTTATGCATATGATGCAGATTGGGTTAGGGTAGTCGTGCGGCCTTGTTGGCCTTTTTCAAGGGCCGTGCGGGTGGGTTTAATTCAATCAGAAAATGATGGGTTGAACTTGACTAGCATCCTATGGTTTGTTGGCCTTTGTCAAGGTCATAGGAGATAGGGGCAAAATATTATCGGGAATTTCAAGTGTTGAAATTTGCAATGAGATTGCATACCTTCTATGAGATAGTTGGATCCCGATACCCGCTGCGAGTAAGAGTTACTCCTGGGAGAGTTTTACACATTACAATTAGCCGATCAAGTAGGTGTCTAGAAAGGTGTTAACGAGGTTACGCCTCTGGGAAAACGAGGTTTACATTAATTAGGTCCGTGCGAAAGCACGGGGCACCTCCCTCAAAGTACCGACACTGGCCTGGCTGAAAGATTGGCGAACTTGTAGTGTGTAATTAATCCTGGCTAGTCTTTCCTTTTAGGGTTTGAAGGAAGATTTGATAAAAAGCAGTGGGAGCCATCCTGATTAGATAAAATAATAACCAATCTATTCTTGCAAGAGCGCACGCTGAGTGTTTTCTTCTCTCTCTCCTGGTAGCGACCATATCACGCCTTAATCAAGATAATAATACGGATTATTCACCGAACCCGCTTGTTATACTGAGCTGGGGAACGTTGGTCCCGCTCCAACTTATAATTGTTATAAGACAGAGCAGGAAATTGGGGAATACCAGATTTCCCGTGCCGCCCAAACGAAGAGAGTGCATGCTGATGCATCATCTTCGGGTGTGTTCATTATACAGAACTGTTTCTCAGTATCCTCCGATTCCTGGGTATATGATACCGGATCAGGATCCCAGATATGTAATCTATTACATAGGGCTACAAAAGGGTAGAAAAACTGAGAACGGGTGATAAGTTTCATGAGGCAGAAAACGGGGCAAGAGTTGCAGCCAAGTCTGTCGGTCACTGTCACCCTGTATTACCGATACATTGATTCTGAACGAATGTTATTAGATACCGAACCTGATATACAAAATCATATCAGTCTCTTTATTAGTAAAGAAAGGATATAATTTTGTATTGTTGGATAATGTTTTGAACATTTCCTATATCAAAAGTTGATCGGTTCAGGCACGTTATCTAAAAGCATTGATGTTCTAAATCAAACTACAGTTCTTAGTATACAGAACACACACAAGAGGAAGAGTTCAGAAATGAACGAATCCTTCTTGAGGTATTGTAGACTAGGTCATATCAATGCGACCCGACTAGCTGGAGTTACATATAGATGCATATTTAAATTAGTTTGAATTTACATCTTGTGAAACTCGCCAGTCATGTCACAAAGATAAGATGAACATAGCTCTGTTTATTGGAAATAGAGAGAGAGAGAGTTAGTGAACTCTTGGGATGATACATGTTGATGTATGTAAGTCCCCAGTCTACACATACCAAGACCGGTTCTTTATACTTCATTACGTTCTCTGATGATCTCTTTAGATTCAGACATATGTTCCTGCTGAAACACAAGTCCGAACCTTTTAAGATATTCACAGAATATAAGTTAGAAGTAGAGAACCAAAATATGGGTATAAGTATTATGTCCTTTGATGTGATCGAGGAGGAGAATACTTGAGCACGGAATTCCTGGACTATTTTAAAGGAGAATGAGATTCTCTCTCGGCATTACTCCTCCGAATACACCATTGCACGATGGTATGTCGGGGCGGAGCAGATACACCCTATTTGATATGGTGTGCTCTATGATGAGTACTACTGAGTTACCTATTTCCTTTTGGGAGTTATGCACTTGAGAAGTTGCATACCTATTGAATAGGGTTCCAATCAAATCAGTTGCCTACCGCTTCATATGTGATATGGAATGGGAAGAGCCCATATCTTAAGTTAGTTAAGATTTGGGGTTGTCCGGCCTATGTCTAAAAGCAAAATCCGGACAAGCTCGAGGCAAGGTCTGTTATGTACAACTTGAAAGGTTCCAGCTATACAAATGACAGCAGATGACTTGGTAGAACCAGAGGATTCAATAGCGACCGACGAACTTCAGCCTCTCCGCCGATCTAGTAGGGTTCCTCACCCACCTGAGAGATACTTCGGTTTCTCTATGACAGTGGGAGCGAGGATTACATCATGAGATGATGACCCAACTAGTTTCGAGCTGGCCATCAGGAGTGAGACTTTGTAAGAATGGCTGGATGCTTAGCAATCTGAGATGGAATCCATGTACACCAACAAAGTATGGACTTTGGTTGCTATATCTGAAGGGTTAAATCCCCATCAGGAGCAAGTATATCTTGAGAAGATTACTTGGTGTAAATGGAAAAGTTGAGACTTTCAAAGCTAGACTTGTTAAAGGTTTTCGTCATTGACCAGGCGTGGATAATGATGAAACCTTTTCCAGTACCAATGCTTAAGTCCATCTAGATCCTACTTGCCACGGCTACATACCATGACTACGATATCTGCAGGTTGGGTGTCATGACAGCTCTTCTAAAATGATGATTTGGAAGAGAGCGTCTATAAGTACACAGCCAGAGGGCCTCGTAGACAGTGGGAGCAGCGGAAACGCGTGCAAGATGTTTTATGTGATAAAGCAGGCATCGCGGAGTTGGAACATCTGTTCTGATGAAGTAGTCAAAGAAGTTGACATCATCAAAATGGTAGATGAACCTTGTATAAACAAAAAGGTGGTAGGGAGTATGGTGGTGATCTTCGTAGAGTACGTGGATGACATACTCTTGATAAGAAAGGAGTTTCTTATGCTACGCTCGATCAATCTCCGTTTATCACAAAGATTCTCCGTGTAGGATTAAAGTGATACCTACTAAATCCTGGAGTTTTAGATCTATGTGATAGATTTAATTGGATGTTAGGATTCTCACTAGTTGTAGTGAGATGGTATCAATCGATCATGGGGAGAATCACTGGAAGTGTTCCAGGGTCATAAAGACGACTAAATGTCAGTCGCAGGCATTGTCTTTACCCTCAGTAAAGGGACGGTATGTTGGAAGAGTTCCAAGCTAGATACCGTGACATACTAGACGATAAAGGCAGGATACATCGCTACTTAAGATGCTACCAAAGAGGCTGTTTGGGTGCATATAGGTTCATGAGATGAACTACGTTCCTACCATTGTGAGACAATGGAGTTGTGGCTTATGCCAAGGAACGCCGGTCCCATCAGTGATCCAGACTTATTCTAAGGCAGTATCACCTGATCATGGAGATGGTGTATCTCCAGGGTGATGGAGGCAATGAGAGCAGACTTAGAGGATAACGCAGCGGATCCACTCACGAAGGCCTATTCCCAGAGAGAGACTTTCATGGGATGGTTGAGTATGAGATACTACGACCACTGCTACAGATGGCCCTAGTGCAAGTGGGAGATTGTTAGTTATATGTATGCCCTAGAGACCATTACTGTACATAGGATGTATATTGTAGTGGATGCTGGGACATATATAGGGAGGACTTTCTTGCTCGACATGATAGTATGCTATCTGGTTACTCTTTACCTTAACGTGTACATTGATTGTCTCTCTGTTACATGTTGGTAAAGCCCTTAGGATGTGTACTTGACTACCTGGACTATGATGCGGATCATACTAGTGGGGACATGGTAGTCCATAAGTACATCCTTGAAAGTCCCTAGTCGTGGGTGTATCGAGACGGGGCATCGATATACCAGAGTAGACTAGCGTATACCTTCTCGACCTATACAGATGGGCGATGGATGATCCCATATCCATTGGTGTTTGACATCGGAGATGATATACGGGTGCTCAGTGGAGACTGGGTAGACTGGACGGACTCGCCTAGAACTCCCAGATGGTATTATACCTCACGTCAGATGGCAGTTCTCTGGTGACACTGGTACAGAGTAGTCTGTTGACCCGAGATCGTCATAGAGTCTTGTGTGGTTCCCACTGTGCTTTGATTTCCATCTTACCACGTCCAAGAGGGCATGCAAAACGGTGGTTTTTGGGTACAGTCCCGAATCACATGGAGGCAATGAGCGATAGGAGGGGATTCGTCTCTCCCGGTATAGGGAGTTGATGATGCGCTGTGTTCGATTGGCTATAACAGGAAATCCCTGGCCAGGGTTGCTGAGATTTACTGGTAAGTGTTACCAGTAGTTTCTCGAATTGTTATAGACCTCATATCGACACGACTTATCGAGCTATTGGGGTCTGACGTTTACCACCCCTAGGCGAGATATGCGACATATCAGACGATCAGACCGGACTGTACGGTAGAGTTACTAGTTGGATTCACAGGAGTGTGAGCGGGCTTGCTCTTCAATCTTCTGATCACTCAATACCCGGGTGGCCGTTACGTTTAGCAGACCGCTTGCGGCTTGTTGATGTTTGATATGATCATCATCTGCTGCCGGCGTATTGACGAGTCTTTAGAGTCCTACACAGAGGTTTCCTGGCTCAAGCAAAACGAAATAGGAGTGCATATGAGATATGTGCGGGACCGAGAATAATACCAGTATGTGATACTGTATTCGATTCTCGCGATGTGACATTGATCGGTTATATGCGATATAGCCGGGTTATCGTATCAAGTGTTGATTCAATAAGTTGTTACTAATGATACTAGTCGGTTATATGCGATATGACCGGATCGTTAAATCAAGTGTTGATTTAATGATTTAATGCATAATTATATATTTGTTATATTACTTTGCATTAACTAGTATCGGTTCACTTTAAATGGATTTTCTCGCTCGGGTGTGCGCATTGCATATGCGATATGATTTTGTGCACATGCTTGTATCATGTTTGATGATACATGCCTTTTTAATTAAGTGTATAGAATTAAACCTTGGTTAATGGAATGGTTAGGGTTTACTATTTGCTTATTCATTTTATTCATTTATTTATTAATCTTTTTCTTATTGGAAAAAGGAAATGAAATGATAAAATGGTGGCATTTCTTTTGTTCATTCATGAAGCTTCATGAATGCTTTGACTTGATGACCATTTTGTTTTTAGCTTAACCTTAACCATTTCATTAGACCATGATTAGTTCTCTACACTTAACTATGGTCATGTTATGATAAGGATTGATTATTCTTTTCTTTTTTAATTAACTTATCATAACATAATTCTTCTTCTTCTTCCTTTCTTCACTTGAAGAAAGCAAGCTCCATCAATGGTGATTGATGGAAATGAGTGAGAAATACAATTCTAAAGTCTACCCACTTCCTATTTCTTTATCCTCTACCTCTTGCCAAGTAGTAGAGTGTGTTTCCTTCACAAGTTTCCATGACTTGGTAAAGGTGGAGCTTGATTTAGCGATGCCTCGACGTAGATCATCTTCGGCATGGACATCGACGACCTAGCTCGCCTATTCTCCGATGAAGCCGACGCTAGAGCCCGGGAATTCACTAGGACAGCGAGGGGACTTCGTTGCGGAGCTATGGAGGTGGAGCACCGGATCTACAAAGGTTGTATTTCCATTATCTTTCTGTTAAGTTGTTAACTAGATTTCATATTCGCCTAGATTTCTAGCCAACGATCCGTACACTAGGGTTTCTCGGCACCGTAATTTTTGAAATTGGCATGGTTGATGCCTTGTGAGACCTCTTGAGAGTGCCTAGGAACCCTACAGCTCTATGCGGAAACACTGGAGGCGACGACAAACTGTTGTTGCGCCAGTTCGTTGGCAGCCTGTCAGAAACGGCCTTTGAATGGTACTCGGAGCTCCAAAATGTCTCCGTAAAAACATTCATGGAGATGGAACTTCTGTTCACACAGTGGTTCGGCAATGCAAGAGAGCGCACCCCGATCACAGCATTAATCAATGCCAAGGTAAGGATAGGAGAAACGTGGGTCCAATACGCGATCCGGTGGCGGAACCTATGGTCTAAGTGCGAACAACGCATTGAAAAATCCCACGCCGTGGGAAAATTCATCGGGACCCTAGATCCTCAAACGACTGTGTCCTAGTTCATGTCATTCTTCAAACCAATGACCTTCTAGGCTCTGATCGATAAACTGGCCCAAATGGACCAGATGGGCCACGGGCCTTCCTCCTCAAATAAGGACCCTCGAAATAACAAGGGTAAAGGGAAAGCGGCTTTTGTTGCCAACACACAACAAAAACCGAGTGGCCCAAAAACGGCTACTCGCCAAAACAACGCGCGTCTACGCCCATCCTTGGGGGAAATACTAGGACGCCCTTACTCGTTTCGCCGCGATAAGATGAGGAGACTATTTGAATTGGCAGTGCGTAACAAACTCATCACATTGCCAGACCCGCGGCATCCACAGCAACTCGGCGACGTCAATAACCCTAATTACTGCTGCGATCATAGAATGGTGAGCCACCAAATTAAGGATTGCTACATCTTCAAGAATTGGGTCGAGGACCAGTATCAACAGGGGAAATTCGCGTTGTCTGATAACTGGAGGGTAAATCCATCGCAGAAGCACACTCCCAAAAAGGTGGATGCGCCGGGGGCATCATGCTCATTCATGGAAGAAACTCCATAGGAAGTCGTTCTTTCAGCAAAAACCAAAATAATATTGAAGGATCTATAGGAATGTCCAGCAGTCAGGTAGAAAAGCCCACTTGAACTCGAAATCATCGAAGAGATGCTGAAACTACGTCCTGCACCGAAAGTTGTTGACAAAGGGAAAAAACCCCAAGTCGAGCCTTCAAAGTCATCGAAGAAAAAGAAGAAGACCAAGAATCCTGTGCAGCCTGCCGAGTATGACGACAAGTACACAGACCTAAAAAAGTACATTGACGCGTTGGAGGTGTACAACCAGTAGGCGCGGACACCGATCACGCTCGAAGAGTCCCTCAAGCATATTCTTGAGAATGAAGATATTGACAACGATGAGGAAAATGACTCATCAAGAGGTACCGGGGACCATGTAGCAAGTTGCCACCTGGTCTCCCATTCGTTGTTAAATGACGAAAAAACCTCCTCGGTGTCAGAAAACAACACAGAGGAACTGGGTGCAGTATCGACGCTAAAATCCCCAGAACTGCTAGAAGACTTGATCGGTAGGCTGTTAAACGAAGCCTTTCAAAAAAGCAAAGCTGACCGAGAACACGAAATAGCCAAATATGAAAAAGCTAAACGTCAGCGTCAGGATGAAGAAGCTGCGGAAAGGATGTGTTGTAAAGTACTCCAACCAAACCAAAGCATACATGCGACAAAGAAGAGCAGGATCAAAACAGATAACCAGTTCGCCAAAGCCCAGTCAATGGGTTCAGGATAAGTTTTCTCGTCGGCCTCCCTTTCGCTCAATACCTGGGTAGCCATTATGTACAGCTAGTGCCGCTAATGTACTTGTGGTTAAACCCACTGCCAGCATATTGACGAGTCTTTAGAATCCCACACAGAGGGTTTTCACGGTTCAGGCGATATGGTGTACATGACGTATGTTGGTACATACAGGTGTCCAATTAAATATGTGCGTGTTGCGCAGACTTTAATCGGACGGTTGATAATACTAGTGGCTTAGGATTAATCCTGATTATTAAATCGGGATTTTGATTTAATAATATATATATTTATTTTTATATACGTATTCTAGTATTATTGTTCATTATTCGTTTTTCTCTCTCGGCTATTCGTATTTTGGTACGAATATGTTAGTTATGTATATGCCCTAGAGGCTATTGTTGTACATATGATGTATATTATGATGGATGCTTGGATATATACAGAGAGGACTATCTTGCTCGTCATGATAGTATGCTATTTGGTTTCACTTTATCTTAACATGTTGACTTATATTGGTTTACTGTCTTCGTCTCACATGTTGAAAAAGCCGTTAGGATCTGTACTCGACTACTGGGACTATGATGAGATCATACTAGTGGGGCCATAGTAGTCGATGAGTACATCATATAACTGTTCCTAGTCGAGGGTATATCGAGACAGGGCATCGATACACCAGAGTAAACTAGCGTATACGCATCTTGACCCATATGATGGGCGATGGATGATCCCATATCCATCGGTGTTTGACATCAGAGATGGTGTACGGGTGCTCAGTGGAGACTGGGTACACTGGACGGACTCGCCGAGAACTCCAAGATGGTTATATACCACACGTCAGATGGCAGTTCTCCGGTGACACTGGTACAGGGTAGTCTGTAGACCCGAGATCGTCATAGAGTCTTGTGTGATTCCTATTGTGCTTTGATTTCCACCTTACCAGGTCCTAGAGGGCATGCAAAACGGTGGCTTTTGGGTACAGTCTCGAATCACATGGAGGCAATGAGCGATAGGAGGGGATTCGTCTCTCCCGGTATAGGGAGTTGATGTTGTGCTGTGTTCGATTGGCTGTAACTGGAAGTCCCTGGCCAGGGCTGATATAGAGATATACTGGTAAGTGTTACTAGTAGTTTCTCGACCTGTTATGAGCCTCACATCGACACGACTTATCGGTTACTGGGGTCTGACGTATACCACCCCTAGACTTGATATGCGACATATCAGACGAACATACCGGACTGTACGGGAGAGTTACTGATTGGATTCACAGGAGAACGGACATGCTAGCTTGTTGATCTTCTGATCGCTCAATACCTGGGTGGCTGTTACGTTTAGCTGACCGCTTGCAGCTTGTGGATGTTTGATATGATCATCACCTGCTACCGGCGTATTGACGATTCTTTAGAGTCCTACACAGAGGTTTCTTGGCTCAGGAAAAACGGAGTAGAGGCACATATATGATATGTGCAGGACCGAGGATAATGCGATGTGAGATACCGTATTATATTCTCGCGATATTTAGATATGAACCGGGTCATTGGATCAAGTGTTGATTCGATGAATCGGTACATGATATATTAGTCGGTTATATTCGATATAGCCGGATCGTCGGATCAAGTGTTGATTCGATGATTTAATGTATAATGATATATATGATATATTGTATTACATTATCTAATATTGGCCCGCTTTATTATTTCATTTTCTCACCGGATTAATACATTGATATATATGTGATATATGTTAATTGTATTATTTTCTTTTGTTGCAAATATATAATATATATGTGATATATATTATTGTGACATTATATGATTTATTATGAAACATGTTTAAGGATGATAAAAAGGGATTAGGGTTTGATTAGGTTTAGCTCCTTCTTGTTTATTCTAGAAGGATTCTCTTTTGTCTTGGTTAAGATATTATGGTTGATACTTATCCTTAACCTAACCAAACCCTAACTCTAGTTTATTCTCTACAAAGGTTAAGCCTATCATCCTTGACCATGGTTTGATAATCAATCATATATTCTTGACTACTATTCATCACAAAAGGATTATTCTTTTCATTCTTGATCTTCTTCTCTCTTGAGTTTTTGAGAGAGAGTTCACTTGAGTTTTCTTTTGTGATGAGTTATTGTGAGAAAATGATAAAAAAGAAAGCATAAATACTACTCCATCATTCTCATCTAATCTAGCCCATTAGATTAGGGTGTTCACCTCATTAGAGTGAGAGAAAGCTTGAGCTATTGCAACTTCGACGTAGATCATCGGAGAAAAGGAATACGACAAGCTATCATGGATCGTTCGAGTCGTGGACCTCTCTTGAGTCCGGGAGATCATGGATCGCGGCGAAGGGACTTCTACTCGGAGCTTGTGAAGCGAAGGAGCGGACTACAAAGGTTGTAATCCCTCACACTTAGGTTTAAAGATGTTATCTTGCATGTTAAACCCTAATAATCTAGCAAAGATCCCGTCTTTGGGTTGTTCGGCACATGTAAAATTTTATTCGGGCATGTTTGATGCTTTATGAACCTTCACAAGAGTGCCTAGTAACCCTACAGTGGTATCAGAGCCTAGCTAGAGCTTTAGGCGACGTGTTTACGAAGTTAAAACTCCGATCGAACCCGAACCGTCAAAGCTAAACCCCTCTCTGGACAATTTTTTAAATCTGGGATTTTTCTGAATTAAAAATACCTAAAAAATTCAGCAGGGAAATATAAGAATTTTGGTGAAAAACGAGCACCTAACACTTCCAAACCGCCGCGGAACCGCGGCCGTACCGCACTTGGGCCGCGGATCCGCGGCCGTACATGGGAGATTGGTACTATATTTTGCACAGTAATTCATATTTCTGTGTTTTATATTTTATGGGTATTTTTATTCTGACTCAAGTGTTGAGTATTCTGGGGTTTATTTTGTAATCGTAGATTCGATCGGAATATTTAAATTCGTTATTTTTTCCGGATATTTAGAATCTGTTAAAATGTTCGAACGGATATCATTAACTCAATTTTTCCCGACACGAAAAATTTTCAAGTGTTGAATCTTTTCTCGAGTTTAAATCTTTCGCAAATGCGTGCAAGTTTTGTGGTGGACCATCTAGAAGACAACAAACCTTAACTCGATTATGTGACCGTCTAGAACTGCCTTTTGAACCTTCGGGTTTGGGGCAGTACGGCGTGCTGCATGTGAGGCGTTGGCTTGACCCTTCTACGGCTAGACCGCTACTACTGTGACACATTCCGGATTATTTGAACTCAGCTCAAGTGTTGAGCAATTTAGGAAATTTTGGGTATTTGATTATCTGTTCGAAAAGTTTAATACTGTCTATTTATCTGGAATGTGATACAATATGTGGAATTCATAGAGTCAGGCATGAAATGCGAAGTATGTGATATTTCGGATTTACGATGTCTAAAGTGATTGTGGATTCCAAATATTGTAGTTTTACACTTTCTTTTCTGTGACCATAAGTGTAGTATGTAGTGGTATTGCCGATTGTCGTTGCTATACATCGACGACGATCGGTGTATGCATACTTACTTACGTTGATGATATGAGATATTATGTGTTGCTGAGATATGATGTGCAGGATTGTCGCGATTGAATAGCCGGGGGTTTATGTGAGATGAGAGTTTTATATTTTCATTCATGTAAATTCAAATGTAATGTAATATTCTTTTATTTGGGGCACTTCCGGGTTGAGGTTGATGCCACCAGTGTTGTATATTATTTACTTTTCCGCATTAGGATGGACCCAAGGAGGGGAGCACAGGTGACCGGGTTCTGGGGTTCAGTGGGAGGCCATCTCGAGGAGTCGAGACCGGGTGTCCTAAACTCCAGAATTGGTAGGGTCGCTTTCCGCTCTCGTAGGGGACTAGGGTGTGGGCTTGGCTATTCATCGCGACCGTGGAATCCGTATTTTCTATTGTTGGCTAAATACTAAATACGGACGTCTTAGTATATCCTACATTATATCTATGTTTCTGCTGCGATATCTGTGATGTGATCATTTGATATGTTGTGATGGATACAGTATATAGTATATATGATATATTATATAGACATTACTTATGTCTTACACCCGCACTAGCCCTGCCCTGCTCTGTCGTTAGTTATCTAACCTAACGGTGCACGAGGGGACATCGAGGTGAATGCGGATGGCATAAGTGTACGTCGTATTTATCTGTGATTCTTAGGAAGCATAAACTGATGGGATTTTTTATTAATGAGATTAATAAAAAGAAAAGAAACCTAAAAGATGTTGTAGAATCAAAACTTTATAAAAAGGGTAGCTACAGTTTTGCTTTGCATAGTGGTATATATGATATACCCTGCACCTTATTCAATGTGGAAAGAGCCGAGATCCCTTCACCGGGAGTGACCTCTTTAGCGAAACTGGCAGATGCTACAAAACTCGGTTTGTCTTTTGATTGCTTTTAGAGTTTTGCTTTGTACAGTGATATATATGATATGTCCTGCACCTTATTCGATGAGGAAAGAGCCGAGATCCCTTCACCGGGAGTGACCTCTTTAACAAAACCAATGAAAACCTCAAAAACACTCCATTTCAAAATTTCACATGATTCTACGACAATATCAAGTTCATTACGCTCATGGTTTTCTGAATAAACCTGCGTAGCCCTCCGTCATTTCAGATAAGTACTACTTAGTATTCGTGCTGCGGTAGTTTGATCTCTGTCAAGGCATAGTGTACGGTAGCTAACTAGTGCTTATCTGCTAGCATATGATGCGATTGGATTAGGGTATTCGTACGGCGTAGTTTGGCCTCCGTCAAGGGTCGTACGGGTGGGTTTAATTCAATCAAGAAATGACGGGTTGAACTTGACTAGCGCCCTATAGGTAGTTTGGCCTCCGTCAAGGTTATGGGACGCTAGGGGTAAAAGCATTATCGGGAATTTCAAGTGTTGAAATTTGCAATGAGATTGCATACCTCCTATGAGATAGTTGGATCCCGATACCCACTACGAGTAAGAGTTACTCCTGGGAGAGTTTTACACAGGACAATTAGCCGATCAAGTAGGTGTCTAGAAAAGTGTTAACGGGGTTACGCCTCTGGGAAAACGAGGTTTACTTTAATTAGGTCCGTGCGAAAGCACGGGGAACCTCCCTTAAGTACCGACACTGATGTCACGACCCAAAAATGGCCCGTGACGGCCCTAATACTACGCAACGCCTAAAGACGCAACGTAATAAAAGAAAGCCAAACCCAGAAATCTAAACCATGAGAAATGCGGAAAAGACAATATAAGTTTTGAAAACATTTGAAATCGCAACCCAAATTCTTTAAAAGTCTTTCTTTCTTTCATTAAAATTTTAGCAACACCCCATTTTTATAAAGACTAGTCAAAATGAATACAACAGAAGAATATGGACAGTAGAGAAAAAGCTGTATATATAAAGACATCAAATCCACCATAATACACACTACGTCCTCACCAAGTCTCTATGTCAATAATACAACAGTAGATGGAGAGTACAATACAACGAATATACAATATGTAATACAGATAACCATCTAACCCACCTAAGCAAAAGGTACTGTGAGCTGATGCGGTATCTGTAGCAAAAGGTAATAGCTGGATAGCTGAATAGAGGAATAGCCTGCCTCGACTACTCTGGGGAAAAACCTGAAACACCTGTGGCACAACGGGGGTGAGTTGCCAACTCGTGAATAGCATAAAACATATACAGGTAATCGCAGGAATGCACGTACAGCATGAATCTAAGATATGCGATTACAGTAGTAATAATATGTCATGCAATGCTGGAATAAAGAGAGTACACTAGCAGGTACAATCAATAAGTGAAGCGATAGTAACATGACAATAGTATGCAATGTCTATGCAATAGAGATATGAGAAAGCAAATATGCAACTATCATAAGGGTACACTACAAGTACTACCAATGTAAGAATCTGTGCATAAGATAGGTAATGGTGAGGTGTAGGGTGGAATATGTCATTTTCCACGGAAACCTGACGTCGTGGCAGGATCACAATCCACTAAGATACTCCAATCCCAAATCCTCAAAACAGGCCCCACATTGGGCACTCACATCAAAATAAGTCTCACATCTCCTCAATGTACAATGTCGAGTAATCTCCTATATCCCGAATGTACAAGTCACCCATCACATAGGTATATCCAATGTCCAAGTCCCAATGAATCACCTAGTATCCCAAGTCCAATCTCAAGTAAGTTTCTAACATCCTAAAGGTAAATATATGTACAGAAATAAATATGATGGGGGAAATACACATATATTAGCGTCCCATTCCACTAATTTTGGTGTAAGGGTATATATAACAACGGCTAAATCCCCTGTTATATATACAAAAAGGGGGTTAAAGAAATATCATGAAACCGTGTGCCAAGCATCGACACAGAAATCCTCGTATATGGGGCTCCGTCAGTCCGGACAGCCCACGGGGTCCGTCTGCAGTGTCGGCCCTCGGCCTCGACAGTACAGGTCATCCCGCATCCACCTCTCTACTCTGGCCAGTAGCCTCCAGACAACTGCCAGGTCCAAACAATCACCGGTAGGTACTCGCCCGCCTCCAGGCTCAATCGGCAAACCCATCGATCTTCTTGCCGAGGGGAACCATACCGGGCCCCACCATGTACTCTCATACGGCAACCACACATCGTATGGAGCATAGAATCAGCACCGATAAAACTCATGGGGGACGCTCGAAATATCATATCAAGGAAACCGGGTTGTTACATGTATGCATAATTTCATGAACTCCCGCGGTTCCCAAATCCCGAAAACAACATATAAAATCCAGATAAACAATGCATAAACACAGGAATAAATGTATGCGATATATCTGAATGCGAGCAGGTAAACACAAGTATGTAGCTGAACCAGATGTATGCGAAATCATGATAAGGTACAGCTAAGTAACATCAGTAAATGTGAATATGCGACAACAACTGAATATGTAGCTAACATACAGGTGTAGCAAAGTATAGGTATCTACCTATAGGAACTGATGTCGTATACCCCCCTGGGTATAAGTAACATATGTAGGAAATCCCTCCCGGTATAGGTAAAATATGTATGAGGTATACCTGTAGCTGTATCGCAAAGTGAAAATATACCTATCACTAAAGGTATGATACGCTATAGGTATACCGA
The DNA here is from genome assembly GCA_030015575.1 of Agapanthus africanus. Taxonomy (NCBI): domain Eukaryota; kingdom Viridiplantae; phylum Streptophyta; class Magnoliopsida; order Asparagales; family Amaryllidaceae; genus Agapanthus; species Agapanthus africanus. The sequence goes on from JASDDO010000031.1 coordinate 337,251,666, forward strand.
TAAACTAGATGTCAAGTGTGGCAAGCAATGGTAGCTATAAGGGGTAGTGTGTGACATGGCAATTATTGACGGTGTGTGTGTAGCATGCAATCCGTGCTCGTGCAACATGAACCGTCAATAATATGTGCAGTGTCCTACGGCTGCTAGTCACAGTATATAGCTATATCTAGGAAATGCAGTAAATGCGCAATTCTACAATGACGTAGAATGTGCGACAGGAATTTGAATCCTAGCCCAGACGCATAACACCATGCGGGCGATTCCCCTGTAGATGTTATATCTTCTCACCGACACTCCACGCTGGGTGAATCCTACCGTCTGCTCCCTCTGTAGTGGTGTCTGTGGTCCCTGTCTGCAAATCTGCAAATAAGACATGGAAATCACATATAAGCCAAATATCTCGCGAAACGCGATATCGAAACGAAACGAGAAACTCGCGTCGCGAACTAAGCGCGCGTGCACGATACGCTGAATCGTGTGTGTACGCGTCTAGAAACCATCGCGACACGCCGCGATACGCTGTATCACAGAACCCGCTCACGTATCGCGCGTATCGCGCAAACACAACGGACACCAAAACCCACATAAGATCCCAGATTTTGCCTACTGTGAAAACTAATCAATTCAACAAGACCAGGGGGACCCTAACCATAGCAGACACCAACAGAACAAGAACCCTAACCCTAACTCCTCTTCCAGCCCGGCGTCGCCGGCCCCTCCTTCATCCGTCGCCGGCCCTGGCCGGTGGCATGGGGTTCGTCTTGGGGGTGGTGCTCTAGGTCCCCTAGTACAACACTACCACTATGTTGAATTTACCAGTAAACACCTCGGATCACAGCAGGTACCAGATATCACAAATATCACCTTAAAAGTCACCAATTGCACAATTGAGAAACCTATGGTATTTTAGTGAAATCTGGGGATTATCTCAGTTGAAGTGGCCTGAAAACACCTAAATAAGCTAGGTTAGCCAACACAAACAAGACTTTGCCACAATTCCACACAATTTACCAAAAGTAGCACTAAACTCACAAATAAACACCAATCGACACCAATTATCACATAAGCAAGCAATAAGGGGAATTGGGTTCAGAAATTTTACCCTAAAGACCCCCAAGAAGCAGGTCAAGAAGTGTGTGCAGGTGCTGGGGCTGCTGCTGCTACAGTGGCTGCCAGTTGCTGTTGTTGTTGCTGTTGTTGTTATGTGTTGTTGTTGTTGTTGTTGTGTGTTGTTGTTGTTGCTGTTGTTGTTGTGATGATGTTGATGACGATGATGATGATGCCCCCCAGCTGCTGCTGCTGCTTCTCTCTCTCTGTCTCTGTTGCTGCTGCTGCTGAGGCAGCTTGCTGCTGCTGCCACTGCCTCTCTCTCTCTCTCTCTCTCTCTCTCTCTCGGCTGTGTGTGTGTGTGCAGGTGAGAGTGAGAGAATGAGGGTAAGAAAATGAGAGGAGAGTGGGAGCATACATCCAAGACCTCCCCCTCTCTTTCTCTTCCTCATTAAATGAGGCATGGGCAAGGCCATAATGCCCATGCTCTCTCTCTCTCTCTCTCTCTCTCCAAGTCAACCACACAAAATAAAAACCCTTTTTCCAAAAATTCATTTTCATTTTAAATGAACAACCATGCACTTAAACAACCCAAAAGCACTAAAACAAGAATTAACCTAAAGAGAATGGGTTAATCCATCATGCTACTAATCATGGTCTAACCCATCTCTAACCCTAGTTATCATGCACAAGTGTGTGTGTGCCTAATAAAATTCCAATAAAATACACATTAAATAGGATAAAATATTTAAAAACCAATTTGGTAAACTTTTTATTAAAAACAATACATTAAAATATAATTAGCTACAAAACACATTCTAAGGTGTTACAATCTCCCCCCCTTAAAAGAAATTCGTCCCCGAATTTAAAACTTATACTGTTACCTGTACCTTCAGAAAGAAGATTAAAATCCTCAAATCTCGCTCGCAGCCTCCCAAGTGACTACCTCACTACACGGCTACGCCCGAGAAAACCCTTCATAGATGGAAAGACCTTTGACCGACGTTTCTCCACCTGTTGAGCTATTAACACACATGGCTGCGGGTGAACGAAAGATCGCGTCAAGCTAAATGGTCTGGTGCCAAAACATGTGAGAAAGGTCATGAAGGTAAATGTAAAGTATCTTCACAAGGAATACGGGGTGAAATTCCAGAAATCTGGGCGGAAGTGCCAAATTGAAGGCAACAAAACTAACTCGCTTATAGGATCTCATAAGGACCTACGTCCTGGGATAAGCTTCCCAAAATCCAACACGTCATTCATCGGAAAGTCCATAGGAATCCATGATTTGCCACTGCGCACTCAAGCCTGCGACCAACACAGTCGCATAAGACATCTGTTTGCAATGGACAGTTCTCATCCTGATCTGAACACAACTGGACTAACTCCGAATTCTCCAGACATAGCTGGGGTCCAAAATCCTACCTACGCAGAGTCAGAAAACAACAGGCTGGCGATCGACACAACCTAACCCCTAAGCCTAGGGGTGGCCAATTGGAGTGTCTCCTGATAATAGCTATCGAAGGAGAACCCTAACGATGGCGAGTGACGATCCCCAAGCTACTGACGACCAAACAGAACAACATACAACTTAAACAAAACAACTGAGCAAACTGAGTAAAAACCGGATGACAAGAATCCGAATGGAGTCACACCCTAACCAAAATTAGGTGGAAACCATAACGGAATTCATGGAGATCCGCTCTCATTCCTTCTTCGGAACGGTAAAAAGATTGCAATTCTCCAGCCGGCCTCAGATGCTCGACCCAAAGAACACAACAAGACAGACACTTGAAACGAAACCTGAAACTTCTCCTTACATTCCTGTCCACTCGTAACTATCTCGCAAGTCACGCCAAAGCTGGTGGAACTTGAATGCATAGAGGGAGTTGACAGATGTGCATACTTTAGGATTATACGTCTCTACCCGAAGAAACCAGGTATACAAACGCGTCCCTAACTTAGCACATCTTTGTCACAAATCAAGGTCTCTGAATCATTACCCAGCCGAATATGCTCAAGTATCTCTGACGTACGAGCTTTGACGGGCAGTGTCTCGCGAAAACGATTTAAGGAAAGTGGTCGGGCGCGGACATGAGCAAGCTGTCCCCTCTGTAGAGACGAACTAAGCTATACTCGACGATCACACAAGAACTGTAAATCTGCAGAAGACCATCACAACAATCCAAATCTGCTGCAGGAAGATGTACATTAAGCTCTAGCGGTCCGTGGAAAATCTGACACGACTCTTAAGCAAGTAGTGTCTCCAAATCTCCAACGCAAAAACCACCGCGGCCATCTCCAGATCAAGAGTGGGATATCCTCCTCGTACTTCCTCCAATGTAGGGAAGCAAAAGCGATAGCTCTACAGTGTCACCTCAGTACACACTCGAGCCCACTCAAGAAACATTACAGTTAAACAACAAGGTCGCCCGAACCAAAAGCAAAGGAAGAACTGATGCAGCTGTTAACTGGATCTTCAACTGCTGAAGACTCAGTACATGTGCCTCAGTTCAAAGAAAAGAAACCTCCTTTGTGGTCAATTCAGTCGACGGTGCAGCATTACTCTAGCAATCCTGCATGAACAGCGGCAAAAACCTGCTAAGCCCAACAATCTGCGGATCTCCGTCCTGCACACAAGTCTGGGCCTAAGCTGTACGGCCACGATCTCCCTCGGAACCATACGGAACCGTCTCCCGTGACTACAAGACCTAGGAGTCAACACAAACAAGCCTGAAGAAACACTCTGAGAATTTAGCAAACTGCTGGTGCTCTCCCAGCATCTGCATAACAAATCCTCAAGTGTTACTCCTGTCCCTCAAGACACATTAAATAGACCAGAGTGTCGTAAATAACACAACAAAAAAACTGGTCGAGGAACGGCCTGCAGAAATCTGGTTCATCATATCAACGAATGCTGCTAGGGCGCCAGGGAATCCAACGACTCACCGAAAACACACAAAGCCCGTAGCACGCACAAGGCATTCTTCGGAATGCCGTCACTCCGAACCCGCAATAATGATGACCTGATCCCAAACAAACTTAGAGAAATGTCTCGCACTCTGGAGCTGATCGAAGAAATCATCACGGCGAGATGAAGGATACCTATCCGCACCGTAAGCCGGTTCAATTGACGATCCGTCGATACACAACCCTAAACTGCCGTCTTTCTCCTTGACGAACAGAAATAGGAGTTTCCAAAAGCGAAACACTCGGACGCACAAAACTTCTCAAACCAAGACTCTGCAGCTGATCCTTTAGCTCCCAAGCTTCGCCGGCTCATCAGGAACAACGTCGGAAAAACATCTCGCATGAAAAGAACCCGGTCCAACAATCCCACGGTGGCTCCGGTATCACGAACGAACATCAAGAACCCACGACATCTCCTCAGTAGCCGACTAGCGAAAAAGGCTGAATTCAAGCTGTGAGAGGCGGCACAACTATCCACCTGCACAACAAGAACTGACTTGCCTGGGAAAGCAAAACCTAACTTGTCTCCACACGGTAGTCCACAGACGCCTAACACGTAGTTAACCAATCCGTGCCCAGGAGAACGTCAAACCCAACATCTCAAGAAGGATCAAAACGACGGATAAAATCTCTATCTCCTATCCGGTTGGCACACAACTGAATACGTGTCGCGCAACCAAAGGATCGCTGACAGAAGTTAGCACAACTACGACTAATCTACCCAACCACAGTAAAAGCAAGAAACAAACAAATACACCAAGAGAACATACAGCCCAAGGGTACCTGAAAACTCCACATTGGACGTCTGCGCGTCCCGATGAGTAGGAGCAAGCTCCTGCACCTGCCCTCTACTCGCAGCTGGATGAACTCCTCTGGTAGCCTGAGCCCTCTGAGCAAACCTTCCATGTCCACGGCCCCTCTGGAAGCGATCATGACAAGGTGCTAAGGAACAATCCCTGACGAAGTGCTGAAGGCTTCCGCAACGAAAACATCCACGTGCTTACTGCTGACCATTCTGGGGATGAGAGCTGAACGACTGTCCTCGTCCTAAGCCTCTGCTATTCCCGTGACGGCCACGAAATCTGTCTCGACGACCAAACCTCTGCCTCTGGGCTGGTACGCTGGTACGAGTCCTCCACCGTCCTGGAACTCTCTGAGCCTCTGGAATGTGTGCCTCGTCAACTGGAGCTGCAACCACTGGTGCTATGTAGGTGACGGACTGCTGCATGCTGATCGTAAGGGACAGCTGAGTAACAGGGGTGACAACCTCCTGTCGTAGCTCCCGAACGACATCAACCAAGGAACTCATCGTCTGGCGGAACTCCTACATCTCTACCAAAAGTCTATCCATAGTATAAGTGGTAGGCTGATCCGTCTGCACCTGTGCAACTAGAGTGCCATCCTGGTCAGTACTCGTCTCACCCGAGCTAACCCTGACCTCGGCCCTCGCTGCATCGCTCTGGGTCCCCATAGTCATCGGCGGCAAGCTATAAATAGATATAGGATGAGATTCGATAAGAATGAGGAATTCGAATCTCAAAGATATGAATCATCAAGGAAGGAATGTCAAGCAAACTGTACTCAGGTCACTTAATACAAAGTACCGCGCTGTGGGTATGCTGCAGACATACACACACTACGTTACTCTGCTTAAGCTACCTACTCCATCATACTAAGGTCATCCTACACTCCGAAAGGTAAAACCTGGCTCTGATACCAACTTTGTCACGACCCAAAAATGGCCCGTGACGGCCCTAATACTACGCAACGCCTAAAGACGCAACGTAATAAAAGAAAGCCAAACCCAGAAATCTAAACCATGAGAAATGCGGAAAAGACAATATAAGTTTTGAAAACATTTGAAATCGCAACCCAAATTCTTTAAAAGTCTTTCTTTCTTTCTTTAAAATTTTAGCAACACCCCATTTTTATAAAGACTAGTCAAAATGAATACAACAGAAGAATATGGACAGTAGAGAAAAAGCTGTATATATAAAGACATCAAATCCACCATAATACACACTACGTCCTCACCAAGTCTCTATGTCAAAAATACAACAGTAGATGGAGAGTACAATACAACGAATATACAATATGTAATACAGATAACCATCTAACCCACCTAAGCAAAAGGTACTGTGAGCTGATGCGGTATCTGTAGCAAAAGATAATAGCTGGATAGATGAATAGAGGAATAGCCTGCCTCGACTACTCTGGGGAAAAACCTGAAACACCTGTGGCACAACGGGGGTGAGTTGCCAACTCGTGAATAGCATAAAACATATACAGGTAATCGCAGGAATGCACGTACAACATGAATCTAAGATATGCGATTACAGTAGTAATAATATGTCATGCAATGCTGGAATAAAGAGAGTACACTAGCAGGTACAATCAATAAGTGAAGCGATAGTAACATGACAATAGTATGCAATGTCTATGCAATAGAGATATGAGAAAGCAAATATGCAACTATCATAAGGGTACACTACAAGTACTACCAATGTAAGAATCTGTGCATAAGATAGGTAATGGTGAGGTGTAGGGTGGAATATGTCATTTTCCACGGAAACCTGACGTCGTGGCAGGATCACAATCCACTAAGATACTCCAAACCCAAATCCTCAAACCAGGCCCCACATTGGGCACTCACATCAAAATAAGTCTCACATCTCCTCAATGTACAATGTCGAGTAATCTCCTATATCCCGAATGTACAAGTCACCCATCACATAGGTATATCCAATGTCCAAGTCCCAATGAATCACCTAGTATCCCAAGTCCAATCTCAAGTAAGTTTCTAACATCCTAAAGGTAAATATATGTACAGAAATAAATATGATGGGGGCAATACACATATATTAGCGTCCCATTCCACTAATATTGGTGTAAGGGTATATATAACAACGGCTAAATCCCCTGTTATATACACAAAAAGGGGGTTAAAGAAATATCATGAAACCGTGTGCCAAGCATCGACACAGAAATCCTCGTATATGGGGCTCCGTCAGTCCGGACAGCCCACAGGGTCCGTCTGCAGTGTCGGCCCTCGGCCTCGACAGTACAGGTCATCCCGCATCCACCTCTCTACTCTGGCCAGTAGCCTCCAGACAACTGCCAGGTCCAAACAATCACCGGTAGGTACTCGCCCGCCTCCAGGCTCAATCGGCAAACCCATCGATCTTCTTGCCGAGGGGAACCATACCGGGCCCCACCATGTACTCTCATACGGCAACCACACATCGTATGGAGCATAGAATCAGCACCGATAAAACTCATGGGGGACGCTCGAAATATCATATCAAGGAAACCGGGTTGTTACATGTATGCATAATTTCATGAACTCCCGCGGTTCCCAAATCCCGAAAACAACATATAAAATCCAGATAAACAATGCATAAACACAGGAATAAATGTATGCGATATATCTGAATGCGAGCAGGTAAACACAAGTATGTAGCTGAACCAGATGTATGCGAAATCATGATAAGGTACAGCTAAGTAACATCAGTAAATGTGAATATGCGACAACAACTGAATATGTAGCTAACATACAGGTGTAGCAAAGTATAGGTATCTACCTATAGGAACTGATGTCGTATACCCCCCTGGGTATAAGTAACATATGTAGGAAATCCCTCCCGGTATAGGTAAAATATGTATGAGGTATACCTGTAGCTGTATCGCAAAGTGAAAATATACCTATCACTAAAGGTATGATACGCTATAGGTATACCGATAAACTAGATGTCAAGTGTGGCAAGCAATGGTAGCTATAAGGGGTAGTGTGTGACATGGCAATTATTGACGGTGTGTGTGTAGCATGCAATCCGTGCTCGTGCAACATGAACCGTCAATAATGTGTGCAGTGTCCTACGGCTGCTAGTCACAGTATATAGCTATATCTAGGAAATGCAGTAAATGCGCAATTCTACAATGACGTAGAATGTGCGACAGGAATTTGAATCCTAGCCCAGACGCATAACGCCATGCGGGCGATTCCCCTGTAGATGTTATATCTACTCACCGACACTCCACGCTGGGTGAATCCTACCGTCTGCTCCCTCTGTAGTGGTGTCTGTGGTCCCTGTCTGCAAACCTGCAAATAAGACATGGAAATCACATATAAGCCAAATATCTCGCGAAACGCGATATCGAAACGAAACGAGAAACTCGCGTCGCGAACTAAGCGCGCGTGCACGATACGCTGAATCGTGTGTGTACGCGTCTAGAAACCATCGCGACACGCCGCGATACGCTGTATCACAGAACCCGCTCACGTATCGCGCGTATCGCGCAAACACAACGGACACCAAAACCGACATAAGATCCCAGATTTTGCCTACTGTGAAAACTAATCAATTCAACAAGACCAGGGGGACCCTAACTATAGCAGACACCAACAGAACAAGAACCCTAACCCTAACTCCTCTTCCAGCCTGGCGTCGCCGGCCCCTCCTTCATCCGTCGCCGGCCCTGGCCAGTGGCATGGGGTTCGTCTTGGGGGTGGTGCTCTAGGTCCCCTAGTACAACACTACCACTATGTTGAATTTACCAGTAAACACCTCGGATCACAGCAGGTACCAGATATCACAAATATCACCTTAAAAGTCACCAATTGCACAATTGAGAAACCTATGGTATTTTAGTGAAATCTGGGGATTATCTCAGTTGATGTGGCTTGAAAACACCTAAATAAGCTAGGTTAGCCAACACAAACAAGACTTTGCCACAATTCCACACAATTTACCAAAAGTAGCACTAAACTCACAAATAAACACCAATCGACACCAATTATCACATAAGCAAGCAATAAGGGGAATTGGGTTCAGAAATTTTACCCTAAAGACCCCCAAGAAGCAGGTGAAGAAGTGTGTGCAGGTGCTGGGGCTGCTGCTGCTACAGTGGCTGCCAGTTGCTGTTGTTGTTGCTGTTGTTGTTGTGTGTTGTTCTTGTTGTTGCTGTTGTTGTTGTGTGTTGTTGTTGTTGCTGTTGTTGTTGTGATGATGTTGATGACGATGATGATGATGCCCCCCAGCTGCTGCTGCTGCTTCTCTCTCTCTGTCTCTGTTGCTGCTGCTGCTGAGGCAGCTTGCTGCTGAGGCAGCTTGCTGCTGCTGCCACTGCCTCTCTCTCTCTCTCTCTCTCTCTCGGCTGTGTGTGTGTGTGCAGGTGAGAGTGAGAGAATGAGGGTAGGAAAATGAGAGGAGAGTGGGAGCATACATCCAAGACCTCCCCCTCTCTTTCTCTTCCTCATTAAATGAGGCATGGGCAAGGCCATAATGCCCATGCTCTCTCTCTCTCTCTCTCTCCAAGTCAACCACACAAAATAAAAACCCTTTTTCCAAAAATTCATTTTCATTTTAAATGAACAACCATGCACTTAAACAACCCAAAAGCACTAAAACAAGAATTAACCTAAAGAGAATGGGTTAATCCATCATGCTACTAATCATGGTCTAACCCATCTCTAACCCTAGTTATCATGCACAAGTGTGTGTGTGCCTAATAAAATTCCAATAAAATACACATTAAATAGGATAAAATATTTAAAAACCAATTTGGTAAACTTTTTATTAAAAACAATACATTAAAATATAATTAGCTACAAAACACATTCTAAGGTGTTACAACTGATCTGGCTGAAAGATTGACGAAATTGTAGGGTGTAATTAATCCCTGCTAATCTTACCTTTTAGAGTTTGAAGGTAGATTTGATAAAAAAAGTGGGAGACATCCTGATTAGATAAGATAATAAACAATCTAATCTTGCAAGAGCATACGCTAAAGTGTTTTCTTCTCTCTCTCTCCAGGTAGCGACCCTGTCAGGCCATAATCAAGATAATAATATGGATGTATTGACTGAACCCGCTTATTATACTAAGCAGGAGAACGTTGGACCCGTTCTTTCTTATAAGAGTTATAAGACTGAACAGGGAATAGAAGAATATCTGGATTCTCAAGCCGCCCAAAAGAACATGCATGTTGATGCATCTTCTTCAGGTGTGTTAGTTATTGAGAACTGTTTCTCAGTTCACCCTACGTCCTGGGTATTAATTACCGGATCAGGATCCCACATATGTAAATTGTTACATGGGCTACGTAAAGGTAGAGAGCTGGGAAAAGGTGATCATTCCGTTCAAGTAGGGAACGGTGCAAATGTTGCAGCCAAAGCAGTTGGCGAATATCACCTAGTATTACCAAGTGGTGATACACTGATTCTGAATGAGTGCTATTATATACCGAACATGATGTGCAATAATATATCAGTTTCTTTATTAAGTAAAGAAGGATATAATTTTGTAGTACAGGATAATGTTATGAACATATTCCTAAATCAAAAGTTTTTTGCATCAGGCTCATTACATAATGGCATATTCATTCTAAATCAAAATACAGTCCTCAATATACAAAACACACACAAGAGGAAGAGTTCAGAAATGAACGAATCCTTCTTATGGCATTGTAGACTTGGTCATATCAATGCGACACGACTGGCTAAGTTACATAAAGATGGATATTTGAATCCGTTCGAATTATCATCTTATGATACTTGCCATTCATGTCTCAAAGGAAAAATGACCAAAGCTCCATTTAGTGGACATGGAGAAAGGGTTATGAAACTCTTAGGACTGGTACATAGTGATGTAAGCGTTCCCATGTCTACGCATGCCAGGAACGGTTCTTCCTACTTCATTACATTCATTGACGATCTCTCAAGATTCGGATATGTATTCCTGATGAAACATAAGTCTGAAGCTTTTGAGAAATTCAGAGAATATAAGCACGAAGTAGAGAATCAAACGGGCAAAAGTATTAAGATTCTTCGATCTGATCGAGGAGGTGAATACTTAAGCAATGAGTTCCTAGATTATCTAAAAGAGAATGGGATTCTCTCTCAGCTTACTCCTCCTTATACACCACAGCACAACGGTGTATCGGAACGCAGAAATCGCACTCTATTAGATATGGTGCGATCTATGATGAGCACTGCTGAGTTACCTATTTCCTTCTGGGAATATGCACTGGAGACAGCTGCATACCTATTGAATAGAGTTCCAACCAAATCAGTGCCTACCACTCCATATGAGATATGGAATGGTAAGAGACCATGTCTTAATTTTATTCAGATATGGGGTTGTCCGGCCTATGTTAAAACACAAAATCCGGACAAGCTCGAGGCAAGGTCTGTTCTATGTAAGTTTATTAGATATCCCAAACATTCGCGAGGGTATATCTTCTACCACTCCGAGGAACAAAAGGTGTTTGTTTCTCGACATGCTACTTTCTTAGAAAAAAGGTTTTCTTATGAAACAGATTAGTAGCATTGAGGTAGAACTGGAAGAAGTTCCAGCAAAACAAACTACAACAGATGATTTGGTAGAACCAGAGGATTCAGTAGTACCCGACGAACCCCAGCCTCTCCGCCGATCTAGTAGGATTTCTCATCCACCTGAGTGATACTACGGTTTTCTCATTGATGGTGGAAGCGAGGATTGCATCATGGAAGATGATGACCCAACTAGTTTCGAGCAGGCCATCACGAGTGGTGACTCTGTGAAATGGCTGGATGCAATGCGATCTGAGATGGAATCCATGTACACCAATAAAGTATGGATTTTGGAAAATGCTCCTAAAGGGGTAAAACCCATTGGGAGCAAGTGGATTTTTAAAAATAAATTTGGTGTAGATGGAAAAGTTGAGACTTTCAAAGCTAGACTTGTAGCAAAGGGTTTTCGTCAACGACCAGGTGTGGATTATGACGAAACCTTTTCTCCAGTGGCTATGCTTAAGTCCATCCGGATCTTACTTGCCATTGCTGCATACCATGACTACGAAATCTGGCAAATGGATGTTAAGACTGCCTTTCTAAATGGTGATTTAGAAGAGTGCGTGTACATGACTCAGCCAGAGGGCTTCGTAGATAGTGGGAGCAGCGAAAAGGTATGCAAACTGCTTAAATCCATTTATGGGTTAAAGCAAGCATCGCGGAGTTGGAACATCTGTTTTGATGTAGTAGTCAAAGAGTTTGACTTCATTAAAAACATAGATGAACCTTGTATCTATAAGAAGGTAGCAGAGAGTAAGGTTGTCTTCCTCGTATTGTACGTGGATGACATACTCTTGATAAGAAATGATATTCCTATGCTGCAATCAGTCAAGCTCTTCTTATCACAAAGATTCTCAATGAAAGATCTAGGTGATACCTCCTGCATATTGGGGATTAGGATCTATAGAGATAGATCCAAAAGAATACTGGGATTGTCCCTATCCAGGTACATTGACACCATACTAAAGAAGTTTAGTATGGAAGAATCCAAGCGTGGGAACCAACCCACGATCTCTGGACTCACTCTCTCCAAAGAGATGTCTCCCAAGACTGATTTGGAGAGAGCTCGCATGCAAGGGATACCCTATGCTTCGGCAGTAGGCTCTATCATGTATGCGATGCAATGTACCAGACCCGATGTAGCATACTCACTAAGTGTAGTGAGTCGGTATCAAGCAGATCCTGGAGAGAGTCACTGGACAGTTGTGAAGAACATTCTCAAGTACTTACGAAGGACTAGAGACATGTTCTTCGTGTATAGTAACGGAGAACTCCGGGTCGAGTCCTTTACCGATTCCAGCTTCCAAAGTGATAAGGACGACTCTAAGTCGCACTCGGGATTTGTCTTTACCCTTAATGGAGGGGCGGTATGTTGGAAGAGTTCCAAACAGGATACCGTTGCAGACTCGACGATGGAGGCTGAATACATCGCTGCCAACGATGCTGCCAAAGAGGCTGTCTGGATGAAGAAGCTCATTAGTGAACTTGGTGTGGTTCCATCCATTGAGCATCCAATACCTCTATATTGCGATAACAATGGAGCTGTTTCTTTGTCCAAGGAATCCAGGTCCCATCAGAAGTCCAGACATATTCTGAGGCGGTATCACCGGATCAGGGAGATAGTTGATCGCCGGGAGATCGAGGTCAGGAGAGTAGATATGAAGGACAACACTGCGGATCCACTCACGAAGGCCATTCCCCAGATACAGTTTGAGAGATTATTCGGGATGCTAGGTATGAGATACTACAGCAGCTGGCCTTAGTGCAAGTGGGAGATTGTTAGTTATGTATATGCCCTAGAGGCCATTGTTGTACATATGATGTATATTATGATGGATGCTTGGATATATACAGAGAGGACTTTCTTGCTCCTCATGATAGTATGCTATTTGGTTTCACTTTATCTTAACATGTTGACTTGTATTGGTTTACTGTCTTACTCTCACATGTTGGTAAAGCCCTTAGGATCCGTACTCGACTACTGGGACTATGATGAGATCATACTAGTGGGGCCATAGTAGTCGATGAGTACATCCTATAACTATTCCTAGTCCAGGGTATATGGAGACAGGGCATCGATACACCACAGTAAACTAGCGTATACGCATCTTGACCCATATGATGGGCGATGGATGATCCCATATCCATCGGTTTTTTATATCAGAGATGGTGTACGGGTGCTCAGTGGAGACTGGGTACACTGGACGGACTCGCCGAGAACTCCCAGATGGTGATATACTACACGTCAGATGGCAGTTCTCCGGTGACACTGGTACATGGTAGTCTGTAGACCCGAGATCGTCATAGAGTCTTGTGTGATTCCCACTGTGCTTTGATTTACACCATACCACGTCCAAGAGGGCGTGCAAAATGGTGGCTTTTGGGTACAGTCTCGAATCACATGGAGGCAATGAGCGATAGGAGGGGATTCGTCTCTCCCGGTATAGGGAGTTGATGTTGTGCTGTGTTCGATTGGCTGTAACTAGAAGTCCCTGGCCAGGGCTGATATAGAGATATACTGGTAAGTATTACTAGTACTTTCTCGACCTGTTATGAGCCTCACATCGACACGACTTATCGGTTACTGGGGTCTGATGTATACCACCCCTAGACTTGATATGCGACATATCAGACGAACAGACCGGACTTTACGGAAGTGTTACAGATTGGATTCATAGGAGAACGGACAGGCTAGCTTGTTGATCTTCTGATCGCTCAATACCTGGGTGGCTGTTACGTTTAGCTGACCGCTTGCAGCTTGTGGGTGTTTGATATGATCATCACCTGCTACCGGCGTATTGACGATTCTTTAGAGTCCTACATAGAGGTTTCTTGGCTCAGGCAAAACGGAGTAGAGGCACATATGTGATATGTGCAGGACCGAGGATAATGCGATATGAGATACCGTATTATATTCTCGCGATATTTAGATATGAACCGGGTCATCGGATCAAGTGTTGATTCGATGAATCGGTACATGATATATTAGTCGGTTATATTCGATATAGCCGGATCGTCGGATCAAGTGTTGATTCGATGATTTAATGTATAATGATATATATGATATATTGTATTACATTATCTAATATTGGCTCGCTTTATTATTTCTTTTTCTCACCGGATTAATACATTGATATATATGTGATATATGTTAATTGTATTATTTTCTTTTGTTGCAAATATATAATATATATGTGATATATATTATTGTGACATTATATGATTTATTATGAAACATGTTTAATGATGATAAAAAGGGATTAGGGTTTGATTAGGGTTAGCTTCTTCTTGTTTATTCTAGAAGGATTCTCTTTTGTCTTGGTTAAGATATTATGGTTGATACTTATCCTTAACCTAACCAAACCCTAACTCTAGTTTATTCTCTACAAAGGTTAAGCCTATCATTCTTGACCATGGTTTGATAATCAATCATATATTCTTGACTACTATTCATCACAAAAGGATTATTCTTTTCATTCTTGATCTTTTTCTCTCTTGAGTTTTTGAGAGAGAGTTCACTTGAGTTTTCTTTTGTGATGAGTTATTGTGAGAAAATGATATAAAAAGAAAGCATAATTACTACTCCATCATCCTCATCTAATCTAGCCCATTAGATTAGGGTGTTCACCTCATTAGAGTGAAAGAAAGCTTGAGCTATTGCAACTTCGACGTAGATCATCGGAGAAAAGGAATACGACTAGCTATCATGGATCGTTCGAGTCGTGGAGCCTCTTTTGAGTCCGGGAGATCATGGATCGCGGCGAAGGGACTTCTACTCGGAGCTTGTGAAGCGAAGTAGCGGACCACAAAGGTTGTAATCCCTCACATTTAGGTTTAAAGATGTTATCTTGCATGTTAAACCCTAATAATCTAGCAAAGATCCCGTCTTTGGGTTGTTCGGCACATGTAAAATTTTATTCGGGCATGTTTGATGCTTTATGAACCTTCACAAGAGTGCCTAGTAACCCTACAGAATACGCTTATATGTATTTCGATACATTTACCGGGAAGTATTCCATATTTTATACGGAATAGCTTCTAGAAGGTGGCCACCTCTTTTGCATGATTTTCCATTTTTGGAAAATTCATTTGACTCACAAATGAGGTGGAGATGTGAGGTGGCATGTGCATAGTGATAAGCATGGTTTTGGGCATGTAGCAAAGTATGGTTGTGAATTATTTATTTGATTATTGGATAAGATCTTTTTTGGTGGGCATGAGAGAAAGGGGGGCTGGCCATTTTTTGGTGGGGAGCTCATTTCATTTTGTTAAAATGACACTTCATTATTCATCACTCCCTCGCTCTCTCATGCTCTCAAAAAACATATAGCCATTTTTGCTCAAGCCAAAGATCACCTCTTTCATCTTCTTCTTGCATTGCTCATTTGAGTTTTGGGTTGAGAGAAAATTGTAGTGACATTTTCATACACCCCCACTCTCCATCGCAAGCGACTTTGGAGCGTCGGTTACCTCGTTCGACGAGGTTGGAGATTGCGCCGTTTCCCTCGGGTGGATCATCGGAGATGGAGGAAGACCGGCAACCAAACCACATCAAAGGACCAATATGAGCTTGGAATGAAGACCGAAGGACTAGGATCAACTCGGTATAACGATTCTAACACTTAGTTAGTTTGCTAGTTTAGGGTTTAAGGTCGATCCGTAAATCGGGTAGCGGTAGCGCCAGTTTAGAAAAATTTTGTTCTGCATTTTGGCCGCGTTTCAACGGCCGGGGCGCTACCGGAACCCTTCATGGTATCAGAACCACCCTTTAAACCCCTAACTAGCTTGTTTAAACGTGCTTGAAAGATCGATCGATGGAAATTTCCAAAATCACGATTCCAATTTTCTGTTCTCTGCCGATTTTCAAAAGTGTTCAAAAAATATTTTCCAGTGGCTTAAAAATCCGTGCAGGCGATTTTATGGGTACAAAAAAAATTTGGGCTTTTGATCCCTCTAAAGTGTCGCGGAACCACCGCACTTACCCCCTATTGGCGGGGGATCCACGGCCATTTAGTGGCGACGGGATTCGAAATTTTTCCTGTAGCCCCCTGACTTGGAATTGTGATTTTTGTAATATTCTGTTTTTGCCCAGGTTTCTGTGAAGTGTTGGTTTTGCTATTGGGGCCAATTTGGAACTTTGTCGATCGATAATTTAAGTGTGCGTTTATTAGTACATACATTTCTATCTGCGACCGTGAATGTCATTTGATCGGTAAACCCGTCTAACTGCTATATGTTCTTTTAGACGGGTTTGCGAACGTGACATTCACGTTGATGTTCTGTGATGTGTTGTGATGTTGGTTGGATTGTCGTGGTGGATAGCTATGGATTAATGTTAGTGAAGTTTTATTTCATTTGTGCATTTGATATTGTGGGGCGAGCGTCCGACATGTGGACTGCCGTCACTGCCAGTTTGTATATTATTCTTTTGGGGCACGACTGGGCTGAGGTCGATGTCACCCTTGTATATTATTTTCTTTTCTGTACTAGGATTACCCCACGGTGGAGTGCATGAATAGACAGGTTCTAGAGGGTAACTGGTCCGCATCTCATGCCGTTGGGACGGAGGGGACCTTACTCTAGAATTGGCGGGCTATTCACCGCACTCGTAAGGGGTATAGGTGACCCAGGAGGGGTGCTCAAGTTACCGGATTCCGTGAAGTGCTGGGTAGTCCATTCACGTTGCTGAAGGGGGCTGCCTCACTTCTGGTTTTGGGGGTAACTTTCCACGCTCATAGGGGTCTAGGTTTCATTGCACATGCTATCCACACGACAGGGAACGTCGGGTCTCACTTGCGGCTCAAGTGAAACTCGGGGCTCCAGATTATCCACCATTCTGTGTTGCTTTTGTGATGTTTCTGTGATGTTGCTTTATGTCATGCCTGGGACGAATGTTATATATATATTTATATATACTAGTAGATGTTGTATATGTTTTGCACCCGTGCTAGCCCACTCCCCGATCTGTCGTTAGTTAAGTAACCTAACGGGTGATGACGGGACCCAGTGGCGAATGCGGATGTCATATACGTACATTTTATTTTCGTTCTTTTCTGGTGTGATTAATTGATGGGACTGCATTGATTCTTATCAATGCAAGGATAAAATAAACCAATACATGATGTTGTTGGAACCAAGTTTTTAAAACTGACATTACAGACATTCTCTTTTGCTTTGCACAGTTCGATTGGGAATATCCTGCACCTCATTCGACGAGGCAAGGGCCGAGATCCCTTTATCGGGAGTGACCCCTTGGGTAAAAGTTTGCGTCAACGTAATAACTTTACTATAGTCATTTCCTTTTGCTTTGCATCGTAGAATTAAGTTTGGGATATCCTGCACCCCATTCGGCGAGGAAAGAGCCGAGATCCCTTCACCGGGAGTGACCTCTTTAGCAAAAGTTTTCGCCACTATATATTTGCAAAACACTTGGATTCCTTCAAGGAGATCAAGTTCATTACGTTAAAGGTTTTTCGCCAAAAACCAGCCATAGCCCTCTGTCATTTCTTAAAAGTACTATTTGGTATTCGTGCTATGTTTGTTGGCAAGCGTCAAGGCATAGTGTACGGTAGCTGAATAATACTTATTTGTAGCATGGATATGCGATTGATCGGGACAGTCGTACAGCTTTGTTGGCAAGTGTCAAGCGCTTGTGCGGGTGGATTCGAGTTAATCCAGGACAATGACGGGTTGAACTTGACTAGTGGCCTATAACTTGTTGGAAAGCGTCAAGGTTATAGGTCGTTAGGGGTAAAAATCATATCGGGAGTTTCAAACATACAGGAAACTTGCCAGGCTTGCGCATACCTTCTGGAGTGTGGTGACTTGAGTGGCTTCCATCAAGTTATTATGCGATGATAGTTGGATCCCGATTCGCACTGATGAGTAGAATTACTCCTCGGGTGATTCTGACTAATTCTCCTTTTGGGTTTGGAGGAGAATTCGAGGAAACAGTGGGAGCCATCCAGATTAGATAAAATGATTAACCATTCTAATCTAGGTTAGAGTGCACGTTGAGTGTTTCTTTTCTATCTCTCTCTCTGGCTGCGACTATGACCCGACCTTTGACTAAAACTCATGAAACCAAGTTTACCGAACCTTCTTATAACACTTTGGCTTTTTTGGAATGTCACGGTGTCGCGTACATCATTGCCACTTCTATATCACCTTTGCTTTTCTCCAGAACACCTCGTATCACTACGAACATCCACTTCCATTGGATAAATCCATCGTATAGTTACATACGAACTCGAAGGAACTTTTTCGAGGATGGATTCTGGTTCTGGAGAGATTGAATAGGATTATTCGGTTGTCTTTTCTCTTTACCTTCTCCCAGGTTGTGAGGGCTTCTAGAAGTAGGAGAGGATACACCTATTGAGCTTATTGGATAGTCTTCCTCCAGACAACAGGCAGGTGTCGAAGGGTTAGGGAAGGAAGAAAACCAACAAGCTTAACTGTGGTGTACAGAAGGTAATAAGTAAAGACATATAAAGGGATTAGAATAATGGAGAAGAAAGTTGCGATCACCATCATTCACGACAAAGATCGTGTATACCCCTGCCACTCCTACATCCACTTTGCTTTTCTCTAGAACACTCCGTATCACTAAGGATATCCACTTCCATTTGATAAATCCATCTTATAGTTACATACGAACTCGAAGAAACTTTTTCGAGGATGGATTCTGGTTCAGGAGAAAAAGAATAGGATTATTCAGATGTCTTTTCTTTTTACCTTCTCTCAGGTTGCGAGGGCTCCTAGGATTAGGAGAGTACACCTATTACACTTATTGGATAGTCTTCTTCCAAACCTTAGGCTGGTGCCGAAGGGTAGGGAATGAAGAAAACCAATTAGCGTAAAGGAGGTGTACAGAAGGTAATAAGTAAAGACATAATAAAGGGATTGCAGAGAGGGCATGCAAGTATATGGTTAATGTCATGAATCAGGATAGTGGAAGAGACGTTACTAGGAATACCAGTTAACCCCTTTTGAAACATTTTCATGTTTCAGTTTCACTGTGCGATGTTAATTGAAAACTGTTTTCCCAATTGGAATCTAACTCCAGGGTATGTATTTACCAGATCAGTTTCTTACATCTGCATATTATTACGGATGGTGAGTGGGAGTAAGATATTGGAAATTTGGTGATTAGATCCTCATTATATCGGAATTCGTTGTAATTGGTGATATTTGAGGAAATCATCTGGATTTTACCGGATGGCAAATTTTTTGGTTTTGAATATCCGTTGGTATGCACAAATTTCAAACTGATATATCTGTACATTTATTTTATAAAGTGAGATATAACTTTTTGATATTGTGTCTATGACATTTGCCTATATCAGTTGGTGATTAGGTAAGGTGCATTCAACAGTGGTGTAACTCTTCTTAACCAAAGTACAGTTTTTCATCCTACGACGCGCAGAGTTTGAGTTATTGGACTCAGGGGACTTATACAAAGTATTGTATGTTGTCCAGTGTCCGTTAGGACAATGTGGTTGCTACTCGTACTATATTCTGTTTACTTGTGACTTCTCCAGTTCTGGACAAGTATTTCGTTGAAATGCAAAGTCCAGATATTGAGAAGTTATAGATATAAGAATAAAGTAGAGAACCATTTGTAGGAAGTATTAGGATTCTTCGATGAAGTCGAAGATGTAGATACTTGTGTTTGGTATTCCGCTGATAATAATGGTTTTGAGAACATGCTTCTCTTTCGGCTTACTCATATATGGATGCACTCCTAGATGAGTAATGCTGATTGTCCTCTTTCCATTTGGTTGATATGCACTGGTGAATCCTGCATGATTTTGAATCTGGTTCTAATTAAATTAGTGCCTTTGTTTCTATATTAGATATATATAAAATCAATTTATATCTTAACGATGTTAAGTTATAGGGAGTTGTCCGGCTGATGCTTAAAACCAGAATCCTGATAAACTCAAAGCACGTTTTAGTAATGGTTGTTCGTGGGTTATCCCGGGCTTTGACGAGGGATAACTTTCTACCATCAGGAAGATCAATATTTATATTGTTCTTAACTCGCCACAGTTTTGGTAAAATTGACTTTTTCAGAAAACACGAGTGGGAGTATGGTAGAACTGGAAGTGATTCCAGAAACACAAACGATTACTGAAGATTTAATAGAACCTTAGGATTCAATTGGTTTCAACATTCCATTAGCCACTCCGCAGATTTGGTGGGTAACCTCAGGCACCAAAGAGGTACTTCGGTCTTCTCAGAGATGGTGACAGGGAGGTTCTTGTTTACCCAGACTTGCCATTGCTGTTGTTCTAGACTATAAGACCCGGCAGGAGGATAGGTATAGCGTCGTTCTAAACTAGTTTTAGAAGTTCACGTGTATATGACTCTGCCAGAGGGTTGTTGTAGTCAGTGGGAACAGCGGAAGCACAGTAGGCAAGTAGCTTATGTTTATTTACAGACTAAAGCAGGCATAGCAGAAATAGACCATCTATTTTTTGATGTGACAGTCATCGGCTTTGACTTCATCAGAATAGGAGATGATCTGTTAAGAAGGTAGTAGGGAGTGATGTCGTGGTATTTGGATGACATGCACTTGATAGGAAGAGATATTCTTATACTACGATTGGTTATATTGTGGTTGTCACAAAGTTGTTTCTCCACATAGGATATAGAAATAATATCAAGTTTCCTGGTTACTAGATCTATGTTTTTAGATCTAGATTTAGGTAGTATCCCAATTTGGGTACTTTGACATTAAGTGGACGACTCCTGGCATGGTGGTGTACCTGCAGGTGATGGAGTCACCCTCTCTAAAGGTGTCTTACAGACTAAAGGGGAGAGGGATCTGCATGATTAGCATATCACTTGCTTTAGCAATTGAGTTAATCATGAAATGTCAAGTACCACACCAGATATTGTTTTTGTACTAGATGCAATAAGCAGATATATTATTCTAATCCTGGAGAAACATTGGGAAGCAATTTATGAACATAAATGGATGTTCTATGGATATGGTAACGGCAGCCTACTTCGGAAGACGATTATCATTTCAGGCTTCCAAGGTGACCTGGATGACAGAGTGACTGTCAGAGTTATAGTTTTTCCCTCTTTTGAGGGACAGTATGTTGGACAGGTGGTCCAAGCGGATACTGAGGAAAGGCAAGGCGTAGAATACTGATTAAATTCAGTGGACGATGCAGTCTAAGTAGTTTGCTGGATTTGGAGTTCATTTGTGAACTAGGTCCTATCAGATATCCAGACAAATTCTAAGACAAGTATTGCTCATTTCATGAGATTGTTTTCTCCGTGAAGTTGAGATTAAGAGAGATACAGAAAGAAATATTGGAGCGGATCCACTCACTAAGGATATTTCTCGAACGCAATCATTTTCGCAAACAGGCTTTGCCAAGCTGATTAGTAGAGAAGTGGGGTGTTCGGTATCACACGGGCTGTAAGTATGCGACATCGCAATAATTGTCCTTAAGTGCAAGTGGGAGATTGTTGGCTATAGTGCCCTCAAGGCAATTATCATAGTCGCGAACTTATGATTATGATGATTGAGTAAGGACCTATACCGATAAAACAGTCTTACTCATGATGATAGTATGCTATCTAGTTTGTCTTTATCATCATATACGTGTTGATAGAGCCCACAGGATTCTTGCTTGACTGCCAGCATTATGATGGCGATCATATATGTGGGAGCTGGGGTCTATAAGCACATCCTTAAATGTCCCTAGTCGTAGGAATATCGAGACCAGGCATCGATAGTCCAGTGTAGACTAGTGTATACTGATCGAGACCCCGACGAGGGGCGGTGGCCAGGTCTCACAAGCCATTGGTGTTAGTTTGTTCACCTAATATAGTATACAGGTGCTCATTGGGTTATGAGTACACTGGACGGACTCTTCGGAAACCTGCTAGTTGGTATTATACCTATTGTCAGATAGCAGTTCCAAGGTGACATGTGTACAGGTTAGTCTGTTGACCTGAGATCCATTTTTCTCGTGTGAGTTCCCACTGTGCTTTGATTACTTCCCTACCATGGCTCAAATGAGTCGTGCAAACAGGTTTTAGTTGGGTACAGTCCGGAGCCACATGGAGGCAGTGATCGGATCGTCGGGGATTCGTCTCTCCCGGTATTGGGGGTTGATGTCACGTTGTGTACGGATGGCCATCACCAAAAATCTGTGGCCACGGTGGACGAGAATTATCGATCCAGGATCGATAGTTTCTCAGGTGGTGATGGGTTTCATATCGACACTAAATATCGCATCGTTGGGGGTCTGACTTTATCCACCCCCATAGACTCGATATGCGATACTCTTAGACGAACAGACCGGACTGTACGGATATTGTCACTGACAGGCTCAGTAAGGGTTAAGGATGAGTTTGCTCGTCGGCCCTCTTTCGCTCAATACCTGGGTAGCCATTACGTACAGCTAGTGCCGCTGACGTGCTTGTGATTAAACCCACCGCCAGCGTATTGACGAGTCTTTAGGGTCCCACATAGAGGGTTTTCACGGTTCAGGCGATATGGTGTACATGACGTATGTTGGTACATGCAGGTGTCCGATTAAATATGTGCGTGCTGCGCAGACTTTAATCGGACGGTTGATAATACTAGCGGCTTAGGATTAAGCCGGATTATTAAATCGGGTTTTTGATTTAATAATTTATAAATGTATTTGTATATACGTATTCTAGTATTATTGTTCACTATTCGTTTTTCTCTCTCGGCTATTCGTATTTTGGTACGAATACGCGTATATGTATTTCGATACATGTACCGGGAAGTATTCCGTATTTTAAACGGAATAGCATCTAGAATGTGGCCACCTCTTTTGCATGATTTTCCATTTTTGGAAAATTCATTTGACTCACAAATGAGGTGGAGATGTGAGGTGGCATGTGCATAGTGATAAGCATGGTTTTGGGCATGTAGCAAAGTATGGTTGTGAATTATTTACTTGATTATTGGATAAGATCTTTTTTGGTGGGCATGAGAGAAAGGGGGGCCGGCCATTTTTTGGTGGGGAGCTCATTTCATTTTGTTAAAATGACACTTCATTATTCATCATTCCCTCACTCTCTCATGCTCTCAAAAAACATATAGCCATTTCTGCTCATGCCAAAGATCACCTCTTTCATCTTCTTCTTGCATTGCTCATTTGAGTTTTGGGTTGAGAGAAAATTTTAGTGACATTTTCATACACCCCCACTCTCCATCGCTAGTGACTTTGGAGCGTCGGTTACCTCATTCGACGATGTTTGAGCTTGCGCCGTTTCCCTCAGGTGGATCATCGGAGATGGAGGAAGACCGCAACAAAACCACATCAAAGGACCGCTAGGAGCTTGGAATGAAGACCGAAGGACTCGGATCAACTCGGTATAACGATTCTAACTCTTAGTTAGTTTGCTAGTTTAGGGTTTAAGGTCGATCCGTAAATCGGGTAGCGGTAGCGCCAGTTTAGAAAATTTTTGTTCCGCATTTTGGCCGCGTTTCGACGGTCGGGGCGCTGCCGGAACCCTTCATGGACATCTGTTCATACTGGAAAAAATCGACTACTTCTCCAAGTGGGCAAAAGAAGTACCACTAAGGGATGTTAAGACGGAGAATATCCTCCATTTCATTAGGACACATGTCATCTATCGGTTCAGCACTCCATGACGAATTATCTTGAATAATAGGCCAGCATATAGAAGTCATAAAATCAGCCGCTTCGCACAACAGCATAAAATAAATTGGAGATACTCTTCAGTCTATAACCCTCGGGCCAACGGTCTAGTTGAAACTTTCAACAAGACATTGACAAAGATTATAAAAAAGACGGTGTCCAGAAACAAAAAGACTGGCACAAAAGGCTGCAAAAAGTTCTCTGGGCATACCGAACAACGTTCGAATCGGCCATGAATACCACACCATACGCGTTGGTATTCGGCACGGAATTAGTGCTTCCCCTGGAAATAGAACTTGTAGGCCTACAGAAGTGCCCCGACCATCAATCCGTGGCCAAACGCAGAACAAAAACTTTAAAAACCCGGCGCTGACGCAGCCCTAATCGACGGATCGTACCATTAACCCTATACTAGTTTACTGTAAAGAGTTTAGAGAGGTTATCCCCATCGATCCATGTCCTTCGGTCTTTAACCTCTGCCCAAGCTCCTCGCGGCTGCCTCGATGAAGTTCAATCTCCGGTCTCCCTCGTCGAAGACGATCCATGTCGAGGATTAGTAATACGGGCTCCCGCTTCAAAAACCGAAGCAACTCGAGCATCCAGTTTGCTAGCCTAGATGCACAAGATGAAGTAGAGAGAGTGTGTGATCATTTTGTCTCAATAAAACCAATGATTCTCAACACATGAGATGGAATAGGTGGAGGTGAAGAAGAAGCCATTGGAGGGAATGTATGAGCTCAAGACTTGGCTAAAGAAAAACAAGCAAAGAAAAGTACCTGTTGTTTTTTGGCTTGAGAGATGTGAGTGTATTTGTTGTGAGCAAAAATAAACCAACTCAAGAAAAACCTCACACACACACAAAAAAGATCTGCCACTCTCATGCTCACCATAAATATCTCACAAAAAATCTTAAGAAAAACAAAAACCAATCCATGTCATGAGACACAAAGTGCACATACACAATCAATGCCACAAGCTAAGACTTTCACTCACCAATTCCACACAATTAAACATTAAACCAAATGTTAAAACAAGAAAAGATAATGGCAACTTCTAAAGTTATCTTGTAACGGATTACAAGAATACCCCTCATCTTTACATACATACCTGCATCCGTATTCCGACCGAATACGAATACAACGAGACGAAAATAATCCAACAATATAATACTAGGATCCGGTTTAAACTAAAGCCCACTAGTAATATTCGTCCGATCATGATCCGTGCACAAGTGCACGAATATGATTGAACCCTGCCATAAAACCATACGGCCTCTAAAACGTTTCGCCCGAACTAGGGAAACCCTCTGTGTGGGACTCTAAAGACTTGTCAATACGCTGGCAGTGGGTTTAACCACAAGCACGTCAGTGGCACAAGCTGTACGTAACGGCTGCCCAGGTATTGAGAGAAAGGGAGGCCAATGAGCAAACTCATCCTGAAACCCTACTGAGTCTGACAGTGATAATATCTGTACAGTCCGGTCCATTTGTCTATGAGTATCACATATCGAGTCTGGGGGTGGATAAAGTCAGACCCCTAATAACGTGACATTTAGTGTCGGTATGAAGCCTATTACCAACTGCGAAACTACTGATCCGAATCAGTAATTCTCGTATACCCCGGCCGAGAATTTCTGGTGATGTCGACCCATGCACACCGCGACATCAACCCCCAATATACCGGGAGAGACGAATCCCATGACGATCCGCTCATTGCCTCCATGTGGTTCGGGACTGTACCCAACTAAAACCTGTTTGCACGACTCCTTTGAGCCGTGGTAGGGTAGTAATCAAAAAACAGTGGGAACTCACACAAGACAAATGAAGATCTCAGGTCGATAGACTAACCTGTAAATATGTCACCTTGGAACTGCTATCTGACGATAGGTATAATACCAACTAGCATGTTCCCGGCGAGTCCGTTCTGTGTACTCATAACCTAATGAGCACCTGTATACATCTTAGGTAAACCAACTGACACCAATGGCTTGTGAGACCGGCCACTGCCCTCGTCGTGGTCTCGATCTGTATACACTAGTCTACCCTTGGAGTATCGATGCCCAGTTTCAAAACTCCCAGGACTAGGGACACTTTAAGAATGTTCTTATAGACCACCCAACTCTCACGTATATGATCGCCATCATACTGCTGGTAGTCAAGTATGAATCCTATGGGCTCTATCAACATGTAATAGTGATCTGTAATGTCACCTGAAGCATGTACACGATGATAAAGACAAATTAGAGAGCATACTATCATCTCGAGTAAGACTGTTCTACCGGTATAGGTCCTCCTCAATCATTGCAATCACGTGCCTGTGATCCAATAATTGACTTTAAGGTACTATTTCCAACAATCTCCCACTTGAACTTAAGGCTAATTATTGCGGTGTCGCATAATCACAGCTCGTATGATACCGAACACCCAACTTCTCTACTAATCAGTTTCACAAAGTTCGTTTGTAAAACTATTGTGTTCGAGAAATAGCCTCAGTGATTGGATCCGTTCCAATGTTTCTTTTTATGTCTCTCTTTATCTCAAGATTACGGAGAAAGCCATCTCCCGAAATTAGAAATATCTATCTTAGAATATGTCTAGATATCTGATGGGAGCTATTTCAAAAATGAACTTCAAATCCAGTAAACTTCTTAGACTGTATCGTCAACTGAATTTAAACAGTATCCTGCGCCATGCCTCCCTCAGTATCCGCTTGGACCAACTGTCCAAACTACTGCCCTTCAAAAGAGGGAAAACTATAACTCTGACAGTCACTCTGTCATCCAGGTCACCTTGGAAGCCAGGAATGATAACCGTCTCCCAAAGGAGGCTGCCGTTACCAAATCCCTAGAACATCCACTTATGTTCATAAACTGCTTCCGAACGTTTCTCCAGGATTGGATTAATATATCAACTTATTGCATCTAGTGCAAAAATAACATCTGGTGTGGTACATGACATTTCATGATTGACTCAATTGCCGAAGCAAGTGATATGCCAATCATGCACATCCCTCTCCCCTTTAGTCTGTAAGACAGCATTAGAGAGGGTGACTCCTTCACCTGCAGGTACACTACCATGCCTGGAGTTGTCCATTCTAAAAAAACTTTAGAATACTGTCTAACAACCCGGATTGGGAAACTACCCAAATCTAGATCTAAAACCATAGATCTAGTAATCAGAATGCCAGATATAATATCCATATCCTATGTGAAGAAACCACTGTGTGACAACCACAGTATAACCGATCGTAGTATAGGAATTTCACTTATTACAAAGTTTATGTCATCTGAATACCAGGACATACCACCCTACTACCTTCTTAACAGATCCATCTCCTATTCTGATGAAGTCAAAACCTATGACTGTCACATCAAATATAGATGATCTATCTCCGCTGTACTTTCTTTAGTCTATAAATAGACACAAGCTCCTTGTCCACTACGCTTCTGCTGCTCCCACTGACTACAACAACCCTCTGGCAGATTCATATACACGTGCACTTCTAAAGCTAGTTTAGAACGAAGCAATACATATCCTCCTGCCGGGTCTCATAGTCTAGAACAACAGTAATGGTAAGTATGGGTAAACAAGAACCTCCCTGTCACCGTCTTTGAGGATACCCACCATATCTGCGGAGTGGCTAATGGAATGTCATACCTTGATTCAATCTTTAGGTTCTATTAAATTTTCAGTAATCGTTTGTGGTTCTGGAATCACTTCCAGTTCTACCATACTCCCACTACTATTTTCTGAAAAAGTCCATTTTACTAAAACTGTGGCGAGTCAAGAACAATATCACTATTGATCTTCCAGATGGTATAAAGTTACCCCTCATCATAGCATGGGATAACCTATAACTGCCATTACAGAAATGTGCCTTGAGTTATCCAGAGTCTGGTTTTAAGCATAAGCCGGACAACTCCACATACATTAACATTGTTAAGATATGAACCATTCTATATACAATATAGAAACAGAGGCAATGATTTAATTGGAACCAGATTCAAATCATGCAGCTGTCTCCAGTGCATGTGTAGTAAATGGAGAGAGGTCGATCAACATTACTCAACTTAGGAGTGCATCCAGATATGAGTAACCTGAAAGAGAAGCAAGTTCTCAAAACCATTACTATTAACTGAATATCAAACACAAGTATCTACATCTTCAATCACCTTGAAGAATCCTGATACTTGCATCACGTGGTTCTCTACTTTATTCTTGTACCTATAACTTCTCAAAACTTGGACCTTGTATTTCAACGAAACACTTGTCTAAAACTGGAGAAGTCACAAGTAAACAGAATATAGTACGAGGACCAACCCCTTTGTCCTAATGGACACTGGACAACATACAATACTTTGTATAAGTCCCCTGAGTTTAATAACTCAAACCCTGTACGTCGTAGGTTGAAAACTGTACTTATGGTTAAGAAGAATTACACTGCTGTTGAATGCTCCTTACCTAACCATCAACTGATATAGGTAAATGTCATGGATATAATTTCAAAAGGTTATATCTCACTTTATAAAATAAACGTATAGATATATATCAGTTTGAAATTGGTGCATAACAACGGATATTCTAAACCAAATATTTGCCGTCAGGCAAAACCCCAGGTGATTTCCTCAAATATCACCAATTACAACGAATTCCGATATAATGAGAATATAATCACCTAATTCCCAATAACTTACTCCCACTCATCATCTGTAAAACCATACAAATGTGAGAAACAAACATGGTAAATACAGACCCCTGGAGTAAGAATCTAATTAGGAAATCAGTTTTCAATTAATAACGCATAGTGAAACTGAAACATTAAAATGTTTTGAAGTGGTACCCGGGTATTCCTAGTAATGCCCCTACCATTATCCAGATTCATGACTATAACCGTACAATTCTTTGCCATCATCCAAATCCATTTATTTGTCTTTACTCATTACCTTCTGTACACCACCCTTAGGCTAAATGGTTTTCTTCCTTTCCTACCGTTCGGCACCATCCTATGGTTTGGAAGAAGACTATCCAATAAGCATAATAGGTGTACTCTACTTATCCTAGGAGTACTCGCAACTTGAGAGAAGGTAAAGATAAAAGTAAACTGAATAAACCTTATTCTATTTCCTAAACCGGAGAAATGCAAAGGTGAAGTAAGAGTGGCGATGAACTACGCGGTTTGGTCGTGAATAATAGCAATCACATTTTACTTTTCCCTCTTTCTAATCCCTTTATCTGTCTTCACTTATTACCTTTAGTACACCACACTTAGGCTAATTGGTTTTCTTCCTTCCCCACCTTTCGGCACCTGCCTATAGTTTGGAAGAAGACTATCCAATAAGCGCAATAGGTGTACCCTCTCCTAATCCTAGGAGCCCTCACAACCTGAGAGAAGGTAAAAGAAAAAGACAACTGAATAGTCGTATTCAATTTTTCCAGAACCGGAAACCATCCTCGAATCTGAAACAAGCTTCTTCGAGTTCGTATGTAACTATACGATGGTCATATCCAATAACAATGGATCTTTGTAGTGATACGGAACGACCCAAAATTTGGCACGTGACCGGCACTTAAACCACGTGACGTCAACAGGCGTAACACAATCTAAGTAAGCCGAAAACCCAGAAATCTAAACCATTGATTGATCTTTTCTTTGTGTGTCGGTTTAGAAAATGAATAGAATTCACAATCAAAGAATTATTTTGACCGCAATCAATAACGGTGTCGAATGTAGCGCGTTAATAAGTGCGGATCGTCCACAGGGATTGTGAGATTCGTTCGTATTTTTTTGTTTGAATTGAAAATTTAATAGAAAAAAGCAAACGATTCAAGATTTATATCAATGAATTTGAAGAATCAACTAGATCTAATCAAGAATCAAGAAAGCATTAAAAATCAAGAATCAAGAAGTGATAGAATTCCAATCGATTTAAGTATCAAGAATTGAAGTGAAGCTCGTAGGAATCGATTAAATCTATAGATGTGAAGAAGATTAGCAATTACCTTTTCTTATCCATTAACGAATTGATGCTAGATCGATGACGATTTATCGAGAATTAAGGATCTTGCGAAGAATTAGGGTTTTCTCATATTATCCTTTGTCCTTTCGATGAATCTCATTCATAAGATAGCTTCTAGGAAATCAAATGATCGATCGTTGATCTCTAGTTCCGTGCGAAAATAATCAAGAAAGCATTTCGCCTCGAAACTAGATCATCGATCATTCGATTTTCAAGAATTTACAAACGTTATAGGACTTAAGAAAATGTTTAAAGATTCGTCAACTTCATCATCTATTAATTTGTTTCGACTTCTCCACGAGCGGAGTTTACTCAAGCATCATCACAAAAAACACATTCAAGAATATAGATTGAATCATAATGCTTGAATTTAAAGAAAGAAAGATAAAAGAATTTCACCTTTATTTATCGACAAATTCGTTACAACTCGCTTGAATTTACAAAAGGAAGGAACTAGATCGTCGAATTTGGCGTCGCTTCGGCTCCTTGAGTCGCGGATAGGCTTGATCACTTGCTCCGATGAAGTCCGGCTTCGCTTCTAAAGGCTTTGAAGAATTCTTGCTGAGATTGAACTCAAAGATCTTGAACTTTTGGCTTTTTGATTGGATTAGGGTTAGGGTTTGAGGCACAACTCGTGTCACTCAACTTGTGGGGAGAATTGTTGAACAACCTTTTCAAGTGAGGCCTAGGTTCCTTTTTATAGGCTTAGGAATAATTAGCTTCCTTAAGAAGCTTGGATTAGGTTAGCTTCCCTTGTAAGCTAGTTAGTTAGGTAGAAGCCTCTAGAACTAGTTAGTTAGGGTTTAGCTTTCACCTTAAGCTAGGAGGTTAGGGAGAAGGTTCTAGACTTTAAGGTAGTTAGGGTGATGCTTGCTTTGGAAGCTTGGACATCATTAGTTTGCACAAAAAGCCCTTTCTGATATGGCAGAATGTTCTGGAGTGTTCTGGAAAATGTAGTGACTTGAAGAGCTTCTGGCCTTAAGAGAAGAATAATGGAGCAAATATTTCTTGCTGACGTGGCAAGCATGCCGCGGATCCGCGGCTCAAGCCGGCTCCCGCTGCGGATCCGCGGCCTTGTGGGAAGCTTAAGGCTTCAAACTTCATGTAGTATCTTCTTTTATCTTCAGGTGTATTTTCTGATATATTGATTCCCTGAATTCCTTCTAGATCATTTCCAGATTTCAAATCCTTTAATTGGCGTATTCTTTAACATCACTGTTATATAACTTTGACCATTCTTCTGGAATTTCCTGCACAGACTTCGAAACAAATGTTGCGCAATACAAGGATGATGCGATGCCATGATAAACAGTCAATTTCCCTAAAAATGCCGGTTTTAGAGTATAACACATGTAATCTTGTATTTTGCAGCTGTTTTGCTAATATGTGTAATATGCAAACCGAACGCTACTAGATGAGTGCAAATGATAAGGAAATTGACGTGTTAAAAATGCAGTATTTTCGACTGATCAAATTCCCCCAAACTTATTTTCGGTCGTCTCGAGCGAACTGTATTATTAAAAGGAGAAGGAGAAAATAAAAAAAGAGAAAAACTAACTAGCACACTTTCGTAGGCAACACGATTGCACTGAGCACTGCAACAAGCCTTTGAACCTCTAGGTGTCTCTAGTAGGAGGAGTGTTGTCTCCTGAGGATTTTCAGCGGATTGCACCCACAAAATCCAATAATAAAAGGAAGATCATGAATAATACATTTAAAGACAAGAATTGTAAAAGAAAAGCCTTGAAAATTAGGGTTTCCAACTAAGCTAGCTTTTCGGTTGTCATGAGCCCTATCTTAATAGTCATGAAAAGATGTCCGAAATCACGTCCTCCCTAAATAAAACATCGTCTTATTCTTCATTCCTATCTTTCTTCCAAACATCGATCATATAACACTACGTGTGTGTAATAAACATCCCTACACCCGGAGAATTCAATTCAAGCTATCATACTCTTGCCCATCAGCCTCAGTACTTTTTAATTAATGAATATTTAGATGAGATTGCTCACACACTTTCATGCGACCATTAATACTTCTTAAGGTATTAACCGACCGATTACTCATGTGCTTGCTTATTTGGTGTTTTTCCTCGTCTTGCACCACCTAAGGCTTAGCAGTGACTCCCAGACCAGTTGGCCTTAGGGCACTAGGTGAAGAGGCATCCTCGCTATATTTTTTTATTGCTGCCTTGGCGATAACAAAACCAGTGTTCATTTTTCTCACCATTTTATATTTTATTCATTCATTTTTTTTATTTCCTTCATACATCGGCTTTTTGACAAGAGCATTTCAAGGTATCCTCTACTATCCCGAGTTTCAAGACGTGTGTAAGTGCGAATAGAAGGTTATCAACGTTCAAAATGTTTGGCTTTCAGAATAGGAACTATTTTTCAGACTTATTTTTATCCTCAGATTAGTGACTTCTTTCATCTTACTAACCCTTGGGACAACGGCTCATAACTACTTATTACTAGTACGTATAAGAAAACTTCTAATTTTCTTGGTTTTCTTAAATTTTTCATATCTTTTGGATATAATTTTTCACTACCTAATATTTTATTATCTTATTTATATACAAAAATGTTTAAATATTAAATATTTTTATATTTTGAAAAATTTTAAATTTTTATGGGTTTTGAAATTTTTTAAATTTTTATAGGTTTTTATGGTTTTGAAAATTTTTATGGGTTTTTAAAGAAATGTTTTGTGCTTATGCAAATGATATACAAATGATGCAAAAATAAGCACAAACCTCCCCTAAACTTGTTTTCAACAGTGTCCTCACTGTTGCCAACCGCTATATCTACAAAACCTGTAATCCTGGGAGGAATTTATTAGTGGGGGCAAAATATATAA
Source organism: Agapanthus africanus (assembly GCA_030015575.1). Taxonomy (NCBI): domain Eukaryota; kingdom Viridiplantae; phylum Streptophyta; class Magnoliopsida; order Asparagales; family Amaryllidaceae; genus Agapanthus; species Agapanthus africanus. The sequence goes on from JASDDO010000031.1 coordinate 337,284,550, forward strand.
GTGAAGAACCCCCCCAAACTTATTCTTTTCACTAACCTCCATTCAAAAGATGATGCAGTGATATACATGACATGGAGGTGAGATGGAGGAATTTTAATCAAGATAAAATGGCTCCTGTAAGAACAGGAGCTCCTCTGTAGGGTCAGTGGAAAAATACGGCTTTAGTCTATGTCCATTCACTTTGAAAAATGTGCCGTTTTTAACATTTTCTACCTCTACTGCCCCGTGCGGGTATACAGACCGCACAACAAAAGGTCCCTTCCACCGAGATCGAAGCTTACCCGCGTGAAGTTGTAGTCGTGAATCATAAAGAAGGACATGCTGACCAGGTGTAAATGTTTTCCTCAAAATGTTTTTATCGTGAAAAACCTTGGTCCTATTCTTTACGATTACAGCGTTATCATAAGATTCATCGCAGAGTTCGCTTAGCTCATTTAATTGCAGCTTCCGAAAGTTGCAGGCTTGGTTTAAGTCAAAGTTGATTTCCTTAATAGCACACAATGCTTTATGCTCAATCTCGACTGTCAAGTGACATGCCTTCCCAAACACTAACCTATATGGATACATCCCTAGATCGGTTTTAAATGCAGTTCGGAATGCCCAAAGAGCATCCATCAGTTTGATCGACCAGTCTTTTCTATTCTTAGCAACAGTCTTCTCCAGGATTTGTTTGATCTGTCTATTCGAAATCTCAGCCTGCCCGCTCGTTTGCGGATGATAGGGTGTAGAAAGTCTGTGGTTGATTGCGAATTTTCGCATCAGAGTCTCGAAAGACCTGTTGCAGAAATGTGTCCCGTTATCGCTAATGATAGCGCGTGGGTGTCCAAATCATGAAAAGATATTTTCTTTTAAGAACTTAATGACAACCTTCTTGTCATTAGTGCGACATGGAATGGCTTCAACCCACTTCGAGACGTAATCAACCGCAAGCAGTATGTATAAATTCCCAAAGGAGTTGGGAAAGGGGCCCATAAAGTCAATGCCCCAAACATCGAAAATTTCAACCACTAAGATGGGTTGCTGAGGCATTTCATTTCTCCGGGAAATCCAACCCGTGTGTTGACACTGTGTACAGGTTTTTCAATAATCAAATGTGTCCTTGAACAAGGCCGTCCAATAAAATCCGCATTGCAAAACCTTCTCCGCCGTCTTTTTAGGACCGAAGTGACCCCCACAGGCCTGATCATGACTAAAAGATAGAACACTCATGAATTCCTCATTCGGGACACACTGGCAAATGATCTGATCAGGACAATACTTAAACAGATATGGATCATCCCAGTAAAAGTGTTTTACTTGGGATAGAAAACGGTGTTTTTCCTGTTTTGACCAATCGCTGGGTATCAGTCCCGTGACAAGATTGTTCACAATATCCCTGAACCAAGGTTCATTGGATACGCTCAAGAGTTGTTCGTCCGGAAACGAATCATTGATCGGCAGGGTCACAGGGGAAGAAGAGATGAGTGAAAGATGGTCGGCTATAATGTTTTCACATCCTTTCTTATGTTTGATAACAAGATCAAATTCTTGTAATAGAAGGATCCAACGTATTAGCCTACCTTTAGCATCCTTCTTCGCCAGAAGATGTTTCAAGGCGGAGTGGTCAGTGTACACAACTATTGGTGAGCCAATCAAGTAAGGCCTGAATTTTTATAATGCAAATACAACCGCCAAAAGTTCTTTTTCAGTAGTTGTATAGTTAATTTGAGCATCATTCAGGGTCTTACTTGCGTAATAGATCACGTGTGGCATCTTTTCAATGTGATGTCCTAAGACTGCACCTACTGCAAAGTCTGATGCATCACACATAAGCTCAAAGGGGTAGTCCCAATTTGGAGACGATAGAATGGGGGCTGTAGTGAGGGAGTGTTTGAGTGAGTCGAATGCTGCCTCACAATACGAGTCAAAGTGGAAGGTCGTTTCCTTGGCCAAGAGAAGAGTTTAGGGTCTAGCAATTTTGCTAAAATCCTTAGAAATGATCGGATATCCTTGACGCTTTTGGGATGAGGAAGGTTTTGAATGACATCTATCTTAGCTCTGTCAACCTCAATGCATTTCCGTGAAATAACATGTCAAAGCACAATACCCTCTTGGACCATGAAATGGCATTTTCCCCAATTCAAGGTTAAGTTCTTCTCTTTGCAACGAGTAAGAACCGCGTCAAGATTCGATAGGCAATCAGAAAAAGAGTCTCCGAAAATCGAGAAATCGTCCATAAAAATCTCCAAAAAATTCTCGACAATGTCAGAGAATATCCCCATCATACACCGCTGAAATGTAGCTGGAGCATTGCATAACCCAAAGGGCATGTGTCTATAAGAAAAAGTACCAAAAGGATAAGTAAAAGTGGTTTTATCTTGATCCATTTTGGCTATGGGGACCTGATTATAGCCAGAGTATCCGTCCATAAAGCAATAATACTCACGTCCAGCTAAGCGTTCCAGCATCTGATCAATGAAAGGTAGAGGAAAGTGGTCTTTCCTCGTGGCGACATTGAGTTTTCTGTAATCAATACATACACGCCACCCAGTTTGGGCGCGTGTCTGAATCAACTCATTTGCCTCATTGGTAATAACAGTGATGCCAGATTTCTTAGGGACGACATGTATTGGACTCACCCATTGGCTATCAGAGATTGGGTATATAATACCATTATCAAGGCATTTGATGATCTCTTTCATCACCGCTTCCTTCATGACGGGGTTCAACCGTCTCTGTGCTTCTCAGGTTGGTCTGGCATCATCCATCACATGTATATGATGTTCTACTATCAAGGAACTAATCCCTTTGATGTCCGCCATGGTCCAACCAAACGCCTCCCTATTAGATCTCAATACCGATAAAAGTGCATTCTCTTGCTCTGAGGCTAGAGAAGTGGATATGATAACCGGTAAAGACTCATTCTCACTTAAATATGCATATTTAAGATGAGAAGGTAAAATTTTGAGATCTAATGCTGGCGGAGAAATAATAGAAGGTGGGATCATCGAGTGATTTTTGGATTCACAAAGAAGCTCATAGCCTGTGAAAGATACAGACTCGTGTGGTGATAAGTCAGGAGTGTCGGACTCTAGTGTGGGAAAGGTGTCCACACTAAGATTATGTGCAAGATCAAACAGTGATGTGGTAGTGTCGTCGAGATCTGTAAAGCAAAGTTCCTCAACTCCGCAACTTTCGGGAGCAATCTCGTGGACAGAGCACACATCAAGGATATGAGCAGAGGGTTCTGATGGCTGACTTCCAACTTTGTAGATGTTCAGTTCAATGGTCATATTTCCAAATGATAAGTTCATTGAACCGTTTCTACAGTTAATGACAGCATTAGAAGTGGCAAGGAATGGTCGACCCAAAATCACAGGAATTTGGCTCCGGAGGTTCGCTACAGGTTATGTATCGAGAACAATGAAGTCTACAGGGAATACAAATTCCCCGACCTTTATCAACACATCCTCTAGTTCACCCCTAGGTTTGATGACCGAACGGTCTGCCATTTGGAGAGTGCAGTGAGCTGGTTTCAACTCTCCAATCCCTAGATGCTCATAAACAGAATATGGAAGTAGGTTAACACTTGCGCTAAGGTCTAAAAGATCACGGTTGATGTTTTTACCCCCAATAGAAATCGATATCGTTGGACATCCTGGGTCCTTACGTTTCTTTGGTAGCTGTGGGATAAAAGTAGTGCTAATGTTATTATACATGATGACCTTCTTCGGCACTTGAGTCTTCCTCTTCCTAGTGCACAAGTCTTTAAGAATTTTCGCATAAGCGGGGACTTGTTGAATCACATCTAGGAGAGGGATGTTGATGTTAACCCGTTTGAACATTTCCATAATTTTCTCCATATGTGGACTTGATTTGTTACCCCTTAACCGATTCGGGTAAGGAGCTTTAGCAATAAGTGCTGGATCCATCATAGGAGAAGGAAGTGGGGGTAGACGTGATCCCAAAAGAGGAGTGGGGATCCTCTGTGGAAACTAGAAGAGCTGTGCTGAGGTGTCGAGCCTAGAGGGAAATGGAGAATAGGCTCGTTAGAAGGAGGTGGGGTAGAAGAACAAGGATCAGAAGTAGAAGTGTGTGTGTGAGGAAATGTCTCAGCCGGAGTGTTATTGATAGGATTTTCAATATCATCAATTTCTTCCCCAACATGGTTATTCAGCACTCTTCCTGATCTCAACGTTGTGACGGCATTTACATTGTAATGCCCAGGATTCGGTAGGGGTTGAGACGGAAGTTTCCCTTTTTCTCTCGCACTCATTTTGGCTTTAAGTCGTGCAATTTCATCTTCCATCGATCTGATACTCTCAGCTTGGGACGCTGAGTTTTTCTTTATCTCACTGACGGAAGATCTAACTTCAGCCAACACCTCTATGAAATTTGACGAGAGTGATTTCATGGTTTGAGTGAATTGAGAGAATTCGTCAGAACAGGTCATCTGCATAGGATTAGACGGTGCAGGAGTGTTGACCTGGTTTTGAAAATTTTGTGACTGGTAGGGGTGCTGAGTGAGTTGAAGTGGTTGCTGTTGTGGTGGAAGAGCCCTTTGGAAATTATTTTGGCTTGGAACCGTGTTTTGAGATTGTTGTTGTTGGTTCCAAGCAAAATTCGGGTGATTCCTCCAACCCTGATTGTACGTGGAAGAATATGGATCGTTTCTATGTCTTTGAAATGCGGCATTGGTATGCTCGTGACCTTGAAATGGAGAGTTTAATGGACATTCTTCCGTTAAGTGAGAAGGATCAAAACAGCACCCACATACAGTTTTGGGGAGCGATATCGGATTTAGGGAGGCTGCTAAAAATTTGTGTTCCATAGCTTCGAGCTTCTTTTGCATTGCTGCCATCTCAGCTCGAACACCTATGGACACATCAATTTGGTGTACACCACCCCTAGAAGATGACTGGGTTCCACTCTCCCACTGTAAGGATTTTTCAGCGAACTCTTCTAAAAATTTCCAAGCTTCCCCATCATCCTTGGTCATAAAAGTGCCTTGACACATGTTTTCAAGGTTTTGTTTAGTGTTTGGGTTAATGCCCTCATAAATGATTCGGCAAAGATCCCATCTTGGGATGCCGTGATGTGGACATTGAACCAAAAGATCCTTGAAGCGTTCAAAGCATTTCGAGAATGGTTCAATCGGAAGCTGGGTGAATTGATTTAGTTCGCTATGGATTCGAGCTGTCTTTTGCATAGGGTAGAATTTCTTAAGGAATGCCGCAACGAATTCTTCCCAATTCGTAATGGAATGTGCGGTAGTGTTATATAACCACTTCTCGGCTATATCGCACAAGGTAAATGGAAGAAGACGTAGACGCATAACATCCACAGAAAGTTGTGACATACCTATCATCGCGCATACGTTTTCAAATTTGGTGATAAAGATGTATGCATCTTCAGTCTCGAGACCGTGGAATTTGGGTAGAAGGTTGATGTATTAGGGTTTAATCTCAAAATTATCCCCGTTGGCTGGTGAAATGGATAAGCAGGTCGAAAGAGGACCTCGCAAAGGATAACACCTCTCTTGGAGAGAGATGCGGGGTGGATTCTGCGCACCAACGGACGGCGGCAGATTAGTGGTAAAGAAGTTTGATGGAGACGGATCCATCGATGTGGGTGTGGTGGTGGGTAAAGAAGAAGTAAATAGAGAAATACCGACTTCGGAGTCGATCAAGGGAACGCGGACTAAACGGGCACTAGAATCCCGTGTCCATCCTATCTTGCACTAAAAAGGGTTAGTACAAGTGGCAGCGTGACTTATAATTAGGGGAAATGAATGAATGCGGTGTTTGTTTTGAAAAATGATACGGATTTTTGAAAATATGATGCGATCATAACAAATGCAACAAGAAAAACCCTAATTCTAGGGGTCACCTAGGTCAAAGCTCTAGACCGCTCCTAACTGCAAAAAGACAAGTCGCAGGATATATCCTCCACTGCCTCTTTGTCTCTTCTGTGGCCAGGTAAGTGGGAAGTTAACCACTACGTAAGTAGTGGGCCTAATTAAGTAACCACTTGCCTTCGACACACTTGCCTTAGACACCACAAAAGAAACGCGGATAAGCAATGAATTACCCACGGCCTTCTCTTGTCTTAACTGAGCGCGACGGTCCTTAGAGTCATCTCTAGATATTTTTTAGTTAATGAGGTTAAATGCGGATGCAAGTTTGTGATTTTAGGGGCTTAGGAAGGGTAATGAACTCCCCACCTAATCTGGATTTGGCCGTGCCCCTTAATGTCCCTATTAATATGCAAACAACCACAAAACCAAAAACACGCACAATTTATTTTGCATTTTGCGGCGCTGCGAATTTCTGCAAAGAAACCTGCAGCAAACTGTTAATTGGAGCAGATGAGGAAGGAGATAAGAAAGTTAGGGTTTTATAGAGAAAATTTCGTGCAGTGAAGCCTTGAGGATGCCGCGGAATCACCGCAATGAAGCCCTTAAGCCGCGGAATCGCGGTGGTTCAGAGTGATGGCTGCACAAAATTTCCACAAAAGGCTTCTGTTAACCTCCTGAGTCCTCTGGAATTCTCCAAATATTTTTCCAATTGCACAGCAAGCTCCAGATTTCCTTGCAACAAACCACAACAAATCGTTTAGTGTTTTGCGTGAATTTTGATCTCAAAATTTAAATGGAATAAATCTTTCAATTCAAATTTCAAATAAAGAACGAATTAGCGCACGATCCCCAGGAACGGTGTTATTTGATTGATCTTTTCTTTTTGTGTCGGTTTAGAAAATGAATAGAATTCACAATCAAAGAATTATTTTGACCGCAATCACTAACGGTGTCAAATGTAGCGCGTTAGTAAGTGCGGATCGTCCACAGGGATTGTGAGATTCGTTCGTATTTTTTTTGTTTGAATTGAAAATTTAATAGAAAAGAAAAGCAAACGATTCTAGATTTATATCAATGAATTTCAAGAATCAACTAGATCTAATCAAGAAAGCATTAAAAATCAAGAATCAAGAAGTGATAGAATTCCAATCGATTTAAGTTTCAAGAATTGAAGTGAAGCTCGTAGGAATCGATTAAATCTATAGATGTGAAGAAGATTAGCAATTACCTTTTCTTATCCATTAACGAATTGATGCTAGATCGATGACGATTTATCGAGAATTAAGGATCTTGCGAAGAATTAGGGTTTTCTCATCTTATCCTTTGTCCTTTCGATGAATCTCATTCACAAGATAGCTTCTAGGAAATCAAATGATCGATCGTTGATCTTTAGTTCCGTGTGAAAATAATCAAGAAAGCATTTCGCCTCGAAACTAGATCATCGATCATTCGATTTTCAAGAATTTACAAACGTTATAGGACTTAAGAAAATGTTTAATGATTCGTCAACTTCATCATCTATTGATTTGTTTCGACTCATCCACGAGCTGAGTTTACTCAAGCATCATCACAAAGAACACATTCAAGAATATAGATTGAATCATAATGCTTGAATTTAAAGAAAGCAAGCTAAAAGAATTTCACCTTTATTTATCGACAAATTCGTTACAACTCTCTTGAATTTACAAAAGGAAGGAACTAGATCGTCGAATTTGGCGTCTCTTCGGCTCCTTGAGTCGCGGATCGGCTTGATCACATGATCCGATGAAGTCCGGCTTCGCTTCTAAAGGCTTTGAAGAATTCTTGCTTCGATTGAACTTAAAGATCTTGAACTTTTGGCTTTTTGATTGGATTAGGGTTAGGGTTTGAGGCACAAGTCGTGTCACTCAACTTATGGGGAGAATTGTTGAACAACCTTTTCAAGTGAGGCCTAGGGTCCTTTTATTAGGCTTAGGAATGATTAGCTTCCTTAAGAAGCTTGGATTAGGTGAGCTTCCCTTGTAAGCTAGTTAGTTAGGTAGAAGCCTCTAGAACTAGTTAGTTAGGATTTAGCTTCCACCTTAAGATAGGAGGTTAGGAAGAAGGTTCTAGGATTTAAGGTAGTTAGGGTGAAGCTTGCTTTGGAAGCTTGGACATCATTAGTTTGCACAAAGAGCCCTTTCTGATCTGGAAGAATGTTCTGGAGTGTTCTGGAAAATGTAGTGACTTGAAGAGCTTCTGGCCTTAAGAGAAGAATAATGGAGCAAGTCTTTCTTGCTGACGTGGCAAGCATGCCGCGGATCAAGCCGGCTCTCGCCGCGGATCCGCGGCCATGTGGGAGGCTTAGGGCTTCAAACTTCATGCAGTATCTTCTTCTGTCTTCAGGTGTATTTTCTGATATATTGATTCCCTGAATTCCTTCTAGATCATTTCCAGATTTCAAATCCTTGAATTGGCGTATTCTTTAACAGCACTGTTATATAAATTTGACCATTCCTCTGGAATTTCCTGCACAGACTTCGAAACAAATGTTGCGCAATATAAGGATGATGCGATGCCATGATAAACAGTCAATTTCCTTAAAAATGCCGGTTTTAGAGTATAAGACATGTAATCTTGTATTTTGCAGTTGTTTTGCTAATATGTGTAATATGCAAACCGAACACTACTAGATGAGTGCAAATGATAGGGAAATTGACGTGTTAAAAATGCAGTATTTTCGACTGATCAACCATCAAAAGTAGTAAGTGATAAAAACATTGTTAAAAACATTTGGAAATCTCAAGTAAAAATCCTTAATGTTTAAATTCTATTTGCTAAAATTTTTTTTGCAGTACCTCCTTTGTAAAAACTAGCCCCGAAACGGGTACAACATAAGATATAAGTAAAGCAACATATGATATAAATAAAGTATCCCCAAACGGTAGAAAATCACGCCCAAAGGCGGAAACAACCACCACAAGCATATATACGATGCCGTAGTGAAGAAATGGACAATATAAGTGAAAAACAACATAAAAGATAAAACCGCATAATAAAAGCCAGCTCACACGTGCTCGCCACCCAAAGTCACAAAATATACAATATCGTCCTCACAACTTGTCTCTAAGTCAATACATGAAATGGTAGATGGAGAGTACTAGATACAATGAGAGATATACAATGAATGTAAACGAAAAACCGCAAAACCCACCTATAGCAAAACGACTCACAGCCAACCGTAGCGGTATCCGCTGCAAAAAGATACAGTAAGATAGCCCTGCCGCGACTATTCTAAGGGTCAACCTGCAAAACACTGTGGCATAACGGGGGTGAGTTCCCAACTCGTGAATAGTAAGTAACATCATATAGGTAATCGCAGGTATGCACGTATTGCGATACTCTATCACATGCAATCTGATAGTATCAATATGCTAATATGGATATGTAACAATCATGAAAGGTACTCTATCAGGTACTATAAATACATGAAGCAATGCATATCAATGGATGCTGAGTATGGGATAAAACATATCATCATCAATGAATCATCATCGTGGAAAAACCGATGTCCGTCAACGACACCCCAAATCCCAATATCTCAGGCGTCGTCACTCTGATCGGCCCTCATATCCTATAAATCTCATGGAACCCTAGTGCCCAACATCGGCACTCGAAAACATAATGAAATACTCATGTCCAACATCGACACGCAAATCCACATATATCGGGTTTCGTCAGTCCGGATCGGCCCATATCCATCTCTCGACTCCGGATAACCTCCAGGTCCAACCAATCACCGGTAGGTAGTAGTCCCTCTGCCAGGCTCATCGTCTACTGCACAACCTTCTATACTCGCCCCGGGGTACCATACTGGGTCTACCATGAACCCGCAAACGGATCATCCAACACCTCGAATTGGGTTTCTATCACACGTCTCAGAACCGAGAAAACGCATGGTGGACGTACTGAAATATCATATCAAGAGAAACTGGGTTTTCAAAAAAATGCATTCTTTCTTGAAATAATGCCACGGTTCTCAAATCCATAAATCACATGAAATCCGTATCTCAATGCGTAAATCCATGAAATATGATATATGCAACATAAAACCGTAATATGGGCATATCAAGGGAAAACCGCTCTTTTAAATGAATCCATTTTTGAAATATATCATGCGGTTCCCATTTTATCCAAAATCAAATGCAATATCATATAAAGGTGTACATGTAGCTATAGAAAGTATGGGTGTATACATGTAAGTATGTATGCACGACGTATCTCATATGCGCAGAACAATAATCCATGTTTCAATATCAATAAAATAAAATACTGCATATGTGTATAGGTTGTGCGTGTCATGGAAATTACCGACGGTGTGGGTGTAGCATAAAATTTAGTGCTCGTGCAACATGAGCCGTCAGTAATGGTGCAGTTTCCACTAGGTACTAAGTCAAGGAACAACAAGTAATGGTAGGTAATGATGCTCATGCATAATCAACATATATGTATATAAACATACGGCTATGTCACGACCCGAAATTGGCATGTGACGACCCTTAAACTACGCAACGTCTACAGGCGTAACACAATTTAAGTAAGCCGAAAACCCAGTAATCTAAACCATCAAAAGTAGTAAGTGATAATAACATTTTTAAAACCTTTGAAATCTCAAACCAAATTCTTTAAAGTCCAACTTTATTTCCTTTAAAAATTTGGTAGCACCTCCTTTGTAAAAACTAGTCCCAAAAATGGGTACAACATAAATATAAGTAAAGTATCCCCAAACGGGAGCAAAAACAAGCGCAAAGGCGGAAAACAACCACCACAACAGATATACGACGCCGTAGCGAAGAAATAAAAGACGATATAAATAAAACTTCTTAAAAGACCTCCAAGTGACAAAATAATATACAATATCGTCCTCACATCAAGTCTCTAAGTCATACAAGAAAGTGATAGATGGAGAGTACATGGTACAACGAATATACAACGAGCAACATCAGATAACCGCAAAACCCACCTATAGCAAAACTGTACACAGTCAGCAGTAGCGGTATCCGCTGTAAAAGATGATAGGAAGATGAAAAGCCCCGCCTTGACTAATCTGAGGAACAACCTGCAAAACACTGTGGCACAACGGAGGTGAGTTGCCAACTCGTGAATAGTAAATAACATATGCAGGTAATCGCAAGTATGCACGTACAACACGGATCTAACATATGAAAGCTAATAGCAATAAATGGTCATATGCATGCAACAGTCATGAAAGGTACTCTAGCAGGTATAACTAATACATGAAGCAATAATATGACAATATGTATATGTAACAGTCATGAAAGGTACTCTATCGGGTACAACTAATACATGAAGCAATGCATATAAAATAAATGCGGAGTATGGGATAAAACAAGTCATTCCCACAGAATCCTGACCTCGTGGAAGAACCAAAGACAATCAAAATCCCAAATTTCCTCAAATCAGCCCCCAAATTGACTCTCATATCCTATAAGTCTCATATATCCTGAGTGTCCAATATCAAGTAAATCTCATATATCCTGTATCCAATATCGAGCAAGTCTCATGAAATGAATAAGTATATTTGCATGAATCATTATGATGATGTATATAAATTAGATATGTATACATATGTCACGACCCGAAGTTTGTCCCGTGACCGACACTTAACCACATAGCGAAGGAAGGGCAATAAGTGGAAAACAAATAGCATGAAAGATAGAGCTGCATAAATAAAGTCGGCTCACAACGAGCTCGAAACCAGAGTACAAAATAATATACATCGTCCTCACAACTGGTCTCGAAGTCAATACATAAGTAGTAGATGGAGAGTACTAGATACAATAATGTACATAACTGAAAGATAAACAGATACCGCACAAAACCCCACCTATCAGCAAAAGGGCTAGTATGCCAACTGCAGTGGTATCTGTGTCAAAAGATGCATGAACGCAACCTGCCGTGACTACTCCGAAGGGCAACCTGCAAATACTGTGGCACAACGGGGGTGAGTTGCCAACTCGTGAGTAGTAGATAACATATAAAGGTAATCGCGAGTATGCACGTGCTGCGATACTCTAACCTATGCCAACATGCATCATCTATATGATGAACTATATGAGCAGTAATCATGCATCAAGTACGATCTAACAACATCTCTAAATGATAAGCAGGGGATGCAATAATCGTGCATAGCATGTGAAATCTGATGACATCTATATAGGATTATGGGTAAGTAATAATCGTGCATGGCATGTGAAATCTAATGACATCTTATTTAGGATAAGCAAGGTATGCAATATTTGTGCATAGCATGTGCAATCAGATGACAACAGATACAGGATGTGATGTAAAATACTGAATGCTGAGCATGGGGATATAATATCTACACGGGATATCAACGTGGAAATAATCGGCGTCCATCCATATGCCCAAATCCAGTAAACCTCATAACATCGTGAGTGCCCAACATCGGCACTCAAAATATCAAGAAATACTCGTGTCCAGCATCGACACGCAAATCCTCATATATCGGGCATCCGTCAATCCGGGTCAGCCCACGGGCTCCGTCTGCGGTATCGGCCCTCGTCCCCGGCAGTACGAGTCGTCCCGTATCCATCTATCGACTCTGGTCAGTATCCTCTGGATAACCGCCAGGTCTAACCAATCACCGGTAGGTAGTAGTCCCTCAGCCGGGCTCACCGTCTAACAATACGAGTCTTCTTGCCCCGGGGTACCATACCGGGTCCACCATGTACCCGCAATCGGTGCCTACCACTCCTCGAATCGGGTTTCACATGCCACTCTCAGAACCGAGAAAACGCATTGTGGACGCACTGAAATATCATATCAAGGGAAACCGGGTTTTTAAATAATTACATGTTCTATTTTGAAATATCCACGGTTCCCAAACCAGAACTAACATGGAAACAACATATTTCAATGCGTAAATTTATGCAAGTATGAAGATATCAATATATGTGTGCACTGGTATGAGTATATAGTGTGCATGTGCGCAGGCATGAAGATATCAATATATGTGTGCACTGGTATGAGTATATAGTGTGCATGTGCGCAGGCATGAAGATATCAATATATGTATACACTGGTATGAGTATATATTGTGCATGTGCGCAGGTATGAAGATATCAAAATATGTGTGCACTGGTATGAATATACAGTGTGCATGTGCGCAGGTATGAAGATATCAATATATGTGTGCACTGGTATGAGTATACAGTGTGCATGTGCGCAGGTATGAAGATATCAATATATGTGTGCACTGGTATGAGTATACAGTGTGCATGTGCGCAGGTATGAAGATATCAAAATATGTGTGCACTGGTATGAGTATACAGTGTGCATGTGCGCAGGTATGAAGATATCAAAATATGTGTGCACTGGTATGAGTATACAGTGTGCATGTGCGCAGGTATGAAGATATCAATATATGTGTGCACTGGTATGAGTATACAGTGTGCATGTGCGCAGGTATGAAGATATCAATATATGTGTGCACTGGTATGAGTATACAGTGTGCATGTGCGCAGGTATGAAGTTATCAAAATATGTGTGCACTGGTATGAGTATACAGTGTGCATGTGCGCAGGTATGAAAATATCAAAATATGTGTGCACTGGTATGAGTATAAAGTGTGCATGTGCGCAGGTATGAAGATATCAAAATATGTGTGCACTGGTATGAATATACAGCGTGCATGTTCGTAGGCATGAAGATATCAATATATGTGTGCACTAATGTGGACGTATGATGTTCATGTGCCCAAGTATGGATATGTGATGTATACATGCCCAAGTATGAATATATGATATATGTGGCACAAGTATGAATATGTGATGTATGTGTGCCCAAGTATGAATATATGTGATGTATATGGAACAAGTATAGATATGTGATGTATGTGTACCCAAGTATGAATATATGTGTTGTATAGGGGCACAAGGGTTGTCACGCCCCGCTTCCCAAAATACGGAATACGAGGGGTTGACAAGGCCAGCCATGCTCCTACGGTCAAGGAAATGTCCTGCCGTAGTCACACTTCGGCTTCTAGTTTTAACTGGTAATCAGTAAATAACACGCATGTAATGAGAAATGCAGTAACTGAAATAAAACCATGTAAAGAACTGAACTGATGGGAAACAAATGTGTATAACCCTGGATGGTAAATCAAGATGTCCGTGATGTACGTCTAGTCCTGGTCCAGGCTAAATCTTTTCCTCACACTGAGCATGCATACTCAGGTCATCAGAGCGACACAATAGCAATATAATATATATAAAATCGTGAGACAATTCTAACAGTGATAATAGATATATATATAACAGTAGATCAATGGCAGTATGGGTATGAACATGCAGTAATCAATGCAGCGGAACAGTAAAAGCAGTAGAATGATATGCCACGTATGTCAACACAGTATGTATGTATATCGATGCCATCATCCCTATCAGTCTCTAGGTCTCACTGTACAGGTCACTAAACCTATCGTCAGCCCAAGTGTGAGAATCAACCACTCGCAAGTGTCCTCCACCCAAGGGTAGAACCTAAGGGAAAGGGACCACGGGCCCAACATGTATATCACGGTAATAATCACGTACCCTGTAAATCTCCATATATCTCCCTAAATATATAAGCCGGCATGGGACTTGTTCATAACATAATATTGCATTTTGTATTCCCCATTCTTATGCATTTTACAATGAAAACAGGTGCTTTTGACCCATGTCTGCTACATGTTACAGGTTACAGGTTCTTGGAGCGAAAACAGTGAAAAACACAAAAGACGACACAAAAGAAGGACTTTTGACCAACAATTAGGAAGATCTTAGTAAAGCCTAGCAAAAGAACGGTTCACTATCAACAAGGCAACGCAAGATCCAAATTTGCAAGAAAAACGGTTAAAAGATCCATTGCAAAGTGTTCACTGAGGATCTGGAATTAATACAGAAGCCAAATTGATAAAAGGAATAAAGAACCAAGAAGCCCAAAAGATAACAAGACAGCCCAAGAAAATTCATTGCATGAGCTCACCATTGGGCCGCGGAACCGCGGCCCAAGCGCACCAATGCCGCGGTTCCGCGGCCGTATATGGTCTTCATGGAAAGAAAATTTTACCAAAATGTTCTGAAGGCTATCGAAAGATTTCCTGGGGGTATATTTGTAATTGTAGACATGCGGTGCAATTGTAAACCTAGGGTTTCTATGTCCTATAAATAGAACCCAAAGCCTTGTATTTTCTTATGCCTCTACTCATGAATAAAATTCTGTTTTCTTGAAGTTAGAGCGCATCAAAAGTAAGTAGGTTATTTTCCTTGCAGTAGTTGTAGTTTTTTCATATCTGCTCTAGGTAAATTATTTTCTCGCCTTAGTTTAAGTTAGTTAGTTTTTATTAAACTTGCAGTAAATGTTTTCTCTCT
This sequence comes from Agapanthus africanus, assembly GCA_030015575.1. Lineage (NCBI taxonomy): Eukaryota > Viridiplantae > Streptophyta > Magnoliopsida > Asparagales > Amaryllidaceae > Agapanthus > Agapanthus africanus. The sequence goes on from JASDDO010000031.1 coordinate 337,299,799, forward strand.
TTAATAAAATCATGTCTTTTTTCATCCCCTCAATGAGCGAGTAGTTTCCTCGCTTGTTAGGGTTAGGAATAGGGAAGGATTTGAGAGACGAAGATCTCTCATCTCTTTTCGTTGCCAAACTTTTATGAACATTAGAACTCCATGCATACCTTCTTATTCCGCTCCCTACGGCACTTTTACCGTCAAGGTAGCGGTGATTCCGTAGTCTAAAGGCCCAAATTTTAAGGTTTTCCATGGAGGTTAGGGTAAAGATTAATAAAGGAAGGACAAGGATCTAGAGGAAGAATCAATCATCCCAATCATCCTAATCCCCTTTATAAATATTTACCATAACACTAATATGATAGATTTAATTAATGGCAATGGAAAGAGATGAAGATCTTTGTTTACCAAATTTTCCCTAAACCTAATCCTAGCAAGTTTCTAATCCTAGTCTCATACAACTTCAATTTTAGGTTTATTTATAAGACCCTACATCAGTTGGAATTAACTCGTAAGAACTTAAAGGAGATTTACACATCCCTTTAGACCGACCCGTATTCACTGGCTAGCTTCAAACGACGCCGTTCTTGATTGCGGTTACTAATATTTTTGATCTATCTTTTAGAAAGCGCAAGCACGCTAAATCAACCAATCAAATGGCGTCGTTGCCGGGGATGGCGTAAAATTTTCTTTTTGTAATTTCGGGTTAATATAAAATCTAAAAAATCTGAAAAATCTGAAAAATTCCAAAATAAAAAAAATTCTATCATCTTTTATTGTTTGAAGGGTTTTCTTTGTGGATCTTTGCAGGATTGACGGATCTGAAACAACACAGAAGTAGAATCAGGAAAGGGTACATCAGAACAGAGGTAGATTGCTACAGAAGAGCCGTACAAAATTTTTCGAAGCACGATCTCTCCTTCTCACCGCGGAACCGCGGCCTAGGGGTGGTATCAGCGGCGGAACCGCGGTCTGGTGGAGTCCTCTCTGCACGAAATTTGCTTGGTTTGTTTCCTCATTCTCCCCTCTGCAAATCCCCATATATCTTCTGTCAAATCTTCTACAGGATTCTTTGCGCTGCGCTAAAAAGCAAATTGATTGCAAGTGATTTACTGTTTTGCATACTTTAATCTGACTTTAAGGGGCTATTGACCAATTCAGATTGGGTGGGGATTTCATCACCCTTCCCAGGACCCCAGAAATCACTTAAAGCATTTGCATTGACCACTTTTAATTTAAAAAATATTAGACTCAGCCCTAAGGACGTTGAGCTCAATAGGACAGAGGACTAGTATAGGCATTGGCCGTTTATCCTAACCTGTCTTTGCAGTGCCTAGGAAAGTATGTCAAGGCTAGTGGTTTTTAATTAGGCCCACAGCGTGGTTCCTTCCCACTTACCTGGCACTTACCTGGCCGTAACGGACGGTGAAGAGGCGGTTTGAGGTCCTATCTCTAGCCCTTTGGAACAGTTAGGAGCTGTCTAGCTGACTTAAGTGACCCTAGACTTAGGCTTGATTGTGCATGTGTGGTTAATTGCATTTGTGTCACTAGTCTCTTTTCAAAAATCTTTTTGAAAAAGCTCACTTAAAAAGAAAAAGGAAAATCTTTTCAAAACTTGCAACTTGTCGCTAAAGAAATCTTTGCACTCACTCACACCACTTCTTCTCATTGACGTATTCTTACCTTCACATTCTGTCCTTCATCTTTCGACTACACTAACCCTTTTAAGTGTATGTCCGGTTGGACTAGGGACCCTAGCGCCCGATTAGTCCGTGTTTCGTTGGTACCGACCGACGAACCTTTCGACTCCGAAGTCGAAATCTTGTCCACTTCTTCACTTTCACCATCACATTCTTCCGAAGGTATGTCGGGATACGATCCTAACAACACCTTACCGACGGGAAGTATTCCACCTCCGTTAGGTGCGAATAACCCGAATCTTCCGCCTGTCGAAGCACCCGCACGAGTCGCGCTCCAGGATCTTTTCTACCCCGTCCGCACCGCCCTTCCTACTTGTCTTGACCTTCCACCAGCTAATGGGGACAATTTTGAGATCAAAGCCCACTTCATCAATATGCTGCCTAAGTTTCATGGTTTGGAATTCGAAGATGCATATATCTTTATCAACAAATTCCAAAACGTTTGCGCCATGATGAAAACTACCCAATTAAGTGATGACGCTATAAGACTAAGGGTCATTCCTTTCACCTTATGTAACCTAGCCGAGAAGTGGCTATACAGCACCGCATCACACTCAATTAGAAATTGGGACGAGTTTGTGAAAACTTTTCTTAAAAAGTTCTATCCTCATCACAAAACTGCTAAAATCCGTAGTGAGATTATACAATTTTCACAGCTTCCTGCCGAACCATTTTGGAAATGTTTTGAAAGATTCAAAGACCTACTCGTTCAATGCCCTCACCATGGGATCGAAAGATGGCAACTTTGCCAAACATTATACGAGGGATTGAACCCGGCAACGAAGCAGTTGCTAGAAACCATTAGTCAAGGTCACTTTCTGTCTAAATCTAGTGAGGAAGCGTGGCAATTTCTTGAGGATCTTAGTGAACAAACAATTCAGTGGGAGAGCACCAAGACCACATCATCATCTTCTTCTATTGGTCAACCTAGGGCAGGCATACATCAAGTAGAGATGTCAATTGCTATGAAGGCCGAGATGGCCGCTCTTACGAAAAAGCTAGAAGCGCTTGAGACCAAAATCTCAGCACCTTCTCCTGCCCCTGTTGTGCCCCCACGAACTGTTTGTGCTTGTTGTTCGGATCCATCACATCTCACCGAAGAGTGTCCTTGCACTGCATCTTCTCAAGGACAAGATCAAGTCAATACTGCCTTTCAGCAACGACAAAGAAATGATCCATACTCTTCGACATACAATCCGGGTTGGAAGAGCCACCCTAATTTCGCTTGGAACCAAAATCAACAATCCCAAGGAAACAACAATTTTCAAAGGGCTCCTCCTCCATAACAACAAGCACCTCCACAAACTCAATTTCAGCAACCTCTCCAACAGCAACCTTACCCTAATCAGATGAACAATTTTGTGCCCAACAATTTTTCTCCCCCTCAAAATGCTGTTAGATCGCTCGAAAGAAGTCTAGAAGCAATCCTAAAGCAATCTGCACAGTCCACAGCTAGGATAGAGACTTCTGTTCAATCTTTGGTGCAAAACAGTGCCTCACATGATCAAAGCATCAAAGCTATTGAGGCACAAATTGCACAACTCAACGCAGCATTGAAAGAGTGAGAGAAAGGAAAGCTTCCGTCTCAACCACTCCCAAATCCTGGTCACGCATATGTTGCACATGAACAGCAGAATCATAACGTGAATGCTGTGACCACGTTGAGATCCGGAAAAGTGCTGCAAAACAATGTGGGTATTAACCATGACACCTCGGCCGGTGGTTCTTCATCTTCTTCATCTTCCTCTTCTTATTCGTTAGAGCCTATTCTCCATCCTTCACATGGCTCTACTTCTTCTAGCTCGAACGGACCCTCTTCTCACAACACGAACACATCTACACGGGGTTCCGTTCCAACTCAACAATCTGATCCGCAAAAATTGGACTCAACAACTTTTCTAAATGTTCCTTTTCCAAATCGGTTGAGATCCAATAAACCAACTCCACAGATGGAGAAGATTGTAGAGTTGTTCAAACAGGTTAGCATAAATATCCCTCTTTTGGATGCAATCCAACAAGTTCCTTCATATGCAAAAATCTTAAAGGACTTATGCACCAAAAAGAGGAAGTCACAAGTACCAAAGAAAGTTTTCGTGGCTAGTGCTGTTAGTGATGCTCTTGTCAATTCTTTACCCCCAAAGCACAAGGACCCCGGTTGTCCTACTATTTCGATCACAATTGGGAACAAGACCATCAATAGAGCACTATTAGATCTTGGTGCTAGTGTCAATTTGCTACCTTATTCGGTGTACGAACAATTAGGCGTTGGAGAGCTTAAGCCTACTCATTGCACTCTCCAAATGGCCGACCGATCAATCACCCATCCTAGGGGAGAGTTGGAGGATGTGTTAATTAGAGTAGGGGATTTCATTTTCCCCGTTGACTTTATTATTATGGATACACAGCCTGTCGCTAACCCCCGTAATCAAATTCCGGTGATACTTGGTCGACCATTCCTCGCTACTTCTAACGCGGTAATCAACTGTCGTAATGGTTCAATGAATCTATCTTTTGGCAAGATGACAGTTGAACTTTGTTGGGCTAGCCTAGCACCTCGTCAAGGGTTTGGTAGCATCACATATGCCATAATCAAAATTTTAGAGGTGCTAAGTTAACTCGACAAGAATCGAAACTAGAAGTTTTAGGGATTCATAAGCATCACATGCAAATGTAAAACTATCACTAAGAGTAGAGATTACAACCTTTGTAGATCTCCCTCGGTGACTCCTTGACACTATGAGAGTTTGGAACGGATCGATGGAAGCCTTCCTTGTCCACGATGATCCACCCGAAGTCCCTTTGCCCAAAGCTCCTTACCTTACTTGTTTCGCAAACGAAGTAGAGCAAACACCCTACACAAATCGGCTAGATGTGTGTAGTATGATGATGTGGTTTGTATTCAACAATTGAAATCCTTTCTTTTATCAACTTCACTCAAGAGAAAAATCAAGAGAGGAAGAAGAAGATTATGGTGGCTAAGCTTGAGCTTTCTATCATATCACATATGATAACTTGTTTTCTTCACACCAATTTTTTCATGCTTTGTGTGTATCTTATTTCATATCACATATGAAGCTATTTATAGTGTTGAGAAGGAATAATCATCATTATTCCATTTCCACTATAATTATGGGTGGAAATTCTTTTCATAAAGAATTAAGCATGGGTGGAAATTCTTTTCATTAAGTTAAATAAAGCTTACCCACTAAAGAATAAAGGAGCATGAGTGGATTTTCTTTACATTAACTTAAAATGATAAATACAAATTAAAAGCTTCAATATAAGTCTTGCATTGCCACCATTCTTGTATCATCAACCATGATACTATGTATGCATGTATGTGTCCATGCACATCATCATATGCATACATGCATGCATACAAAAGGATTTAATTAAAGATTTAATCTAAATGTAATTTGTTAAATCAACACTTGATTTAGCAAACCGGTCATATCACATACGATCCGACAAATAGAAAATGCCCGATTAATATACGTTATCATATAACTGTATTTAATCGGGTCCCGCGCATATCTCATATGCGCACCACACCTTTTTGCCTGAGCCAGGAAACTTCATTGTGGAACTCTAAGACTCGTCAATACGCCGGCAGTAGATGATGATCATATCAAACATCTACAAGCCGCAAGTGGTCAGCTAAACATAACGGCCACCCGGGTATTGAAACGATCAGAAGAAAACCAACGAAGCTGTAAAAACTCCCGTCGAGCCAACTGGCAACACTTACCGTACAGTCCGGTCTCTTCGTCAGATATGCTGCATATCGAGTCTAGGGATGGAATCGTCGACCCCAGTAACTCAATAAGTCATGCTGGTGTATGGCTCATAACAGATTGAGAAACTACTGATAACTCTTATCTGTAAATCTCAGCAGCCCTGGCCAGGGACTTCATGTTATAGCTAATCGAGCATAGCACAGCATCAACCCCCAATACCGGGAGAGACGAAACCCCTCCTATCGCTCATTGCCTCCATGTGCCTGGAGACTGTACCCAAAGACCACCTGTTTGCACGACTCAGTAGAGCCGTGGTAGGGTGGAGATCAAAGTATAGTGGGAGGACACACAAGACTCTATGACGATCTCGGGTCTACGGACTAACCTGTACCAGTATTCCCTGAGAACTGCTATCCGACGATAGATATAATACCACATAGGAGTTCTCGGCGAGTCCGTTCAGTGTACCCAGTCTCCACTGAGCACCCGCATACAATCTTTGGTGTCTCATCACCAGATGGATATGGGATCATCCATCGCCCATCATATGGGACAAGAATAGTATACGCTAGTCTACTCTGGAATATCGATGCCCTGTCTCGATACACCCTCGACTAGGAACAGTTCAAGGATATTCTTATAGACTACATGTGCCCCACTAGTATGATCCGCATCATAATCACAGTAGTCAAGCAAATATCCTTTGGGCTTTATCAGCATGTGTAAATGATTAAATCTACATATCAAGATAAAGTAAACCAGATAGCATACTATCATGTTGAGCAAGAAATTCATCTATCTCCATAGATAATATGTCCAAGTTTCCACTATCCATATAATGGCCTTTAGGGCATACATATTACTAACAATCTCCCACTTGCACTAAGGCCAGTTATTGGCGTATCTCATACCCAACATTTCAAACAGTCGCTCATGCTGAGGCTGTGGAAGTGCCTTGGTGAATGGATCCGCTGTGTTATCCTTTGTATCTACTCTCCGAATCTCGATCTCCTGGCGATCTACTATCTCCCGGATCAGATGATATCGCCTTAGGATGTGTCTGGACTTCTGATGGGACCTTGGTTCTTTGGCTAACGCTATAGCTCCATTATTATCACAATACAATGGTATTGGATCAACAATGGTTGGAACTACTCCTAGTTCCGCAATGAACTTCTTCATCCAAACGGCTTCCTTAGCAGCATCACTTGCAGCAATATACTCAGCTTCCATCGTGGAGTCTGCAACGGTGTCCTGTTTGGAACTCTTCCAACTAACCGCTCCTCCATTTAGGGTAAATACAAACCCTGAGATTGATTTGCTGTCATCCTTGTCACTTTGGAAGCTGGAATCGGTATAGGCCTCCATCTGGAGATCCCCATTACCATACACCAAGAACAATTCTTTAGTCCTTCGCAAGTAGTTAAGAATGTTCTTCACTTCTATCCAATGTTTCTCCCCTGGGTTGGATTGATACCTGCTTACTACAGCCAGTGCATAAGCTACATCAGGGCGAGTACACAACATCGCATACATTATAGATCCCACGGCTGAAGCGTAGGGTATAACGCTCATGCGAGCTCTCTCTTCATCAGTCTTCGGACAGAAGTCCTTGAAGAGAGTGATTCCATGACTAGCAGGCAAGGCACCACGCTTGGAATCTTCCATACTAAACCTCTTTAGAATGGTGTCTATGTACTTTGATTGGGACAGTCCCAATAACCTCTTGGATCTATCTCTATAGATCCTAATGCCCAAAATGCGCGAGGCATCACCCAGGTCCTTCATGGAGAACCTTTGTGATAAGAATAGTTTGACCGATTGTAGCATAGGAACATCATTTCCTATCAGGAGAATGTCATCTTCGTACAATACGAGGAATGTGACAGTACTCCCTACAATCTTCTTATAAATACATGGTTCATCTTCATTTCTGACAAAATCAAACTCTTTGATTGTATCATCAAAGCAGATGTTCCAGCTCCTTGAGGCCTGCTTTAATCCATAAATGGATTTAAGCAATCTACATGCTTTCCCGCTTCTCCCACTATCAATGAAGCCCTCTGGCTGATCCATAAAAACGCATTCTTCTAAATCACCATTTAGAAATGCAGTTTTCACGTCCATCTGCCATATTTCATAATCATAGTGAGCAGCAATAACAAGTAGGATCCTAATGGATTTAAGCATTGCTACTGGAGAGAAAGTTTCATCATAGTCCAAGCCTGGTCTTTGACGAAAACCTTTCGCTACAAGCCTTGCTTTATAGGTCTCCACCTGTCCATCTACACCAATCTTTCTCTTAAAGATCCATTTGCACCCAACGGGTTTTATCCCAGGAGGCGCAACGTCCAAAGTCCATACTTTGTTGGTGTATATTGACTCCATTTCAGATCTCATTGCTTCCAGCCATTTCACTGAGTCACCACTCGTGATAGCTTGCTGAAAACTAGTAGGGTCATCATCATCCATGTTGCAATCTTCTCTATCACCATCTATGAGAAACCCATAGTATCTCTCTGGTGGGCGAGAAGTTCTACTAGACCTCCTGAGCGGCTGAGGTTCTTGAAGTTCTACTGCAACATCAGTTTCAACCAATTCCTCCTGAGTAATTTGTGTCTCTAGAACCTCTTCTAGTTCTACCACATTGCCATTAGTACTTTCCGTAAAGATCTCATTTTCCAAAAATGTGGCATGGTGAGCAACAAACACCTTTTGTTCCTCTTTGTGGTAGAATAGATATCCATACGAATGTTTTGGATACCCCACAAATCTACACATGACCGATCGTGTCTCGAGTTTGTCTGGATTCTGCTTTTTAACAAAAGCCGGACAACCCCAAATCCTAAACCTTTTAAGATATGGTCTCTTTCCATTCCACATCTCATATGGAGTGGTAGACACGGTCTTGGTTGGAACCCTGTTCAATAGATACATTGCTGTCTCCAATGCATGTCCCCAAAAAGAAAGCGGTAACTCAGCATCACACATCATGGATCGTACAATATCCAATAGGGTACGATTCCTCCGTTCTGACACACCATTGTGCTGTGGTGTGTAAGGAGGAGTGAGCTGAGAGAGAATCCCATTCTCTTTTAAGAAGTCTAGAAACTCTGTACTTAAATATTCTCCACCTCGATTCGATCGAAGTTTCTTGATGCTCAAGCCTGTTTGCTTCTCTACTTCAAATTTATACTCCTTGAATTTCTCAAAGGCTTCAGATTTGTGCTTTATCAAAAACACGTGTCCGAATCTTGAGAAATCATCAGTAAAAGTGATGAAGTATGAAAAACCACCTCTTGCAAGTGTAGACATTGGTCCGCATACATCACTATGTATGAGGCTTAAGAGTTCACCAGCTCTCTCTCCGTGTCCACTAAACGGAGTTTTGGTCATTTTACCTTTGATACAAGACTAGCAAGTCGCATAAGATTTATATTCAAACGGATTTAAATATCCATCTTTATGTAGCTTGTTTAGTCTTGTTTCATTAATATGACCAAGTCTACAATGCCAAAGAAAAGCTTCATTTATATCTGAAAACTTTCTTTTACTAGTATGTTGTATATTGAAAACTGTGTGTTGGTTCAGGATGTAAATACCGTTATTTAGTGTACCATACCCAATCAACTCTTGATTCAGGTTAATGTTCATAACATTATTTTGCAATATAAAATGATATCCTTCATTGTCCAACAAAGAAACGGATATTATGTTACACAGCATACTTGGTACAAAATAACACGGGTTCAAAACCAAAATACTTCCTGAAGGCAACCCTAGATGATACTCTCCCACGGATACAGCATGTATATTGGAACCATTTCCAACCCGCAGAGTATGATCTCCAATCTTTAAAACTCTATTATTTCTCAATCCATGGATACAATTGCAGATGTAAGAACCAGAACCGGTATCCAATACCCAGGATGCAGAGTTTAAAGAAAAACAGTTTTCAGTTACAAACACACCTGAAGTGGAAGCATCAGCATGCTTCTTCTTCTTGAGATCAGCAAGATATTCAGCACAGTTACGTTTCCAATGTCCTGACTTTTTACAGTAAAAACATTGTCCTTTCCTGCTTCCTACAGCCCCGTCTTTGTCTTTCCCCTTTGCCTTTCTAACTCCACCTTTCTGTTTGATGGACTTCTTCTTTTTCTTTCCCTTGGCCTTAGCTTTTGGGAATGAAGAGGAAGATGGCCCAGCAAGCAGAGCGGGAGTTTTTGCCGTTTTCAACGTGTTCTCTGCACTTCTCAACATATTAAGAAGTTCAGGCAATGATTTCTCCAAATCATTCATATTGAAATTCACTATGAACGGAGCAAAGGCAGGGGGGAGAGACTGTAGAACAATATCCGTATATTGCTCATTATCCATAGTCCATCCCAGTTCCTCAAGTTCTTCAATAAGACCAATCATTTTCAAAACATGGTCTCCAACTGATGCACCAGGGGCCATTCGCATCTGAAACAACTTTCTAGATGCCTCGTATCTCAAAGTACGAGATTGCTCTTCATACAACTCCTTTGTGTGAAGAAAGATGGATTGCACATCCATATTCTCGTGTTGCTTCTGATGGACATTGTCCATAGAAGCGAGCGCGAGGCACTTGGCCGTGTTGCAGTCATTTTCCCAAGTTTTTCGGATCTCCCTATCCGAGACAAATGATTCAGGTCCTGGGACGGGTGGGGCTTCGGTATTGAGGACATATGATACCTTATCATATGAAAGTGCAATGTTTAAGTTCCTCAACCATTCTTTATAATTTGGTCCTGTCAGTTTATTTTTCTCAAGTAGTAGGTTAAGTCCTGACATCTGTAACTGCCATTCGGAGAGAGAAAATGATACACTTAGCGAAATGCTCTTGCAAAGAATTAGATTGGTTATTATTTTATCTAATCGATGTCTCCCACTGCTTTTAATCAAATTTTCTTTCAAAACCTGAAAAGAAAACTAGCCAGGAATAATTACATTCTACAGTTTCACTAACCGGTCAGTCTTTCTAGACACCCACTAGATTAGCTAATTGTAAAGTGTAAAACTCTCCTGGAAGTAACACTTACTCACAGTGAGATCGAGATCCAACTATCACATAGATGGTATTCAATCTCATTGCAAATTTCAACTCTTGAAATTCCCGATATGGTTTTTACCCCTAGTCACTTATGACCTTGGTTATGGTCAACATATCATAAGTACTAGTCAAATTCTACCCGTCATTTCGTGATTAACTAGACCCACCCATATGACCCTTGACTATGATCAACATAATCACATGAATGTCCTAACTAATCACATCATATGCTTTGTAGGAAGACATCACTTAGCTACCGTACACTACGCCTTGACTATAATCAACATACGCAACACGAATACTAAGTACTCTGCTTCCTAAAATGACGGAGGGTTGCGGATGGTTTTAAAAAAAAACATTAACGCTTTGAACTTGATCTCGTTGTAGAATCAAAACAGTTAAGAAAAGGTGTGGCTTAAGCTCCGCATCTTTTTGAAACTTGCATTTTTCATAAAAAGCCGAGTTTGTTTCAAATCTGATTCTACAACATCATTAGGTTTCTTTTCTTTACATTAATCTCATTAATGCGATCCCATCATTTAAGTTCCTAAGCCATCACAGAATAGAACGTATACTTATACCATCCGCATTCGCCACAATGTCCCGTTATGCACCGTTAGGTTACTTAACTAACGGAATAGCGGGGCGGGACTAGCGCGGTTGTAAAATATAAGCAACGTTTATTATATATCATATATATAATAATAATCCATTCGTCTCAGATACTAAGTAATCACATTACAGAATATCAACAGCAGAAGCATATAAAAGGATATCTAGGATGTCCGTATTTTGTATCGAGCCAACAATAGAAAATACGGATTCCACGGTCGTGATGAATAGCCAAGCCCACACCCCTAGACCCCTACGAGAGCGGCAAGTGATCCCGCCAATTCTAGAGTTTAGGAGACCTGGTCTCGACTCCTCGAGATGGCCTCCCACTGAACCCTAGAACCCGGTCACTTGTGCTCCCCTCCTTGGGTCTATCCTAATGCGGAAAAGTAAATAATATACAATTGATTTATACATGAATAAAAATAAAACTCTCATCTCAAATAAAAAAACCCCCGGCTATTCAGTCGCGACAATCCTACTCATCATATCTCAGCAACACATAATATCTCATATCATCAACGTAAGTAAGTATGCGTATCCCGATTGTCGTTGACGTATAGCAACGAAAACGGCGATACACCACATACTACATTTACGGTCGCAGAAAATAAAATGAAAAACTACAACATTTGGAATCCACAATCACCTTAGACATCATAAACTCGAAATATCACATACTTCGTATTTCATGCCTAACTATATGAATTCCACATATTGTATCACATTTCAGATAAATAGACAATGTTAAACTTTTCGATCGAATAAACAAACACCCAAGATTTCCCAAACAGCACAACACTTGAGCCGGGTTCAAAAATTTCTAGAACATGCCACAGCCCCTTATGGACCAACCGTAGAAGGGCCAAACCAACGCCTCACATGTGGCAACGCTAAACTACCACAAACCCTAAGGTTCAGTGACAGTTTTGACGGTCACATAATCGAGTTAAGGTTATGTTCTTCTAGAGTGTCCACAAATACGCTTGCATGTTTTTCGAAAGTTTCGAATTCGGGAAAAATCCAACACTTGGAATTTTTCCAATACGGGAAAAATTGTGTTTCTAATATTCGTTCAAACATTTTAAAACGTTCTAAAAATCTGAAAATCTGAACGAAGTTAAACTTTTCCAATCGAATCACCAAATACTTTATATCTCCAGAAACCTCAACACTTGAGTATGTTTAAAATATCTCAGAGGCATGTACTTATTAAATCAGGTGCACTGTATAAAACTTATTCCCTGTTCCCCCTGTACAGCCGCGGATCCGCGGCCAAAGGCATGCTTTTGCCGCGGATCCGCGGCTCTTTGGAGCGATCATTGAAAAATTTTTATACAGTAACTTCTACAAAAGCCTGCTGAATTTTTTAAGAGATTTTAATTTGTAAAAATCCAATTTTCAAAAAATTTCCAGAGCGCGGTCCAAATTGGTGTTTCGTGGTTCGATCGGACTTTTAACATCGCCTACGCATCGCCAAAAGCTCTAGCCTGGCTCTGATACCACTGTTGGGCTAGCCTAGCATCTCGTCAAGGGTTTGGTAGCATCACATATGCCATAATCAAAATTTTAGAGGTGCTAAGTTAACTCGACAAGAATCGAAACTAGAAGTTTTAGGGATTCATAAGCATCACATGGAAATGTAAAACTATCACTAAGAGTAGAGATTACAACCTTTGTAGATCTCCCTCGGTGACTCCTTGACACTATGAGAGTTTGGAACGGATCGATGGAAGCCTTCCTTGTCCACGATGATCCACCCGAAGTCCCTTTGCCCAAAGCTCCTTACCTTACTTGTTTCGCAAACGAAGTAGAGCAAACACCCAACACAAATCGGCTAGATGTGTGTAGTATGATGATGTGGTTTGTATTCAACAATTCAAATCTTTTCTTTTATCAACTTCACTCAAGAGAAAAATCAAGAGAGGAAGAAGAAGATTATGGTGGCTAAGCTTGAGCTTTATATCATATCACATATGATAACTTGTTTTCTTCACACCAATTTTTTCATGCTTTGTGTGTATCTTATTTCATATCACATATGAAGCTATTTATAGTATTGAAAAGGAATAATCATCATTATTCCATTTCCACTATAATTATGGGTGGAAATTCTTTTCATAAAGAATTAAGCATGGGTGGAAATTCTTTTCATTAAGTTAAATAAAGCTTACCCACTAAAGAATAAAGGAGCATGAGTGGATTTTCTTTACATTAACTTAAAAAGATAAATACAAATTAAAAGCTTCAATATAAATCTTGCATTGCCACCATTCTTGTATCATCAACCATGATACTATGTATGCATGTATGTGTCCATGCACATCATCATATGCATACATGCATGCATACAAAAGGATTTAATTAAAGATTTAATCTAAATGTAATTTGTTAAATCAACACTTGATTTAGCAAACCGGTCATATCACATACGATCCGACAAATAGAAAATGCCCGATTAATATACGTTATCACATAACTGTATTTAATCGGGTCCCGCGCATATCTCATATGCACACCACACCTTTTTGCCTGAGCCAGGAAACTTCATTGTGGGACTCTAAGACTCGTCAATACGCCGGCAGTAGATGATGATCATATCAAACATCTACAAGCCGCAAGAGGTCAGCTAAACATAACGGCCACCCGGGTATTGAAACGATCAGAAGAAAACCAACGAAGCTGTAAAAACTCCCGTCGAGCCAACTGGCAACACTTACCGTACAGTCCGGTCTCTTCGTCAGATATGCTGCATATCGAGTCTAGGGATGGAATCGTCGACCCCAGTAACTCAATAAGTCATGCTGGTGTATGGCTCATAACAGATTGAGAAACTACTGATAACTCTTATCAGTAAATCTCAGCAGCCCTGGCCAGGGACTTCATGTTATAGCCAATCGAGCATAGCACAACATCAACCCCTAATACCGGGAGAGACGAAACCCCTCCTATCGCTCATTGCCTCCATGTGCCTGGAGACTGTACCCAAAGACCACCTGTTTGCACGACTCAGTAGAGCCGTGGTAGGGTGGAGCTCAAAGTATAGTGGGAGGACACACAAGACTCTATGACGATCTCGGGTCTACAGACTAACCTGTACCAGTGTTCCCTGAGAACTGCTATCCGACGATAGATATAATACCACATAGGAGTTCTCGGCGAGTCCGTTCAGTGTACCCAGTCTCCACTGAGCACCCGCATACAATCTTTGGTGTCTCCTCACCAGATGGATATGGGATCATCCATCGCCCATCATATGGGACAAGAATAGTATACGCTAGTCTACTCTGGAATATCGATGCCCTGTCTCGATACACCCTCGACTAGGAACAGTTCAAGGATATTCTTATAGACTACATGTGCCCCACTAGTATGATCCGCATCATAATCACAGTAGTCAAGCAAATATCCTTTGGGCTTTATCAGCATGTGTAAATGATTAAATCTACATATCAAGATAAAGTAAACCAGATAGCATACTATCATGTTGAGCAAGAAATTCATCTATCTCCGTAGATAATATGTCCAAGTTTCCACTATCCATATAATGGCCTTTAGGGCATACATATTACTAACAAACTTAACATTTTCAAGTTAGGAAGTCAGCCTTGCGAGCCTAATTCTAGAGTACTTGATGTGTGCTCGATCGATGAGATCGCAGAGGAGGACTGTGAGTTCGAAAATTTTATGTTTGATCACAGCCATATAGACGCCACTAGTGCGTTCCTCCTAGAATCCGACACAGCTTTCACGACGGACAAAGATTATGAGTGTTTCACCTTTGTTGATGATCTTGAAGACTCTCCACTCGAGTTTGAGTCTTTTGCTTTTTCGGATGAGTTAGTTGAACCATCCGACTCGGTAGCGTACACTCAATTTGAACCTTTGATGGAATCCTTCGAGTTTGAAACAGTTACTCCATTGTTACCATCTATTGTTTCACCACCTAAACTCGAACTAAAGCTTTTGCCGTCGCACCTAAAATATGCTTATCTAGGTGAAAATGAGACCTTACCCGTTATCATATCGGCCTCTCTAGCTCTTGAGCAAGAGAAGGCTCTTTTAACGGTCTTATACGATAATCGGCAAGCATTCGGCTGGTCTATGGCGGACATCAAGGGGATTAGTCCCCTCATAGTCGAACATCACATACACTCGATGGATGATGCCAAACCGGCAAGGGATCCACAAAGACGCCTCAACCCCATTATGAAAGAGGCGGTCAAGAAGGAGATTGTTAAGTGTCTTGATAGCGTATCATTTACCCTATCTCGGATAGCCAATGGGTTAGCCCCATTCATGTCGTGGCAAAGAAATCGGGCATCACGGTCATCACCAATGAGGCAAATGAGTTAATTCCCACTCGCACCCAAACTGGGTGGCGAGTTTGCATCGACTACCGAAAACTCAATGCCGCGACAAGGAAGGACCACTTTCCTTTACCATTCATTGGCCAAATGCTAGAACGATTGGCGGGGCACGAATTCTACTGCTTTTTAGATGGCTATTCCGGTTATAATCAAGTCCCCATAGCCAAAGAGGATCAAGACAAGACTACATTTACTTGTCCCTTTGGCACTTTTGCTTATCGTCGCATGCCCTTTGGGTTATGCAATGCACCCGCTACATTTCAGCGGTGTATGATGGGGATCTTTTCGGACATGGTGGAGATGTTTTTGGAAATATTTATGGATGACTTCTCCATTTTTGGTGACTCCTTCGATGAGTGTTTACGACATCTTGACGCAGTTCTCACCCGCTGTAGGGAAAAGAACCTGACTTTGAATTGGGAGAAGTGCCACTTTATGGTACGAGAAGGCATTGTCTTAGGACATGTCATCTCGCAAAACGGCATAGAGGTTGATAGAGCTAAAATCGAAGTCATTTCTAATCTTCTTCCTCCTAAATGCGTCAAAGATATCCGAGCTTTCCTTGGCCATGCCGGTTTTTATAGACGGTTCATCAAGGACTTTAGCAAGATTGCTAGACCCTTGACTCTCTTGTTGGCCAAGGACACTACTTTTGTTTTCGACTCAACTTGCATGGAAGCGTTCGAGTCTTTGAAACACTCACTCATTTCTACGCCCATCCTTTCATCTCCAGACTGGACGCATCCCTTCGAAATTATGTGCGACGCATCAGATTTTGCCATTGGTACTGTTCTTGGACAGCATATTAACAAGATGCTGCATGTAATTTACTACGCTAGCCGAACATTAAATGAGGCCTAATTAAACTACACAACAATAGAAAAAGAGTTTTTAGCGGTTGAGTTTGCACTTGAAAAATTTCGGCCTTATTTAATCGGCTCTCCAGTTATAGTGTATACGGATCACTCAGCTCTTCGCCATCTTTTTGCGAAGAAGGATGCTAAGTCTAGGCTAATACGTTGGATCCTTTTGCTGCAAGAATTTGACCTTGTTATAAGGGACAAAAAGGGATGTGAAAACGTAGTGGCTGATCACCTTTCACGACTTCCTTCTTCGCCTACACTTGAACTGCCTATCACTGATGCTTTCCCCGATGAGCAACTCTTGACCGTTTCTTGCGAACCATGGTTCGCCGATATTGTAAACTACTTAGCCACCGGCTTGATACCTAAAGATTGGTCGAAACAAGACAAACTACGATTTTTGTCCCAAGTAAAGCATTTTTACTGGGATGAACCTTATCTTTTTAAATATTGTTCCGACCAAATCATTCGTCGGTGTGTGCCAGAAAATGAGGTCAAGAGTGTGCTGTCTTTTTGCCACGATCAAGCATGTGGCGGGCACTTTGGCCCAAAGAAGACAGCCGAGAAAGTTTTGCAATGTGGCTTCTATTGGCCACGACTCTTCAAAGATGCATTCGAATACTGCAAAACTTGCTCCCAGTGCCAACACTTGGGCCGGATATCGCGGAGAAACGAAATGCCGCTCCAACCAATTTTGGTTGTTGATATTTTTGATGTTTGGGGTATAGATTTTATGGGACCATTTCCTAACTCTTTTGGAAATGTGTATATTCTTTTGGCTGTTGACTATGTCTCAAAGTGGGTCGAGGCTGTGCCTAGTCGAACGAATGACAATAAGGTCGTCGTTCGATTTCTTAAAGAACACATCTTCTCTCGATTTTGGCACCCTCGCGCGATAATAAGTGATAATGGTTCTCACTTTTGCAATAGGACTTTTGAGTCTCTAATGCGCAAATACTCTATCACCCATAAGCTGTCAACGCCATACCACCCCTAAACATGTGGGCAAGCCGAGGTCTCGAATCGGCAAATTAAGCAAATCTTGGAGAAAACGGTTTCTAAAAACCGTAAAGATTGGTCACTCAAATTAATCGACGCGCTATGGGCTTTCCGTACTGCATACAAGACCGATCTTGGCATGTCTCCATACCGGCTTGTTTATGGGAAGGCTTGCCACCTTCCAGTAGAAATTGAGCATAAGGCATTTTGGGCCATTAAAGAGCTGAATTTATCTTTAGGAGATGCGGGAAGCAACCGAAAGCTGCAGTTAAATGAACTAGAAGAGCTGTGGGATGAGGCATATGATAATGCCGTGATTGCTAAAAACCGAGTTAAGGTATTTCATGATAAAAACCTTTTGCGAAAGACATTTAAACCAGGTCAACAGGTTTTATTATATGATACTCGGTTACACTTTCATCCCGGCAAGCTCCGTTCTAGATGGAAATGACATTTTGTAGTCTGCACCGTTTATCCGCAAGGTGCGGTTGATCTGGAAAACCCGGAGGACGGTACGCTTTTCAAAGTAAATGGGCATCGTTTGAAACCTTTCCTCACAGCGGACCCTTCGGAGGAGCTCCTGTTCTTGCAGGAGCCGATCTACACTGAGTAATTTTCCTCCGCGTTCACCCCCAGATTTCTTTTCTTCCAAAACATTATTTCAAATAAGTTTGGGGGTGTGTATATAATTTGTAAATATATTCCCAAAATACCATAAAAAAAAATTAAGAAAAAAATATATATATATATATATATATATATAAAATCTTTTTTGGACCTAATTGCAAATTTTCAGAATCAAGAGCTGAATTTTCAATTTACAAATAAAATCCTCATTTTTGAGGGTGTTTTCTTCAAATAACCCTTTTTCCCCCTCTATTTAAAGAGACCGAGCCCTCCTGTCCTCATAACCCTAATATTTCATCTTCATAAAACCCTAGCCGCCACCTTCTGTCCCCTCCAGA
Organism: Agapanthus africanus; assembly: GCA_030015575.1. Lineage (NCBI taxonomy): Eukaryota > Viridiplantae > Streptophyta > Magnoliopsida > Asparagales > Amaryllidaceae > Agapanthus > Agapanthus africanus. The sequence goes on from JASDDO010000031.1 coordinate 337,318,101, forward strand.
AAAATTTCGCAGCGCCGCCACCAGAGTGCCGCGTTTCCGCCGCGCTAGCTGTCTCCTGCCGCTGAACCGCCGCCGTCTGTAAGCTTCACCCCCTGAAACTTCAGGGGAGGTACTCTCTGTTGAAATCCTATCTATTTATTGCATATTTTTCTCTGTACAATCTAGATGGCACTTAAAATGCAATTTGAGAGAGATTTTACCCCGGTTTTCTCACACGAAGTTTACGGTAGATATTTTGCACATGAAATCGCGCAGAGGGGCTGGAATTTCCTGCTCTATAATCACTCATCTGCGTTTGCCCTACCTAACCTAGTTGCCCTATTTTACGAATTTATGGAAGATAATAGCCTAGACAACTTAGCTTACATTAAACTAAATTGGGGAAATCGTGAAATTCACATCGATAGGGACATGATACACGAGGTTACACTCATACCACGTGTACCTGCACATGAACACCCATTGCACTTTGAAGATTATATTCCCTTGATGGGGAATGACTGCGCACGAGAGCCGCGTAAGGGTATCCAAGCACGGAACCTTTTCGCGAACGTTTTAACTGTGTGCTGGTAGGCACAAAACAATATCTTTGGTAGTTCCCACAACACGACTTTTTTCACCCCTTCATTACATGTCGTACACACACTGATGATGAAAAATCCAAGGTTCGACATGTGCACAGTTTTGCTCCAATCTATAGGTACGGTGAAACGAGGTACTGTATACCCCTGCCCCATGCTTGTTACCCAACTCTGCCGTTATTTCCTCCCCGCCGAGGAATTTGACTTATACATGATAGACGGTGTTCCGGTTCGACCACTCGTAGAGGGTGTCACTTCATCCTACTCTAGACTCACTGATATTTGGACACGAACGGAACCGGCAGAGAACATTCCAGCACATACCCCTAGCTCGAGATCGACTTCGAGCGGGGAAGAACTGACCCCTCAGGAGCATGCGCGATTGATGCGGAGAACAGTGAGACGAATTGACTCATTGAGGGATGAGTTTCGGGCGACGGCACGAGATCACGACCGTCGGTTGATGGAAATTGAGAGGGGTATTCAAACCCTTTTGGCTAGAGGGGAACGATCACGGTCACGCTCACGAGCGCGACGTGGGGCCGGGCAGTGAGGGCACTGCTTTGCTCAAGTTTGGGGGAGAGGGTAGTGTATATAGTTATCCTTTGCATTGCATATTGTATATATTTCTTTTCCTTTTGCATATTTAATTTCTGCACTGCATCTTTATATAAAAAAATCATCAAACATTTGAAAATTTGAAAAATAAAAAATTAGAAAACAGAAAAACCCATAAAAATTGAAAAAAAAAATCAAAAATTTTAAAAATTAATGTATTCAATTCTGGTTAATTGACTTGAGTTTGATAAATAGGTTAATTGGCTAGGAAAAACTAGATCTTAGACTTAGCAAATTAAAAACCCTAAAAATAACCTTCCTCAGAGTTTAACGGTAGAAAGTATATGTCTTTATAGGTTATTTAGAAATAGGCAAATTTTGGGTTCACTTCTTGGGCTAAGTCAAAATGAGGGAAGAGTATTGATGTTCTTATTAGAGAATAAGTTTGAAAAATAGTTCCTAGCTTAAGTCTAGATTCTGAAAACATGTACCTTACAAAATGCACAAACACGCACCTTGAAACTTGGATTAGTAGAAGAGACCTTGAAACACTCTTGTCTAACGTCCTTAGCACAATGAAAATAAAACGAAAAAAAGGTGAGTAATGAAAAAAATGGACACTGGTTTTTGTGATTACTTAAGGCTGTAAAAATAGAAAAATATTTAGCGAGGGTGCTTCATCACCTAGTGCCTTAGACCAACTGGTTTGGGAGCCACTGCTAAAAGCCTTGGGTGTTGCAGAACTAGGAAGTACGCATTAAAATGCTAACGCATCTTGTAATCGGTTGTTGGTACCTCAAGAAGTATTAACAGTCGCATGAAGGATGTGAAAGCGAAAATTCACCAATTAATAAGTGCTTTGGACAATGGACGAGAGTACGATTGCTTGATTTGAATTTCTAAGTGTAGGGGTGATATTTACACACACGTGGGGATATGTGATTAGAGTTTAGATAAGAGAAAGGAATAAAGAATAAAACTTGTATCTTTAATAGAGTTGAGAGAAATTCCTAAATGGAGATGGAACCCTAGAAGGAAAACTTAAGAAATGCCGAAAGCTAGGTAATTCTACAGGATATATATAATCTTAAGTTAAATAATGAGGAAGTGTGAAGAATATGGGTGGATAATTTGCGGGTCGACGATAATAGATTTCCTTGTTAGAAAACCTAGTTAGAAAACAAAAGTCGAAAAACCAAATTGATAGGATTTTGTGGATGTAATCCGCTGAAAACCCTCAGGAGACAACACTCCTCCTACTAGGGACACCTAGAGGTTTAACGGCTTGTTGCACGTGCTCAGTGCAATCGCGTTTCCCTGCGAAAGTGTGGCTAGGTTAGATTTTTATCGAAAATAAAAAGTTTGCTCGAGGGCGAGCAAATGATAAGTTTGGGGGTATTTGTTCATAACATAATATTGCATTTTGTATTCCCCATTCTTATGCATTTTACAATGAAAACAGGTGCTTTTGACCCATGTCTGCTACATGTTACAGGTTACAGGTTCTTGGAGCGAAAACAGTGAAAAACACAAAAGACGACACAAAAGAAGGACTTTTGACCAACAATTAGGAAGATCTTAGTAAAGCCTAGCAAATGAACGGTTCACCATCAACAAGGCAACGCAAGATCCAAATTTGCAAGAAAAACGGTTAAAAGATCCATTGCAAAGTGTTCACTGAGGATCTGGAATTAATACAGAAGCCAAATTGATAAAAGGAATAAAGAACCAGGAAGCCCAAAAGATACCAAGACAGCCCAAGAAAATTCATTGCATGAGCTCACCATTGGTCCGCGGAACCGCGGCCCAAGCGCACCAATGCCGCGGTTCCGCGGCCGTATAAGGTCTTCATGGAAAGAAAATTTTACCAAAATGTTCTGAAAGCTATGGAAAGATTTCCTGGGGGTATATTTGTAATTGTAGACATGCGGTGCAATTGTAAACCTAGGGTTTCTATGTCCTATAAATAGAACCCAAAGCCTTGTATTTTCTTATGCCTCTACTCATGAAAAAAATTCTGTTTTCTTGAAGTTAGAGCGCATCAAAAGTAAGTAGGTTATTTTCCTTGCAGTAATTGTAGTTTTTTCATATCTGCTCTAGGTAAATTATTTTCTCGCCTTAGTTTAAGTTAGTTAGTTTTTATTAAACTTGCAGTAAATGTTTTCTCTCTTTAATAAAATCATGTCTTTTTTCATCCCCTCAATGAGCGAGTAGTTTCCTCGCTTGTTAGGGTTAGGAATAGGGAAGGATTTGAGAGACGAAGATCTCTCATCTCTTTTCGTTGCCAAACTTTTATGAACATTAGAACTCCATGCATGCCTTCTTATTCCGCTCCCTACGGCACTTTTACCCTCAAGGTAGCGGTGATTCCGTAGTCTAAAGACCCGGATTTTAAGGTTTTCCATGGAGGTTAGGGTAAAGATTAATAAAGGAAGGAAAAGGATCTAGAGGAAGAGTCAATCATCCCAATCATCCTAATCCCCTTTATAAATATTTACCATAACACTAATATGATAGATTTAATTAATGGCAATGGAAATTGATGAAGATCTTTGTTTACCAAATTTTCCCTAAACCTAATCCTAGCAAGTTTCTAATCCTAGTCTCATACAACTTCAATTTTAGGTTTATTTATAAGACCCTACATCAGTTGGAATTAACTCGTAAGAACTTAAAGGAGATTTACACATCCCTGTGGACCGACCCATATTCACCGGCTTGCTTCAAGCGACGCCGTTCTTAATTGCGGTTACTAATATTTTTGATCTATCTTTTAGAAAGCGCAAGCACGCTAAATCAACCAATCAGGACTCCCGAGATTCTATTGAACTCACACTTAAACTACCCTATACCCCGTGGTCTACATCAAACGCTAACCATAACCCTAAATACCAATCGGTCTGTGACAAGTCTGCACGAGAACTGAAGGCAGGACCTCCATCAAGCACGTCCCGACTAATACCTAAGATAAATGGCAGTGTCTGGTGCCTTATCTGCGACACTCATGTAAGAGCTTCCATAAGTGTCCCATACCACTTATAGTCACACGTACATGTGTCTCACAGACGTCGACAATGCAATAGAATAATAATGTTCACTGATTGTGTACAAGTACGTATCACTTTCACTTATTCACTGATACACGAATACTAACGTACTTGCCACAATCATCACTAATACCTAACACTAGGTAATGCACGTTATCACTAGGTTATCAATGCAATGACATGTGCATGATATGATGCGTAAACAGTATATAAAGCATGATTAGGGTGTCATGAATCGATAATCTACCACTTACATAATTTATCATAAATCACAAGGTTACCATTTAGTGAAACGATGAACAGGTAATAATTAGTATGTTCAGTTATCTATCCATCGAATTTAGTTCATGCCAATCGGGTTCCAGGATCATTAATTATGGCCATTTCATTTTAAATGTTCGCGGCTGGAAATCCGGTTTCAGAATCGGAAGTCCGTTTTGCAACGCATTTTAATCCAAATTGGGATCAGATTTTAGCGACACTACAGTTGGATGAAATCTAGGGTTTTCAGTAAGGTATTCAACGCAATAGACGGATCTTCAATAGCATCTGCACGTCAGAAGTTATACACTGTTTAACATTAATATGTCATCTCAGAATATGTTCTGGACTGTTATACGTCCCCATATATTAAATTACAGATTAAAAAATAAACGATAACAAAACAGGATGAAACCACTTGTGTTGTCTATATAACACATTATCCTATAAATAACAGCAGAGTTCCGCAACCTACGAGTTAAGGAAACATGGTGGTGTTCATTACGGGACAGTAAACAACAACTGGAATCGCTCTGGACTGCAGTCCAGAGTCGCACTCCGATCCAAATATCAACACAGTTTAAGTATAGGAATATCTGGAAACTAGTATAGGATTAAAGTTCGTCGAGTTGGCTTCGATTTGAGACCTCGAACGCATCATTCCAGTATGTATATAATTTATGGTGATTTTAACGGTTTTCAGGTACAATAAAATTCCATTTTTACTAGTAAACTTGGGGGTAGTCATTTTGGTCATTAACGGTCATATTATCCAACGAAATTCACACACTACATTCACAGCCATACGGGCCAGATTATACAATTGAGTTCCGTCAAATTAGGTGAGTAATTTCATTGGGAACACACGTCGAACAGGTATGGTACACAATTGATCTAAAATTGTAACTTCATGATCTATGTAATTAAATATTGTAACTTGAGTATATAGCATGTAAGCAAGTAAAATACTTGCCTGGGGACGTGTCGACAATAATACTGCAGTGGTATCAGCACGATCGCGCCACGAACGCAGCACCGGCTCAGTCCTTTGGAATCCGACAATTTCTCTCGATCTAGCTGCTCTTCGTGCCCTCCTTTTCTTCACTGCTTCACGATGTTCCTTGATTTTATGTGAGGGAAGGTGAGACGCTGATAAAGGGAGAGAAATTTAGAGAGAGAGAGGAAGAGAGAATTAGAGAGAGAGAGAGAATTAGAGAAATTGAGAGAGAGAGGGAATTAGAGAGAAAGAATGTGGGTGAGATGAGAGAGGGGGAATAGAATGAATGAGAATTAAGTGGTGATTAATAGGATTTTAAAAGGGATTAATGGGGGAAATTAATTGGGATTAAAGAGGCATTAACTTAGTGGTTTAATAGGAATTTATAGAGGAGATTTGGGTTTGGATTTGAAGGGATTTAAAAGAAATGAGGTGGGATAATTGTTATTTTAATGGGCTGGGGAGGGAAAATGGGCTCGGGCTAAGGGATAAGATAGTAGGGAAAAGAAAGGGGCCGGGCTTGGGATTTAAAGTGAATGAGAAAAGGATTAGAGGAGTGGGCCGGCTATGGGCTTGGGGAAAGTAACGGCTGGGCTAAAAATGAAAAAGAAAGGGGATAATAAAAGAGGAAGGGAATGAGGGTTTGGGTTAGGGAATATTAAAAGATATGAGATTAGATTATGATTTGGGTTTTTTGAATAATACAAATAATAATTATAAAATAAATAAATTTTGGGAGTGACAAAAATACGGATATTGGTATTCAAAAGGACTGGGTATTACAAGGGTAAACATATCAAGATATATATATAAGCACTAAGACGAAATATAAAGGGTACATGTGCACAGGTAGTGATATATCAATGAAGGTACGCACAAAAGTGCGTAAACAATGTGCATGGTATGAATATAACATATGCTAATATGCGGCAAATCATAACAACGTCAATAAAGCGGAATCAATATGATATATGATTTCTAGCAATCCTATAATGTGAGTGTCATGGCAATCACTAACGGTGTGGGTGTAGCATATAAATCGTGCTTGTGCAACTTGAACCGTTAGTGACAGTGCAGTGTTCTATACTACCAGTTCTATATATAACAGGAGGGTATTCTACTAGTATATCTATATGAACACGCCTAACTAAATATCCTATTACGCCCAGACGCTTAACGCCATACGGGCGATTTTCCCGTAGATGTTAAATCTACTCACCTGGTCGCGTGCTAAGTATAGCCGACCATATGCTTCCCTTTCCTGGCGGCATCTGACGTTCCCGCCTGCGAACCTGGAATTTACGAAAGTCGCATACATAAGGCAAATCCTGCAAAAACACGATATATCTATAAAAAGGATAACGCGTGCATGAAGCTAAACGCGCGTGTACTTGATGCGTCGCGACGTGCGTACTCACCAGAACCTACTCCGACGCGCTGTGTCGCGCAGCGCGCCACAGAACCACGCGGATCACGTGCATGTCGCACAAGTTTAAAAAACGTCGATAAATCGTTTTACGCTCCAGATTTTGACTCTGGCCCAAACTCAAAAAGTTGCAGATACCAACAACCTAAGCTACCCAGAACACCCCCACACACCAAAACCCAACACCCCAACCCCTAATATGGCCGCAATTTGCGGCCAAATCGATTAAATTTGCGGCCACAAATTGGAGATGGGTCTCCGTGCTTTGTGTGTGTGTGTCTGCTAAGGTCATCATGCTACAGTCTCACCAATTTTTACCTGAGTGGCTCGGGTCAAAAACAGATTCTAAAAAGGCTAAAAGGTCCACAAAATCGCTAAATTGCACCAAGTCGAACAAATCCAGTATTTTTGTGAAATCTGGGACCAATCTTGGTTTCACTAGTCTTAACATCACTTACCAAGGTTATACTAACCATTAAAACCATCACTTGGCTATATCTCACTCAAAATCACTGAAACTAGCACTAAACTACATGTATAAACACTAAACTACACTAACAACCATAACTTGGCAAGATAGGAGTTGAGTTTAAGGGGTTATACCTATAGAGATCCAAGATGAAGGAGAAGAGAGGAAGGAGGAGGTAGGAGAGTGAGTTGTTGCTGCTGAAGTGCTGCTGTTGCTGCTCCTGAAGCAGCTGTTGCAGATGAAATTCCTTGCTGCTGATGTTGTTTCTTCACTACAGCTGATGCTGTTTTTATTTTCTTTGTGTTTTTGTTGCTGTTGTTGCAGCAGCTGAAGTGTTATTGTTGTTGTGTTGGTGTTGTGTTGGTATGGTGGCCTTTTGATGATGGTGTGTGTGTGTGAGTGAGAGGGAGAGATGTGAGTGATGGGAGTTGAAAGATGTGTAAAAGTTTTGAAGTGAAAAGGATGTTGACACAACCTTAACCACCTTTCTCTTTCTCTCAATGAATGCTAACATGCACATCCATCATGTCCTCTCTCACCTCCACACAAGTCAACCCTAACCCTAATCCCTTTTAACCAAAACTAAAACCCTTAACTAAAACTAATTAGTTTAACAAAAAGGGTTAGACCACCATGGTTGTCCAAACATGGTTAACCCACATGCACATCAAGCTTGGTAACCCTAGACTTAACCCACATTAACGTGCACATGTGTGTGGAGTCGAGATAAAATTCTAGTAAAATATCCATAAAACCAGATAAATTATTAGAAACCCGTTTTGGTAAACTTTTTACCACAATTACCACTAAACACAAACTCAGGTGTTACAACATATATATTAGCGTCCCATTCCACTAATATATATATATATATATGCATATATAACAGCGTCTCGTTCTACTGTTATATATACGTAGGAGTAAAAATATCATGAAACCAAGTGTCAAGCATCGACATATAAATACTGATCTATCAGGTATTGTCACCACGACTGGCCCCCTGATAGGTACGTATCATACGCTATCCCAAAAACTCGAAGGCCCGGCTTCGACACTCAAAATTCGACGTATCCATACGTACATGACTCCGGTCGGTATCCCCACGATAACCGCCGAGTCATAGGTACGGTCACCGGTAGGTATGGTTCCCCTGTCAGGCTCATCGGCATGGTCTATCGAAATACTTTTCTTGTCCCGGGGTACCTCCGGGCCCCACCATGTACCCGTACACGGCCCACGATGCCTCATCGCATGGGGTATATATATCAGAACCGATAAATCTCATGGTGGCTGCTGAAATATCATATCAAGAGAAACCGGGTTTTCCAAATAATGCATAATTTCATGAAACTACCACGGTCCTCAAATTCAGAAAACATCATGAAAAATCCATATCTCAATGCGAAAATCCATGAATATAATATATGCCACATAAAACTGTAATGTGAGCATATAAAGGAAAAGCCGCTATTTAACTGCAACAAGTTAATATATATATCATGCGGTTCCTAATTTCTCCAAGTCCATATAATATCAAATAAAGGTGAACATGTTGCTATAGGCAGATATATGTGTAAACATATAGGTATAGCAAGGTATATGTATCTACCTATCAGTAATGATATAATATACCTTTCAGGTATAAGTGTAAGTATGTATGCAATATGTACATGTAGCTATGTCTCATATGTGTATATACCTATCACTAATGGTACAATACCATATAGGTATACATGTAACTAGCATGTAAGCATATCAAGGCATATGTGTAAGCATGTAGGTAAACAGGTATGCTATATGTCATATGCATAAAGAAATATGAATCAAAGTCTCAATGTCCCTAACCAAACAATATCATATATGTATGGGTGTTGTGCGTGTCATGGCAATTATTGACGGTGTGAGTGGCATACAATCAGTACTCCATGAGCCGTCAATAGTAGTGCAGTGTCCTAAGGGTACAAGTCTAAGCACAACAAGTAATAATATGCAATGAGGTGTATGCGCAAACGCTAAATATGCAATAGAATATGCGACTAATATCATGTCATCTCTAGCCCAGACACATAACGCCATGCGGGCGATTCCCCTGTAGATGTTAAATCTACTCACCAACGCTCCTGGCTAAGTAAAGCCAACCACATGTTTCTCCTTCTTCGCAGCGTCCGAAGTCCCCGCCTGCGAACCTAAAACCTAAAACAATATAAAAAGTAATATTCGCAAACGACCAATAACACGTACACACTACGTTTAACCGACGCACCAACTCCAAACATACTCTCAAGTATCCGTCTAGTGGCTAACGTGCGTAGCTACACAACCCAAGAGCAAAAGCAGCACAAAGTGCACGGACCGTGTCGGATAATGTAACACGCGTAGTCGTAACACAAGAAACTAGCTATGTGATCCCAGATTTCGTATACAGAGAAAACCCAAAAATAAAAAATGTCCAAACACACTTAATCCACTGCAGACACCTACCCACAAAAAACCCACACCCAAACTCCCTCAAAAATCCGACGTCGCCGGAAAAGTACTTCTCGTCGCCGGCCGAGTCCGAACAAGAGGGGTTCATGCTCCAGGTGATGTCCTATGGTCTCAGGTACAACACAACTGCATTGTTTGATTTTCTAGTATACTCTCGGGGTCACAGCAGATCACAGATATCATAACCAACACTAAAAATACATTATTTGCACAAAAACGATACTTTAAGAGTTCTAAACTAAAACTACAAGATTACACAACACTAAAACAACATAAAGAACAGATAGAGATCATTACCTACTCCCATAAGCTCAAAGATCCTAGCTTTCCAAGCTCCAAGGCATCCAAGAGGCAAAAAAGGCAAAAGAAGTGATTTTGGTGAGATTTTGTGAAATTTAGTAAAGGATTAGTGAAGAGAATGGTAATTGTTCAGTTTAGATGAGAGAGAAGAAGAAAATGATAAGGGAATAAGAGATAAAGAAAGTGAGAAAAAAATGATAAAGAGAGAGAGAGGGGTGAGTGTAATGAGAGAGGGAGGTGAGTGTACCATGCAATAAATGCACACAATTCTCACCATGCCACCTCTCACAAAACAAAAATCAAAAAGAAATATCTCTCTTCTCACAACAAATATCTAAATGTTTTAGGGTTAAGGTTTAAATAAGGATTGTATTAGGGTTAAGTTGTCATGGTCACTAATCTAGATTACAAAAGCATACCCTCACATAAACATGCACATGTGGGTACAAGCCAAAAAAAATAAAAATAAATTATTAATTAAATGTTATAAAATGTGAGGAACCCAAATTGGTAAACTTTTTACCAAAAACCCGCATTACCGTCTAAACTAACACTAATCTAAATCTAAGGCGTTACAGGCTATAATATCCTTTCAAGCCCCGCATAACGCCATACGGGCGATTTCCCTGTAGATGTTAAATCTACTCACCGATGATCTCGAGCTAAGTGAATCCAACCACCTGCTTTCCCTTCTTCGCGGTGTCCGAAGTCCCTGCCTACGATCCTAAAATCATATAACAACATAACAAGTGCACATTAGAAACCTTTCGATAATACACGCAAACAACGACAAAAACAAACCGACTCCCATAAGCTCCCAAATGTTCTCTTAACGGGCTAAACGCGTGCAGCAACTTCTTAGACCAGCCCTACGGCTACACATCGTACAAAACACTTAAACAAATATCGGATAGTCCGCATCGCACGTAGCCGAAACGCTTGAATTTTAGCTAAAAGGTCCCAGATTTTTCTACACAAACAATTGGTGAAAGTTGCAAGTTCCGCGAGACTACAAACAACCTCAGAGACCCCATGACCAAGACTCAAGACCCCAGTCCCTAATCTGGCCGCAAATTGTGGCCAGAACTTATTTATTTGCGGCCTAGTGTGCAGGGAATGGTCTCAGGTTTCTGTGGTGGGTTCTAGGTGTAGGGTTGCTAGGCACGCGCACAAGGTTCTACGAGGCATCAACCATGCCCGATTAAAAATTTAGCCGTGCCGAACAACTCGAAGCCGGGTCTTTAAACTAGAGTTTATGCGAAAACTAACATGTTAAACATTTTAACACTAAGTGAGAGGGATTACAACCTTTGTAGATCCGGTCCTTCACTTCAATAGCTCCGTGTAGATGTCCCCTTCGCTGCGATCGTGAACTCCGGACTCTAGATAATCTCCACAAGAAGAACGAACGTGCTTGCTTCGATGACTTCGAGGCCGAAGATGATCTACGTCGCTGAGACACTAACTCAAGCTATTCCTTCACTAGGTCATGAAATTTGTGAAGAGAACACACTCTACTACATGGAAAGTGGTAGAGGATGAAGAAGTAGGAAGTGGGCTCACTTTAGAATTTATTTTCTCACACTTTTTCTCATGGCACCATTAAAGCTAGCAAGATTTTCATGGAGCTTGATGAAGAAGAAGAAGAAGTGAATAATTCATCCAAATGAAAACTTATCCAATGAATTATTGCACCATGGTTGAGTTAAGCCCTCATGCTTAACTCATGTAGTGAATTAACCATAGTATGAGATTAAGGGTTGGGTTAACTAATATCCTAAGGAATGACAAAAGAGTTGACTTTGTCAATGTTGCATACAAGCTTCTACAAGCTTGATAACATTGACTAAAGTCTCCTCTCTTTTGTTATTCTTAAGGAAATAAGTAAACCCTAATTTAACCTAAACTTGATATAAGTCTCATACACCCATCTTGTATGTATCATCAAACATGATACAAACATGTACACTCGCATATATCACATATAAACAATGTGCACAATCTAGTGAGAAAATAAATCATAAGTGAGCTAATACTAGTTAATGCAATGTAATATATCAAATATATAATTATGCATTAAATTATTAAATCAACTCTTGATTTAATAACCCGGCTATAACCGACTAATATCATGTGTAACAACTTATCGAATCAACACTTGATCTGATAACCCGGCTATATCGCATACAACCGATCAAAATCACGAATCGCGAGAATAGAATACGGTATCTCATATCGTACTAATCTCGGTCCCGCACATATCACATATGTGCTCCTACTTCATTTCGCTTGAGCCAGGAAACCCCTGTGTAGGACTCTAAAGACTCGTCAATACGCCGGCAGTAGGTGATGATCATATCAAACACCCACAAGCCGCAAGCGGTCTGCTAAACGTAACGGCCACCCAGGTATTGAGCGATCAGAAGATCAACAAGCAAGCCTGTACATTCTCCTGTGAATCCAATCAGTAACACTCCTGTACAGTCCGGTCTCGTCGTCTGATATGTCACATATCTCGCCTAGGGGTGGTAAACGTCAGACCCCAGTAGCTCGATAAGTCGTGTCGATATGAGGTCTATAACAGTTCGAGAAACTACTGATAACACTTACCAGTAAATCTCAGAAACCCTGGCCAGGGATTTCCGGTTATAGCCAATCGAACACAGCACAACATCAACTCCCTATACCGGGAGAGACGAATCCCCTCCTCTCGCTCATTGCCTCCATGTGATTCGGGACTGTACCCAAAAGCCACCTTTTTGCACGCCCTCTTAGATGTGGTATGATGGAAATCAAAGCATAGTGGGAATCCAAGACTCTATGATGATCTCGGGTCAACAGACTACTCTGTACCAGTGTCACCGGAGAACTGCCATCTGACGTAAGGTATAATACCATCTGGGAGTTCTCGGCGAGTCCGTCCAGTGTACCCAGTCTCTACTGAGCACCCGTACACCATCCTTGATGTCAAACACCGATGGATATGGGATCATCCATCGCCCATCATATGGGTCAAGATGCGTATACGCTAGTCTACTCTGGTGTATCGATGCCCTGTCTCGATACACCCACGACTAGGAACAGTTATAGGATGTACTCGTCGACTACCATGGCCCCACTAGTATGATCTCATCATATTCTTAGTAGTCGAGTACAAATCCTAAGGGCTTTATCAACATGTAACATAGAGACAATCAGAGTACATGTTAAGATAAAGTACAACCAGATAGCATACTATCATGTCGAGCAAGAAAGTCCTCCCTATATATGTCCAAGCATCCATTACAATATACATCGTATGTACTGTAATGGCCTCTAAGGTATACATATAACTAACACTAGGCCTCTAAATTAGGTCTCTGTGATGGCAGCTTCTCCAACAAATTCCTGGTTTGAGAGCAGATTCACTCGAGACACAATTCCTTACCAAAATACGATATTTTCATAAAAACTGAAATTTTAGTGTTCTAATCAGCAACTAATTATCAACACAACATCATAATATCCTAGTTAACAATTAGGGGCCATTACCTATCCACACTTCCTCCAAAACCCTTGCTTCCCATGCTTCAAATGATCCTAGTGGCTTAAATCTTGACTTGTGAAGGGTTTAAGTGAAGTTTAGTGGAGATTTTATTTGGTTTAGTGACGATTGGGTTAGGGTTTCAGTTGGGGTGATGAAATGAGGTGAAGAAAAAATGAAGAGAAGAAAATGATAAGTGAATGTGAGTTGTGAATGAGGGTGGGGGTGTATGTGTGAGTGAGGGTGAGGGAATGAGGGTGTGAGTTTAACATGAGCCATGCCTCTCTCTTCTCTCTCTTCATTTAATGCACGGCATGCTTGCCATGCCTCATGATTCCCATGCCACCACCTCTCTCTCTCTCTCTTGCTCAAGTCAATATATTTTCAAAAACCCTTTATTTTATTTTGAAAACTAATGAATTAACTAATTACATAATACATAATGAAATGAGGTTAAGGTGCCATGGCTACTTAAGCATGGTTTAACACCTTATTAACCCTAGGTTAACTTGTCAATGTGTGTGCTGTTAGTGGATGTTGCATACCCTCAAAACACTTGTGAGGAGGCGGAAGTGGTAAACAATAATTTTTTCTTGCTTGCAACACCCACATAACCCAAGATTAGTGCTTTAACCCTAACTAGCAAAAACCATCAAGAGATCTAACCTACTATGATAGTATTTATAGCTAATGGAACCGGTCCTTCGGGTCTTCACTTGAATGTGGCTCCTAGGATCCTTGTGGTTGTAAAGCTCGATCTCCGGCTACCTCAAGATCCAAGACGATCCACCCGAGAGCTGTCGAACAAGCTACAAACTCTTCACAAGAGTTCAACTTAGAGATCAAGTTTCCTAGAAGTGATCACTAAGATGATGTAGAGATTAAGTATTGAATTATGATTTTTGCTCTAAGCTTTTGATTCACAACTCATGTGAGGTTAATGCAAAGAGGAGGAAGAAGGAGAAAATGAAGAGAGAGAGAATGTCAAAGTGATAATGAAAAGTTCAAGCATTTAAAAATATCATATGGCTCAAAATGAAATAATTGAAGCAGGTAATAAAAATTTGCACCATGCTTCAATAGCAACTCCAAATGAATAAAATATAAAAGAAGCCATTCCTTCATCCATGCTTAGACTTTCCTAAATTCCACCTCATTTATTTATTTTCAAAAAATAAATCTCTAATAATGAGTTTTCTCCTTCTAGAAGGTATTCATGTAACAATTACAAGAATATCCCTCCACCATATACCGTATAAGTATACCCGTATTCGAATTCCGAAAAATGCGAATACAATCAATCCAATAATATAATACCGGTATCCGTCTTAAACCAAAGCCTACCAGTATTATCCTTCTGATCATTATTCCTTTAACAATTACACTAACATGATCGAAACCCTGCCGTAACAACTTACGGCCTTTACATCTTTCGCCTGAACCAGGAAACTCTCTGTGTGGGACACTAAAGACTCGACAGTATGCTGGCAGTAGGTTTAACCACAAGCACGTCAACGGCACTAGCTGTGCATAACAGCTACCTAGGTACATGACGAAAAAAGAGGTGGCCGACGAGCGAACTCATCCCAACCCTAACGAGCATGTAAGCAACAATTACCATATAGTCCGGTCTCTTCGTCTGATACGTCGCATATGAAGTCTAGGGGTGGTAAAAGTCAGACCCCGGTAACTTTATAAGTCATGCTGATTTACGGCCTATAACGGTTCGAGAAACTACCGATAACACTTATCAGTAAATCTCGAGAACCCTGGCCAGGGATTTGCTGTTATGGCCGATCAAGCATAGCGCGACATCAACTCCCTATATCGGGAGAGACGAAACCCTTCCTATTGCTCACTGCCTCCATGCGATTCGGGACTGTACCCAAAATCCACCTGTCTACACGACTCAGTAGAGATGTGGTTGGGAAGAAATCAAAGCACAGTGGGAATCCCACAAGACACTATGACGATATCGGGTCTACAGACTAACCTGTACAAGTGTCACCAGAGAACTGCTATCCGACAATAGGTATGTATACCATCTAGGAGTTCTCGGCGAGTTCTGTTCGGTGTACCCATTCTCCAATGAGCACCTGTGTATAATCTTTGATGTCAAACACCAATGGTTGTGGGATCAACCATCGCCCCAAAGGTCAAGAAACGTACACACTAGTCTACTCTGGTAATATCGATGCCCTGTCTCGATATACCCTCGACTAGGAACAATTAAAGGATATGCTTATAGACTGCCCAGGCCCCACTAGTATGATCTGCATCATAATCCCGGTAGTCAGGCATAATCTTAAGGGCTTCATCAACATGTATATAATTATATGAAATACAACACATCACACGTTAAGATGAAGATAAACAAGATAGCATACTATCATTTTGAGCACAGATTGTTTCTATAAATATACATGCTTAACATCCTATACAATACAGGCTTCTAAGGCATACATATCTAACAATCTCCCACTTGCACTAAGGCCTGTAGTCAG
The DNA here is from genome assembly GCA_030015575.1 of Agapanthus africanus. Lineage (NCBI taxonomy): Eukaryota > Viridiplantae > Streptophyta > Magnoliopsida > Asparagales > Amaryllidaceae > Agapanthus > Agapanthus africanus. Next base: position 337,334,254 of record JASDDO010000031.1, read on the forward strand.
TGCAATAGGTACCCACTGTCTACGCTAGAACCAGTTGCCGGTGTACCGCATGCCTAACAGCTCGAACAGTTTCTCAAACTGGACTTGAAGGATAGCCTTGGTGAATGGATCTGTTGTGTTGTTTCATGTCTAATCTCCGTACCTTGATGTCCTGACGATCCACTATCTCCCTGATGAGGTGATACCGCCTTAAGATATGTCTGGATTTCTGATGGAATCTTGGTTCCTTTGCCAAAGCCATGGCTTCATTGTTATCGCAATACAGAGGTATTGGATTAGCAATAGATGGAACCACCTGAAGTTCAGAAATGAACTTCCTCATCCAGACTGCCTCTTTTGCGGCATCATTAGCAGCAATATACTCAGCTTCAATCATGGAGTCAGCGACGGTATCTTGCTTGGAACTCTTCCAACATACCGCCCATCCATTTAGGGTAAATACAAACCCTGAGATGTACTTACTATCATCCTTATTGCTCTGATAGCTAGAGTCGGTAAAGCCCTCCATTTGGAGATCTCTGTTATCATACACAAAGAACATTTCTTTAATTCTTCTCAAGTACTTCAGAATGTTCTTCGCAGCAGTACAGTGTTTCTCCCCTGGATTGGATTGATACCTGCTTACTGCACTCAGTGCATAAGCTACATCTGGGCGAGTACACAACATCGCATACATTATAGATCCTACCGCCGAAGCATAGGGTATAATGCTCATGCAAGCCCTCTCCTCATCAGTCTTTCCAGATATCTATTTGGAGATGGTGATCCCGTGACAAGCGGGTAAATTACCTCGCTTGGAATCTTCCATACTAAACCTCTTTAGTATGGTGTCTATGTATCTTGATTGGGACAATCCAAATAATTTCTTAGATCTATCTCTATAGATCTTAATCCCCAAAATGTACGAGGCATCGCCCAGGTCTTTCATAGAGAACCACTGCGATAAGAGATAGTTTGACCGATTGTAGTAAAGGAACATCATTTCCTATCAAGAGAATGTCGTCTACGTACAATATGAGGATTGTAACAATACTCTCTACAATCCTTTTATAAATACACGATTCATCTACATTTTTGATAAAACCAAACTTTTTGATTGTATCATCAAAGCAGATGTTCCAACTCCGTGACGCCTGCTTTAATCCATAGATGGATTTAAGCAGCCTGCATGCTTTTCCGCTGCTCCCACTGTCAATGAAGCCTTCTAGTTGATCCATACAAACACATTCTTCTAAATCACCATTTAGAAATGCCGTTCTAATATCCATCCGCCAGATCTCATAGTCATAGTGTAGGGTTAGCTTAACACCTTAGCAAGGTTTTGGCAAGCATCAAACATGAAAATTTATATTTTTGGGGTGCTAAACAAACCAACCAAGTAATCGAACTAAAGAATTATGGTAAAACATAATATGTAAACAACTTTAAATCTAAGTGAATGCGGAATACAACCTTTGTAGACCGGTCCTTCACTTCTAAAGCTCCGTGTAGTAGTCCCTTCGCCCCTAGTAATGAACATCCGAACTCTAGTAAGGATCACATGAAGAAATGAACAAGCTTGCTCAATACCTTCGAAACCGAAGATGATCTACGTCGAGGAGACTCAAGCTCATTCTACCTTTTCACTAATGGTGAGATTTGTGAAGCAAACACCCTAGACTAAATGGCTAATAGTAGAGGATGATGAAGTAGGAATATTGCTCACTTTAGATTTAGTTTTCTCATTTTATTTCATCACTTTGTCAAAAGCTAGAAAGCTTCAAGAGGATGAAGAAGATGAAGTGATGACTAATATCTCATTTTTGTTTTAAAGGCAACCTTGGGTGAGTATATCACATATACTAACCCATGTAGAGAGTTAACCATTGCGTATGGTTAATGGTTAGGTCAACAAATATCTTAAGTAAAAACAAAGAAGTGGAATTTAGTAAAAGCTTATCAACAGCTTCTCCAAGCTTCTAGCAATGAGTCATTTCCACTAATTTGTAATTACTTAATGATAATAAAACCATAACATTAACCAGCATGGTGTGAGTCTCATACATACATGTTGCATGTGTAACCTAGCATGACACACTAAAATATATCACATATATTTATGTGTACAAAAAAAATACAATTAACATATATCATATATATATATATATTAATGTATCATAAATGAGAAAAATGAATACTTAAGTGAGCCAATATTATTTTATGTAATTTAATATACCAAATATATAATTATACATTAAATTATTAAATCAACACTTGATTTAATAATCCGGTCATATTTCATATAACCGAATAATATCAATTTATCGAATCAACAACTTGATCCGATAACCCGGTTATATCACATAAAACCGATCGATACACAAATCGCGAGGATAGAATGCGGTATCATATACACGCATTAATCTCGGTCCCGCACATATCACATATGTGCTCCTACTCTGTTTTAAATGAATCAGGAAATCTCTGTGTAGGACTCTAAAGATTCGTCAATACGCCGGCAGTAGGTGATGATCATATCAAACACCCACAAGCTGCAAGTGGTCTGCTAAACGTAACGGCCACCCGGGTATTGAGCGATCAGAAGATCAACAAGCAAGCCTACTATAACTCCTGCGAATCCAATCGGTAACACTAGCGTACAGTCCGGTCTCTTCGTAAGATATATCACATATCACATCCTGGGGGTGGTCTAACGTCAAACCCCAATAGCCTGATAAGTCATGCCGATGCAAGGTCCATAATGGTTTGAGAAACTATTGATAACACTTACCAGTAAATCTCAGCGACCCTGGCCAGTGATTTCCTGTTATGGTCAATCGAGCATAGCGCAACATCAACTCCCAATACCGGAAGAGACGAAACCCCTCCTATCGCTCATTGCCTCCATGTGACTCGGGACTGTACCCAAAAACCACCTTTTTGCACGATCTCTTGACCGTGGCATGGTGGAAATCAAAGCACAGTGGGAATCACACAAGACTCTATGACGATCTCGGGTCTACAGAGTAACCTGTACCAGTGTCACCAGAGAACTGCTATCCGACGATAGGTATAATACCATCTAGGAGTTCTCGACGAGTCCGTCTAGTGTACCCAGTCTCCACTGAACACCCGTATACCATCTCTGATGTCAAACACCAAAGGATATGGGATCATCCATCACCCATCATATGGATCGAGAAGCGTATACGCTAGACTACTCTGGAATATCGATGCCCTGTCTCGATACTCCTATGACTAGGAACATATTATAGGGTGTACTTGTAGACTACCCTTGGCCCCACTAGTATGATCTCCATCATAGTCCTGGTAGTCGAGTACACATCCTAAGGGTTTTGTCAACATGTGAGAGCAAGACATCATCACGTATATAATTCAAGATGTTAAGACAAACAGCAACCAAATAGCATACTATCATATAGAGCAAGAAAGTCCTCCCTATATATGTCCAAGCATCCACTACAATATACATTCCATGTACAGTAATATCCTCTAGGGCATACATATAACTAACAATCTCCCACTTGCACTAAGGCCATCTGTTGTAGTATCCAATACCCAACAATATAGCAGTATTTGTGGTATCTCATACTCAACCATCCCAAAATCTCTCAAATAGTATTTGGGGAAGCAGGCCTTGGTGAGTGGATCCGCCGTGCTAACCTCAAAATCTACTCTCCTTACCTCGATCCTTTAGAGATCAACCATCTCCCTCATCAGGTGATACTTGCCTCAGAATATGTCTGGAATGCTGATGGGACCTTCGTTCCTAGTCCAAAGCCACAACTCCATTGTTATCATAATAACAGTTATTGGACGCTCAATGGTAGGAACCTTGTTCATCTCATGAACAAGAAATGCCCAGACAGCCACTTTGGCAGTATCATTGGTAGCAATGTATTAAGCCTTAATCGTCTAGTATGTCTCGGTATCTAGCTTGAAACTCTTCCAACATACCGTCCCTCCACTGAGAGCAAAGACAGTGCCTGTGACTGACTCTCAGTCGACCTTATCACTCTGGAAGCTCGAACCAAGAACTTTCTTTTAGTGCTTCTTAAGTACTTTAAGAATGTCCTCCACAGCTTCCAGTGATTCTCCCAAGATCCGATTGATTCTTGATCACTACACCTAGTGAGTCAGCTACATCTGGTCTTATACATAACATCGCATACATGATAGAGCCTACTGCCGAAGCATATGGTATCCCTTGCATGCGAGCTCTCTCCAAATCAGTCTTGGAAGACATCTTTTTGGAGAGAGTGATTCCTCGGTAAGTGGGCCAACCACCACGCTTAGAATCGTCCATACTAAATGTAACACCTTAGAATGCGATTAGTGTTAATTAAGCGATAATGCGGGTTTTGGTAAAAAATTTACCAATTTGGGTTCCTCACATTTTATAACAATTAATTAATATTTTATTATTATTTGTTTTGGCTTGCACACACGTGTGCACGTTAATGTGAGGGTTAGTTTGTGTAATCTCGTTAGTGACCATGACAACTTTAACCAAATCCTTGCCTTGATTAACCTTAAACCCTAGATATTTGTTTGTGAGAGTAGATATTTCCATTGTTTGTTTTGGATTGGGAGGAGGTGGCAAGATGACTCATGAGAGTCATGGCTTGCATTTATTGTAGAGAGGGGGAGAGTAAGTGCAAGGTGCACTTACCCTACACTCACCTCTCATCACTTAAACACCCCACACACTCTCATTCTCTCTCACTCTATCTCTTTCTCATTATTTTCTTCATCCTCTCTTCCCTCAACTGAACCCTTGCAATTTCCTTCACTACCCCTTCATAAAACCTTCACAAACTTCATTAAACCTTCATCAAATCACTTGTCAAGACTTGTTTTGCCTTTAGAATCCCTTGGAGCTTGGAAAGCTAGGATCTTTGAGCTTGTGTGGTTAGGTAATGATCTTTATCTGTTAATTAGGTGTTTTTAATGTTGCGTAGCTTATTAGTTTCAGTTAAGAACACGTAAAGTATTGTTTTAGTGCACAAATCGTATTTTTATTGTAGTTTTGGGTCTCGAATGATCTGCTATCAAGCCAGGTGTTTGTTGGAAAAGTTCCCATCACAGTGACCTAGTGTTGTGACCTAGAAACCACCATAAAAACCTGAGCCAATTCCATGAACAGTAGGACGCAGATTTATTGGTTCTGGCCGCAAATTGCGGCCAGAGTGGGGGCTGGGGTGTGGTGTTTTTGGGTAGGAGTCTCTGGGCTTGTATGTGGTCTCATGGCACTTGCAACTTTCACCAATTGTTTGCGTAGCAAAATCTGGGATCACCTTGCTTGTTTCTAGTGTTTCAACTATGCGCGTTACGTTATCCAACACGGTTCGTATTCTTGTGTAGATGTTGCTCTTGGGTTGGTTTCGTAGTGTCGCTACACATGTTAGCGACTAGACGAACACTTGAGTGTATGTTTGGAGTTGGTGCGTCGTTCAAACGTAGTGGTTACGTGTTATTGGTCGATTTCTAATATGGACCTGTTATATTTTTTTTATGATCTTAGGAACGCAGGCGGGGACTTCGGACACTGCGAAGAAGAGAAAGCGAGTGGTTGGCTTTACTTAGTCCAAGATCATCTGTGAGTAAATTTAACATCTACAGGGAAATTGCCCGTATGGCGTTATACGTCACGGCTAGATATGATATGATATTAGCCGCATGTTTATATTGCACATATAGAGATTGTGCATAAAACTTCATTGCATATTATTACTTGTTGTGCTTTGACTTATACCCATTAGACACTGCACTATTATTAACGGTTCATTTCGCACGAGCACTGATTGTATGCCACCCACACCGTCGATAATTGCCATGACACGCACAACACCTATACATACATGATATTGTATTGGCTAGGGACTTGAAACACGATCCTTATTTTCATTGTGCATATGACATATAGCATACCTGTACACCTACATGCTTACACATATGTCTTTTTATGTCTACATGATTACACATATACCTAGAGGGTATTATATCATTATTGACAGGTATAGACACATACCTTGCTACAGCTACATGTACATCATGCACACATACTTACATGTACACCCATTTACCTGACTAGAGCTACATATACCCCTATGTGGTATTGTATTGTCATCGACATGGAGACATTGATTCTTATGCTATTGCGCATATGAGATCCATCATACATAAATGCTTACATTTAGATACACATATCTTGCTATAACCGACATGGTTACGCATACCTTGCTATAGCTACATGTTCATCTTTATATGGTGTTGTATGGACTTTGGAGGAATTAGGAACCGCATGATATATTTAATAACTTGTTGGACGATGTTATATATGTATATATATAATATATCATCATAATGATCTATGCATGTATTCTTATTCTTTACTTGATATTTGGATGCATCCACTCTGAGACTTGTGTTAGAAAACCGATACGTGGATCATGAGTGTCGATATTGGACACTTAGGTTCTGAGGAACGTATGGATATTAGAAAACCGATACGTGGATCACGAGTGTCGATATTGGACACTTAGGTTCTGAGGAACGTGTAGGGTTGCTGGGCACGCGCACAAGGGTCTACGAGGCATCAACCATGCCCGATTAAAAATTTAGCCATGCCCAACAGCCCGAATACGGAACTTTAAACTAGAGATTAGGCGAAAACAAGCATGCTGAACATTTTAACACTAAGTGAGAGGTCTCTTCGCTTAATATGCTCCGTGTTGTGTCTCTTCGCTGCGATCATCGGGTTCTGGACTCTCGAGAGGTTCCACGAAGAGAAAGACGCAACCTTTGCTTCCGATCTTGGATACTAAGATAATCTACCTCGAAGTTTCTTTAACACAAGCTAACACTCATGAAATGATGTGAACACCCTCATCTAAATGGCAAGGGAAGATGAGGATGATGAAGTAGGAATTTTGCTCTCTTTATTTTTCTTTTTCTCATATTTATTCATCACCTTTTAAAAAACAAGCAAGCTTTTCATGAAAGAAATGAAGAAGAAGATGAACAATAATGATAATCCATTTGTGATGAATAGGAAATGAAATAATATGATAGATAATGCAACCATGGTCAAGCTAACTCTTGTAAAGAATTAACTAGGGTTAGGGTTTGGGTTTGGTTAAAGCATGACTCACTTGAAAATATCTTTATCATGACAAAAAGAAAAGCTTCTAGAATCAACTAGAAGGTTTAACCCTAATCCAAACCCTAATCAAGTTTAAACTCCACTAAACAAGTTGCATTAGTTATCATATCATGTTACAATATTATATATCACATATATAATATTTATCGTAACAAAAGAAAATAATACAATTAACATATATCGCATATATATCAATGTATTACCCGAGTGAGAAAAAGAATCTTTTAGTGAGCTAATATTAGTTAATGTCTTTTAATATATCATATATATTATTATACATTAAATTATCGAATCAACACTTGATCCGACAATCCGGCTATATCGCATATGACTGACTAATATTTATCCGTACCGATTCATCGAATCAACACTTGATCCGATGACCCGGCTGATATCAAATATCACGAGAATAGAATACGGTATCTTATATCGTATTATCCTTGGTCCCGCACATATCACATATGTGCCCCTACTCCGTTTTGCCTGAGTCAAGAAACCTCTGTGTAGGACTCTAAAGAATCGTCAATACGCCGGCAGTAGGTGATGATCATATCAAACACCCACAAGCTGCAAGCGGTCAGCTAAACGTAACAGCTACCCAGGTATTGAGCGCTCAGAAGATCAACAAGCAAGCCTGTAACTTCTCCTGTGAATCCAAACAGTAACACTCCCGTACAGTCCGGTCTCGTCGTCTGATATGTTGCATATCTCGCCTAGGGGTGGTAAACGTCAGACCCCAGTAGCTCGATAAGTCGTGTCGATATGAGGTCTATAATAGTTTGAGAAACTACTGATAACACTTACCAGTAAATCTCAGCAACCCTGGCCAGGGATTTCCGGTTATAGCCAATCGAACACAGCACAACATCAACTCCCTATACCGGGAGAGACGAATCCCCTCCTATCGCTCATTGCCTCCATGTGATTCGGGACTGTACCCAAAAGCCACCTTTTTGCACGACCTCTTGGACGTGGTATGATGGAAATCAAAGCACGGTGGGAACCACACAAGACTCTATGACAATCTCGGGTCAACAGACTACTCTGTACCAGTGTCACCGGAGAACTGCTATCTGACGTATGGTATAATACCATCTGGGAGTTCTCGGCGAGTCCGTCCAGTGTACCCTGTCTCTACTGAGCACCCGTACACCATCCTTGATGTCAAACACCGATGGATATGGGATCATCCATCGCTCATCATATGGGTCAAGATGCGTATACGCTAGTCTACTCTGGTGTATCGATGCCCTGTCTCGATACACCCTCGACTAGGAACAGTTATAGGATGTACTCGTCGACTACCGTGGCCCCACTAGTATGATCTCATCATAGTCCTAGCAGTCGAGTACATATCCTTAGGGCTTTATCAACATGTAATATAGAGAGAATCAGAGTACATGTTAAGATAAAGTACAAACAGATAGCATACTATCATGTCGAGCAAGAAAGTCCTCCCTATATATGTCCTTGCATCCACTACAATATATATCGTATGTACAGTAATGGTCTCTAGGGCATACATATAACTAACAATCTCCCACTTACACTAGGGCCATCTGTTGTGGTATCACATACCTAACAATTAGCTGCGGTTGAAGTATCTCATACTCAACCATCCCATAAAAGTCTCTACTGGGAAAAAGGCCTTTGTGAGTGGATCCGCGCTGTCGTTCTCTGTGTCTACTCTCCTAACCTCGATCTCCCTGGAGATCAACCATCTCCATGATCAGGTGACACTGCCTAAGAATTATATCTGGATTTCTGATGGGACGGTAGTTCCTTGGCTAAAGCCACAACTCCATTGTCACACAATGGTAGGAACGAAGTTCATCTTATGAACTTAAATATATCCAGACTGCCTCTTTGGTAGCATCCTTGGTAACGATGCATCTTGCCTTTAATCGTCTAGTATGTCACGGTATCTAGCTTGGAACTCTTCCAACATACCGTCCCTTCACTGAGGGTATAGACAAGCCTGCGACTGACATTCAGTCGTCCTTATCACCCTAGAACCTTTCCAGTGATTCTCCCCAGGATCGATTGATACCATCTCACTACAACTAGTGAGTGTCCTAACATCCAATTAGATCTATCTCATAGATCCAAAACCTAGGATTTAGTAGGTATCACTTTGATCCTATTTGGAGAATCCTTGTGATAAGCGGAAATTGACCCAGCGTAGCATAGGAAACTCCTTCCCTATCAAGAGTATGTCATCCACGTACTCTACGAGGATCACCACCATACTCTCTACTACCTTTTCGTATATACAAGGTTCATCTACCATTTTGATGAAGTCGAACTCTTTGACTACAACATCAAAACAGATGTTCCAACTCCGCGATGCCTGTTTTATCATATAAAACATCTTGCACACGTTTCCGCTGCTCCCACTGTCTACGAAGCCCTCTGGCTGTGTACTTATAGACGCTCTTTTCTAAAACATCATTTAGAAAAGCAGTCATGACACCCAACCACCAGTTATCGTAGTCATGGTATGTAGCCGTGGCAAGTAGGATCTGGATGGACTTAAGCATAGATCCTTAGAAAAGGTTTCAACATAATCCATACCTGGTCTATGATGCAAACCTTTAACAAGTCTATCTTTGAAAGTCTCAACTTTTCCATGTACACCAAGTAATCTTCTCAAGATATACTTGCTCCTGATGGGGATTTAACCCTTCAGATAAAGCAACCAAGGTCCATACTTTGTTGGTGTATAAGGATTCCATCTCAGATCGATAAGCATCCAGCCAATCTTACAGAGTCCCACTCCTGATGTCCAGCTCGAAACTAGTTGGGTCATCATCTCATGATGCAATTGTCACGACCCGAAAGAGCACGTGACTGGCCCTTGAACCCTATGAAGCCTATAGGACTCCATCTGATCCA